>CM077015.1:110281509-111481509 GCA_039090855.1 Macrothele yani | reverse complement strand
TTGCTTAAGTAATCCAAAATGAATAACAGAAATTGATTTTAGGCTTTTAGTAAAAAAATGCATATTTTATCGCATGCTTGATATTTATGTTTTACTTTTTCGACAAAATATGTGTGTAGTTGGACAGAGCAACCACACCTGAAAAATTGTATATTCGAACAGATTTGTCTGCTTCCTCACTAAGAAAGAATATTTGTGGTTAATTTTTCGTGAAAGTATTTATATATAACATTATTTAGTGCATTTCTTGAGATTCGTTTCTTCTTTAGATCAATATGCCTTTTATTAGGATTGAAATAATCCATTTACAGATTCGGGAAGCCGTAGAAATTTTATGCGTAAGTTTGGTGAAAACCAAAAGCTCAATACTCAGTATCTCATATTGCTCTCGTGAGAACTCAGAGATTGGGATATATTAATAATTCTGATTCTGCATAAATGGCTGTTGCAGTTATATATTAGAAATCAGTGATGAAAAAATAAGGTTTAATTTACTTTGCGCATGATACCCAGTCACGACGAAACGTTGATGTATTCCGAAAAAAATGTTACAGGACTATTAAGCAAGTAAAGAAATACCAATAATAAAATTTCTTGAAGTATTGCACAGTAAAAAGGCCTTGTTATAGTACCGCAGCTGCGGATCAAATAAGAAACACCAGTAGTTCCGTTTGACCATCCCAGATCTAAATATTAATGCTAGACCTATTTCGTATCACATTCAAACAACACGTTTTTCTTTTCATCCTACGTATTCGTTAGAAAAAATATCACGCAGACGTTAGATTTTGTGATCCGGTATTCTGTGTATTCGGCATCGATTTTGTTCTAATTTACGCACAAATATTGCAAACAAATTTTATCGCATACTGAATTATAGTCAGGAATATTGTATTACGTTGAAGTAATCTTATAATTTTATCCCTTGGCTGTTATTGTTTTGAGCGAAATGAAAATAACTGCTTAGTGAAATAGCTTCAGATATCCCGCGCCTACAAATTCTATCTCGCTAGGACTGAACGATGGGTCCGTTGCATATACTTCGATGGAAGATACTTTGAGAAGGATTAACATATATTTGGCTGTACGCATATTTCTTCATTTTGTGTGACTTTACACTCAGTTTTTGTGGAACGGCCGTTGTATATCACGGTAAAATGGATATCAATTGCCAAAATTCTGCCGTTTAAAGTACAATACTGTGCAATTTTATAACTACTTAGATTACCATTAAAAGAAACAAAATCTGAGAATCCATACTTCATCCGTACAGTTGGATGGTAGAATGTTGGCATTTCTGTTTCAATATAGCTGCAGAATGCAGCGTTCAGATCATTTTCGTGAATTATAAAAGTGACGCAGCCAACAGAAGGGAGAAAAAATTTCAGAAACTTTAACATTTACGATCGGGAGCAATTGTTATCTGTGAAATAAATGCCCTGAGTTCGTCTTCTGTTAAGGCAGAGAATTGGTTTTCTGCACTTCCTCTAGAAATTTGTTTTCTTCTTGATGATATGAATGTAATGGAAGTCGATTTATCAGAATTATTTTATTAAATATGAAATTCTCACTTAATATTTTTCCGTACTACACATACTTTTCAACAGCAAACACTACATAATGAATTAGGTGCAGTACATTTCAGCAGACAACCTGGAATTTCATTGTACGCTCACCTTTATCACAGGAGGATTATCTATCCCTCTCTTCTGACTTCTAAGTTAGGGTTTGAACTAATTAAAGCTTTAGATGAAGGATTAACAACTAAAACAAAATATTTAATAACCAAAAAATAAATGAACACGGTAATCATTGTTCGAATAAAGAAATTCACAAGTGGGGAATAAATTCAGATAAACTATAATCAAGGAGCACGAATTGACCAATTTAATCAAGTTCGGTATGACATCCGTTGAATTTACTAGTGTAAAAGTGAAGTACAATGTCTTTGAATGGTTTATGTCTACCTATGGCCCTTATTAATGAAGTATTTTATATATGACTCAAGTTTTTGGCCAGTGTACGTGTTTTTTCCTTGGCATTTAGCTTTTATTCAACTATATTACTAAGTATTCGGATGAGAAATTAAAAATATATTAGGAATGGGTAAAGGTCGTGTTTATATAATGCCTGACATTTTATCACGAACAAAGAGATTCATTAGAGGTATTTTTTTTCACTTTAGAATTAATGTTTATCGAACTTCTGTACCTCGCCAACGTAACAACCACTTATTTATAAATAAAATAAAATATGTTTAGTATTGTTAAACCTTTGGGTTTAGTTCTCCTTAGGATGATACTATTAAAAACAATGGTTGCTGTTAGGAGTGGCCGCTCATTGGAAAATCTGGCGCGGTGTGTAGTTGTTCGCTTGTGCCCCTTGAGGTTAAGGGGTGCGTGGTATGGTATGGCGTGCTTACCACCACCTTGACTGGGCATGCCACCCTCGATGTCGACAAATCTGGAGAAAGTAAAATGTAAAAATATCGGTAGGTTAAACAACACCCTGTACAGATTCGCAGCAATACATTCGTTTCGTGGGGTGTCTCTACAATGATCAGTTACGAAATTTGAATTGACGTCTGTTATGTGGGATTGCGGTCGTTGGTTCGCCTTTTTTTGTGTCTTACTTCTTGTTTTGCGTAATTCCGTTTCTCGTCGCAGTATTGCTGTCGTATCTCTGCTTGTTCTATAGTAAATGGTCTGAATCTTCAGCAATGTTGCCGTTTTACGGTTATCTTCCAGACTTCAAAACAAATTTGACGAAGATTCTTTAAGCAATTGAATTCGAAATAAAATAACTGAAAGGGCAGTAATATTATCTTGTTTTGAAAACATTTTATGGAATATTAAAAATTTATAGCCCAAGCCACAATAGGTATTAGAGGATTCTAACATAACAAGCACAGTTTGCTCCCTTTCTTTGATCCTTTATTTTTTGACAGAATCTTCCAAACGTGGCATAAATACAAACTTCAGAACTGAGGAATCAAGTATCACATAAAAAAATTGAGACAGAAAGCTTCTTTACCTCTTTTTAGTGCTCCACAGT
Source organism: Macrothele yani (assembly GCA_039090855.1). Lineage (NCBI taxonomy): Eukaryota > Metazoa > Arthropoda > Arachnida > Araneae > Macrothelidae > Macrothele > Macrothele yani. Next base: position 111,478,455 of record CM077015.1, on the reverse strand, counting down.
AAACTCATTCGCTACGGCAGCGAACGGGAGCCGCCATCTTAAGCCTAACTGTCTGCTCTCGTTAAGTTGGTTTCACGGCACAACCTACTTAAACAGCAACTGCTCGTTAAAATTATGACGAAACTTTTGCTGACGTCCGAACTCCATGGCTGACGGTTCATGACAAAAAAATCCTTACTCTTGTCGTGCTGGTTCGTGGGTAACATTTCTGGCGACGATGACTATGCATTTTGGGCGAGCGGCGTCGGTTTAAGGAAACCAGACTTTCAGCACTTTATGCCTCTGTGTGTGATTTATTTTGTCTGATGTAACTGCTTCCAAATTACAACAAAATTAAATACATAAAGTACTCTAAAAATACGCTTTTTTCTGAAGTTGTAATACCTTATCAGCTTTTAATCCTCTGTGATTTTAGGGGAAAGTCGAATGACCAAAGGATATCACCTCCCCATGTGATATCACTTGGTCCTTCGTTCTTTGTTATTGATTTCTTATTTTTAAATACATTTTTACATGTTTTGAAATATATAATTTTTATCGTTTCCCAATAGTTTGGGAGTTGTTTTTCCCGGGTTAGTTTTATTTGCATCTTCATCATTGTTCCACCTCTATAAAGAATTGTTGCGTACGGCGGTAGTAAATATAATTAACCCCAATTTCAAAGTGAAGTTAAAAGATTTGAATCGGCCATAAATGTTAGGTTTTAACCACCGAACGTTTCTCCAATAACCAGCATATTCGGCAGTTGTTCATAAAACTTATGCTCCAGTGAACTTCCAGCAGCATCATGGTTTTCAAAATTTACCCAAATTTATGAATAGTCATAAGGGATTAATTTTATAGCTGGTTATTTTTACATCACTCTTCTTTATCAAGGTCAGCCAAATAGGAATAAATTTATTACTTCTAAGTAATTACAAGATATTCTTACTCAGAGAAATCTCTCGTAAGCACTTGGCAATTCGTTGTTTTTAATCAGAACGGTATTACGAGAATAATACCTGAAGGACACACTAAACTGGATTATGTCTTTGTACACAGCCAATTCACTCAACATAACATTACTATAACCAAAAATGTTTAGACTTAATAACATTCATATATCTTACCACTATTGCTAAATTAGCAGGGAGAACAGGGGGTGTTGAATCTTCTTCTCAGATTGCATTTTAGGAAATAAATAAGTATAATTTTTGTAATAAAGGCAGCCTAAAGATTAAAAAAAACGAAATTAAAAAGTGCACCCAAAGTACTGTAAACTCTTGGCAAAGAGTTGAAACTCACATAAAAGAAATAGCACAAGTGTTAAGTAAAAGTCGAATACAAAAACAAGAATTTAAATAAGTACAAGACAACATTTGTTGATATTATAAGAGGAATATGATACCAACGATCCATTTTAAAGCACCCTGTTAATAGATTGGGAATCAAAACTAGAAGATTACAGAAAACGATCTCATAGACAGAGCACACTGACAGTTTGAAAAAAAAATTAGAGTAGAAAAAGTTCTTAATAAAGGAATAAAAGGCATAACAAAATGAACGCAACAAATTATAAAAAAACCAAACATCACCTGCCGAAACGCCGTTGTTGTTTACAATTATGTGATATAATTGTCCGTAAATAAAAAAATATTTGACATTATAAATAGAGATTTCCTACTTATTGTATTTGAAGAATACACCATCGATGGAAAAATAATTAACTTACTCAAAACCTTATATCAAATTTCGCACTGCAAAATAATTTTTTCAAATAAGTTTAGCAAAAAAATAATAACTAGAAGAGAAATCTGCAATCTTGCGCCTCTCCCCCGCCGTGTATAGCATGTTCTTCTTGTATATAATGGACATGGACAACAAATACATGGGAATTCCTTATTCAGGGAAACGAAGCCAGGGGATTAAACACCTAGCTTACGCAGACGATATAAAGAAAGGTCTTTGCAAAAGAAGAAGCAGCTGTCAATGAAATGCTCAATTTACGTATATAACATCTAAAGTGAAATGTCAGGGGCTATGCTCAAATACGGGAAGAGCAGAACTTTTAGGTGTGGTAAATGGAACACCCAAGACTATCGGATCCGAGAGATCAATGATTCCATGAAAATGCTGAAATTAAACTTTGAACCACATGGGCTGAATTCACAAACGTAGTGAGAGGATAGGCTCAAAGTTATAGACAAATACACAAAACCATTGAAAAATCAAGAATTATCTCTATATACTAAAGCACAAATAGTAAATGTAGTTTGTTTTCCAAAGTTATATATGCCTTCAACTCAACAATAGCACCTAAAATGATTACTATAAAACCAGAGGAACGTTTTCCAATTCATACACAGAGGGAAAACAGAAGAACTCAGGATAATTACCATGAACAATGACATTAAAAAGGAGGCATAGGAATAAAAAATAAACTCTAGTAACACAGAAAAGCCATTTAAAAACATTGTACAGCTTCATTACTAAAGAAAATCATCCTTTTATCCGATACCTTTTCGAAATATATTATACTAAAGTAACAGAGAAAGAACAAATCAACTCCAAGGATTTCTGCCCTGAATCTGAGGTAGTAGCAGTCATATTAAGAAATATAGTACCAGAAGACGCAGGAAAAAACTATACAAACTCAAAAACAGAAATACAAAGCATAGCTAAACAAAATGCTTAACAAACAAGAAGGTGGTACTTGGACAACATTACAAGTTTAAAGTTAAAAGACGAAATGAGGGACTAAAATAATAAAATAACCCATGATAAAAATGTCAAATTCACAGAAATATGCAAAAATGTCCAGTGCATTCTTACCATCGACCTTACATTCAGGTACAATGCGAATGAAGTCACAATTTATGGCTCCAACATCAGAAAGGGAAATGTCACGTGATCTTAGTCAAAAATGTTTAAAGATAATTATGCAATTTGTAACCAGTGAGAAACGAATTAAATTATTAAGCAGATTCTATGCCGCCATGGTAATAACTTCAATCCAATTTGCAGTAAATTTTTATTACGGTTAGTATGAGTCACCATTCCACCTGAGTTTTCCATATTTGTAGTAATGATTATCGTATAGGAGAGGAAATAATCAATATCGAGGTTCAATTCTCAATCTAGAAAACGTGTGTCTATTAAAGTAAAGGATACCTATACATATAAGTACATAATTTACAAAAGTAAAGATAATCTGAGTGCGGCAACAGCATTTCCTTATATTTTACGTTATATTTAACTGAAAACTTCTGGATTTTTCAAATTATTATATACTGTAGCTCTGTATAATAAATTAGTAATGAGAACACCACTTTACATAAAGTACAAACGCAGCCAGTTCATACTGAAATACACTAAACAAATGACCGCCTTCGTCCTAACGACTCATCTTGTAACTCCAAAATGGTTGCAATTAAATTTCTATAAATGACAATTTCTTAATGCAAATAACATTAGGGTCATTATTCCTAAGAAACGCACTTGTTACGAACATGATTTACTAAATAGGGGTATTTAAAAGTATCCTGCCAGGTCATAAGGAAGCATTGAAACTGGATAGCACGCAACCACTGCTGCCTAACGTCACGTTATCTGACGACTCTCATGTTGGTGCCACGACAGCTCTGTGGCCGCCACTGCCAGTGCGCGGTCTATTACTATATATGGTCGGAGATTCTTACATAAAAATTATTACTTAGCTTTCATTCTCGTCCTGGATTACTAGGAACTGTGTAGCTTAATTTTGGGGGTGTCTTTGATTTGATGCATATGGTTATTTTTCTTTGTTTACTTTAGGGGGTTTCATGGCGATTTTCGCTAATTTTTCACTCGATATTGTTCTTAATGATATTTATTATGTGGCTGCTCATGTTTAGGGTGTAAATCACTTGCAGTCTCTGTTATTTCTTTTTATGTGTTTCCACAATAGCTGGACTGTAAGAGAAAACAAAGAGAGAGAGAGAGAGAGAGAGACAGAGACAGATATTTATGATAAACATGTTGAGAAAGCATAGCAGATCAGAAACTTTATGAGAGATTTTTAAATTCCTAAGCATTTAAAAAGTTTGCAAATGTGTTCAATTACGGAGGCTGTGCTGAAAGTTTTTAGCAGCTGCTGAACATTTTGACAGCCGACAATGAGCCAGCTGCAGTTTGAAAGCACGTGTTCAGAAGGTCATACGTGTATGTCAGATCATATGTAGAAGATTTTAGGAAGGGAGTGTCTGGCCCCAGGTCTTAAACATCCCTTAGAAATAGGAAGCTAGGAGATTTGGGCTAGTGTGCCCAATAGGAAAGTGACACGGAAGCGAGGTCAAAAAGGGAAGGAAGATGCCCTTATTTATTACCGGGGGGCTAGTACCCGGGGTATGACGGTTTAACCTGCCCATCCGACGCACGGTGGATATTTAGTGTTTCGAGCGTATGTACCTGGCGGGATCGAACCAGAGGTTACTCCGTGTGAGCCACGAACGTTGACCACGAGACCACCCACTGCCTTGTTTGGGTGGCCTAGTGTCAACGATCATCATCAGAGTCCTGACAGTCGCTGATTTTGGTGTGTTGCTTCCACGTACTTGAAATAAATGGAGTAGACGTCATGTCGTTGTTAAGCCATGAAGAATCCCAGTTCATGTGGAAAGCTTCTAATACATTACGCTTGATATGCATATCAGGTTTATTACCAAGAGTAAGGTTTCCAAACAAAAATTTATAAATATTTTCATGACAGTGTTGGGCTGTAGAAGACTTCATCAGTTCATAGATACGTACGTAAGCCTTATGTTCCTTCGCTCGGAGATGCAAAGCCCTGAGGGTTTGCCGTGTATATGAAAGTCCACATTCACAAGGTATCAGATAAATTCCCCAGGAATTTTGTATTTCACAAAATCATTTGATCCGTAAAAATTCGCAATATTTATGGGTTTGAAAATAACTTTGAAATAAAAACTTTTCAGAACTTTTGAAATTCCGAAGCAAATCTGAGGTGCGAATGGGATGACCGCCCAATTCTCTCGTGCCTAGAGGTACACTGGTGTGCAAAAATATAAGGACGAAGAGCAGAAATCAGCATAACAGCGGAACGAGCAGGCAGAACGGACCGAAAGACCACTCAGGAGGTAGACTAGGGTCCAGTACGGTACGGCGTGCGCATATATGCAGCATGACGGGGGAGAGTGTCGGAAGGGTATAAAGCACACGTGCGGTGTACGCTCAGCAATTCGGTGAAAGTTATTGAACGGTGTACATCGGTTTGAATGACGTCGAGTTGCTACCACCGTGTGGTATGGCCAACAGGCAATCCAGTAGACGACATCTGAATGACTTTACCCAAGGTCGCGTATTTGGGAAGTTGGAAGAAGGTCGAATCGTGAATAGTGTGGCGAGGAGTTCGGGATCGCTCACAGCATCGTTTCACGAGCTTGGAGAGCATTTCAAACGACAGGAACAGCTGTCCAAGAGTTTGGCAGTGGTCGTCCATGAGCAACCACAGCGGCGGACAACCGGCATATTTTCCTACAGGCCCGACGAAACAGACGGCAGACAGCGGGAGAAATTGCAAGGCACATGCAACAGACAACTGGACGTCCGTTATCGCGTTTTACCGTGGCCGGGAGGCTGCACAAAGGTGGTCTATTTGCACGACGACCAATACGGTGTGTGCCGTTAGCGCCTGCTCATCGGAGACGGCGGTTTCTGTGTTGCCAGGAACACAAGAACTGGACACATCAGCAATGGGGTCGAGTTCTCTTTACAAATGAGAGCCGATTTAGTCTGATGAGCGATTCTGGACGTATACACATCTGGAGAGAGCAGGGAACTCTCAATCACACCTCCAACATCATCGAAAGGGACCGGTTTGGAGGTAGCGGAGTTCTCGTTTGGGGTGGTATCATGCTTGATTGCCGTACTGACCTCCACATTTTCCAAGGAGGTTCAGTCACTGGTGTCCGCTATTGTACCGACGTTCTCCTGCCTCACGTGCGTCTGTTTGGAAGGGATGTGGGTCCTGAGTTCCTCTTCATGGACGACAACGCTACACCTCATCGTACAGTGGCTGTCGCAGAGCTATTAGAGAGTGAAGATATTCAACGCATGGATTGGCCCGCAAGGTCCCCGGACCTAAATCCAATCGAACACGTGTGGGACTTTCTCAGGAGACGCTTGGAAGCACGTCATCAGCCGCCAGCAACGATTCCGCAGCTTCGATTGGCGTTACAAGAGGAATGGGCCGCGATGCCTCAACAACTCCTTGACAACCTTGTTCTCAGCAGGTACAGACGTTGTAAATCCTGCAATGCAGTCAGAGGTGATCATATCCCCTACTAAAGACTGGATTTTTCTTGGCAGCAGCCTGTCACATGGACGTTTCTGTCTTCTGTCCAGTTGTGCTCGAAGCTACCTTTTTAATAAAGTACCTTTGTATTCTTTGGATTCCTTGTTTGAACGATTTTGCTCACTTGTCCCATATTCTTACATCTTGGGGATCTTATGCTATGATTTGAGTCGATGTGGAGCACTGCACGACGTTACATTCGAAAAACCGTCTCGTCCTTAATTTTTCCACGCCAGTGTATATTGTCCTAAGATAGCAGACAGGCTTAGGTTTCCTAAATGTTTCAACAGCTTTGCCAATAACGGAGGGGCAATATATGTACTCTGTGTACTGCAGTTGGTTTAAGAAAGTCATACTCTTTCTTTAAGGAATCCTCAGTTAATCATATATGTATTGTACGTACTTGTATGTAGAAAGCAGATATTTTTTATTCATGGATAATTTGATTTTGCATGTGGGAGTAAGGAAGCAGCAAATGGTTTTCGATGTACTGTTGTCCTAAAGGATTCTTCAGAGCGTTACACAAGGACATCAAACAATGTTAAGCAACCATTATTTTCAGTCTCACATGTGGACTGCACATGAGGATACACTGAATTGATAAGTTCAACTAATTTAGGTATTTCCGAGTTTATGTCATTCCAGAGAATTAAAGTATCACCTGTTTATCGACCCCACAGGTCGAATGTAGCAATCGGAAAGAACTTGTCCTCAAAGTAACAAATGTAGTCTTTGCATAAAGAGGTGACCGTGATTACAAGACCTATGTATTCTGTGGAAGATTTTTCTTTTGGAAAAATCTTCCACGGAAAAGGAAACTGTTTTGTCTAATGCAAATTTCCACGGGCCTTAAAATTTGTTCAATCTTGTGTTTTCCGAAATGATGTTCGGTGACATTTTCTTTCAATATTTCGGGGGCTACGTTCAGTGCGGTACTTGTGAACATGGATTCCATATCGAATGATAACATAAACTGATCGTTGTATGGATGTCATATTAGCCGATTGACAAACTCAGTAGAACTTTTTGAAGGTGTTTTGTTCGAAGAAATCGTTATTTTCCACAACTTTTTTTGTTCAAAAAAATAAATCCGAAAGAAAGGCAAAGAAAAAAAAATCTTCCGGAATAAACTGCTCTTGCAGGACCAAAGCAAATGAAGTAATGCACCTGGCTTTGAAACCCATCACCTGTCATGAATGTATTGTATTACGCAGAAGTGTTTTCTTACAGTTGTTTAAACTGGTTTTACAGCTAAATGGATAAATTCTTCTACAATTTCATTTAAAATAACCGTATTAGAATTTCAAAGCACTTAGAGAAATTAATTTGAAACATGGACCATATGTATTTAATTTAATATCAAATTTCAGTATCCACAATTGTAACAGACGTCTCACATTCGTTCGTCCAGAAAATTTTGACACTGACGTTTTTATGGCTACAACAAGTGAGGGTGGAACAACATAAATTTAAGCCTGAAACATTAGAGAAAGTGCCACCCAACCTAATGGCAAGGCCGTGAAGCGTTAACTTCGTTGACACGACTATGGTTTTACGGTCTTTGTCCTCCTAGGATTCGGTGTGATTCTCGAGATACTTTTACATGCTGCTTCAATTTATTATTGCCTCAAGTGCATTTTTGTGTGTACGTGCTTCCATCATGTGGTACTTGTACTTCAGCAGTGTAGTTTCTGCGATATTTCGATGTAAGGAACGCGTGGTGTTTTGAGCCGCATCATTACAGTGATTAATGCTTTTCGCTATTTTCCGGGATTCTTGTTTGGTGCTGGAATAATGTGTGATGCTTCTGCTGCTTGAATTTATCAATTCCTTCAGTGCTTTTTTTGTGTGTGCGGGCCTTCACCAAGTGGTACTTGTGCTTCAGCAGTGTTCTCTCTACAGTATTTTTAAGCCCATCAGAACAGCAATTAGTGTTTTTTTTTGCTTATTCGCCAGAAGCTACAATCTTAACAATTACCAGTTTTCTAAACTGGTTATAGCGTAGTACAAAACCTCTTCCCGTACTTTTGTAGCATCTGGTGACATCTCCAAATTTTTGGTATCCACTGCGAAACTTTCTACAAGGCAGAAGTTATCCGAAAACTTTAGATAATAAAAACACGTAAAATATTAAAGTTTTGAAAATAATGAGGGAGGCATTTTTTGCACTATTATGTGTTACTTATTTCGCTATTATACGCCGTATTCCGACATGTTTCCGTCATATGTGATGCACGCTCCAATTGAAAAATATTTCTGTCAAAACCAAAAAGTGATGCTAATTTTCGATACATTTCATTTGTATTTGCCAGTTTTACACTCACGGACAATGAAATTTGCGCACCTGGAAGAAAACATGCTATAACCGCGAAACTTTGCAAATAACTAGAGTGCGTGCTGGTATGCAAATGATCCACGTTAGGTGCGAGTGTGCATTAGCGCTGCAAGCACGAACCGGCAGCCATGTAAACCGGCGTGTAGTCGATGCCCCATGAAAGCGAAAAGCACCGGCTGAATCGAAAAAATCAGCAATGTAAGAATACCATGAAGCCCATGACGCAATTCCCACCATATTCCAAATGCCATTCATTTGGAATATGGTGGGAAGTGCGTCATGTGCGAGCTTAAAAACAAAACCGCGGCTTGTGGAATACAAGATACGATTCGTTACGTTGTCTAAAGAATTCTCGTTACAAAAAGTTTCAGGTACATGAAAGTAATTTTCTCCCTTGTTTTTGGGGAGTAATGAAAAATGAAGGCATTAACGGACATATTGTTTTTGGATTTATACACATTAAAATGATTGTCTTCAATTTCATAAAACTCTGCAATTATCTGTTTTTTAGTTCCCTTCTAGATCGAATTCTCTATACATACCTTTTCGCATGTGCTCCCGCAGTATACATAACACTCGTAATATTTTGATAGGATAAAGATCTATTTAAAGTAATTTATTTTGTTTAACCAACGAAAACTTTGTAGGGTTTTTTTGAAATCACAGAAAGGTGAGCAACACAGAAAGGTGAGCAATGTTTCCAGAAGTTATTCTTCTGCATAGAAAGCAGCATGTCTTTTGTGACATTGTTACCAACACGCTGTCGATAGTTTTCGATTTTTCTAAGTATCGGAAACTTTCGATAGTTCTCCAGCTGCATTTTGAGAAAAATCAGGTGAAGCAAGCACGTGCACACCTTGGCATGAAACATTCACTTGAAGACATAGAAGAAGAGAAAAGAAAATTTTATTCAATGAATTATATTTAATTTTTAGGAAAATATGGTGAAATCTATTTTTACAGTTTTATAAAACAAGTGCATAACCAATCGGGCATTCTTTAACAATTTGAAATAACATGAAAATAACTTGGGAAAGTGTTGAAATTACAGCCCACAAATATTGAGAGCCCATGATATTGCCACATAAGTTAAACTAAAGGTCATTTTAGGACGACACTAGACGGAATGTTCAAGAAATTCGGTACGGGAATATGCCTTTTCTCGTTTTAATTAATGGAACTGCAGTTTAAAGGCTTCGCTCTGACATTATTGCTATCCATATCTCTTGTACATTTAACATATTAGAAGCTGCATTTCTCGTGCTTTTTCTATAAGGCACCACTTAATAAACATTCTTACAGTCGTTTTACAATTTGGAGGAAACACAAAGAATTATATTAATTTTGCTGTCAGTAGATGGATAACTTAATTTAGTTTCACTATTGTTATTTATCCACGCGCCTGTTGTTGTTCTTATCCTTATTCCATAATTAATTATTATAAGTTATATCAGCAAATATTAGACTTAACATTAACAATAACAACAAGTTGTAAAGGTTTCAGCTGCTGACAGAATGATGGATAAAACGCTTAAAACCACACAGAAGTAAATAGCGCATATTTTCTTTGGACCCCTCGATATTTCTCTTGCCTGTGGAAGACGGAAGTGGCGGCATCTTTCGATATTGACTGTCACTGAAACATTTGGGACCATTTCTTAAATCGTTTCCTGTACATGTGTTCATTGCCACTGAAAGATAGTAGCTGGAGCTTGAACTGTAGAGTACTGAACCCCTTTAAATGAGAAGCGGGCCACCAGGAGGTGAATGTCGTAATAATATTATAATTAAACTCTTAATGTTTTGTGCTTTATGAATACTTGTTTGGTATTTCATTGTCAAAATAAATTTCGCATCTAATGATTTTGCGTGTAGAAGTTCTTTTTGAAAAATTTTTTTAACCAAAACAACATAAACAATGAGTAACTCAAAGGGAAACTTTGACTTCCTCAGGACGAAGGATTGTACAGACAGTACTCTGCTATTTGAACACAGAGCTACATGTTGGTGCTAAGAGACATGAAGAAATGAATAGGTGTTTGCTTCCTGTGAAGCAGGATATTTCGGAGAACATCAGTAAAATCAGAATTAATGAAGAATCCAGGCGAACGTACGCTGAATATTTAAAAGAAGTAATTTACCATGAATTTTTAGTTTCTTATATAAAACTTCAGAAAATTTAATTCTTTACTTTAAAAAAAAAGATTTGTTCACTAATATTCGAAAATCAACGGATTTCTAATGGATTGATTTTGCTGATTTTTTTACGTGTTAACAAAATGTTATGGGAAATTCAGTTTTGACAATGCAGCCATAATGACTTTCGTATGGTTGGGAGTTCCGACGCGTAAGAGTCTGGCTTTGTCCCTCCCGTGGAACTGGTGCCCCTAAATTAGGAACAGACCATGTCGTATATGTGACCTCAGATGGTCTCGTAGGTCGTTCAGCACCAATGAAAGAAACCAAGTGCTGTATTTTTCTAGACAGAAAAAATTAATTTAGAAAGCAAAACCCATTATTGTCGGCAACCGGAATTCTTATGTGAATTCAAATTAGAACTAAGCCGTACGGTATTTTTTTCCTTGGGAGAGGGGTATTTTATCAGTTGCGCACTAGTAAAATTATTTAGAGAAAACGGAAAAAGTTATGATGGTACTAATGAAAAAGAAAATGTTTACAGTTCTAGACGACATTGCCATCCCAGCAAACGGTTGACGAAAGATCGGTACGACACTCCGACTGTGGACCGTAGTAGCAGCCATTTGACAAACTGTTTAGTGATTTGAAACATTTACGAATGGCAGCCTGATATCGTTTATGAAGAAATGTCAACCTCACTTCCATTATTCCAACCATCAGTGGACAGAAAAGTTGTATCCGATTTCATGTAAAATACCCAGGCGAAAATGTTTTTGAAAACGCTGGTATATCAGCTTTTTAAAATTTGTAAAATTATTGTTAAATACAAAATATTCTTTCATTAGGTTTACAATAAGATATATCGTCAGACAAAAACCGAGACTTGTATTTACACCTTGTTAACACAAGTCGAAGGTTAGACTTTAGAAGAGGTGCAAGAATATACCGGTAGTGTATATAATTTTTTTTCAAATTTCTTTACGTATCTGCAGCCCTCTCAAAGTCGAGGAAACACATTTTAGAAAGGTGCCATTTGATACGGAGGTTGTAAGCTCGACTGAACTCGTGATATGTACAATACTATTCAAATTCAACTGAAGCTTTAATACTCATATGTATCTTAATATTAATTAAAAAACAACATGAAATGCCAAGCATCGTACCTCGGGCCCTCGCACACAATCTTACCAAACTAATCCTTAAATCAGAAGTTCATTTCAACATTCGTTAAGAGGCTAAAACATTTACACGAACTTAAAAACGTAATGTATAAAAATATATGAAAAGCTGAAAACCATCCCGGATTAAAGTGTTAAAGCTTTTAACCCCACTTTTCCTTTCCTTAGCCCGCACTCAAGCCTGGGACAACTAGCCAGAAACGTACGGCTCTCATCACCTGCCCGTAGGGGATGCATTTTAAGCATTTATAGAAGTACTTTTGTGAAAAGGAAGCAATTTGCACCACGTAGAGCGTGCGAACCGTATTACTTCCTGCTGCTGGACGTTCAGCAGGCCATGAAATGAAGCTTGAGGTAGAATCCAGCAAAAGCACGCTTGCACCCCAAAAATTCAATCATCAATCAATCAAATCACCCGCACAGTGTTTGGGCGAAGCACATACGATAAATCTCAAGTATCACAAAAATGAGATATAAGGATAAAAAGAAACATGAAGCAAAATACGTATACCTACACGGATCTTGGCTGAAAAACTGGACATATTTATAAGTAGAATGCATACCAAAGTGCTTTCGTTCTTCAGTAACGTTTAATCGAAAAATAATTTTTTCAACCAATTTTTAGAGACTGCATATTGTCCTGCAAATTTATATTGGAAAAAGAAAAATGTGCCGTGTCCTAGCGGCAAGCGAGTTAATTAAGGAAAGTTAGGAATTGTAAGCAAAGCAACCTATTCAACAAAACCCATCTTACTCAAAGGAAAGTTTTCAATGTGGATATTTTAAAGAATGGATAATGCGGAAAATGCAATGCATATTTATGCCCACTAGAGGAAAAACTTTGCATTATTTGATACAGGAATTGTACACAAAACTGTGTTGGTGGTAGAAGATGCTGATGGGAAGAATATTATTTCACTCGGATTTTGGAAGTATTGACATGGCACAAAATATATTTTGTGCATGTCAATACTTCTAAACTCAGTGACAACATATTCACCTTCAAATGTGAAGAGGTTATCACTGATATAGAATCAGTGACAACCCCTTCACCTTCAATTAATCCCTCTGGAGGTGAAGTTGTGCTTTGGAAAATGACCAGTGGAAAGGTTCATCGTTCTCAGGTTGTAAGCTTCCTAACGCAGAACGAGTATTTCAAATAGGACTAGCAGATGCTGAGACTTGAGGCTCACAGAGGGACGAACGTTTTTTAAAGATAATTTTTTTAAATAGGGAAAGAAAGTAAGAAACAGTGAGAGTATATTTTAATACAGGTTACCAGTGGGTAATATAGACCAAACTCTTGTACTCTTCCGTAATCTAACCTATGTAAAGGGAAGCCATAATGCTGCAAAATCCGTATATGAATTACTAACGAGAAATTAACAATACTAGAGACACACTAGCTGCGTTGTCAGTCGGAACTTATTATTGAACCTCTGTTGTATTCTTAAAAAGATAATAATGCCGAAGCAAAAATCGACAAATGGCAGTTCTTGTATATTCAAAGTGAACTCTATCATTCAAAATAAAGGCACGGTAAAACATGGATATTTCCATTGTGTTTTTGAAATGAAGAGGATATTTTTTGTCACTAAAGGGAAACTGTCCAAAAATTATAAAGACTACAGTTAAGGCAGTAGGCCAGAATTAAATTTTTCTTGTAGGTGAGATGTCTGAGATTTTGATATGCGATTTGTCATAACAGAGTTCAGAAAAAATGAAGGAAGTATCAGGTTGTAACGAAAGCTTTCGGAAAAAATCGTATGTGGTGTGTGTAATGCGAGACACTGCTGGCTTGCGGTGACGTAAACATCCCAGAATGCTGTGCGCGAAAGAATATATTCTAAGGATAGAACGTACGCTGTTAAGGTGAAGATTGGTTGCACATGGCAACAATACGATGGCGATATCGAAGGAAGGTAAGAGTGTAATACTACTCTATGAATATTTGAATGGCGTGAAAGTTACAGAATCACCTGGGAAATTGCATAACGCATTTCGTGATGATATTATTGGACAGAGTGTTTACTATGACTGATACAGGAAATTCGACCCTGCTGTAAGGGATCTGTCTGACGCGCTCAAAAGTGGCAGAGCTATAAGGATGAAGATGATGCCCTGCAGCACATGCTATCAATCACGACTGAGGCAACACTACTGGAACATACAGATGAACTGAAGACCTATATGACCATCAATACCCTGCTTAGGAAGTTGGGATATTCGTGTGAACTGTGCAAATGGGTGTCCCATACTTTGCCTGACCAGAATCGGGTGCGACGCTTTCCCATTGCTGTTGGCTTGTGTGAAAGAGTTAAACAGGAGGGCTTTGTGAATCGGTTGGTCAAGAGTGACAAAAATGGATCACATCCGTGAATTTTACGCGACAAAGAGCATGGACCAAGCAGGGACAACCACCACAGAAGGTTGCTAAGCCACCCCTTAATGAACGTTAAGTGATGCTGAGTTGCTGTTGGAAATGTCGGAGTGCGATTCCTATGAAATTTTAATGTGGAACGATACCATCACAGAGGAAGCTTACATCCAACAGTTGGATCGTATGCATGCTGCACGGCAAGCAAAGTGTCGCGCGTTGATTAATCACCATGGACTTGTTTTTCACCACAATAACGATCTGCCATATGTCGCTTTACGGACGCAGCAAAAATTCCATGAGATGGAACGGGAAATATTGTTGCTACCCCCTTATTCCCGGGACCTTGCCTAGTTCGACTTTCATCTCTTCCGATTTTTGTCAGATTTTCTCTCTGAGAAACACTTTGCTAATGACGATGCTGTGAAACTTCGAATGGATGATTTCTTTAACTCCCGTTCGCCAGACTTCTAGCGCAATGATCTATTTCATTTCGGAGATCTGTACAACAAGGTCATCAGTTCCAATGGCGACAACCTGGACGACTAAGTTAAGTGTTTTGTACGGTTGTCTAAGCTTCAAATACACTAAAGTGCCAGAAAAACTGGTACAGATGAGCTTATGCAAAATACACTGAAGAGCAATTGAAGTAGAGATACCTGTCCAGTAACGTGTTGCACCACCTTTCGCCCTGAGAACGGCGGCGATTCGTCTCGGTATGGACTCGACAAGACACCGGAAGCGTTGGGAAGGCACACGGATCCACGACCCCTGAACAAGCTCCCACAGTTCACGAAAATTTGATGGAGGGGGTCAGAGCCTCGAACATCTCTATCAATGGCATCCCAGATGTGCTTGATGGGGTTGAGGTCAGGTGACCTAGCTGGCCAAGGAAGCGAGGTCACGTCGGTGGAGTGTTCATCCAACCATTCGGATACAATTCGGGAGCGATGGCACGATGTATTGTCTTGCTGCAGGATGAGGCCCCCGTGGGATGTTGAAGACGCACAAACGGGAGCAAATGATCGTCCAGGATATCCCGGTAACGTTGTCCTGTGACGGACGATGTCACACGTATACCAGTGGTCCCATTTCCGTCTACGTAAACAGTCCCCAGACGAGAATGCTACTCCCACCAGCTTGAAGAGTACCCTGCTGGCAAGAAAGATCCATCGCTTCATGTGGTTTGCGCCGTACTCGTATCCTACCATCCGCATGTACCAACGCGAATCTCGACTCATGAGTCCCGGCAACGTTTTTCCACATGTCTGAGGTCCAGTGGCGATGTTCCCGCGCCCATGCTAATCTTTGCCCCCTGCGATGTGCGGTCAGCAGTGGTACCCTCGTGGGACGATGGCTTCTGAACCCCATAGCGAGGAGATGGTTCGAGATTGTGAGGCTGCTTACACATTTTTGTGCACCAGCGTTAAATTGCCGAGTGATTTCTTGCACTGTGGCCCGTCTATCCGCTGTTACAATGCGAGCCAGCCGACGACGATCCCGCTCATCCACACGCTCTTGTCCACGGCAGTTATCCCTTGCGGGGATGGTTTTACCGGATTCGATGTGCCCACGGTGCACCCGTGACACAGTGGCTCGTGAAAATCCCAGTGCCTGCACGACTTCCGAAATGGAGTTACCCATTCCTCGGGCCCCGACAATTTGCCCAAGATCAAATGCGCTTGTATCCTTCGTCTTACCCATACTGCGTCCGACTCTTACTGATTCCCGTCGCATCACTCCTCATATTGTCGGATCACTGCATACGTCATGTCGTTTCCGTTTACAGCGCCGCCCACAGCGCCACATTTGCATAACACCAGCTGTCTCTAATTCAATTGCTCTTCAGTGTGCATAACAACGTCACCTATCGCGCTTACTCGGTTGCGTCCGCCATTGCGTATGTAAAGCGATAGACATCCTTGTCCGCTGTCAGAGCTGTTTTCGGCATGAGAATGATAAGTAATAACGATTTAAGCTATTTTAAACGCGGTATCATAGTTGGCGCTCGTGAGATGGGCCATAGTATTTCGGAGGTAGAAACGAATTTCAGATTTTCACGGACGACCATTGCAAGGGTGTACCGTGGCTACATGAATTCCGGCAAAACCTCCAACCTACGATATAAGTGAGGCCGTAAAAAGACGTTGGGTGAACATGGCCATCATCGGCTGTCAAGAATCGTGTCACGCGATAGGCTTGCAACACTCTCGCTGGTATCATCGGAATTCAATGCTGGAGCCTCAACAAGCATCAGCGTCCAGAGTGTGCAACGTACCCTGCACGATATGGGCTTTGGGAGCTGACGCCCAACTCGAGTCCCCTTGATGGGTGCGCGACATAGAGCTATGCGCCTCACTTGGGCACGGAAACACCGCCACTGTACACTTGATGACTGGAATCAAGTAGCCTGCTCTGACGAGACGCGTTTCCAAATGTCTCGGGCAGATGGAAGGATTCGTGTGTGGAGCAAACTCTATAAAGCGATGGATCCCGCCTGTTAACAGGGAACTGTACCGGCTGGTGTGTGTGTAGGGGGGTTCCGTAATGGTATGGGGTGTGTTTAGCTTTACTTCACTGGGACCTGTGGTACGTCTACAAACATCTGTGTCCGGCTAACGCTATATGCGCATCTTTTCTTACGAGGCACACCAATTCATGTCCTGCATTCATGCTGATGGGTTGGGCCTGTTCCAACAGGACAATGCACCTCCACACAAGTGTCGGAACGCCATATTATGGTTAGAGTAGCATTCATATAAATTTGGGGTGCTGCCAAATCCACCCACGTCCCCAGATCTGAACGTGATAGAACACATTTGGGATGCCATGCAACGCGCTATCGAACACAGGAATCCGAGAGCTCGGAATACACCCGAATTGTGGAACGCTCTGCAAGAAATATGGTGTGCATTGCCTACAGTATAGTTCCAGAAGCTAGTGGAGTACATGCCCCGGCGTATTTCTGCAGTTATGCGCTCCCGTGGGAGATCTACCATGTATTAGACTGGTGGGCCAGTTTTTCTGGCACTTCAGTGTACATGCTTCTCTATTTTCTGGATACTTTCTTCGCAACCTGATAGTTACAGATTTGTTGCCATTCAGTAATCACCTCGTTAACTCCAAAAAAAAGAAGGAAAATGAAAGAAAACTCTTTGGAATTTCTGTTTTATCTTAAATTAAATTGCCATAGGAAGCCAATCGTGAGAGAAATGTTTCCAAAAATTTAAAAAGGGCTGCATTTCAAATGGCATGGAGGACACAGATTATCATGAATTATGGAAAGAAGTTCACTCTGAAGCATTTTTGTGAAAAATTATATTTCACTCGTAATAAATTTATAGTTGTAACGTAAATTTGGAGAATAATCTGAAAGAATTGAGGATTTTTCAAACGGCAAATGGGTAAAGTACTAGAAAAATTAAAAAATAATACATCTTAAAAAATAAATAAAACCAAGGGCAACACTTTCCGAAAAAATGCAACTAGAATAACTGCCCTCTTTTTGTTACAATGAAGTTAATAATTGAAGACTTAGAAATGCCGATTGCGTGCACCCAGTTTGCATACTTTTTTTTCTGTTTTTTTGTCTTTGCTCGGACGTATGACGCTTGGCTCTCTTTGACGCTCTGAGACCTTTGCTATGAAAAATTTAATAACAAAACAATGAAAACTTGCCCATATTGGATTAATAATAATTTTAATTAATACAGATAACTTTAGGATGGGAGTATCTGACTCTGTGTTTAAATCTGCCCTTAGAAGTAAGAGGCTACGAGGTTTTTTGCGGGGGAAATAAATCCAAAGCAAATTTAATGGACAGGAAAAATCAGTTTACTTAGCAGGGTCGCATCAAGAAATGGACACAACCACAACTTACGCAAATGTGGGATTATTTATAGGAGCAACAATTTTGAAGATAAATGGTTCTTTTTCAGCATAGAGCGCTTACTCCAATTTATCATGCGAAACATACTATGGCACCAAAAATTACTCTTCCGTTATAAAATGGATGATACATTTAAATTTATTCCACTGTTAGGGCATCTGAGTATCGAATCTCCTAGGGAATATTACATTTGACAAAAGATCATCATCATCATCATCATTGTCAACCATTATCAATCCACTGCTGGACGAAGGTCTCCCCAAGTTTCCTCCACAACGGTCTGTCTTGTGCCAGTCTCCTCCATGTCACCCCTGCATACTTTCGAATTTCATCCACCCATCTCCCATGTGGTCTTCTTCTGGGTCTTTTCCTGTCCCTTGGAATCCAATCTAAAATTTCGGCTGTCCATCGATGATCTGTCCTTCTGGCAGTATGTCCAGCCCATTGAAATTTCAGGGATTTAACTCTGATCATGATGTCTTCCACTCTAGTCATTTTTCGGATCCACGAGTTCCTCTTCTTATCTCTCCTGGTTACACCAAGTATGCACCTCTCCATGCTTCTTTGAGTTGTCTGCAGCCTTTGTATGTCTCTTTTAGTTAAGGTCCACGTCTCTGCACCATACGTAAGCACTGGAAGGATGCATTGATCAAACACTTTTCTTTTAAGACATAATGGCATATTGCTCTTGAAAATTATGCTGTTTCTTCCAAAAGCTCTCCAGGCAAGTTTTGTACGCCGATTAATTTCTTCATCAATGTGACCCTCACTTGATATCTGCTGTCCAAGATAAACGTACGTGTCTGTTATCTCCAGCTTTTCTCCATCAATCGATAAATCTTCATTTCTTGTAAAAGCATTGAACATCACTTTTGTCTTCTGAAAGTTCATTTTTAATCCCACTTCTTTACTCTTGTCAGCAAGTTCCTGGATCATACTCTGCAGCTCTGATGGGCTAGTTGCAAAAATGACTACGTCATCAGCAAAACGAAGGTGGGTTAGATAATCTCCATTAATCTTTATCCCCTTGTTTTCCCAGCTCAGCGACTGAAAAACACCCTCCAATGTGGCATTAAAGAGCTTCGGAGATATGGTGTCACCTTGTCTCACTCCTTTCCAATTTTTACGTGTGTTGTATTTTCAAACAGCCTAATCTTTGCACTTGCATTTTCATAGATGTTATTAATAATATTAATGTATGCATCTTCAATACCGCAGGATTTCAGAGCCATTGTAACTGCTGATGGTTTCACCGAATCAAAGGCTTTTTCATAATCGATAAAAGCCATGCACAATGGAAGTTCATATTCCCTCGCTCTTTCAATTAGTTCTCTCAGCACGTGGATATGATCTATTGTGCTGTAGCCACTCCTGAATCCAGCTTGTTCTCTCGGTTGAGCCATGTCCAGTGTTACCTTCAAGCGGTGTAGAAAGAACTTTAGTGAAGATTTTATAAACTACTGATAGGAGGCTGATAGGTCTGTAGTTTCCGAGATCCTCAATGTCACCTTTCTTATGTAGCAGGATCATTGTAGCGGTGTTCCAATCCTCAGGAATCTTTCCTTCATTAAGGCATCGAGTGAAAATTTGGGCGAGTACTGTTTCGATTTCTCCACTTGCTTCTTGTATGATGTCTACAGTAATTCCATCTTCTCCTGGAGCTTTTCCTCGCTTCATGTTCTTGATTGCATGTGCAACTTCTGCTGGAAGGACTGGAGGAACTCTGGTACTGGTATCTTTCATGATGTCTGGAGTGCATATATCATCCCTTTCATATAATTTGGAGTAGAAATCTTTCACTCTTGTCAAAATTTCGCCTCTATTTCTTGTTACAGAACCATCTTCTTTTCTCAGTGCCATAATCTGTTTTCTTCCCTTACTGAGATGTCCCTTTGCTATCTTTAGGCTTTGGTTGTTTTCAATTGCTTTCCTCACTAGTTCACAGTTGAATTTCCTTACGTCTTCAGTGATACTTTTTCTTACTGTCTTGCATAGCTCTATATATTCCACTTTGGAAGTCACATCTTCTTTAGTTGTCCTCATCTCTCTTCTTTTTTGCATCAACGTTTTGGTTTTTCCTGATAATTTGTTCACATGCAACTTGTTCTTAGACCCAGCTAATTTTGTTGCTGTTTCCATAAGAGCTTTGGTTACTTTTCTGTTAACTTCAGAGATGTCCACTTCTTCCGATGTTAGGCCTTCTAAAGCAGAGAACCTGTTCTTCAGTTCTAACTTGAAGGTATTATGGTGTTTTTTGAGGTTGGTTATGTCAATAGATTTTGTTTGTCTTATGAGCTTGCCACGTTCAAGTTTAGCGTTGAGGTGCATCTTACATCTCACCAATCTATGGTCACTACCTGTGTTGAACTTGTTTAGCACACTGCAGTCTTCTATGACGAATTTTTTGTTACACATAATAAAATCAATTTCATTTGTCGTCCCATTTGGATGTCTCCATGTCCATTTCCTGTGTGGCTTTTTCTTGAAGAAGGAGTTCAAGATGAAAAACCCTTCTGCCTCTGCAAACTCAACGAGAGTATTTCCACGCTGGTTTCTGTTGCCGTGACCGAATTTACCTACTGAAGTTTCATTCTGTTGCCGTTGCCCTATTTTTGCATTGAAATCTCCCATAATTATTTTCAAGTGCTGCTTACCTTTATTATTTAGATGACAAATTTCCTCATAAAATTCTTCAATTTCTTCTTCAGGATGACTTGTGGTGGGTGCATAAGTTTGAATAATCTGAGCCTGGTATCTTTTCGAGAGTTGGATAACAAGTCGTGCAGCTCTGTCAGAGGAACTTTCAACTTCTACAACTTTATCCTTCAGTTTCTTGTTTATTATAAATCCAACACCACTAGTTCTGCCAGTATCTGTCCCACGGTAGTAGAAGAGATGTCCACTTTTCAGTTCGATGAGATCTTCTCCTTTTCTCCTTACCTCACTTAGCCCCACGATGTCCCACTTGATCCTTTTTAATTCCTCTTCCAATTCAAGAAGCCTTGAATCAGAAGATAGGGAGCGTCCATTGTAAGTAGCCAAGGTCAGCATCAGATGGCAGCCTAGTCCGGTCCTCCGGGGATTCTTAGCACCCTCTGCCTTCATGTCGCACTGGCCGCTGCCTTGGCCAGGTACATTCCAGCTGCCGGAGACTGAGGGCCAAGATTTAAGTTGTGGAATCATTTTGGAGGGTTTGGCCATAACTCACCACGCTGGCCAAGCGGGTTGGTGAGTGTGGGATAGAATTTCCTCTAATCCCGATGGTATAGTTATACCGCTATGGGCGGTCGTCAGAGCCCCTTTAGTGGGAACAGGATGCACCACGAGAAGGCGGGGTTGACATTTGTCAAGGAGAGGCTGTGATGTTACGCATCACTTGACCTTACATCCCTGACAAAAGATACAGTCGGTAAAGTCACATTATTGTGGCCACCAGCTAATATCCACAGTAATCGCCGTGTGTATCGCGGAACGTCTCTAAACGGACTGCAAGTGACTCAGTGAGGTGCCGGAAGGTTTTCACAACTATGTGGAGTCATTCTGACTGCAGTGCATCTCACAGCTGCTGGAGGGTGCGTGGTGGTGGATCCATAGATCGAAGAACACGATCGAAATGGTCCCACAGATGAACTTCGAAGTCTTCATTGTGTTCTTCCAACCACTCTCGGACGTTTTTAGCTGGGTGACACGTCGCGTTCTCGTGCTGAAAGATCCCCTCCACCCCAGAGAAGACAATCAGCATGAATGGGTGTACGGGATCTGCAAGGATGGATTCATAATGAATACGGTCCATATTGTATTCCGCAGGTATGAGTGGACACAAGGAATGCTACGGAAACATTCCCCAGATAATAACACTACCGCCACGAGCTTGTGTTCTTCCCGCAGTGGTTGAAGAATGTTTGTTCTCCGATGTTTCTCGCCATATACGTCAAAGTCCATGCGCTCGATGAAACAAAAAACGTGACTCAACGGAGAACGCAATCCTTAGCCAATCAGAGGAGGTCCAATTCCGATACTTCCGTGCAAATGTAAGGCTTTTCTGCCAATGCAGCTTCTTTAGTATAGGTGCAGTAACCATCCATGTGTATCGGAGCCCCATACGCAGCAGGGTTCGCTGAACTGTCGTTTTAGACACACTTCCGGTAGCTTCCTAGTTCATTCGGCCAATGAGTTGCTCTATTGCAGCGTGTCGATCAGCATTCACGCACCTTTGCAGCATACGTTCACCTCTCACATCAGTGGCACGTTGTTCTCCACAGTTTCCACGTCGCTTATTCGCCACGGTGCCCTTTCTCCAATCACGATACACTTTAATCACAGCAGCACGCAAACAATTTACAAACTGCACTCTTTCAGGAATACTGCCACCCTTGTCCCGAAAACCGATAATCATCCCTTTTTGTAAATCTGATAAATAATTCCTTTCATCCATGACAGCAACGAGTGGCCGCCCCGGTGGCGCAGTGGTCTAAGCGATGGCCTCTTATCATTCGTCCGAACGGGGTCTGGGTTCAAATCCCGGTAAGGCATGGATGCTGTTTTTTTCTTACGGCACTGGCTCTCTCCCCTCCCTGGAACCAGTGACCCTAAATTAGGGACGGGCGACTGCTTATAGCCCATTGAGTTGCTCACGGTGGTCGTTAAATCTACAATAAAAAAACAGCAACGAGTGATATGTATTCAGTTTGCCTGCAGCACACCTTATATACCCTCCAAGTCAACTCACGACACGTGCCTTCTTTATTGCCTACGCGCTGTTGACGCCAAAAGTAGGAGGTGGTCAAAATAATGTGACTCGACTGCAATTACACTGAAGGAAAAAAATCCCATCACCACGAAAAAATAGTTGCAGAGGAAAGAAATGGCGGCAATACATTTTTGTAGGTAACATATTTAATCGATTAAGGTTTAAAGATCACAGCTTATTGTAAGCGCGAGAAGAGCCATTTTAAATGTAAAATTCTGGCACATTAATTACCGGTGTAACCGCCAGAATGTTGAATGCAAGCACGCAAACGTTCATGCATTGTGTCGTACAGGAGCTGGATGTCAGTTTGTGGGATGGAGTTCCATGCCTGTTGCATTTGGTCGGTCAATACACGGACGGTTAATGCTGGTTGGGGGTGACGCTGGAGTTATCGTCCAATGATAACTCATACGTGCTTGATTGGTGAAAGATCTGGGGTCTAGCAGGCCATGGCTACATGTCGACACTCTGTAGAGCATGTTGGGTTACAACAGCGGTATGCGGGCGAGCGTTATCCTGTTGGAAACCCCCTGGAATGCTGTTCATGAATGGCAGCACAACAGGTTGAATCGCCAGACCGACGTACAAATGTGCCGTCAGGGTGCGCGGGATAACCGTGAGAGAGCTCCTGCTGTCATAGAAAATTGCTCCCCAGACCATAACTCCAGATGTAGGTCCAGTGTGTCTCGGCCGCAGACAGGTTGGTTGCAGGCGCTCACCTGGCCTCCTTCTAACGAACACACGGCCATCACTGGCACCCAGGCAGAACCGGTTTTCATCAGAAAACACAACAGATCTCCACTCCGTCCTACAATGAGCTCTAGCTTGACACCACTGACGTCGCAAACGGCAGTGGTTTGGAGTAAGTGGAATGCACGCTACAGGGCGTCTGGCTTGGAGCTGTCCTTCAAGTAACTGATTTGTAACCATTTGTTGTGTCACTGTGGTGGCAACTACAACTCGAATTGCTGCCACAGACGCGGTACGATGCACCACGGCCATACGCCGTACACGGCGGTCTTCCCTCTCAGTAGTGCCACGTGGCCGGCCGGAGCCCGGTCTGCTTGAGGCAGTACCTTCCCTTGACCACCGCTGCCAACAATCATGCACAGCGGCTACATTCCTGCTAAGTCGTTCTGCAATAGTGCGGAAAAAAAATCCACTTTCTCGTAGCCCTATTACACGACCTCGTTTAAACTCCGTGAGCTGTTGATAATGGCTTCTTCGTCTTCTTAAAGGCATTCTTGACTAACATCAGCACACCACGTCGAATCTCAACGATAACTAACGCTCACGAACGTTACAGCGCGTATTTACAGCAAACCTGCTTTGCATGTTCCGAGGGGCGCTACTAGCGCCGCACGTATGCGCCGAGCGCGAAATATGCATAGACGTCATCTTACAGATATACTCTCACCGCCTACCAACTGTCGTTTATCTAACACAACCCCTTCTTGGTGTTGGGATTTTTTTCTGTCAGTGTATATATGAGGGATGTAAGGTCAGGTAAAGCGTAACATCACAGCCTCTCCTTGACAAATGTCAACCCCGCCTTCTCGTGGTACATCCTGTTCCCACTAAAGGGGCTCTGACGACCGCCAATAGCGGTATAACTATACCATCGGGATTAGAGGAAATGCTATCCCACACTCACCAACCCGCTTGGCCAGCGTGGTGAGTTATGGCCAAACCCCTCCAAAATGACTCCACAACTTAAATCTTGGCCCTCAGTCTCCGGCAGCTGGAATGTACCTGGCCAAGGCAGCGGCCAGTACGACATGAAGGCAGAGGGTGCTAAAAATCCCCGGAGGACCGGACTAGGCTGCCATCTGATGCTGACCTTGGCTACGTATAACGGACGCTCCCTATCTTCTGATTCAAGGCTTCTTGAATTGGAAGAAGAACTACAAAGGATCAAGTGGGACATCGTTGGGCTAAGTGAGGTAAGGAGAAAAGGAGAAGATATCATTGAACTGAAAAGTGGACATCTCTTCTACTATCGTGGGACAGATACTGGCAGAACTAGTGGTGTTGGAATTATAATAAACAAGAAACTGAAAGATAAAGTTATAGAAGTTGAAAGTTTCTCTGACAGAGCTGCACGACTCGTTATCCAACTCTGGAGAAGATACCAGGCTCAGATTATTCAAACTTATGCACCCACCACAAGTCATGCTGAAGAAGAAATTGAAGAATTTTATGAGGAAATTCGTGATCTAAATAATAAAAGTAAGCAGCACTTGAAGATAATTATGGGAGATTTCAATGCAAAAATAGGGCAACGGCAACAGAATGAAACTTCAGTAGGTAAATTCGGTCACGGCAACAGAAACCAGCGTGGAAATACTCTCGTAGAGTTTGCAGAGGCCGAAGGGTTTTTCATCTTGAACTCCTTTTTCAAGGAAAAGCCGCACAGGAAATGGACATGGAGACATCCAAATAAGACGACAAGTGAAATTGATTTTATTATGTGTAACAAAAAATTCGTCATAGAAGACTGCAGTGTGCTAAACATGTTCAACACAGGCAGAGACCATAGATTGGTGAGATGTAAGATGCACTTCAACACTAAACTCAAACGTAGCAAGCTAATAAGACAAACAAAATGTATTGACATAACCAACCTTAAAAAACACCATAATACCTTCAAATTGGAACTGAAGAACAGATTCTCTGCTTTAGAAGACCTAACATCGGAAGAAGTGGATATTTCTGAAGTTAACAGAAAAGTAACCAAAGCTCTTATGGAAACAGCAACAAAATTAGCTGGGTCTAAGAACAAATTGCATGTGAACAAATTATCAGGAAAAACCAAAATGTTGATGCAAAAAAGAAGAGTGATGAGGACAACTAGAGAAGATGTGACTTCCAAAGTGGAATATATAGAGCTATGCAAGACAGTACGAAAAAATATCACTGAAGACGTAAGGAAATCCAACTGTGAACTAGTAAGGAAAGCAATCGAAAACAACCAAAGCCTAAAGATAGCAAAGGGACATCTCAGTAAGGGAAAAAAACAGATTATGGCACTGAGAAAAGAAGATGGTTCTGTAACAAGAAATAGAGGCGAAATTTTGACAAGGGTGAAAGATTTCTAATCCAAATTATATGAAAGGGATGATACATGTACTCCAGACATCATGAAAGGTACCAGTACCAGATTTCTTCCAGTCCTTCCAGCAGAAGTTGCACATGCAATCAAGAACATGAAGCAGGGAAAAGCTCCAGGAGAAGATGGAATTACTGTAGACATCATACAAGAAGCAAGTGGAGAAATCGAAACAGTACTCTCCCAAATTTTCACTCGATGCCTTTATGAAGAGAAGATTCCTGAGGATTGGAACAACGCTACTATGATCTTGCTACATAAAAAAGGGGACATTGAGGATCTCAGGAACTACAGACCTATCAGCCTCCTATCAGTGGTTTATAAAATCTTCACTAAAGTTCTTTAACACCGCTTGAAGGTGACACTGGACATGGCTCAACCGAGAGAACTAGTTGGATTCAGGAGTGGCTACAGCACAATAGATCATATCCACGTACTGAGAGAACCAATTGAAAGAGCGAGGGAATATGAACTTCCATTGTGCATGGCTTTTATCGATTATGAAAAAGGCTTTGATTCCGTGAAACCATCAGCAGTTACAATGGCTCTGAAATACTGCGGTATTGAAGATGCGTACACTAATATTATTAATAACATCTATAAAAATGCAAGTGCAAATTTTCGGCTGCTTGAAAATACAACACACATAAAAATTGGAAACGGAGTGAGACAAGGGGGCATCATATCTCCGAAGCTCTTTAATGCCACAGTAGAAAATGTCTTTCAATCACTGAACTGGGAAACAAAGGGATAAAGATTAATGGGGATTATCTAACCCACCTCCGTTTTGTTGATGACATAGTCATTTTTGCAACTACCCCATCAGAGCTGCAGAGTATGATCCAGGAACTTGCTGACAAGAGTAAAGAAGTGGGATTAAAAATTAACTTTCAGAAGACAAAAGTGATGTTCAATGCTTTTACAAGAAATGAAGATTTATCGATTGATGGAAAAAAGCTGAAAATAACAGACACGTACGTTTATCTTGGACAGCAGATATCAACTGAGGGTCACATTGATGAAGAAATTAATCGGCGTACAAAACTTGCGAGCAGAGATTTTGGGAGAAACAGCATAATTTTTAAGAGCAATATGTCATTATGTCCCAAAAGAAAAGTGTTAGATCAATGCATCCTTCCAGTGCTTATGTATGGTGCAGAGACGTGGACCTTAACTAAAAGAGACATACAAAGGCTGCAGACAACTCAAAGTAGCATGGAGAGGCGCATGCTTGGTGTAACCAGGCGAGATAAGAAGAGGAACACGTGGATCCGAAAAATTACAAGAGTGGAGGACATCATATCAGAGTTAAATCCCTGAAATGGCAATGGGCTGTACATACTGCCAGAAGGACAGACCATCGATGGACAGCCGAAATTTTAGATTGGATTCCAAGTGACAGGAAAAGACCCATTAGAAGACCACATGGAAGATGGGTGGATAAAATTCGAAAGTATGCGGGAGTGACATGAAGGAGACTGGCACAAGACAGACCGTTGTGGAGGAAACTTGGGGAGACCTTCGTCCAGCAGTAGATTGATAATGGTTGACAATGATGATGATGATGATATTCAAAATAATATAACTATACTAATGATCCGAATTTCTTGGGATAGAATAGAAATAAAAGTTTCCAAGCTTTCGCACATCATGTAGGTGGCTCTTTCACGGAAGGTATACAGCAAACTGCGAACCTTAGGTAACGTGCGAACAATGGAAAATAGACAGGAAACTGCAAACTTTAGTTGACGTGTGAACCAGGGTGAGTAAACAGCAAACTTCAAACATTTTGCCATCTACTTTCCTTCAGAAAGCCATCTGATTAATGTGCGAAAGCTTGGTGATTTATATTCTACGCCATGAAATTCGGATTATTAGTATAGATATACTATTTTGAGTATAATTGATGTACAGTTCCTATTTACTAATTATTTCAGATATTGCTGTGCTAATTCTTATTTAACATACCCTGAAGTGCCAGAAAAACTGGTTCACCAGTCTAATACTTGGTAGGTCCCACATGGGAGCGCAGGACTGCATAAATACGATGGGGCATGGACTCCACTGGCTTCTGGAAATATGCTGTAGGCAATGCACACCATACTTCCTGTAGAGCGTTCCACAATTCCGGGGTATTCCTAGGTCTCGGATTCCTGGGTTCCGTAACAAGTTGCATGGCATCCCAAATGTGTTCTATCACGTTCAGATCTGGGAACTTGGGTGGGAATGGCAACACCCCAAACTCAAGTGGACGGCACTCTAATCATAATGTGGCGTCCAGACAGTTGCTTGTTTGGAGGTGCATTGTCCTGTTGGAATAGGCCCTACACACCATCATGAATGCAGGACATAAACGAGTGTACCTCGTCAGAAAGAATGCGCACACAGCGTTTTCTGGTCACAGAAGTTTGCAGACGTACCAGGGGTCGCAGTGAAGTCCAGCTAAACACAACCTATACCATTACGGACCCCCTCTCAGCTGGTACCGTTCCCTGTTGATAGGCGGGATCCATGTCTTCATGGGGTTTGCGCCACACACGAATCCTTCCATCTGCCCGATACAGTTGGAAACACGACTCGTCTGACCTGGCTACTTGTTTCAGTAATCAAGTGTCCAGTGGCGGTGTTGCCGTGCTCAAGCGAGACGCATAGCTCTGTGTCGTGCATCCATCAAGGGCAGCCGAGTTGAGCGTCGGCTGCCAAAGCCTCTATCGTGCAGGGTACGTTGCACAATCCGGACGCTGATGCTTGTTGATGGTCCAGCATTGAATTATGATTATCCCTTGCGAGAGTGATCGCGTGAAACGATTCTTGACAGCCGACGATGGTCACGTTCACCTAATGTCTTTTTACGGCCACACTGGTACCGTAGGTTAGATGTTTTGCCGGAATTCTTGTAGTCACGGTACACCCTTGCAACGGTCGCCCGTGAAAATCCGAACTTCGTTTCTACCTCCGAAATACGAGCGGCAACTATGACCCCGCGTTGAAAATCGCTTAAAACGTTATTACTTGTCATTCTCATGCCGAAAACAGCTTTGACAGCTGGTAAGGATGTCTATTGCTTTATATACGCACTGACCGACGCAACCGAGTGCGCGCATAGGTGACTTTGCTATGTATTTTGCATAAGCTCGTCTGTATCAGTTTTACTGGCGCTTCAGTGTACGTTGTCTTCTGATTTCATTCGAATAATTTGTGAGGTAAAAATGAATGCAATATTAGTATTATTATATATTCGTGCAGACGTGAATTCGATGTTGATGGGGCAGCTAATACCCATAGCACGATGTTTTAAGTCCAACTGGGAAGAAACACACACTCTATTCCGGCTTATATTTATTATGCCTGTATAAATAACAGTTAAAAATTATCCAAATTTTCGGGTTTACACTGGACCCATCCTAAGATAAACGGTTATACAGAGAGAATCTTTTAAATATGCAAATGTAATGTTCGCGTGACATATCGCTCTGTCTATGTCGTCGTTTGTATATCTGAGGATGGGTCCAGTGTAGACCCGAACATTCTGATAAGTTAAAACTTGAATTTATACAGGCATAATAAATATAAGCCCGAATGGAGTGTGTGTTTTTTCACAGCTGGACTTGATCCATCGTGCTATGGGTATTGGCTGCCCTATCATCTTCGAATAAATGCAATATTTTTATGCTTAAAACGAAAGAGATCTGGTATATTTTTACGTTTCGGTGCGCTCGCGTTAAGCATGAATTTGCTGAACAAAACTAATATTAAAAAGAAGAACACAGGTTTTAAGAAGAATAAAAAAAATTAAAACCATAAAAATGGAAAAAAGATAGCATTCAATTCCACATCTGACTACAAATGCAATGCGATTTGTCTTTTAGTGAGTTTCTCACACATTACCGTTTTCGTTTTATTGTTATACATGTGTGTTTTAATATTTCGTTTTAACAGCACCTTCGTAAAAGTGATAACAGTAACTCAAATGCAGTTTGCCACACACATGCGATAATAAGTAGTGAACGCACCCACAACAGTAATTTTAGTACACGTAAAGCTGACGACAGCTTTCCGTAAAAGAAAATTAAAACATGTAGCTAAAATACTTTCAATAAACGATTTTTTAATATTAATTTTCTTTCCAAATAAAAACTAACAGTTACTTTTTTTATCTTTCTGTATCGTGTTAGAAGTTGATAATTGCAAATCGTAGACCTTCATATTTCAGTTTTATTGCGGGAAACATAAACAATAATTACATAAGATTTAAATGGCAATTATTATCCATCTCGAAAAGACTTTCTTTAAAAACATTTTTGAAAGAGAAATCAAAGAAGCAATTTAGTTGACGTGTGAACCACGGAAAGTAGAATATTGTACTAATAAAGCGAATGTTCATAGTTCGATATGATTGTTCGTAATGAATATTATTTCCCAGGAACAGATAAAATCCAATTTAAACGTACTTTAACATATCAACTCAGATTTACCGTATAAAATATCGAGATGGTATCAGCGAAAAAAATGTTCGAAGTGTGATTATTTTGCCTAAGATCAAGTATCTGAAACATTAGATTACCAGCTTTTGTGTAATGTGTGAAAATATCTTGAAAACACTCCAAGGGAAAAAAATCCGAAGTTCTTCAGGATTTGATATATTCTGCAAAATATGTTGTTCGTGAAACCGTTCGTATTAAGAAGTTTAGCTGTTTGAAGAATCATGTTGGATTTTATTTACAAAAACTTCTACACTCTACATGCTATTTAGTATAAAACAGAACAGGTGCACAAATAGTAATAACAAACACATATGTGTCAGCTATTGCACACACACATACTATCCGGTGTCGTACGATTTGTCGAATAACGATTGCTCGACCTAACGATTGGTCAACACCCGATTGGTCGACAGCAAGATTGGCCGATAGCACGTTTGGTTGACCGTAACGATTAGTTGACAGTACGACTGGTTGACAGCACGATTGGTCGACACAACGATTGGTCTAGATAACCATTAGTTTAGAGGATTATGATTTACATTAACAGCGGTACCTCTCAGAACGTACTGACCCCTCCAAACGTAGCGTTCTTTTTTGGAAATAATACCTTTTAGAATTTAGTCCTCAGAACGTACAGCATTATAACATATTATTTCCAAATAGGTCACCGTGTAATCTTTTGTTCTCTAAGTGAAATCTAAATAGTAGGCCTTCTGAACGACGTTATTTCCTAAAGGGCCACGGGACACTTTATGTAAATTGCACGTTCCTTTGTGTGTTCAAATAATCTCAACTGAATAATTCCATATTTCTTTGTGTGTTCAAATAATCTCAACTGAATAATTCCATATTTCTTTGTGTGTTCAAATAATCTCAACTGAGTAATTCCATATTTCTTTGTATGTTCAAATAATCTCAACTGAGTAATTCCATATTTCTTTGCGTTCAAATAATCTCAACTAATTAATGCAATATTTATTTGTGTGTTCAAATAATCTCCTCTGAGTAATTCCACATTTCTTTGTGTGCTCAAATAATCTTAACTGAGTAATGCCATATTTATCTGTGTGTTCAAATAAGTCTTCCCTGTAAGTGAATTGTGTAATTCTATAGACAATTTAATTAACACAATTTATACGTAATTTTATTAGATAAATTTGAAACTTGAAATCAATGTGGCAATTTTCTGGTGAGGATATTAATATTTATGTGTGTGGCAATTTTCCGGGTTGCTGAAATATGTGTGGCGATCTTCCGGTGGGGCAATTTTCCGGTGGGGCAATTTACCGCCAAACTGTTTGTACTTATTCGTTTAGTCAAGTATTTTTTTTTCCAAGTTCCGTAGACAATTTTATGTCGACCGATGTCGACCATCGTTACTGTCGACTAATCATTTCTGTGGACCAATCGTTATGCCGACCAATCGTTTTGTTGACCAATCGTGTGTCAGCCAATCGTTATGTCGACAAACCGTTTGTCGACCAATCGTTACATACCCATACTATCCACTATCCCCAATCAGTTACCAACCAACTAATCGCAGGTTGTATGCCAGGCTTTGATTCCTACTATACATTACTTAACTAAAAAAATGGCAAAACATTTGCAGGACCATATGGAGCCATCTAGTGCTACCAACATCAGTTATAAGGATAATTTCTAACATGCATTAGTTACAAACCTGCCTACTGAAATACTCAACTTCGTCATGGGGATATTAAGATAGAGATTGGCTCATAGTGATTCGATAGAAGGGCCCATTCGACAAATAAGTTAGAGACTCTAGCCAAAAGCGAGGAGCAAAGGATATTACCCCTCTCATGGCTACCACAAGAAATAGTCAACAATGAGACGGAGATGCCTGTTGGGAAATTAAGCAGAACACCAACCCCGGCCGATAACAGGCCAAGACTTGAGATTCAGTCTAGAAATGATACTTTCATGTAACTTCTTCTTTTTACATTTCCATTCGATAAACCCCATGCAAGGAATTTGCTAATACATCACACTAGCTAATTCATATGAATAACCTACATTCGAAATTGTGACCTAAAGAAGTCATCGATGGCTAAACACTGTTCCGAAAAGGATCACAAATTTCTCTTTGAAGAAGGAAAACTAATTGACAAGCAAAATTCAACAACCAAACTTGATATTTTGGAAGATTTCCATATATGTCAGCAGTCTTCGCAATTTGTACGCATGAAAAGTAAAGCACACAATTTTATGTATTTTATCCATATGCTTATGCACCTGTTTTTGGTGTGTCATATTTCATGTGAACCAAATTTTTATCGGAAACATTTAGTTGTATCTAAAATAATTATATTAAAATATGTGAGCTATCAGTATCGTGTTACAAATAATGCTGTAACTGAAAAGAAGAATATGGTACGTTTAACAAGAAAAATAAAGCGGTTCTACAGTTAAAATCAATTTTCCATAACAAAAATACATATTTAATGAAATTCTAACATTTTATCTTTTAATTTAACATTTTTACACACTACATGCTACAATACGTGAAAGATACCTTAGTAACCTTCTTGTTATGCATAATGGTTGAAAGTATAATGAAACATATGGACATATAGTATCTCCCATTGGGAATTATTCCGTTTTAGAATTTTAGGAACCCTTAATATACACTGGTGTGCAAAAATTAAGGACGAAGAGGAGAGATTAGCATAACAGCGGCACGAGCAGGCAGAATGGACCGAAAACCACTCCGGAGATAGACTAGGGTCCGGTACGGTATGGCATGGGCATATATGCAGCATGACGTAGGTGGGGGGGGGGAGTGTCGGAAGGATATAAAGCACACGTGCGGTGTACGATCAGCAATTCGGTGAAAGCTATTGCACGGTGTACATCGGTTTGACCGACGTCGAGTTGCTGCCACCGTGTGAAATGACCCACACGCAATCCAGTAGACGACATCTGGATGACTTTACCCAAGGTTGCGTCATTGGGAAGTTGGCCGAGGAGTCCGGGATCGCTCACAGCAGTGTTTCACCAGCTTGGAGAGCGTTTCAAACGACAGGAACAGCTGTCCGAGAGTTTAGCAATGGTCGTCCACGAGCAACCACGGCGGCGGACGACCGGTATATTGTCCTACAGGCGAGACGAAACAGACGGCAGACAGCGGGATAAATCGCAAGGCACATGCAACAGACAACTGGACGTCCGTTATCGCGTTTTACCGTAGCCAGGAGGCTGCACAAAGGTGGTCTATTTGCATGTCGACCAGTGCGGTGTGTGCCATTAACGCCTGCTCATCAGAGACGGTGGTTTCTGTGGTGCCAGGCACACGAGAACTTTTTTTTTTTTTTTTTTTTTGATTGGAGGTTTAACGACCACCGTGAGCAACTCAAAGGTGCTATAAGCAGTCGCCCGTCCCTAATTTAGGGTCACTGGTTCCAGGGAAGGGAAAGAACCAGTGCCGTAAGACAAACACAACATCCATGCCTCACCGGGATTCGAACCCGGACCCCGTTCGGACGAATGATCAGAGGCCATCGCTTAGACCACTGCGCCACCGGGGCGGCACACGAGAACTGGACACATCAGCAATGGGGTCGAGTTCTCTTTACGGATGAGAGCCGATTTAGTCGTACGAGCGATTCTGGACGTATACACAACTGGTGAGAGCAAGGAACACGCAATCACACCTCCAACATAATGGAAAGGGACCGGTTTGGAGGTGGCGGAGTTCTCGTTTAGAGCGGTGTCATGCTTGGTAACTGTACTGACCTCCACATCTTCCAAGGAGTTTCAGTCACTGGTGTCCGCTATTGTACCGAGGTTCTCCTGCATCACGTGCGTCTCTTTAGAGGTGCTGTTGGTACTGAGTTCCTCTTCATGGACGACAACGCTACACCTCACCGTACAGTGGCTGTCGTAGAGCTGTTTGAGAATGAAGATATTCAACACACTGATTGGCCCGCAAGGTGCACAGACCTATATCTAATCACACACGTGTGTGACCTTGTCGGGGGATGCTTGGCAGCACGTTACCCCTCGCCAGCAACGATTCCGCTGCTGCGATTGGCGCTACAATGAAGAATGGGCCGCGTTGCCTCAACAGCTCCTTGACAACCTCGTCCTCAGCATGGACAGATGTTGTAAATCCTGCAAAGCAGTCAGGGGTGATCATATCCCTTATTAAAGACTGGATTTTTTTTTGGCAGCCGTCTGTCACATAGACGTTTCTGTCTTCTGTCCAGTTGTGCTCGAAGCTACCTTTTCAATAAAGTGTCTTTGTATCCTTTGGATTCCTTGTTTGGACCGTTTCGTTCCCTTGTCCCATATTGTTACATTTTGGGGATCTTATCGTATGATTTGTGTCGATGTGGAGCAGTTCTGCACGACGTTATATTCGAAAAACCGTCTCGTCCTTAATTTTTGTACGCATGAAAAGTAAAGCACACAATTTTATATATTTTATCCTTATTCTTATGCACCTGTTTTTGGTGGGTCATATTTCATGTGAACCAAATTTTAATGGCAAGCATTTAGTTGTATCTAGAATAATTAAATTAAAAAAGGTGAGCTATTAGTATTGTGTTACAAATAATGCTGTAACTGAAAAGAAAAATATGCTACGTTCAAAAAGAAAAATAAAGCGGTTCTACAGTTACAATCCATTTCCATAACAGCAATACATATTTTCTTAAACCAAATCGTACTTCAAAATCATTGCAAAATTAACGCGCATTGTCATGGCTACACAGTAAATTTCGAAATCATTGTGTCAGTTTACTGTTCAGAGTGTTGTAACTGACATCTCACACAGCTATAAAGAAAACAAGAAAGACGACACCGAATTTCCGTGTGTAATGAAAACGTCTTTCGAATTCGTTCTTATGCGAATTAAATTTACCAAATCCATTCAAAATCAATGAAAAATTTTCAGTCTGGTTTTTAATCCCGCAGATATTGTTGTAAACAGAAACGTCATCTCATCTTGCGCATTAAGAAAAAATTGAATTTATATGAGAAACATTTCGCAGCGGAAACGCTCTCCAACAAATAACGCATTTTTCAAATCGGACTCTTAAAAGCAGAGATATCGACAGATATAAGACATTCAGCTAGCCAACCCCCCCCTGCGAAAAAAACATGCGTTAGATTTTTTAAAGTATATTCAATAGGTTTTTCAATGTGAGCGGTATCGGTCCATGAAATAATTTCTTCAATCGAGGTTTCAATAACACAGAAATCAACTCTTACTTCTTCTGGTGGCCAAACCAACCTTTATCAAATGTTAGAAATTATATGAAGATGATTTCCTAACAGGAGCTACATCAGGTGCAGAAAGAAGTTTTCTAATCGGAGTTT
Source organism: Macrothele yani (assembly GCA_039090855.1). NCBI lineage: Eukaryota > Metazoa > Arthropoda > Arachnida > Araneae > Macrothelidae > Macrothele > Macrothele yani. The sequence continues at coordinate 111,442,523 of CM077015.1, read as the reverse complement.
TACTTTTACGTCCCCTATCGGAGAATATAAGCGTTACTTGGAAAAATGCCTATGTCGAAAATAATCTTCGACTTGAATGGAATAGAAAAGGATCATAAATTTTTGAATTGCACCTTTAGAAGCAAATATATGGATTACAATGTGTTTTGAATTCGATATCATCTGCTTTTAAGCCCTCTTGCCGCGAAATTTTGCATAATGATAAAAACGAAATAAATTATCATCATTCGCACACTTCAAGCTTCCTAATGCAAAAATAATTTTTCAAATCAGACTATTTGTTGCAGACATATGGAGACTACAGACGGACGGACTGACAAACCGATAACATATGTACGACTATTTTTTACAAAAGCGGTGCTAGTGGTAAAGAAATATAACGAAGTCGTTATTTTCTATTGTCGGGTAAACAATCTTAAGAAAAATCCAATGCGATATTGTGAAAAATGTTTTATGTTTTTAATACAGGATTTATTTCACATTTATTATCCACAAAATGTTTCTTTTTTGAAAGCATGATATCTGACCCGTTACTTAAATCACGTACAAACGAAGCTCCAACCAGAAACAAAAACGTTTTGTTTCCAATTGTCCAAATGGACAAAAAAATGCAAACCATCTGAAAAACGCAACAGCATCTCAGTTCGAAATAAGACTGGATTCGTGTCATGGGGATTACTCTTAATATATGCTACTTTTTTGCGTCACTGGCTCTCACCATATCCTGTAACCAGTGTCCCTAAATTAGGAAGTGGCGACTATTTATAGCCCATCAACTGCTCATAATGGCCGCCGTTAAATTCCTAAACAAACAAAAATAGAAAATGCACTAAATTTTATGGAATATTTTAATATAAGTAGATTTTATTTTATTTAAGGTTGAGCTGAAATTCACTGCCAAATGAAAATTATTTGGCCAGCATTCTCTGTCGCTGATGCACATGGCCTTATCTTGGGCAACGTGACTGCATATTTTATCACTTTCAGGTGTTACATGTTTTTACATGGTTTGCACCACTTTCAAATTAATATCAGTTATCATACTTTTATTATTATATTGGCTATGCGAAATATTTTCGTGTTGTAATCTCCAATAATCAAAACATTTCGATACGACTCTTCCTTTGCACTTTGAAGGAATAATAGCTTTTTAAAATGATCGTAGTTGTAATATCTGGTGGGTATCCAGTCATTACACTTAATATTTTTTACCTGTGTATTTATCCAAATTAATTCCTTGCAAATTGATGTAAACTTCGTGCTATGCACCAAAATAAAGTGCCCAAAGGATGCCATGATTTCACAAGTATTTTATTGTTTTGTGTCTTCAGTACTTACTCTGCACACAATCATAAAGATTGTGTTCATCATATCTTAGGAGACACAATAGAATAAAATACTTGTGAAATCACGTAATCCATGGCATTATTTTGTACACTTTATTTTGATGGTAAATCTGTTGAGTAAATTAAATTCAACTTTACCTGCAGGTTTCTTAAAAAAAGAAACCGAAGTTCTATTTGCATGAAGAGGCATTATTTTCCTTGTGTTGACAAAATTTCTTGATTATATGTACCAGAAAGCTATCGACAGTTTTATCCGAAAAGAAAACATCAGAAACAGAGAAAGGGGTTCTATTTCTGTTTGAAATTACCTGATATAACTAAACACTGTTCGCAAAAGTCGAAATTCACAGATCTAGATAGCCGAGTGGTCAGATGCCAATCATCATACATAATCGTCTCTTTTGACTGTGGATTGATTCGTTTGTCATTACTAATTTTGTAGTTGATTCGATGCCTGTTTTTGTTGTATCCCTATATTTGTTTGTCCTCAATGAAGAAATATATACAGTGCAGAAGTGTGGATGGTTCAAGTATCACTACACACTGAAAAGAAAAGCAGCTTAATGAGATGTCAATTATTAAGAAATTGTAAAATATATTTTCGCCTGGAAAAGAGTGCTGAAATTTTTTCATACACTTATATCTTTCGAGTTCTGAAGAAACATGGTACTGAGGCTTTAATATGATCATAAGTTCAAGAAACGTAATAAAGTTGTATAGTGTTTGAGAGAGGTCGCTGATGGAAGCACCTACCATATTAACATTCAAGCATTTGCATGCAAAGCGTGCCGCTGTTTCTCTGATAAAGATTTTATAATTATAATTTTTAATTTTTCTGAGCAAGCTGCTCTTTCAGAAAAGACTAAAACAAAGGAAAGGAAGTTCCCATGATTAGAGTTCTTAGCAGAGTTCATGAAGCTAAGCTATTTAGTTGCCTCCTAAATTACTTCTTTTTCACATCTTTTTATCGCGTGATGCGCTATTATTCGCTTAATGTTATTATCTGATACTAGCCGTTTGTATTATTACATTTCGATATATATTTGAAGTACAGAGTTTATGTAGCTAAACGTCTGCGCTAAATATAACGATAAGTATACTGGGCTGCTCCGAGTAAAACATTATTTTAAAAATTGTAGTGGTTAATCTCAGTAACAAATAGATCTCTCAGTCTCATCCCACAGATGTTCAATTGGGTTAGGATCTGGGTAGTTCATATGGCAATTTCGCACGTTCAAATGAATTTACTGTTCCTGGAACGTCTGTGTGACCATCCGAGCCTTGTTCCAGGACGCATTATTCTGCTGGGAATAGCCTTGACCATCCGAGCCTTGTTCCAGGACGCATTATTCTGCTGGGAATAGCCTTGACCATCACGAAGAACTACACCCATGTATGGGTGGGCCTTCTCTGCGAAGATGTTAAGATATCTTGTGGTACACGAATGTTGTTTCAAAGGTATTACGGAAATAATGCCCGTCTTGAAGAAGTAATATCAGATTCTTTTTAAACTGCCTTCTCCAACCTGTGTAGTTAAGGCTATGAAGCATGGATCCATCAATTTGCGCAGTTCAGGTATTAATCTGACTCGTCCACTAGTCTGTATAACCAGAAGATATGATTCATCGATTTATGCGTACTCTTTCCAGTCCTCAGAGGTCTAGTTTTAGTTTACCTGTGCAAACTTCAGACGAACTGGTTGATTCTTCTTTCGAAGATGTGTTATACACGAACAAGGAACAAGACGCTTGTCGCTATAGACAATTCACACCTTTGTACGACGTGTTGTGTTTGCTGAAAATATTCTCTCGATGTCCTTGTTATACCGCGTGGTATTTTATACACTATCTACCAACAAGTAATTGAACACCTGTGATAGCCAAGGAAAACAAAGTTTATTCACCTTCAATAGTTGGTGGAGCCTCCACAAGCGGCGATTAGAGCTGCGACCTTCCGGGGCATACTCTCAACCAGGCGTTTTACGACGGCTATCGGTATTTTCTACCACTCGGCTTGGAGAAGACAGGTCAGTTCCTTCACCGATTTCGGACGGTGGGGGCACATCTTAAGTCGACGCTCCAACTTATCCCAGAGGTGCTGGATAAGGTTAACGTCCGGGCTCTGCGCAGGCCAGTCCATTCGATTAACCCCATTGTCACCATACCAAGCCATGGTGGACCTCGCAACATGAAGGTGGCATTGTCATCCTGAAGGTAACATGGGTCCACCCCGTAAAACTGCCACAACGTAGGAAGCGCATGGTCATCCAAAATGGTGCAGTAGATCTCGGCGTTGAGTCTACCAGGAACTGCGACCAAGCGTCCCGTGCCATACCAGGAGAGACACCCCCATAGCAAAATTCCACCGCCGCCGAACTTCACAGTGGGCACAATGCATTCCGGCAGGAGGCGTTCTCCAGGCAGACGCCAAACCCAGACACTGCCATCCGAACGGTAGTGGATGAACCTTGATTCGTCGCTCCAGATAACCTGTTTTCACTGTTCAACGGTCCACTGTCGACGTTCTTTGCAACACGTTAGCCGAGCAGCGCTCTTGGACTTGGTGATCAAAGGCTTGTGGGCGGCAGCACGTCCATGATAACCGATGGTATTCATCGAAAGAACACTCCCATAGGCTTGTTGAAACTTCTCGCGGATGTGGCCCATCGATTTGGTGCGGTTCTTCCGAATTTTTCTGGCCAGCACCCGTCGGTCTCTAACTCCCAGTTTTGTGAGTCTGTCGGGTCGGGGCACATTCCGACAGTCACCTTTCACCTTCCACTGGCCAATCACGTAGGTCACTGTCGATTTTGGGTACTTCAACTCGCTGGATATGTCACGTATGGATCGGCCATTTCTGTGATACCCGACGATTACACCTTTCTCGAAATCAGAGAGCTCCGAAATGCGTGGCATCTTGCATGCGTCTGGTTCTGCTGTTAATTCCCACATGATATTTAACGGCGGCGGCCGTGACGTGTATCAGGATGGCAGATATTGTCGATTGCAGGGGTGTCCAATTACTTGTTGGTAGATAGTGTATATTACAGCTCTTCTCTCGCCTCGTAGAATCCTCTCCAGCTCCAGTTGCCCACACATTTAGACCAATAGCTTCTGCCCATAGCAAGAACGCTGACTGCATATTTTATTATTCGCGTACAACTAATTCTACCTCCTCTATAGAATGGTTCTACATTTTAGGGAAGGCTTGCCCTTCTGAGATGCTGGCATTTGCCTATCCAGTGAAAACTGATATGCATATTTTAGAGTCTCTTAAACGACGTGTCTTTCCAATATTTCTGCTGTTTATGTTCCTTACAGGTCTAAAAGATTTGCAGTTGCTTTTTGTAAAAACTCTGAGCATCGCACTTGCTCAGAATATTTACAAACAAACAGCTGCAAATGCTTAAGTCACGTGCTCTAATGAGGATGCTACGCATCTGTAGTCTTAATGATTTGCTACTTCTGAGTAGAATTTTTGATACGTAGATGCAAGGAAAATAATAACAGGCAAAATAAAAAAATTCTGCTCTTTTCCCTTTTTGTGTTTACATATCTTTCCAGCAGATGTCGCTAAGGCTCCTCTTTTAAAGACACGGGACACACATACAAGATATCTGAAATTTCAATTAAAAATGAAGTAGTCTATCTTGAAGCTCTCAGTGTTTTTGTGATGCCCTCAATTAGTTTACATTTCAGATGCCGAACCTGCCATCGTATTTGCGTTTCGTTTTTCCAGGACTTTTATTAGAGCCTAGAAACAAATGTAGCAGACTTCGTAAGCCATTAGTTAGTCACTTTGATGCGTAACATGACAGTCTACAATTCTGAAATAGTGATTTTTCACCACTAATCTTTATTACATTCCTGTCAGAAAATGCTGCTAGCATTTCAGTTTTTTCCGTTTCTCCATCACACGAAAAGTACCTTGTGTTACAGATTGTTGGGTGTAAATTACATTTTGGACCCATGGTCGGAGGAAATTTACGGTAAATGTGTACTTTAGTGTCCTACATTATTTCTTCGGAAATATTTAACTGTATGAGAAAAGTGCGACCTGCAATTTTTTAAGCATGCAAAATAATGGGGGAAGGTAAAAAAATATAGCATTTTTAGACAAAAGTTAAGATTTTTCCAGAAGTATTTACCTTAGAGTGCGATGGTTTGGAGTACGTGCGGTAGACCTAGGATAACGGAGCGGCGACGGCGTCAAGGTGGAGTCCGGTGAGTGGAAGCTTGGTTCAGAAGGGCAAGTAACGGGCGGAAGAATACAGAAGGAAGCTGTTGAGCAGTACGTAGCCATCGAGGCGTCTTGTAGGAATACGCGGAAGGAAAGAGGTAGGTTTTAAGCAGCATTGTAAGTTTTTTTTAAAGGGTAATTTTGAGAAAGCATAAGTTCATAATCGTCAGTCTCACTACTTCATTTCGTATTTCGTTAGGGCCCAAAATTTCATTATCCGCCACAATACCAGAAGCGGTAGGCCTCCCTGCCGTAGTACGATATGTGAATTGAAGGAAATCGTTTATTTGGAAAAATATCCGTTTCACGAGGAACAAATGTGAGCAACGATGTACTTAATAACAGCAGAACTACAAATGAATTGCTTGAAGAAATCACCTAACCCTGCACATCTTCCAAATCATAACCGAAACGTTGGATTCAAACAGAACCAAAACTCCTTCTTTAAAAATTCTGTCGTACATAAATTTATTAACATTCCTTAATTTCTTTCCATTCGAGACATTGTGAAACTAATAATAACAACGACATTTCGCACATATCATTCTCAAAAATTAATATAACATGTTTAAAATACGTCTACTTGCGCACGATTACACGCCGCATTACACTCTTCCAAAAATAAACCCCAATCCTGTTGTATTCTTCCGCGCATTCACTAGCAACTCGTACTCCGTTCCGACGCACGGAAAGTCACGCCGTGGGCGTTGGCATCGCTTCAGCGTACCGCATCAAGTGTTGCAAACCATCGTATTCGCAGGTTAATACTTCGGAAAAATATTTCTTTTTATCTAATAATACTATATTTTTGCGCCTTTTCCCATTATTTTGTATGTTTAAAAACTGTACGTCGCACTTTTTCCACACAGTTACAGTTTCCCGACGGAATAATTTAGGACGCTAAAGTACAAATTTACCAAAATCATAAATCACTATACTGATCATAAACGGCCCTTCCAAAGCTACCTAAAATTCGGTTGAATTTATAAATACATTAAAGGATGATACGATGCTGGCTTTCTAACTAAAAATGTGGCATCTCAATATTTGCGGAATCTGTGGATAAATTTCACTTTAATTGTAAAACTGATTACTTTATCCTGCGTCGCCATCTACTACTTAACTATTTAGTTACAAATTCTGCCGAGGAAAATACTGCTTTTTTAAGTCGGGTACTTACACATCTGTGACATAGGAAAACTGCAACAGCTATCCAACTACAAGCGAATAAACGATGGCAGAACCTTTCTAACCAATATTAATGGTCAGTTTCTCGAAATCACAAATGAGTGAGAGGTGCCGTATGACCGGTACTTGATGGAGAAATTCCAGGCTCATATCAACGTAGCAGCATTCTAACAATTTTTTTTTAGCACTATGTTCTTTTTTTCTAATTGAACGTTTAACGACACCGTGAGCAACTCAATGGGCTATAAGCAGTCGTCCGTCCCTAATTTTGGGTCACTGGTTCCAGGGAAGCGAGAGAGCCAGTGCCGTAAGACAAACACAACACCCATGCCTCACCGGGATTCGAACCCGGTCCCCTTACGGACGAATGATCAGAGACCATCGCTTAGACCACTGCGCCACCTGGGCGGCATAGCACTATGTTCGACAGTTAAATCAGTCAAGTACCTAATATAAAAATTTCTACAAATATTTTTACAAATCTATAGCAAGCTGCTATCGCAAGGAATCTTTTCGAATGTGACACACAATAGGAAATTGCACTCGAAGATGCTTCTTCTCCCCAGATGCCCAAACAGTTGAGAGCAATATTTACTTACCTTTATGCTTTTTGCACCTTTAAATCGTATGATAGCACACTTCATTTAGATATTTGTTTTTAGGTAAAGATAGGCCGCACCCAAGTGAAACGTATTTAACATGCGAACATCTTCGTGCTACTTGTGTGAAACGGGGTCAAAACATTGATTTCGGATTCGGTAAATGCCATTGGTAGAATGCTATTTGTTCTGAGATTTAATATGTGGCGCCATCTTTGAGCCTCTTAGAAAAGTTAAAACAATAAAGCCAGCAAGGTAACAGATAGCAGTAGGTTACTGTGAATTTTCTCAATGGCATTTAAAAAGAATTCATGACTTAAATCGAAAAACTTCTGTTTACTCGATGATTTGCTTTTCTGATTTTTGGGTATGGCCAGTTTAGAGCGTCATTTTCATGTCAGGGAATTTGAAAAAGCATGAATAACAAATTCATTGGTAAGATTTCGCATTCAGATTTACGGAAGCCATTTGCAAGTAAGAGATATGACGGTAAATGTGCAGTTTAGTATCCTAAATTATTTCGACGCAAATATAGAAGTATTTCGAAAAAGTGTGAGGTAGAAGTTTTAAAGCATGCAATGTCATGGCAAAACCATTTTGTAGTGCTACGCTACAGAAAATAGAACCACATTAGCACCCTTTTTTGTCGTAACCTCAAGGGTAATTTTGTGCAAGTAAGACAAAAAAATTACTGACTTAATAGCCGGACCAAAAGTGCACTGGGATACCAAATAAGTTGCGAATCCAAGCCGTTAAAACCAGAACCACTTCCTATCTAACTTCCGGTGGTGAGTATTGGTTATGACTTTAACACTTCCGTAAAAGAAAGAAAGGCATCTCCGAACTTTACGTTTCGCATGAGGGATTGATATGCAAAACAACGAATAAATTATCAGCTTGTGCTACAAAACCCGTGAAAAAAATTGAAGAAATATATTCTGTAGCACAGCACTACAATATGTATCTGTTTCCTGACAAAATCGTACCCGATTCTTATTGTAGTTTTCCGCACGTGAATTGGCCTCCGGACCGAACGTTCGTTACAACGCAGAAAAGCTAGACATCTTCGCCGCGGCCTTGTGTTAGGCCTGACGCAGTTTCTGTTCACAGCGTGGTTCTTACCCGTCAATATTGCGGTAAAAATCTTTAAAATGCACTATAAACATAAAAACGTTTCACCATTTGCCATCACAATATATTACTTTAAAATCTATAAGTTTCACTTTTTGGAAATACTTCAATCTTTGCCCCGAAATAATGTAAGACGCTAAACATTTACCGATATGGCTACTAAATATCGAGTATGAGCGTGCAAGTTTAAATAATTTAGAAACAGAAAATTTGATCTAAGGAGGCTCAACCACGTAACTCACACGATTTAAAGGACCATCTTGAAACGTTTTGGATCCAATTTCTAAAGGATACCTTCAGAAATTTTGTAGAGGTCAAGCGTCGTAGTGTAGTAGATAATTCGTGGTAAAAGGAGAATCGACGTTATATTAAAGCTGTCTTTGACTGAGTGTTAGGGTCAATCTTTTGCAATAGATGGCGCAAAAAATCATTCCTTCGGCGTATCTTTTACTTATTGAGTGACTGTCCCAGAAGTTGGCATGAGCGAATCACTGAAGACCTCGCCATATTCAGAATTTAAGCAGTCTCTCGTTGGCTCTACAATGAAAACACAAGATACGCGGTGTTACGTTTTAATCAATGACGTTATTTGGGGTAGAGCTAAGTACGTAGGCGTAGTTTATACAGCTAAAATTCAGAGGTTCTCTGTTAATGTACACATTTTCTCCTCAAAAATAAACGTACAGTAGGATTTAATATGAATTATGGTAGACAAGATTCCAGTCTCACTTTTGACTCCGTTAATTATTTCTTTTCGGCCCTGATAATTAAAGAAAATCAGATATAAATGTGAGATTTCATTTCTTCCAGACAGAAAGACTGCTAAGCTAACTTATCCTGACCTTTAGCGCCTAAATTGCAATTATTTCGGGTCAAATAAATTGAATTTTAAAAATCTACTTACAATTTTTTCGAAAAAATAAATGTGGCACATGTTTGCTATAGGTCGCTTTTATTTGTGCTATAAATTTTAAACACTGCGAAGTAATATTCTTCGAGAAAATGTGTACAGAAATTTACATTACAGATATAGGATAGAATTTTTCAAACACTCATTCAAAGACAGCCTTAAGAAGTCGTTAACATGTTTTGGCTCCTCATGTACATTTATGTGACAGGTGAGACATGAATTTACAGATTTTTCCTTTTATGGCAGTTGCACTTTAATAATAAAGTTGTTGAAGAAATTCGTGCTAATAGCACTAACTGTTAATATACCGTCGTTGCACGATATAAGATGAACTTCAAATTTAACGGTAAAATGGCATTTATTTACACCAAAGAAAACGGTGAAAATCAAAATCACATCACTAAATCTTTCGTGCTGGCTCTCAGCACATCCTCAGGTGAATGGTAAAAAATCTGAAAAAGAAATAGTCCGCAATGGAACGTCACTTTGTTTACATACACCGCGTTCATGTCCTGAATGACTTAAAAAAACTTGACTTCAATGGCAAAAGCTATTACCAACCAAAAACAAGGGCGTACAACAAGGGACCACCATAGACAATTTGAAAAGGAACAATTTGAACTGAAGAACTTGAAAAATTAAACTAAAATTGCAATACTAGCTGCCGACAGAACACATTAAATCGTCGTTATTGATAGCGTGGATTACAATACTAAAGTTTTAGAAGTAATCAACAAAATTCCCCAGAGTGTCCTAAAATCAGATCCTACAGCAGCCACTGTGGGTCATTTAAGCAGATTAAAAAATCATAATATTTTACCTTCGTAGTTCACCCAAACTTTACAACTAACAATTTGACCTAGAATCCCAGAACTTTTCCGAAGAATCAAAATCACCAAAGTGGGCTACCCGATTCGTCCACTAGTCTCAGGTAACACTAACCCTCTAAGACCACTTCAAAAAGATTTAGTACAATTCTAATCACCTTTAACTTCCAAAGCAACCTATTCAGTACCAAGTTCTGTTGCATCCTTAAAGAAAATTAAAGACTTTGTACCAGGGAACTCTCCATTTTGGTTTGCTTTACTGGAAGTCGAGTCATTGTTCACAAGTGTGCCGATAACATATGCACATCAAGTAATAGAAGAAAAACTACAATCATTGGGAACCCTAAATGATCTGGAAATGCAAGCTTTCATGGAAGCTTTGAAATTGTCTTTCAAAAGGATTTATTTCAAATTTCAAAATGTAATTTACCAACAAAAGGAGCACCTATGGGCTCCCCACTCTCACCTCTCCTGGTAGAGATTGTAATACACTGCCGGACAATTGCTAAGGACGGATGACAATAGCAACGATAGCAACCATAAAATGGAAGGCAGGAAAATGTGGAAATTAGCATAAGTGCGGAATACAGTAAGACGTGTTGTGCGTATGCAAATTTTGGATTGCCGAACTTGTTCGTGACGTCATAGCGCTGATAAGAGATATAAAAGATTTGACGCATATTGACCGTTGTTGTTCAAACGCAAAGTTCAAAGGGAAAGAATCAATTGACGAACTTGCAATTTTCAGTATGTCTTCCCGACATCACCTAGATGATTTTACGCGTGGCTGTATTAGTGGCAAGATTGAAGAAGGGCGAAAAATAACAGATGTTGCCAGGGAGTTCGACGTCAGCCACAGTGTTGTTTCAAGGCTTTGGAAATCATTTCAAACAAATGGAGAGTGCAGCAAACGTCACGGGGGAGGTCGTGTTTGCAGTACGACGCCTGCAGAAGATCGGTACATCGTGCTATCAACAAAAAGACACCGGCGCAGCACAGCTAGTGAGGTAGCAAATCAGTTTATGCCTGCTACTGGCAAGCGGATCTCCCGAAAAACTGTCGCCAGACATCTGCATGAAGGAGGACTATATGCCCGCCGTCCTGTTGTGTGCATCCCATTGTCCAGACGTCACCGTACCGCACGTTTGCAATGGTGCCATCAACATCGCAGTTGGACTGATAACGACTCGTCTGCTTTCCTCTTCTCAGATGAGAGTAGATACAGTCTATCGTCTGATTGTCGACGACAACTGATCTGGCGTGATACTGGTACTGCATATTGTCCAGCGAACAAACAGGAAAGGGACCGATATCCGACATGTAGTGTCATGGTATGGGCTGGCATCATGATCAATGGCCGTACGTCCCTCTATGTGCTTCCAACTGGGACTATGACTGGCCAACGATACATTAATGATGTTCTGCTACCTCATGTTTGCATGTTCCGTGGTGCTGTCGGTGATAGATTCATTTTCATGGAAGACAACGCAACATGTCATCGAACAGTCGCTGCCCAGGAGTGTCTTGAGAGCGAGGATATTCAACGCCTCGTATGACCAGCACGTTCTTCAGATCTGAATCCCATTGAAAATGTGTGGGATGCTTTGGGGAGGAGTCTTGCTGGTCGCCAATGCCCTCCAATAAACAAGGACACCCTCATCCGTGCACTGACAGAGGAATGGGATAAATTACCCCAACAGCTGCTTGATAATGTTGTGCAAAGCATGATACGACGTGTGGAATCTTGCATCGCCCTCCATGGTGGCTATATCCGGTATTGACATCTTACGCCGGAATGCCTGCGGACGGTAATTGCATTTTTTCACGTTTACGTATTCTGCACAAAATGGCCTGTTTGTCCCTTGAACACGTTCCAAAGACTTCTGGATTTCAGAGCACAATAAATTGTCTTTCTTGTAATGTCCTGGCATTCGGACATGATTTTATTTCATTTGACATCCACCCACACTTACTTTTTATGCGCTATATAGCCGTTTATGATCCGTCCTTAGCAATTGTCCAGCAGTGTACAAGGTTTAGAGGAAAGAGTTTTACAAGTTACTCCAGTAGCACCCTGCTTATATCTACGATACATAGATAATATTCTTGTTTTCTTGAACCATGATGTAGACTCCTTATATGAATTTACTGAACTGATGTCTTCGTATATTACCTCAATTAATTTTACAGTTGAACTTTAACAACATTATATTATACCATTTTTAGATTTTATGTTGAAGTGAAACCCAATATCTCAAACTATTCCTTTCTCTGCATACCGCAAACCTAGTGCAGCATCATCAATTATACCTTATCATTAAGCACACCCTGCTACATATGAACTACCTGCATTTCAGTTTCTTATCCGTAGAGCTCACACACATTGCTCAAGCATTACCGCCAGGAGAGGAGAATTAAATCAAATAAATGCCATAGCAGACGAGCATGCGTATCCCAGATATACAGTAAACCGGATCCATCGAAATATAAGAACACATTTTCTACATTAACTAAAGAACCCAAACTGCGCAAATATGTTGGGTTAGTGGATTATATTCCAAAAGTTATAAATATACTTAAAACATCATTCAAAAAATACAGCTTGAATTTTGGAATTAAAATCTACAATCTAATGACAACTATTAAAAAGGATCGGGACCCAATCTCGTGTTATAGCAGATATGGAGTTTATAAAATACCTTTAAAAGCCGTAGATACTGTGGACATAGATCGGATTTATATTGGATCCACCATGAGGAATTTGAACTTTCGTGTTGCGGAACACAAGTACATTGTCAAAACACATTCAAACTCTACAACACTTGCAACATTAGTTAAACAAGAAACCCACATCCCTCTATGGAAGAGTTACAACAGAAATGCGACTTTGCTAGCCGAGAGTTTACACATCGTCAATAACGGTGATAAATGTTGTAATGATGAAGTACCGAGATTTATAACTCACCCTTAGATACAATTAATTTCAAACAACTAGGACGAAATAAACCATTAACTCGAACTTTATTTCAGAACTCCCCCAATAACAATTAAAACACAACAATCATTAGTCAGAGTATGGTGGCGTTTTTGAAGTCATTCGGGACCTGAACGTGATGTATGTAAATAAAGTGACGTTCCGTGGTGGGCTCTTTTTTTCAAATTTTTTAGCATTCACCTGAGGATGTGCTGGGAGCCAGCCCGAAAGATCTAGTAATGTTATTTTGAATTTAAACGTTTTCTTTGGTGTAAATAAAATTCATGTTATCGTTAAATTTGAATTTCATCTTAAATCGTGCAGCGACGACATTTTAACAGTTAGTTGCACTTTTGTTAGAATACGTATATTTTACCAATTATTTTCACAATGGAATTCGAAATTTTGTTTTTGTGATGTTTCAAAATTTCACTGCTTAGTTTTTTTTATATGAATCCTACCAACAACGCAACCTGAAAAAATAATGTGTTTTCGTAATATTCTGATATTTGTTCCCACTTCGGTCAGTTATGAATCTTTAGTTTTTTCAAATATTTCGCGAACTCAAATTAATTAATCCTTTGTGAAGCTTATGTTAAGACGCGTCCATTTTTTACCTGTAATGCCTTTTGAAAACGGGTTTGCATGTGCGTTTTCTCTGAGTAAGGTCACAATATTAGAAGCAGTTTTAAGTACCGCGTATTACATGATGGTTTGGAATCATGAATTTTTCTCTCAATCTCGTGTTACTCTGGATATCTAAATGTTTACATTTTTTTATAATTCCTTAACTCAGATTCTCATCAGTGAGAAGAAAAGTGTCATTATTTTTAAAGATGAGCATATGGAAATGCAAAAATATTAAAAGTTCTGTACGTACAGACTATTAGTCGTTACACAGATAACTCTAAATCATAAGTTGCCTATTCCAAAACATTAAAAGTGGGTGAAACTGCTTTTGACATTTATATACATATTTGTCGTCACTCTCTAAAGGTTGTTTCGTGATACTCATTTTCCTTGCAGTAGAAACTTTGTCAACATCCGCGACTCCTTGTGTTTTAAATAAATTCCGCCCAACTAGACATTAATTTCTTTATAGATACTGATTACTTCGCACGGTGAATTTGATATATTTTGCTGATCCTTAACCTCGTGTCATGCTTTATTTCGGTATCAATCTCAATAGACTTCACAACTCGTATGCATGACCGAACAATGACCGCATAACGATATGTGAATGAGGTTCTGCAGCCCTTCTTGTTAGTACATCTCAGTCATACACTATATTGAAAAAAACACCGGGCATCCCTTCAAAAGCAAATGAACGGATCCGCTGCGTTGTTAAGATGCGTGGTACAGCTGCAAACGGTACAAAAACAAGCCTGCAGCTCACCGCGATCATATCGTCATGTGAGGTTGAGTGAAAATGTCGCTGCGGAAGAGAACTGATTTTGAAAAAGGAAAACTTGTTGGGTGTTATATTAGCGTGTTGCACACAAGAAAAACCCAGATGCGTTTAAACATACACAAGTCAACTGTTTTGGAAGTAGTGAATAAGTGGAAGACACATGGCGAGCATGAAGCAGCAAAACGTACCCGAAGACGACAGAAAATCAGTGATAGAGGCCGTCGAAGCCTCAGGACAGTCGGTACAGGTAATCGACGGAGTACTGCACAAAACCTCAGTGTATAGGTGAGTACAAAATTTGGAACCTCGGTATGCACACGTACAATTTGCAGAGAACTTCATTCCATGGGATACCGTGGTCGTGCGGCTGCTTATAAACCTTTCATCTCCACTCGGAATGCTATTTTTCCTTTAGCATGGTGTAAAGAACATTTATCGTATACGTACGTCAGTGGAAACGGGTACTATGGACTGATGAATCCACATGCACGAATCATCAGTCCGATGGCCGTGTGTGGGTATGGCAGCAGCCGGGGGAATGCTATTTACCACAGTGTGCTGTTCCTACGGTCAAGTTTGGAGCTGGCAGTGTACTCGTGTGGGGGTGTTTTAAGGGGTATGGTCCCGGCCGATTGGTTATCGTTGACAAACTTGCTAACCATCACGTCTACCTCGATATTCTGGACAATTATGCCCTTCCAACTCTATGGCAATACTATTGTACCTGGCCATGTTTGTACATGCAGGATAATGCACCGAGACATAATGCAAAAACCGTTACTGCGTTGTTTGAGGATAATTCCGTATCGTGTGTGACTGACCAGCGCAGAGCCCTGATATTAATACCATAGAGCACCTATGGGATAAATTAGAGCGCCGCATAAGAAGTTTGGAACCAAGGCCTACTACTAAGCAACAGTTAGTGGCAGCATTTAGTACTGAATGGAAGCGCATACCTATCGCTGTGTTCCAAAACCTTGTCGAAAGCATGTCTCGAAAGGTCAGTGCATGCACTAAGGCCAAAGGTTGACGAACACCGTACTAATGTATCTCAATGTGGTGTTTCTCTTCTAGGTGTCCGGTGACATTTGTCAATATAGTGTTTACGAGATGCCCAGTTTCAATAATACGTATTACGTCTGCAAGGACACTGCTAACATCAGGAAGCAGTACCTACATGAAGTCAGAATCCTGCACCTCGCAGGGTGTTCTCCAGACTTCTCTCCACTTATGAACACATGGAAGATAATAGGCAGACGGATTAGCGACTTTGCGAAAACCCCTTATTATCGCAATGAACTCTGGACAGAAGTCATTTGCGCATGATCAGCGATAATTCAGGAGACCATTCGTGAACTATGGCAGTGATCGTGGACAGAGGTCATATTTATAGGGCACCGTTCGTGGATTGCTCCTTAGATACACGTAGTGTTCCCGAATAATTTCCAAGCATGGCGGTCATAGGATCTATTAACTCAGTTTACTACCCGTCGCATTCATTTAACCCCTAAGAAACTAAATCACCCGCTTGTTCACATGTGCGCAAATCTCTTTCTAATTGAGGTCCTTCCTTGACGGCTCGGTATTTCCTGAAAGCCTATTTAAAAATGATTTCACAAAACTTAGAATGACTAAAAAAAAAGCCACAAGATAAATGAAGTACATATTTTAAAAAACAAATTATGAGTAAAATACTGAAAAATACCTTCTTTTGAACTAGATGTATGATTTAGGAAATTCAATTTGACTACCCAAGATATAATTGAATTACGATACTTCTATAGATATTTTTCATAAATTCAGAGAAAATTGATGTAGGCATGACATTTCATGGAGAATTTAGAAAATCTGTAAGTCTAAATGTCGGATATGGATTTGGTAATACATAATTGTTATGCCATACGTTTGAGGGATTATAATATTATCATATTTCAGGTTATTGAAATATACCACCTAGCCATATAATAATGCATGTTTGCTGTGAAATATGAAAAGAAACAGCCCCTCAGAAGTTATTGTTTTTACGCAAAATCATAAGGGCCTTTTAAGGTGGAATTAGAAGCTAAAGATATGGTATTCCTTTCCAGAATAAAAAAAACATGTTATAATTTTTTCTTCTTCACGATAATCTCTATTTTACATTTCAGATTTTTCCTAATTCAAAACAAAGGGGGAAATTAAAGATTAGTACGTCCGCATATATTACACGTGCAATATATTAATCTCGAAAATCTACCTAATAGAATTATATATTGAATCAGCAGAAGACGTTTTCAAAACCAAACTAATTTGCGTAATGGAATTATGTGAGTACGCTTTTACAAACATTCCCCCAAATACTAGTCCTCGGATCTACCATTCATCCTCATCTGATTATAGTTGATCAAAGGGTTTGATTTTCCATTCGCTTACTTCTCACAGATGTGTCGTTTACAAAGTAATATTATACTCTGGTATTAATGTCCAGCACGTTCAATATTGCTTGTAGAGTTTATGTAATGAACAATTAACATATATATGTGCCAAGACGTATTTATAGTAGAAAAAGAATAAATACTGCGTTTGACGGTAAAGTATCGGCAACTCATTTTAACACAAAGCTTATCTGCGCATCGTACGTCTTACAGAACATCTTCCAGATGTGAGCTATTATTCGCACTGTGTCTCAATAATTAACATATATCTGTGCCAAGAAATATTTATAGTAGACAGAGAATAAATACTGCGTTTGACGGTAAAGTATCGGCAACTCATTTTAACACAAAGCTTATCTACTCATCGTACGTCTAACAGAACATCTTTCCGATGTGATCTGTTATTCCCACTGTGTCTCCATAAGATGTCGAATAAACATCTGTAACCGTAATACGAAACTCCTTTCAGGTACAATTAACCTACGCTATTATCTTTTACATTCTTTTGAAAATTACCTTGTGGGCCCAACTCTATGTAATCGTATAACTTTGTTAAGACACTGATTAATTTTAAAAATTCCGCTGAATGTTTTCAGTTATTATTACTAAATAGAACCCTCTGACAATTTAACACACACTCCTGTACTAAGTGTTCAGCCTGTTCAATTATTTGCATATTCGTATTGATGGCTCAATGAAATTTCTATGAAATGTGTCTTGTTGCTCAGTTTACAAAACAATACGAGTGGAAGTTTTACCCACAATGCACTGCCTTACAAACAAACTTTGAATGCTACTACCATTGGAAGATTCTGGTGCCTCTTTTGCGTCCTTCCATAAGACATTGGCTCAACTACTTTATCACATGGGATCTCGCATATCCGACAACGCTCGCTGTCATGTAACCGAAACTGTGAAAGCCCTTTCATCAAGTTAGCGATCGAAATTCTTGACACTTCGCCATTACTATACAGATATAATTCCATGTAAACCTGACAGGTATTCTTAGGAAAAAAACAACATTCGGAGCGCAAAGATCTGGCAGTCTACATGACGTTCCTCGAGCCGTAGGTTGGCCCATTGCAATAACCAACAATTTTATTTAAGACCTCAAATGTTGTGTTGTTGAGCAACGTATTTCCCCTTAACACAGTACCGAAATTTTGCTTTTTGTGTTGTCAGCGGGCTATCTAGGAAATACACGGATTACTGATGTAACATAAAATTCATAATATCATTTAGTTAACTCATGCAATGCATTGATTATGATACGTTTTCCGACATACAGGAAATCGTTACTCAAGTTATTACTCAAGTTATGAGGATAATGGTTGTGGAATAAGTCTCGTTCCTGTGCCCTTACCTTTGACCCCATTTAGATTATATTCAGTATATCCGGTCCAGTATGCCTCCGAATGCCTCTATTGACATAACCAACCTTAAAAAAACACCATAATACCTTCAAGTTGGAACTGAAGAACAGGTTCTCTGCTTTAGAAGGCCTAACATCGGACGAAGTGGACATCTCTGAAGTTAACAGAAAAGTAACCAAAGCTCTTATGGAAACAGCAACAAAATTAGCTGGGTCTAAGAACAAGTTGCATGTAAATAAATTATCAGGAAAAACGAAAATGTTGATGCAAAAAGAAGAGAGATGAGGACAACTAAAGAAGATGTGACTTCCAAAGTGGAATATATAGAGCTATGCAAGACAGTACGAAAAAGTATCACTGAAGACGTAAGAAAATTCAACTGTGAACTAGTGAGGAAAGCAATTGAAAACAACCAAAGCCTAAAGATAGCAAAGGGACATCTCAGTAAGGGAAGAAAACAGATTATGGCACTGAGAAAAGAAGATGGTTCTGTAACAAAAAATAGAGGCGAAATGTTGACAAGAGTGAAAGATTTCTACTCCAAATTATATGAAAGGGATGATACATGCACTCCAGACATCATGAAAGATACCAGTACCAGAGTTCCTCCAGTTCTTCCAGCAGAAGTTGCACATGCAATCAAGAACATGAAGCAGGAAAAAGCTCCAGGAGAAGATGGAATTACTGTAGACATCATACAAGAAGCAAGTGGAGAAATCGAAACAGTACTCGCCCAAATTTTCACTCGATGCCTTAATGAAGGAAAGATTCCTGAGGATTGGAACACCGCTACAATGATCCTGCTACATAAGAAAGGTGACATTGAGGATCTCGGAAACTACAGACCTATCAGCCTCCTATCAGTAGTTTATAAAATCTTCACTAAAGTTCTTTCACACCGCTTGAAGGTAACACTGGACATGGCTCAACCGAGAGAACAAGCTGGATTCAGGAGTGGCTACAGCACAATAGATCATATCCACGTGCTGAGAGAACTAATTGAAAGAGAGAGGGAATATGAACTTCCATTGTGCATGGCTTTTATCGATTATGAAAAAGCCTTTGATTCGGTGAAACCATCAGCAGTTACAATGGCTCTGAAAACCTGCGGTATTAAAGATGCATACATTAATATTATTAATAACATCTATGAAAATGCAAGTGCAAAGATTAGGCTTTTTGAAAATACAACACACGTAAAAATTGGAAAGGGAGTGAGACAAGGTGACACCATATCTCCGAAGCTCTTTAATGCCACATTGGAGGGTGTTTTTCAGTCGCTGAGCTGGGAAAACAAGGGAATAAAGATTAATGGAGATTATCTAACCCACCTTCGTTTTGCTGATGACGTAGTCATTTTTGCAACTACCCCATCACAGCTGCAGAGTATGATCCAGGAGCTTGCTGACAAGAGTAAAGAAGTGGGATTAAAAATGAACTTTCAGAAGACAAAAGTGATGTTCAATGCTTTTACAAGAAAAGAAGATTTATCGATTAATGGAGAAAAGCTGGAGATAACAGACACGTACGTTTATCTTGGACAGCAGATATCAAGTGAGGGTCACATTGATGAAGAAATTAATCGGCGTACAAAACTTGCCTGGAGAGCTTTTGGAAGAAACAGCATAATTTTCAAGAGCAATATGCCATTATGTTTTAAAAGAAAAGTGTTTGATCAATGCATCCTTCCAGTGCTTACGTATGGTGCAGAGACGTGGACCTTAACTAAAAGAGACATACAAAGGCTGCAGACAACTCAAAGTAACATGGAGAGGTGCATGCTTGGTGTAACCAGGAGAGATAAGAAGAGGAACTCGTGGATCCGAAAAATGACAAGAGTGGAAGACATCATGATCAGAGTTAAATCCTTGAAATGGCAATGGGCTGGACATACTGCCAGAAGGACAGATCATCGATGGACAGCCGAAATTTTATATTGGATTCCAAGGGACAGGAAAAGACCCAGAAGAAGACCACATGGGAGATGGGTGGATGAAATTCGAAAGTATGCAGGGGTGACATGGAGGAGACTGGCACAAGACAGACCGTTGTGGAGGAAACTTGGGGAGACCTTCGTCCAGCAGTGGATTGATAATGGTTGATAATGATGATGATGATGATGCCTCCGAAACAACATGATAAAAGTTTGGTCGCATTCGAAGCATTTTTACGTAAGTTATGAGCATAAGCTCGATGGAATGTTCGTTCCTTTGATCCTATTTTGTCCATTTTCAATAGGTTTCGTCCCCAGTTTGTCCCCTACCACATATTACACTTTCATCGAAATCGAATCATTTTTAGGCGAGTTACCGTGCGGACAGGCAGACAGTCAGACGGACAAAGCTGAACCATATAGACTTCTTCAACCTAGGGTTAGAAATCATAAAACACACTAAAGGAATAAACGATAACTATGGAAATTTCATTTTCAGTTCTTTTCCAGTTTGTCAGATACGCTGAAAGAGATGTCATGACCGAGAGCGGAAATAGGAGTTCCAGATTGCAACTCAACAGGAGAGAACACGGCATATTAATAAAATTAAATTTTGAGAATATAATTTTGAATATTTTTCGTAAAGGTTGTTTTATTTGTCGAGCGATAGGCACATTTGAGTGGCAAAATAGTAATTGTATATCTGGTTGTTTACGACATATTTACCTACCTGATTTCTTACCGTTATTTCTAGGTAGATTTCAACGCATACGCAGTTGGGCCCATTAGCAAATTTCTTTCTACGTGATCCCTAGTCTTCTACATAAGAGAGCTTATCATAAGCTATAACAAGTTATACCTTATTGAAAATTCAGTAGTTCCTTTCACACCTTTCCGGATGGAAGTAGAACCATGATTACTACACAGTGCTCAGAGGAAGCTTCAGAGGTTTTACAACAGGAAGAGAAATTAGATGTGGCAACACACACTCTTGCCACAGCTGCAATCGCTTTGTTGTGAAAGGACTCCTTGTTTACCAAACCTAAAGCAAGGACCTTAAGATGACTTTTCTTACTTGGCCATAATAAAAAGGAATTAATTATTTACGCAAAAATTATTACACATTTTCCCATTCGCTGATGGAATAGAGTAATCGGAAATATTCGATTCCTTTTTCTTAGATTGTACGTTTGCTTCCATAATTTGAGTTTTTCCCCTTGGTCGCAAATTTATTTCGTTTCTCCTTTTGTTGAGCGGCTTCTGGAATTTTGGCATAAAATCTTTCGATAGCATATCAATTCCCCAGTCTTCAATCTCGGGTTCGTTTTATTTCTTGGACAGCAATAATATTTTGGCATTAGCTTTTTTCAAATACTGTAGCTCATTTTTTTCAGTAGATGTGTCTTTAAGATTCTCCATATGTTTCAAGAAAGAAGTTGGAGTTCTCGGATTTAAATTTTAAAGCGTTCTCAGCAGTATTTGAAAGACAATTAATGATTAAAAACCGAGATTTATCCTTTAAATCACATACATGTGCCAGTTTTATTAATTAAACGAAACAAAATCGTGCCACATAATATAGGCGATATTAGAGAAATGCATTAGCAGACATAGAAAATGCATATTCGCAAAAATTGGTGAGTATATGCCGACAATGGAGCACTGTAAATAACAGTGGTTGCACACCAGTCACGTGATAGGCCAGAAGGGCAAAACCTCTAGGGAGATAGGCCAAAACGTCTGGTGATACCTAAGTTTTATCGTCCACACCTAGTCATGTGACCCCCTGGAATGGTTTGATGTAACTGGCGAAAGAACATATTAGTAGATGTAGTTCCTAGGCGACATAATCGGAAATCGATTATAATAACTATGGAAATTCCAATCATCGAGAACAACCATAATTATCTGATTCATGGAGGTAGGAAATATCCGAGACACCTTAACCGCAGATTTCTGAAGCCAATTTGTTTACTGTTATGATATACTTCCGCGTGCTTTGTTACCCTCTTGGTCGTGCTTGCCCTAGGAAAGCATGAACAATTTGTGATTTTTAGAAGCTCCTATTTTTTTGGTAAACTGGTTTTTCAGCGTAGATTTTTTCTGTGTTTAACAGCATACTTTAGCTTGTTCATATTTAGTTTCCATGGGATACCGGGTAATGTCATTCCACCGGTTGGTATCACTTTATTTTCCGTTTACTAGGTTTAATTAAGTGCTTTGGGCATATTTTGCCGTGATTTGCTTCCTTTTAGCATATTATGTAATGTTCTAAATTTGTAGCAAAATTAAGGAAGTCGCTAAGTTTCCGTAGGTTATACAAAGCTGTTTACGAAAGTTATAGCACAGTTTTCTGAAATAGTGTAGGTTATGTAATCGGAGGGGTATTCATAACTGAACTACGTTTAAAAGGATGTTCAATATAACTACATTATTTAGATAATCATCTTTGAATTATTAATAACCCACCTATAATTATGTCAGTGTTCATATCCAAAAACTTTGTACTATAAACAACAACGATAAGGGTTAGGAATTAGCTACATTTGCCAAAAGCTTATCTATTTCTTTTTCCTGTTTTAGGGCTTGACCAGTATACTTAATTGCAGATTTGACCATAGCTAATAAATAATATTCATTTTAAACTAATAGACAAGGTGCTTTTGATAGTGTGCTACATGATCAGTTAATAGAACTAGAGCTCCTTTATTTAAAACTGAACTTCACAGTACAAGTACAGATTCTCTGGTTTAGCAGAGGGCATTAAAACAGTAACTTTTGCATGTGAGACACTGCACTCACCGTTTCTTGGAATTATATGACAATGCAAAACATCACCGGTAATATCTCCTGACTCACAACAAAACCCCTTCGAATGTGAAACATAAAAGGATGGCGATACTAATCACAGTAGATAAGAAGAGTGAAAGTTGAAACACAAAGGGTGCACATATACTTAAAAGATTAAAAAAAGAAAAGAATAGAAGTTGACAAATGAACAAGAAAACATTTGAAAGTGACCGAACATGAGTACCTTACAATGAAGATTTGCAATTCTGGCTTCTCTTAAGCTATCAATGACCCTGTAAACACTTTAATTTTTGAAGAGATTATGTCATAATACATGGAAATACATTAGAATTATTAACACAGCAATCATATATCTCTAAATTGCCTGTATTTCCGGTTCATTTCAAAAATAGATTTGTTTCTCTTCTGCCACCCCATTTCTAGTCATTGCGCAGTTTTGGTATTCTAAAACTTCATGTTGTCTTATTCATTTTACAAAGCAATAAACCTTTTTGGATCATTAGTTACTTTCATATTCCATAAATAGGCTATAAGTCAAATATGTTCCACTCACTTCTGGTACCAAATTTTTTCTCTACCTGATTTAGTTGTTATTCTGTAATGCATGTACATGTTCTGAGATTAAACATTGTTTTCATGCACTTTAACTCTTTCATGAATAATTTGCTTTTTCTGTCTAACATTAGTTACATCATCAATGCTCTACAGCATAGGTGCTCTAATTAAACTTTCCCCTTTTTGTTCTCTGTTGATATTTAAAGTCCTTCTTGTTACCTTTTCTTCCTTTACATCATACCTTACTTTTTGTTTTCTGGTAAAATCAGTGAGACGTAGTTAAAAGGTAATTCCTTTCACAGTGGATGTGGCATGTGTGGTTTGTCTATCTAGCTTGTGACCTGTCTCTGTTTTATCAACAGATTGTAATTTCTTCAAAGCTGAGGTATTTGTGGTAACTGAAACATTCAAATATTTATTGTGGTTTATTTGCTCACAGTTCATGTTCTGATTAGATCAATGTAATTAGCCTGTACTGTTTTGCACATCAGTGTAATTATTTTGTACCCAATATTTTGATAGTTCTTACAGATTCCCTGTATTGTATTTCTTTTTCTGTATTCTTTGGTATTCTTTTTGTGTATCCATGCATCTCCCAAACTTCATTTTTGTTTTCCATTAGGACTGAAGGACTAAGCCTTTTAAGAGAAAAGTCACTCATACCTGCTGTAGCACCCATTGTATGTGAAGGAAAGTATTTTGCTGCTGCTAGTGAAGGTTACTGAAAATGAGTTTCACTATTTGAGATAAGTTTTTTGCATTGGATTTAGATATAAATTTCCATACAAATATTTGTCTTTAATGGTCGAATTGCTGCAGTAAGCTAAGTTGTAGCTACAAATACTGTTAGGTAAGATATTCTTTTCTCGCATATATAAAACTTACTTCAAGAAGTTTAATATGTATGAGGGCATCAACTCATAATAATATTTCTTCATGTTCTAACTAGCTCATTCTTTTTTGTCTTGTGTAACTTGAGGTATATTGAACCCCCATTAAAAAATGATAATACTGACATGTTTTCTACAACTTACAATGTACATAATGAGTGTGAAATGCACCTCACAGCTAGGCATTTTGATGACAGAAATGGGGGAAATCTTGAATTCAGCTGAAGTAAAAATATAACAGCCTAAAATAATAAATATATTAATTGCAATATATGAAAATGTCTAGTTAAGGTTAACAAATAAATTACTTGAGTGAAAACTTTATTACTTAACTAATCAGATGAAATAGGCTGTTGTAAAAATTCCAGCTTAAAAGGTCAGCATTATTTTTGGAAATCAGATTTTGGTACTGGAGATGTTACATGCATAACAGTGAACTAAAGATGATTTAATACCTGATGACAGAAAATTTGCACTTCTATATTTACCATGCACTTCTGATTAGTTATCTATTAATTTTTGTGGCCATAAAATGTAGGTTCAATGTGCATGAGCATATGGGCTGCTGTTAACAATGCTCTCTGTAATTAGAGCTAAAATTAATCACCTTGTGTTGACTAGATTTTCCTATTCTTGAACAAATGTTGTGTTAGCAACAAACTTTAGGATTTATCCTCAATGAATTCTTTATTAATAAATATAACCTTGCTCATAAATGGTACACGTACATTTCAAAAACCAAATTAATAATCCTTATTATATACACATGTCTGTTTCATTTACTACTTAAAAGCTATTAATTTATTGCATTATGAAGCGATGTGTATTAGAAGTATAACATTTTGAATGCAGTTGGATTTATTTTAAAACAGGTCTTACTGTAGGAATTATTTCTGCTGCTTACGTAAATCTGTTTTTATCAAGATATTTTATCAAGTCAGATTTCCTTTACTATCAGCAGGACTTGTAAATCCTATTTCCACAAACTAATAAATTGTATATTTTCTTGCTATATTTTGAAACTGCATCGTTTAAAAAGGTACCCCCCTCTCCCCGAAAAAGTTCCCTTCCTATTAAGGCCTGTAGTTTTAAAATTATTTACATTCATACCTTTGAAGCCCACCACAGTTTTAACCAAATCAGTGGAATTTCCCACTTACATTAGAAGAAACTAAAATCAGTCAAGTGCTTAAAGTAATTATAAAAAATAAACTGAAGACACAGTAACGTCATATTTTGAGTCTGATTTTTAAAATTAGTTTGAACAAGCTGGCAGATACCCCATTTTTTCTATAAAGGCTTGGAAATAAAATCTAGGTATTTCATGAATTTTTGTTTTCTTAAATAATAATGTTCAATGGGAGTGTTGTTCCCCCTCCCCTTGTTTATTTGCTTAATAGCAATCATAACTGTTCTTTAAGTAAAACATACGTGGAATGGCGTTGTTTATTGAAATGTTTCTCCTGACAACATGGCTGAAGTGTTCCCTCCCTTTAAAGTGCGATCTTTTGAAAATTTCACTCACAATACAAATTATTTAAAGCTCAACTGTTACAATTTCTATGATAAACAATATTTTACGATAATCCGCTAACGCAGAGAAAGATTTTAAACGCTTTATAAAATTACGTTTAGTATAAACACATTTTAAATCGTCAGTTCGTATACGTCTCAGTCGTTACGAAGACTTTTTTTATCTCTTTTCCTCCATGAAAATCTAAGTTTTTGTACTGAAATTTCTTTCATGTAAACCTAAGAGGCTCTTAAACCTATTCCACTGCTTTTCCATTTCGCATATAATTTAAGACAATGTAAAATCGTAAGAAAACGAACAATGTTTCACTAATGCTTTCCTAAGGTAAATCGTCTGCTTTTGCACTTTAGGCTAAAAACGTCAAAGCTGGCGGTACTACTTTTACCGCGGAAGCGTACAAACCCGGTTCACTTTGCTAACATGGGAAGAGTTGGCGACATGATCTTCTCTTATTCCTACCTCATGATCTGCTTATCAGAAAAAAACATGTACTCACGCTTTAGATTGTTCTAAATGGTTTTCACTACATTAGTACTTATCAGTACTTCTTGTTAAACTTTGAATCCTGATCAGTCTTATGAAAGAAAAAAAGTGTGCATTATTTAATATACCTTTCTTTTCCAAATAGTTTAACTCAGATATTACCTTGTTTCCGGAATTTCAATCGCATTTTCTGATGAGCAAACTTATTTACATTACTTTAATTTTGCTAAGCGAAGAACAAACAATTATTTGATTTATGATAGTAATCTTAAATTGGGACTGAGATGCCGAGAAAAAGCATTCTTATACATAAAGGCAAAGGACTTTCATTCTAGATTATAGTGATTTGCCTGCGAAATATAAAATTATTTCTAACAAAGCAAACATAACCGTTTTGAAAGACTTCAGTAAAAGGATGAACATGGTTCCACAGAAATCTAGAAAATACTGTCAACGTTACTTGAAACGTATGATGCAACTGCTAGAACAAAACAGAGCAATGTTTGAGGATTTATATTTACGGTGATGACTATAAAACTAATACGGCACAGAGCTCTAGAGAATGCATTTAATACCTTGTGAAAATCGGAAGAGAGAGTGTTAATATTTTATGCATTAGGAATAATATCTGCTTTTGAAAATGAAAATCGTTCTTTTCATTAAGTCGTCATATATTTAGCATGCATGTAGACAATTACAAAATGCGTATCGTTTCCTTCAAGAAGTGCAACAGTGAAAGAAACAAATCATATGCCAGAAGGATTCCTTTCATGCTTAACAGCTGATGGTGAGAAATAAGAATGTAATACTTGAAGTTTTCAGTACAGCGAATATTTGTGTCTCAATTTTCCATCTCAATTTTCATAGAAATCAAAAGATTTCAGATATCCTTAAAAATTATTTTAAACAAAAGACTTAATTGAATCGTTTTTGCATTTCATAAGTAATAAGCAAGAAAAAATGTTTTGTTTTATCTTAATACAACAGCATTCATTTTATATCAACGCTGAACAAAAGGGTGCTTTGGAACACATAAGATGAAGAAGATACATTTAAAGACATACTGATTCTATTGAGTTTTTTGAACGTATCGAAGAAACCTGTGTTCGAGTGATATTTTCTGATAGAAAGCAGTAACGATTGCCTTTAAAACATACTTACAAGGATGTCCTATTTCATTTATCCAGTGCATGGTTTAACTGCGGCGTAAGAAAAAAAGGGTCACAATTATTCACGGCGTCATTCATAAAATGATGTACAAAAAATGCGCACAAAAACATTTTATGGAAATCAGATTTTAGCGTATGTATGTTACTTGTATCAAATAGTTCAGTATATCTTGTCACAATCTTTATGACAAATAGAATTTTGCCTGTACTGGAGAATCCAAAGGAAGAAAGGATGTTTTTAACGCTCTGTGTCCGGCAAGATGGAAGAACTGGATACATCTTAAACTGATTCCCGTAATGCACCAATTTCTAGATGTTGCATATTTCCTGTATTTACCACAAGATGAAATTTATTTCCTTTCCTTGGGTACACTGAAAACCCTAATATTTTGGTAATTTTTTCCAACAAAACTTAAAGGTACTGATGTGGAAAGACATACAATATATATATATTATAAAAAAACGTCATCCGAATTGCTTCAAAATTTCCGGTTTTCCCTATTGCAGGAAATTGCTCAGGATGTGGATAATTTACACCAGAATGATTGGTCAGATTTGAAGAGCATAAGGGAAATATCACTCAATGCAGTTGTTACCTCATAGAGAATATGTAATACCTTCCAATGACACAACATTCTAAATCTTTACTGGATTGAGCGGAAATAAATGCTTTTCAAAGGGTATGTGTTAGAAAGTTTGGAAACATTTTGTCGAAAAATATATATTTTTACAAATACGTTTCTCGAAATCATCTCGTTAATAATTTTTTTAATTTTTTAATCAATGCATGCAAATTTTCCATCAAAATGGAAATGGGAGTAACATATGCTTCTTGGAAATTGCACAAAATTCTTCTTGTACAATTTCATGGACGGTAATTTCAGAGGTCCTTTACCAAAAAAATCCCTAGAAATTCCAGATTTGTGTTTATCGGTCTAGCCCAATAAAGAGAAAAAAGATTTACCCAATCAGTGTAGACAAACTAATTTTGATTGATAACATACGGTAATATGAAAAAAAGAAAGCAAATTAAAATCTTAAAAGGTCAGTGAAACATTTGACTGCTTCTCAGTGGTAGCGCGATTGTTTATCTCTTTTCGTACTGAAATGTTTTGTTCTGTTCTTACTTAAATTCCTTCATGCGTAATTGTTACATTCCGCGATTATATTTTTTTTATTTGTTTTTTATATAGCTTAATTAGTTAACGTGTAGTTAATAATGAAAACAAAAGAGAGCAGTTACCTTTCTGAAACAGTTATGCCTCACTTTCCCCAAAAGTGAAGCAGCATTGTGATACCGTCAAATAAAAAAAACACTGACAGTGAGGAAACGAAATATTTTCAAATAAGCGATACATACTAACCTTTTTAACTTACAAGATTTAAACCTTTAGCAAGAAAAAATCGTCGTGGTACGCGTCGCGGTTACCTCTCTTCATTGTGATCTTGTGAACAGAAAGTTTACTTTTCCATTACAACAGTATTAGGCTTATATCAAACGTGACATGCCCTTTTTATTGACGTAGGATCACTAAGAAATGATATGGCTACTCAAAAGTAAAATTGTGTCTTTGCAGCAAATAACATATACTTAATTCGTTTAGCAAACACTGAACCTATCGTTCAGTAAGAAATGTATTGTGTTTCTCCTTTTTTCTTTTCTTTGCGCAAATATCACAGTCAGATTTAAAGTTTTATAAAATAATTAAGGGTTTTGCTCTGCTTTGACAAGAATATCCTACTTTAAGAATCACTGACTTTAAACAAGGAATAGCATGTTTTGGGTTGAGGTAGAATAATTTTTTGTGTCTTTTTTTAATCGGGTAAATACACCAGTGTAGAGAATTAGCCCACAGCTGACGGTTCCAGTTGGTCATTGAAAACTAAGAATTCTGGAACAAAACCCAATGAGTTGGGGCCTTTTCACTATTACCACACAGAACTAGCTGGCACCTCCCCAATATTAACAGACGCTCGTGTTGCTGTTCTTGGTGCCATTGTTCCCCATGGAGTACTTCGATGTGGCAAACCCATCAATCAGCGAGATCGCCAGGCGAAGTGGCAGTAGTAGCATTAGATAGAAAGAAGGACGCCTATTTGTGGATGTTGCGAGGTTGTGTTTCTATGAATAAATATCACTTTAACAAGCGTGAAGCAGCTAAAGTGGTTAGCCAGAGTAGGGCAAAAGATGGGAAGGAGAGGGTAGAAATACATAAATTGGCCTTTTGGAAAGATAGGAAGACTTCTGGAAGTACATGAGACCCAGTAAAAATAGGGGAAACGAAGCTGTAATTTGTGTGAAGAATACGATCAGGGAAATCATATGGGAACCCAATAAGTTAATGAAAAGATGAGGTGAATATTTTTGTGAGTTATTAAATCAAGAAAGCAAAGGTTATTCTGAGGCACAGTAAAGGATGAAACCACAAGAGGGACTATTTCGATAAGTGTGATTAAAGGCACGTAAAGGGAATCCTGCCAATGTCAGTTAGTGCTTGTCCAGAAGATATCGATTTAGACACGGGCCAATTATTCATGCCCCACGGGAACGCCATTAATCTTCACTAAATGAAAGCCAGTCTGAGAAACGCGCTGATGGACTGGGGCTGGGACTAGGATATACGTTCGCATGCGAAAGTTTTTGTTTTGGTAACAGATTGGCCAAGGGAAAGTAAAGTAAATCTTGTTAATGTACGCTGGTGCTTGACCCAGAAGGAATCTGTTTAGGGACCGGCCAACCATTGATGCCCCGCGGGAATACCATTAAACTTCACCAAATAAAAGTCAGTCTGAGAAACGCACTAATGGATTGGGGCTGCTACTAGGAGATACGTTCGCATGCGTAAATCTTTGGTTTGGTAAGAGACTGGCGAAGAAGAAGTAAAGGGAATCCCGTTAATGTACTCTGGTGCTTGAGACGGAAGGAATTGTTTTAGAGACCGCACAACCATTGATGCCCCACGGGAAGACCATTAACCTCTACCAAATAAAAGCCAGTCTGGGAAATGCGCTTATGGACTGTGGCTGCGACAAGGAGATACGTTCGATGTGCAAATCTTTGTTTTGTAACAGACTAGCGAAAAGGATGTTACAATATCATTCAATGTCCGCTGGTGCTTGACCCAGAAGGTATCGGTTTAGGGACAGGCCAACCATTGATACCCCACGGGATTGCCATCAATCTTCTCCAAATAAAAGCCAGTCGGAAAGACCCACTGATGGGCTGGGGCTGCGACAAGCAGATACGTTCGCATGCTCAAATCATCGTTTCGGTAACAGACTGGCGAAAAGGATGTTAAGGAAATCCCGTTAATGTCCGTTGGTACTTGACCAGGAAGGAATCGGTTTAGGGACCGCCCAACCATTGATACTTCACAGTACCACCATCAATCTTCTCCAAATACAAGGCTCTCAAAGAAACGCGCTGATGGACTGGGGCTGCGACTAGGAGATACGTTCGCATGCGGAAATCTTTTTTTTTTTTTTGGTAAATGACTATCGAAGGGAATGTAAGGGAAATCCCGTAAATGTCCGCTGGTCCTTGAACCGGAAAGAATCGGTTTAGGGACTGGCCGGCCATTGATGTCCCACGGTACCATTATCAATCTTTCCTAAACAAATGCTAGTCGGTGTGACGCCTTGATGGGATGATGCTAAAATTTCAGCGATTTAGAGATATGTATATTCGCCGGCGTAAATCTATGTTTTGGAGACAGACTGGACGTTTATTGTTTTCATACAAAAAATTAGAATGGTCTTTGAAATCTGGAATGCTCTCATTACTGGAAAATTAATCCTGTATTTGATAGTAGTGATTAATGACGTTGAGTATTCAGGTATTTAGCTACAGCATGGGTGCTTTTGAACTGTGGAGAGTGAAAACTGCGGTATTGTTTTCTGTAATACTAATCCATACGACGTTTCATTGAATAACTGTCTGGATACGATGGTGGTGTCATGTATCTTTTTATGTGATGTTTAAGGAAGCAGGTAGACCACACAGATAGTCTCGCAATTCATATTCAAAAATCTCGAGAAGGCGTTGCCGCTTTCATGAGGTAATAATACAAAGAAAGGAAAATATGCAATTTTAAATTCAGATTAAACATTTTTGATCATACCCAATTTTAAATTTAAATTAATTGTTTCAGATGATACGGAATTCTAAATGCTAAAATACAACTCCATTTCCTTTTTTAATATTCCGAAAAGTTATCACTACTGAATTTTCGGATAGCTTACTTTAGGAATGTTGTAAACTTCGCTGTTTTAGATATATCAGTTTGAGATTATAGATTTAGCTTGCTGAGCTGAGGTTTCGAATATATAAGACTTCGCAGTCTCTGAACTTTATCACAGTATGATTGACTGAGTAGGGTATGGGAAAATTCCCCACGTCAGTTTAACGTTATTTCGCTAACACTGCTCAAAGAAACATCGTTGTTTTATAGTGGTGTAAATAGTAAATGTAATATAGTTCCCAAACGTAAAAATAGATTTCCGAAAGAGACAAATCATTTCATGTTCTTGTCACCGGATCATGAGAATTTAACATTATTCACAAAATAAATTGTGGGAAAAGCTCTGGTTCATATACACTACGAGGAACACCATCTTTCCCATAATTGTATGGCTTTGTTTCACAGTTTAATATGCTTCGTTACTCGTAAAGCGATGAGGCAAAATTAAGACTGAGAGGCCCTTTTCCACTTGGCGCAGCATTTAAAAAAGTGAAACAAGAAACATATTTTTTACAGCTCTATTATTTACTAATAGAGAGTGAATCACCCGTCTCAAAAATTCTAGGTTACTGGTTTTAGTAATTTATTGGAAAAATAAAATATGTATAATTTTCTTAATAGTTAATTCTTCTCATACATTTTATTAGTGAAAATTCTAATACGCTATCCGCAGCTGTTGCTGCTGAGAATATTTTAACCTGAAAATTAAAACCCTAAAGCGGAATATGTAACTTCCATTTTTCGAACAAATAAAGTGTTCACTTAGTAGTTAGTAAAGAAGTGTTATCATGTTGAAAGCATTTGTTGTGTGCTATGATTTTTTTAGTACACTGAACCTAAGTGGAATTTTTCACAAAGGAAATCGTATGGGCACGGTTCAACTGCACGAATGTGAGATGGTTGCTGTTGTTGTTCCTAAAGGCCTCTCTCACTCTCACACACTTCCTAAAGCCACTGGTCGTTAATAGAGACGGGTGACACCTTACCATCGAAAGTGTGTTATATAGTTCATTCACAGTCGGCATTAAACCGCAAGACACATAAACAGAGTTGCTACGTCTCTCTCGAAAACGAAATAATAACATATTCCCGTCAAGAAGATAGCACTAGAAAGAATGGAATTCCAAGAAAGTATTGTAATTTTCAGTTTTCCATCTAGTAGTACTTTAGCTATTAAAACTTTAACTTCCCGCAAATCTAGTACCACTATGTGGTATGAATTTCCCATTCGGTAAAACAAAAGTTTATAGACTGGGTTTCCCCTCTAGAAGGTACCATGACTTCATTTCGATCAAAAGAAAATCGAATAATACCAAGGTGAAAAACATGCGGGAATTTTCGAAAGCTTACGACATATGCTCGGCCGATTTTGAGGATCCTGTTTTCGTTTTAACAAATGTAATAAAGCCGTTATGTGGTTTCAGCAATTCCTTGATGTGAATTTCAATCGAGTTTTTCAATTCGTTTAACTTAACAGAAATACGTAAATATCGAAACGATCAGTTCAATTCTCTCTAACTAATTTTACAGTTTCTCTTTTACACAAATTTTAATTATTTAGATGAAAATAAGCATATGAAACATTTGCAGCTTGGTCATCAATAATAATTGATATATTTTAGGTCCAAAGATTTTGTTCATTGGGAGGGATGGGTATCAGCGTTGATGTGAGTAACTTGATGGACTATAAGTCGTCGCCTTTCCCAGTTTTAGAAAAGTCACTTGTTTCAGAGAAGGAAGAATTCTACTACCGTAAAACAAAAGCAACATTTATGCCTTTCCAGGATTGGAACCCTATCCCATCTCGCAGAAATTTATTAGGAGCCATAGCTTAGAACATTCCGCTGCCCAAAATTCACACTTGCTTTAGATGTGTGCATTCTTCAGATAGACAATTGTTTCGACGAATACGGGCCATCCCGGGGGTGCATTTGTCTAAGTGCTGGATTCTTTCCATTTGTACGAGACGGCTCTCCGCTCGAATCTCTGGAAGGCATGAATGATGCGTTTGTCTTACGGCACTGGCTTTCTCACTTCCATGGCACCAGTAACCCAAAATTAGGGACAAGCGACTGCTTATAGACCATCAAATTGTTCGCGGTGGTCGCTAAATTTCCAAACAAACAAAAAACGCGAACTCATGATGTGTGTGGAACCGTTCGTAATGTGTATTTCGTAACACCTTTCCAGCGATATCTGGAGATCTCTTAAATCGAACACGTACACCAAGTAGGGAAAACAACTACATCTTTAGATATTTTCATTTCTTTACAATAACAGCATTTTCGGCATGCCTAGTGAAATCCCTCTCTTTTGTGAAGGGTCTACCTTTTCTTCTTTCTTAACGATTGAGGGTTTTTTTCATATACACGTTAAAGATATGTTATTAAAAGGAGTTTTCTCTATGTTCTGTACCATGTGCATTAGGATGGAGCGAAATTTGCGATTTTTTTATACAACCGAGTGTTATGTGTCAAAGGTTGTAGTTTAATATTCTAATCAAGAGAAAAACTAAAATTATTCTAATCTTATATCTTCAGTCTGCGCAATCCCCCGAAAATTTGAAACTTTTACATAAATCTTACAGCATTTCAGAAATGTTCCCTTTTTTTGTTTAAAGTGTTCTAATGATTGGGTACTGATAACGTTTTAGATTTCGTTTAGTAATAAATACAGAAAAAAATTGGGTTTATTAAACGGCATTCGGTGTCTGCCAAAACTCGTGAAATAATCGCAAATTTGCCTAAGAATTAGCATTTCTTGAAGAACTCTTTAAAGTTTTGAGGACTAATTTTTTTCTTTAATTTATAGATTTCATCGTACTTGATATACGTCTTCGGCAGCTCTTCGCTAGTCGTAAAAACAACCAACAAAAGTGTAAAATAAAGTTCGGCTTGTGTGTGCATCATTTTGATGCACGTGCGACTGACGGAAGGACATGTTTTGTTGGGGCAGATGTCCGTTACTCCGTTCCTCTTCAAAGCCACGCCTCCAAACCACCTACACCGCAAGAGGCGCCTTGTCTTTCGCAGTTTTTTTTTAGTTGCCCAGCTAATGAAATTTAGTTGTGTTTATATTGAAGTGTTAAGAAGAGGAGAAATGTCATAAGGAGAAGCAATAAAATAAAGCGCCCTACTCACATTTAGTGCTAAATCTCACCATAAGTTAGCACAAGGCAATGTCTCTTATAACACTCAGTTCTTTTAACGTTCCAAGTCTGAAAGTCTGAGCATCCCCATTCATTTTTAAAAGTTTTCGTCTCTAAGTTCAATTGATTATTTATGAAGTTAAAATTTTTCACGATGGCTACCATTTTTTCGTAGTGTTGGTATGTATGGGAGTTGTTCTTCCACATTCCCAACATTGTGCAGCGGTAGGACCAGGGCACTCCATTTACTTCGCTACGACGGTCTCAACATTATCAAACTCACTTTACTGAGCGGATGTTGCGCTCAGTGAAGTGAGAACAAGACTGACGTTGTTTCTACAACGATTTGTTTACTCTCTCACATTAAGTAAAGCTTCTTGTCTAGCGGTTAGAAAACCCTGCTCGTAAACTTGAAAATCAAACTCTGTAACAACAAAAGGTTCTGAGTTTATATATCATTGATTTTTTTCGATAAATTACTGAAACTACCTTGTATAATATTAAAGACTACATAGATGGTGACCCAAAGAAAACACAAGCCTATATTAAAAACAACAAGCAAATTAATTAGTGTAATAATATAAGAAATAGTTAGCCGCACACAATATCAAAGCATGAATAAAAGCATAGGTACGTGAAATTTACAGAAAGCGCGGCAAATGTCCACCATCTCCCTGAAAACAGGCATTCACCATTTTCACCGTGTCTCTTGCTACATACCTTCAAACGGATATTTGATATAGCTTGTTTAGTGTTGACCTTTAGTTGTTTCAAGTTTCGTGGTTTGTTTTTAAAAAATTCTATTTGAGGTAACCCAAGAGAAATCGTCCGGCGGAGAGACGTTGGGAAATCTTGGTGGCCATAAATCACGACCGATAACGAGATCACTGAACAATTCCTTCAAGAAAGCGGTGGTTGCGTTGGGGCAGTGTGACGTTGCGCCATCGTCTAGTATCCAACGGTTTTGTTCACCCACTTCAAAGAGTGTTACAAACGGTATCAACAGACGCTGGTATCGTTCGACAATAATGGTGTCTTCAAAGATGTGAGGACCAATAATTCCTTTACGAGACAAGGAGCACTAAACACCAATCCTCCGCAGGTGCAACGGCATTTCATGCTACACGTGGGGATTTTCGGCACTGCGAGTCCTGCTGTTTTCATTATTAAACAAGTCGCTTAAATGCAACCATGCCTCCTCTGTGAAAAATAAATAGAACACTAATTGAATCCGTACACGCACAAAATTGCGGAACCAATGACAATATTCCATTAGTTTCTCTTCATCGCGGCCAAGACGCTGCTGTACAGATAGCTTTCGATAAGGGCGGAAACTTAAATGCTTGTGGCTTGATGAAAGAATATCCAGAAAAACGTTTTCAACTCGTAGCACAATATTGCCCCTCGTGGTGAGTTGTTCAGCCTGTTCCGATGACATACTGTTTCCGCAATCAATAGGGGCATGCTTGTTTTCTATTTCTTTCTTTTCGCAACACCTGTGTCTTTGAATTTCGTCAAGACTTTAAGTACAGGACTTACTCGGAACCATTTTACTTGGGTATTTACAGTGAAAAGATTCTGTCACTGCAGTACAAAAATTCTTAATCGTGAAACCTCGAAGAAATACTTATGTGCAAAAATAAAATTACTTTCTGAATTATTAATTCAAAATAAAGTGTAACCGATATGTATCCTAAAATATACAGAACAATATAGGGATGTAAGGTCAGGTGATGCGTAACATATCAGCCTCTCCTTGACAAATGTCAACCCCGCCTTCTCGTGGTGCATCCTGTTCCCACTAAAGGGGCTCTGACGACCGCCCATAGCGGTATAACTATACCATCGGGATTAGAGGAAATTCTATCCCACACTCACCAACCCGCTTGGCCAGCGTGGTGAGTTATGGCCAAACCCCTCCAAAATGATTCCACAACTTAAATCTTGGCCCTCAGTCTCCGGCAGCTGGAATGTACCTGGCCAAGGCAGCGGCCAGTGCGACATGAAGGCAGAGGGTGCTAAGAATCCCCGGAGGACCGGACTAGGCTGCCATCTGATGCTGACCTTGGCTACTTACAATGGACGCTCCTTATCTTCTGATTCAAGGCTTCTTGAATTGGAAGAGGAACTACAAAGGATCAAGTGGGACATCGTGGGGCTAAGTGAGGTAAGGAGAAAAGGAGAAGATCTCATCGAACTGAAAAGTGGACATCTCTTCTACTATCGTGGGACAGATACTGGCAGAACTAGTGGTGTTGGATTTATAATAAACAAGAAACTGAAGGATAAAGTTGTAGAAGTTGAAAGTTCCTCTGACAGAGCTGCACGACTTGTTATCCAACTCTCGAAAAGATACCAGGCTCAGATTATTCAAACTTATGCACCCACCACAAGTCATCCTGAAGAAGAAATTGAAGAATTTTATGAGGAAATTTGTCATCTAAATAATAAAGGTAAGCAGCACTTGAAAATAATTATGGGAGATTTCAATGCAAAAATAGGGCAACGGCAACAGAATGAAACTTCAGTAGGTAAATTCGGTCATGGCAACAGAAACCAGCGTGGAAATACTCTCGTTGAGTTTGCAGAGGCAGAAGGGTTTTTCATCTTGAACTCCTTCTTCAAGAAAAAGCCACACAGGAAATGGACATGGAGACATCCAAATGGGACGACAAGTGAAATTGATTTTATTATGTGTAACAAAAAATTCGTCATAGAAGACTGCAGTGTGCTAAACAAGTTCAACACAGGTAGTGACCATAGATTGGTGAGATGTAAGATGCACCTCAACACTAAACTTGAACGTGGCAAGCTCATAAGACAAACAAAATCTATTGACATAACCAACCTTAAAAAACACCATAATACCTTCAAGTTAGAACTGAAGAAC
Source organism: Macrothele yani (assembly GCA_039090855.1). NCBI lineage: Eukaryota > Metazoa > Arthropoda > Arachnida > Araneae > Macrothelidae > Macrothele > Macrothele yani. The sequence continues at coordinate 111,404,457 of CM077015.1, read as the reverse complement.
AGGTTCTCTGCTTTAGAAGGCCTAACATCGGAAGAAGTGGACATCTCTGAAGTTAACAGAAAAGTAACCAAAGCTATTATGGAAACAGCAACAAAATTAGCTGGGTCTAAGAACAAGTTGTATGTGAACAAATTATCAAGAAAAACCAAAATGTTGATGCAAAAAAGAAGAGAGATGAGGACAACTAAAGAAGATGTGACTTCCAAAGTGGAATATATAGAGCTATGCAAGACAGTAAGAAAAAGTATCACTGAAGACGTAAGGAAATTCAACTGTGAACTAGTGAGGAAAGCAATTGAAAACAACCAAAGCCTAAAGATAGCAAAGGGACATCTCAGTAAGGGAAGAAAACAGATTATGGCACTGAGAAAAGAAGATGGTTCTGTAACAAAAAATAGAGGCGAAATGTTGACAAGAGTGAAAGATTTCTACTCCAAATTATATGAAAGGGATGATATATGCACTCCAGACATCATGAAAGATACCAGTACCAGAGTTCCTCCAGTCCTTCCAGCAGAAGTTGCACATGCAATCAAGAACATGAAGCGAGGAAAAGCTCCAGGAGAAGATGGAATTACTGTAGACATCATACAAGAAGCAAGTGGAGAAATCGAAACAGTACTCGCCCAAATTTTCACTCGATGCCTTAATGAAGGAAAGATTCCTGAGGATTGGAACACCGCTACAATGATCCTGCTACATAAGAAAGGTGACATTGAGGATCTCGGAAACTACAGACCTATCAGCCTCCTATCAGTAGTTTATAAAATCTTCACTAAAGTTCTTTCACACCGCTTGAAGGTAACAGTGGACATGGCTCAACCGAGAGAACAAGCTGGATTCAGGAGTAGCTACAGCACAATAGATCATATCCACGTGCTGAGAGAACTAATTGAAAGAGCGAGGGAATATGAACTTCCATTGTGCATGGCTTTTATCTATTATGAAAAAGCCTTTGATTCGGTGAAACCATCAGCAGTTACAATGGCTCTGAAAACCTGCGGTATTGAAGATGCATACATTAATATTATTAATAACATCTATGAAAATGCAAGTGCAAAGATTAGGCTGTTTGAAAATACAACACATGTAAAAATTGGAAAGGGAGTGAGACAAGGTGACACCATATCTCCGAAGCTCTTTAATGCCACATTGGAGGGTGTTTTTCAGTCGCTGAGCTGGGAAAACAAGGGGATAAAGATTAATGGAGATTATCTAACCCACCTTCGTTTTGCTTATGACGTAGTCATTTTTGCAACTACCCCATCAGAGCTGCAGAGTATGATCCAGGAACTTGCTGACAAGAGTAAAGAAGTGGGATTAAAAATGAACTTTCAGAAGACAAAAGTGATGTTCAATGCTTTTACAAGAAATGAAGATTTATCGATTGATGGAGAAAAGCTGGAGATAACAGACCCGTACGTTTATCTTGGACAGCAGATATCAAGTGAGGGTCACATTGATGAAGAAATTAATCGGCGTACAAAACTTGCCTGGAGAGCTTTTGGAAGAAACAGCATAATTTTCAAGAGCAATATGCCATTATGTCTTAAAAGAAAAGTGTTTGATCAATGCATCCTTCCAGTGCTTACGTATGGTGCAGAGACGTGGACCTTAACTAAAAGAGACATACAAAGGCTGCAGACAACTCAAAGAAGCATGGAGAGGCACATGCTTGGTGTAACCAGGAGAGATAAGAAGAGGAACTCGTGGATCCGAAAAATGACAAGAGTGGAAGACATCATGATCAGAGTTAAATCCCTGAAATGGCAATGGGCTGGACATACTGCCAGAAGGACAGATCATCGATGGACAGCAGAAATTTTAGATTGGATTCCAAGGGACAGGAAAAGACCCAGAAGAAGACCACATGGGAGATGGGTGGATGAAATTCGAAAGTATGCAGGGGTGACATGGAGGAGACTGGCACAAGACAGACCGTTGTGGAGGAAACTTGGGGAGACCTTCGTCCAGCAGTGGATTGATAATGGTTGACAATGATGATGATGATGATGATAGGGAAACAATACTTGCGGTTTATCAAATGTGTCATCCATTGGTTTCGTTCTTGACACTTAATGAATACTTTCTGAAACACTTCACTGCTTATCTTTAGTACCCTTTAGTAAAATATCATTCTTCTAGACAAAGTTGCAATACATTCAAAGATTTGAGGATCAAGTGAAATGCTAATATTTTACAGGAATATTTCGTCATTGTTTAGTTTTTTATTTAAAATATCATTTATATATAAACACGGTAATTTCTGACTCGATTCGTACCCTACTAATGTCCAGTTCTATCATTTGCGTAAGAAATGTTAGAATGTTCAGTAATGATATTTTCAATTTTGAGTTTAAACACTGTCAATTTGTTAAAACTTCGATCATTTCCCATCTACGTTATCCCCTATAATCGACAAGCATGGAGACGCACTGAACATGTATGACACCGATATGCAAATAATTTGCTTTATACTGCCTACTGAGCATATCCTGCAAAAATCAAACTCGTAGCTCGATTACTTTCAGGTGTTTTGTTTTTTTATGATCATGAATAAAGAAGTTATGAAACAAAAAGGAACCACCAACCCGTATTACTCTAATGATTTGATTCCTCCACTCTTTTGATTGGCATGTGGAGCTGTTAACGCAGATTTATTTTTGTCTTATATGTACACCAAAAGGCAAAGAGTCAGGGCATACTTTTGTAGTATCGTGTAGGACTTTCTCCAGACTGACAAAATGCAGAACCTCGACGTGGCATCTATTTCACAAGTGGACGAATTACTTCTCGGGATAGGTTGAGTCATGTCCTCTCAACAGCCGTCCACAATTCACTGGTATTTGTAGGTGCAAGATTTCGAGTGCGAATGGATCTTTCCATCACTTCCCATAAGTGTTATTCACTATCTACCAACAAGTAATTGGACACCCCTGCAATCGACGATATTTGAGATCCTGATGCACGACACGGCCGCCGCCGTTAAATATCGTGTGGGAAACAACAACGCAACCAGTCGCATGCAAGATGCCACGCAGTTCGGAACTCTCTGATTTCGAGAAAGGTGTAATTGTCGGGTACCGCAGAAATGGCGGATACATACGTGACATATCCAGCGAGTTGAAAAACCCAAAATCGACAGGGGCCTACGAGATCGGCAAGTGAAAGATGAGAGGTGACTGTCGGAATGTGCCCTGACCCGGCAGACCCAGAAAACTGGGAGTTAGAGACCGACGGGTGCTGGCCAGAGAAATTCGGAAGAACCACACCAAACTGATGGGCCACATCAGCGAGGAGTTTCAACAGGAATCCGGGAGTGTTCTTTCAAAAATACCATCCGTAAGAAAGCCCATCTGCTCGGTTATCATGGACGTGCCGCCGCCCACAAGCTAGAGATCACCAAGTCCAATAGCGCTGCTCGGCTAACGTGGTGCAAAGAACATCGACAGCGGACCGTTGAACAGTGGAAACAGGTTCTCTGGAGCGACGAATCAAGGTTCACTACCGTTCGGATGGCAGGGTCTGAGTTTGGCGTCTGCCTGGAGAACGCCTCATGTCGGATTGTATTGTGCCAACTGTGAAGTTCGGCGGCGGTGGTATTATGCTGTGGGGGCGTTTCTCCTGGGATGGCACGTGACCCTTGGTAGCAATTTCTGATAGACTCAACGCCAAGAACTACTGCACCATTTTGGATGACCATGCGCTTCCTACGTTGTGGCAGTTTTACGGGGTGGACACATGTTACTTTCAGGATGACAATGCCACCTGTCATGTTGCGAAGTCCACCATGGCTTGGTATCGTGACAATGGGTTTAATTGAATGGACTGGCCTGCGCAGAGCCCGGACTTTAACCCTATCGAGCACCTCTGGGACGAGTTGGTGCTTCGACCAAAAGAGTGCCCCCACCGTCCGAAATCGGTGAAGGAACTCACCTGTCTTCTCCAAGCCGAGTGGAGGAAAATACCTCTAGCCGTCGTACAACTCCTGGTTGAGAGTATGCCCCGGAGGGTCGCAGCTGTAATCGCCGCTCGTAAAATTATCTGTTAGAATTTGCTCAAATCATTCATTCTTAGGCGTCTATTTATCAATAACGCAAAAAAACATTCACCATTTCTCCTTCAAATGAATGATTGAATTTCAAGTTTCACTACCTTCGCTGCGCAGGTCATTCATTGAAAGTATCACGTGTCAAACATTAGAAGTCGTAGCAGCTTTTGCAAATCACATAAAAGTGTAAGAATAATAGCACTTTTCGACACCCAGTGTAATGCAGCTCGATTTTAATCACCAGCAAATAATGTGCTAACGTACTGACATTTCTTTGGACGACTGGGCTTCATAGTTTTACAAAAGAACGTGCACATCTTCTTTCTACATCAAGAATTTGTGATACGACTTGTTAGTACAATTAAAGTCGTATATCTAAGTTTATATAGAAATTTAGGGCCATTGTATCTTTAAAAAGGTAACGACGCGAAGACAAAACTATTAGATTTTAATTTTTGCCCGTAATTAAAAGGAGTTTTTTCAAAGAAATAAAGTGAATGCCATTAAATACACGGTAACAATTTTTTGTGTTATATCTATAGCATTGTGAGCATTGACAATATTATTTGTTTGGTTTAGTGCTCAGTTCATATCCACTTTTACCGACAAGATCGTTCGAAACTATAAAAAAATGCGAAGACTCAGTCGCAATACATTGGCTCAGTTATTCAAACGAGAAGTAACCACAGAAGCGATTTTAGGGCATATCAATCACTTTTTTTACTCAAGTTGCGTAATATCCCATTGCTTTGTATATAAAGGGTATAGAAAATGGCAAAGAAATGACAAATACATATTCTTTATGGCTAACAATTCAAATACGTGGACCTGAATGACCTAAAAATTTTGTAAATGTGTAACATGATCACACCAGAAACTTAGGGTAGATTAACGACCAACATGAGCAACTCAATGAGCTATAAGCAGAAGCATGTCTACAGTTTAGTGCTGCAGTTCCAGTAAAGTGAGAGATTCAGTGCCGTGGGACAACCTCAAAATCGATGCTTAACAAGCATTAGAACCTTTGTAAATTGACAAAATGTTCAATTACACCATTTAAATAAGTCTTATTCACGTATTCGATTCAATTCTGTGTATGAGAAAATATTTACTGTGCATGAGAAGAATCTTCACAATGAGTTCCAAGCCCTTCTTAACAAAAAAAGTTGTATCTGATTATCTGTCCAATGAAGATGCTCTCCGTTCACTTCGATCTGACAAAATAATCGATGTAATGTGAGAGGTGAGACCTCCCATTTTAAAAATAGAAGCCCTTTGTTTTGCACCATAAGTTATGTCGGACAAAAACTATGCCCAGAATAATATGCAAGCTAGCTCTGATTAAATAAATGGCTTATCAAATGCGATTTTTAAAGTTTCACGAAATAAGAACGCATTAGAGACATTTACATTTTATTCCATGATATGGAAATATATATATTTTGTTCTTGGCGTCATGTAACAAAGTACAGACACAGAAGCATGCGCACACCCAGAAACAAAATCTCACACAGTCGTTCAAACAACAGTTCATCGTGAATTTCGCGCCTATTCTGGAAGTGCAACAATTGCTCTTCCAGTTTTTTTAAAGACAGTTCGGTAGAAACACGACGATTTTCTCAAATTATGACTTCCCGTAACTTGTATTGAGTTTACATGAGCTGGACACAGTGACCGCATAAGCTTTATACCAGGTCATTCGAAAAATTATGGCCGATTTGTAGAGTAAAAATGAAAGAGACATATCTCATAACACACAGCCTTGTTTTATTCGAAACAGGCATCTTCAGCAGCTACATGCCTTTAAACATTTTGCCAGGTCATTCGGAAAATAATGACCGATTTATAGAGTAAAAATGAAAGAGACGTATCTCATAACACACAACCTTGTTTTATTCGAAACAGGCGTCTTAAGCAGCTACATACCTTTGTTAGCAAGCGACAAGTGCTTCAAAGCCATACCGGAAGGAATCTGACTCCCAGAATGCAAGAAAGTTGTGGAATGGGAATTCGGCCTCCTCTCGGTTTCTAAAGTTCCGGTCCTTGAGGTAATTACTATAATGAATGAGCATGTGGCAATCGGTAAGTGTGAAGCCAGGAGAGTAGGTTGGATGTGGGAGTGTTCCGAACCTTAGTTCGCGTGGTTACTCTTTCGTCATTTGCGAAACGTTTGGTCTCGCAATATCACGAAGAAGGACAGGACTCTTCCTGTTCCCGAAAATGGCTGTTTGGAGCCCAACGTCTGATGCATTCGATCAATTTCTTCACAGTATGTGACTGAGGCAACTTTTTATGATTATTGAAGAACCTATAGTGTATGACACCGTGAACAATCCACCACACTGTCAACAAAATCTCAATTAGCATCAATCTTGGATTAGGATGTTTTTGCGATGGTTAACCATGGTTCAGCTACTGTCCAGATTGCTTACGTTTGTCGCATAGCACCGACGTTCCATTGCAGCTTACAATGCGATTAAGTCGGGGCTCCTTTTTGGTGCAAAACAGAAGTTTAGTGCACATCTCAAACCATTGTTGTTTTTTATGTCCCATTAGTTCGTGTGGGACATACGTATCGATATTCATGACCTTACCAAATTGGTGGGGACTCTACCCCTAAATGTGCAGTCATTCGTAAAACCTTGGAGATCATTACCAACAGCGAAACTTGCAATGATTGCGACTCACTCGAGTTGCCACGAATTTGGAACCAATTCTTCAAGTAACGTCTTCTCCGTACCAGGATACCGCGCGTGTAACTAATGTGGTGTCTCGTATCTTTAAATGAATATAACGTCGTATCTATTTCTTGTGAAGTCAAGTTCCCGCAATCAAATTTTTAATACGTTCTATTTTTCAGTTTGCAGTTTCTGTCTAACTTCTTTGAAAATGACATTTGATTGACGTGCGAAAGCTTGGGAAGGCTTATGTGTCAATTTACTACACCAATAAATTGGATAACTCGTATAGTGTTACAATTTCCTACTTAATTGGTGTACCGTTCCTCATTATCAATATGTTCTGAAATAGTAATCACCGACACATTGTAACTTTTGGCGAGTTCTCTGACTGTGACGCCATGATTTGTCTCCACATTTTTATTCAGAGCGTCATTACAAATTACCGAATGTCGCCCGGCACTCCTCACCTCTAGGCTCGTGTCACCGGAAGGTACCTTTCCAAACCACTGACGAATCGTACGTTCCGGTTCAGTTTTCACCCCACGCCTCGACCATTTACGGTAGGTTTGTGCTGAATTATGACCCAATTTAATCTCATGAAGCAGAATCACCTGAAACTCACTCCGTCCTAACATGATGTACAGACCACTCTCACACAAGTAGTAGCAACCGCAGCTCAACTGATTTTTGCGTGTATGTTCAAATCTCGGTCGCACGTCAACTCGCTCTGCAAGCATTGTGGGAGAGATGAATGTAGCACATAAAAAAATCAGCAAATATTTTCCGCACTACCTGATAGTTCTAGCTCGAATGAAAGACTTTATATTTCCACATGACAGAAATAGAGAGATTTGCAAATAAATTGAATGAAAATTTATTACATTCTACTAGCTAACAACGATTTGCTTCACCAAAAGAAAAAGACATTTCAGTAAGGAGTCAATGAGATGTTGAAAAGCAGAAAATGATATTACACACCATGAAGTGATGATCAGCTCTCGTAGAGCATCCAAATGTGCGGGTAGAGTTTAGCGGGTTTTAACAAGTGAATGGGACGCTAAATTATATTGACGTCGCGCTCGAAAACAAAAACATCCAACAACGATTTTGATGTTTGTTATAAACCAAAGCATGCCAAAACTTGTCTTTCCTGATTCAAATTGCACAAGAGCGTAGAAATTCTCTGAGTTTAGAGCTTGGTTTTGCAAGTCGTATAACCAATGCAAACCCGAATACCTAATTAATAAGGAGGTTCAGAATATTTATAGCAAAGGTCTAAAGACATGATTTAAGAAAGGTGACATAAACAAAATATAAAGAACCGTCTGAAGCGGTATATTGTCTCTGATAACACAATCAATTAGTATAAAAATGAGATAAGCTTATCCTTCAGATGTGTCGCATGCTTTACATATTGTTTGAAGAATTTCTTACGTAAGTACAACCTCTCTGTAGCAATAAAGGCACCGACTTCGTTATCACGTATATATCCAGGTGCAAGCAAAGACAGTTTGAGAACGATAAAGCTGGTGTGTACACTATACCGTTTGTGTATCCTAACAACGCAGAATAGATATATATCAAAATCACAACGCGATCCTTAGATACAAGATGTAAAGGACACTTGCGAAGTGTCATTCGGAAGGTATTATTTTGAGAGGTTTTGACAGAGAGAGGGTTTTCGATGTATTCAATTATACAGCATGTTACTTCAGTTTACGACTTTTTTAGATTGCTGCCAACGTTCCCATCGAACGATATATAAAGCAAAGAACTGGTACACAGGTTTCGTGAAGCTGCAACTGAACGTGACAGTGTAACAGCCTAAATAAATGTGTAACTTATGCAGAAGAAAACTAAAGTCAGGAGGGGTTTGTTAAGTACATGTCATGTAAAATGTATTAATTTTTAAGTTATGGTCTTCGTATATGTTTGCGTCATTTATCCGTTTTCAAAATATAGCAGATTGCACAATAGTGTTAGAAAAACGTCGAAATTATACACAAAAAGGAAAGCTAGGCAATTTAAATATCTGAAAGAATAACAAATCTGATCGATTCTTTATTCATATTTACTCACTAGTATTCTCGTTTTTAATCGTTGGCAACATACAAGCAAACAGTCGACTTCAACCTTGACCCTAGTTCTATGCTTGATGTCGTTATTTAAAAGATCTTTCTCTCAAAAGATCCTGTGTTATATCCTTTTTTCAAAACATTTCAGCAAAAGGCACTTATATGCGAAATTTTTTTAAAAACTTAGATGTTTCAGATTGCCACAGAACTTAATGCATATTCGCTGCTGTTTTTTTTTCTTTTTCCGGTCTTTCAGGGTGACTTCTGACTTCGTGCACAAATGTCGACGTTAAGTATGAAACATCTTACTATCAAAAGTTTGGTGTGTTTTTAGATACTAATGTTACAATGTGATGCTACTCTAGCGGCGTACACGTGGAGTGATATTTGTATTACATATAAATATAGTTGTTTTGTAATCAATGTCGTTATTTCCTTGTCTGGTTTCGTACTCACGACATCACAACAACATAAAAAATCCTTCAGTTACAATTGATCTCAGTGTACACCGCAAACTCATATGAAAGAAAAGGCTCTTCAAATATACAGCTGCTCGTAATAGCACATTTGCCTTTAAAGTTTGAATTATCAATTAAATTGTTGAAAACAGAGTGTGTTTATATAAGTTTCGAGAGATGCGCTTCTCATCTGTCAGTAAAGAATAATGCGTCTTTTGTAACCTCATCTGTTAAAACGTCAGTGTTTAGAGTACCAAACCCCATTCATTAATAAAGCAATTGAAACACTTGGATCATTTGCCTTGTAGAAGCATTTAGAATCATTTGCCGATATACCTTAGTACGAAGTGTATATGGGGTTGCTGTTAAGATATATATTAGATATAATGTGGATTTACCATAACATCTGTCGCTCTACATTTAAAATACTACTAGGTGTAGATGAAACATTATTACTTTCAGAAGTGCTTATAAACGACAGGACGTTGCACGAATTCTACTATCACATTGCCTTACATCCTAAAAGGTTTGATATCCCCAGAAGTTAATTTCTAAAAATCCTTAGTATTTCACAAGATAAGTTTAATATATCATTGATAGTGTTATAAAATTAAACATATGTGGTATCCAACTGCGGAAATTTTGATATCAGAATAGTCTTTAAAAAATCGAAAATAATAATTAATTTTTCTTCTATTGTTTCAGAAAAAAACTCTAAAATTGTTTTCAGTATTATATAAAATTAAATATATAAAATTTACAAAATGTTTTAGCTCCCAGAGACATCTAAATATTAGATATTACATGGATTCCACGTAGAGAAATCAAAAAATGAATAACACTTAAAGCTACTTGGAGTGGGGTTGCAGTCAGACAGTGTGTGGTTGGAACGAAGTAGACAGCGGGTCAGAGCTGCCGACAACAGCTGTTTTAGTTCAGTACCTTCATAATGAGTGTGCAGCATGCAGTTCATAAAGACGCGTCAACTGGATTCGTACTCCACGTTTTAACTGCATGAAACCATTCGATTTTTGTTGGCTAAGAGCCTAAATTGCACACACTGTAAAAAAACAAACTGTAGATTTTACGGTTTTAAACCGTTTTCCAGGGTGCCAACACAAAACCGTAAAATCTACTGTTTTATGCCGTATTGGAGCAAAGCTATAGCTTTGCTCCAACACAATCAACACATTCGTTCCAGCCAAATTTTTGTGTTTTCGTGATTATTTGGACTGTGACTCGCTCCAGCCAAATTCTGTGCTGTTTTCTTCATTAAATGCGATGTTGGAGCAAAGCTATAGCTTTGCTCCAATACGGCATAAAACTGTAGATTTTACGGTTTTGTGTTGGCACCCTGGAAAACGGTTTAAAACCGTAAATTCTACAGAATTTTTTTACAGTGCAGACATTCATTGTGAAATCTGTGCTGTATACAGGGGAAATGTCATGCCCTCCCGGCTATTGAAAAGTGGATCGAACAATTTGAAAAGGGTCGCTCAAATTTGACGAAAGCATACCGCGAAGGCTAACCCTGGATATCCAGCACTCCCACGTGCTCTGCCTTGCCGTCGGAGCGCAGTTTTCTTTGACTGCAAAGCGGTTGTTTACACATAATATCTGCCAATTGTTCGGTAAATGCAATAGGAACTATGCTCGCTAAACTGAAACAGGAGCGCAGTGGACAAGGATTCCAAACCGATTGAGCTGTGAAATTTGCGACCCTTAACTGCTTGCCCCAAAATGGTGGAGACTTTTACTGCACAAGTGTGGAAACGTTAGTCACACGTTACCATAAATGTTTGCAGTCCTTAGGCGACTATTTCGAAAAATGAATAAACGTTTTACCTTTAAACCAAAATACATCTCTGAGTATACATCTTTATTTTTTTATTCAACAGTGTAACTAACTTTTCGATTCGCCCTCTTATAAGTTTGTTAAATACCTCAGGTATTTAGCATCAGATGAAAACTTATTTTATAACCAACGTATTTGTGAGACGGAATCCATTGGAACATCAGACACGTTCATCGACTATCATCTCATGAAGATGAAGTGGGAGATCCTAGGACCAGCATTTCACTGAAAATTGGACAAAATTTAGTCGAATCAAAGCGTCACAAATACGTTCGGTTGTGAAGACAGCACCTGGTGCAAAACGTTATTTGAATAGGCAGGTTTTCAAAATTAATTTTACACACGTACTACTCCATTTTGGGCACGTACTACTCCGTCTTCCCTTGATTGTATTTTAAAAAGAAACTGAAGGGTAAAATATGGAATATCCTGTGGAAAAAAAAAAAAAGAAAAACGTCTACCTTTTATGATTTTGGGATCTGATACAGGATATTTAGCTTCCAATTCCACAGCGAATGCCCTTATCATTTAGCATACAAGAACGGGAACTTGTTCGCAGCTTTATCTTTTCATATATTATAGCGAAAATGCATTCTAACATGTCCCAGGGACATGTTTTATTGAACTGAAAAGGATATGTTTTTTTGAATTGAAACCTTGGAAAATTTCAGATAAAAATTATGTCTAACGAAATCCCTATTTTCCACTTAGACTTAAACAGGTATGTTGGAAATCTATTTTCTTCCAAATTAGGGAGTCCTGTGGTAAAAAATCTGCAGGTACTAAAAACATTTTCATGTAATTACTTAGTTTATCGGCTGATTCACGTAATCGTCCGACGAAAAAATCATATTTCAATATGTCCTTTTTAGCAGCAAATGATTCAGATTGAAACTATACATAATTGAAATTGTCAATTCTTGTTTAACTGGGGAGAATGTTTCGAAATTTCAGCTCCCAAAACTGTCCATTATGTTTCACTAGGACTAAAAAAAACACAGCCTGCAGTTTAACAAATCCGTTTTGGAATCAAATTGTCCTTAGATGATAAATGAGAAAAAGAATTCCATTTCTATGGAACTGATAGCGTAATTCAGGTGCCCATGCCATTTATGAAGGCGAACAATTTGTTGTACACAAAAAATTTAATATAAACATGCTGTGAAATAAATGGCATACTGAATTATTTATTCACTTCAGTTCCTCAAATTTCCACAACAGAAAAAAAAGCCAACTGAATGGCGCAAAACTATATACATGTGTATTTCTTTTTCACAAGATGATAAAGAAAAAGTAAAATAATTACTAATATTAAAAATGTTTCAGTTAAAAAACTACAAATAAACCGATTACTGAACACCAATTTAAGAATATCGTAACAATACATTGCCGGTTGTAACTACTGAGCATGAAAAAAATGTATTGTTTTTACTATGCTCCTGAACGTGTAAGGAATTTCCTGTTTTTCTCATATTTTACTAAATAATGAACATATTTATTGAATCTGTACTCTTCTGTTACCTTAAGACACCCTTCTGATACATTACTACTCCGCATTTTCACTAGCCAGCAAAACTGAACTAAACATCGGTAAGATATCACAGTTTCTATCCATGCAGCTAAAATATTTGTAGCTTCTTGCAATTATACATCAACTCCTATAAATCAGTTGGCATTAAGGTGGAGACTAATATTCTTAGGTGGTTTGGCCGTTTTAAAAGAATGAGGGAAGAAATGTCACTAAAAATATTTTTCAGCCAAGTAGCAGAACAAAAATATACGGGATGGCCAATGAAATAGTGGGAGGACCAGATTCAGAGGTATTTGCATGAGGAAAAGATTATGAAGTACAGAGGGTTTTGTGTACATCGTGTGGTGGGTGTCAGTGAAGCTCGAATTGTGCACCAATATCTCTTTAAATGAAGAAGTTTGGCACACCAACAGTAAGTAAATGTTCACTTAAAGATTTATCTAATGAATATCATAGCTTTGTGGAGCTAACCTTTGAATCCCAGAAAACCGCTTAGTGTGATTGTTCTTGATGACTTATAAATCAGTGTTTTTTAAGAATTGCTTTGAATGTACCATCTCTTGCAGAAGAAAATTAAAATAAAATTGCCCTTATTGGTAAAATTTTTAATTACGTTTAATAGCTATGGGTAGACAGGTTTGTGCAATTAGAATGCGAAGCTGCCTGCGAAGTGCTTCCTGACATCGTTTCAGAAGGTCAAAGGATATGCGAATGACAGATGGTACTTTTTGAGATACAATAGAAATGGAGAGAAGGAATAGATGTCATCATTTTTTAAAACCAGGAAAATTAAATAAATTATTATGTCCCGTAATCTATCAGAAAATATGAGCAGGTATGCTCCTTGTTAACTATTTAAAATTTTGACTTAAGAGTTATCGTGAAGTAGGGTTTCCATTACATTTAATGCTTTTCTCAAACAGAAATCGAGAAAATATTATTCCAAATACTGTATTAGTGGGTTTTAGAACGCGCGCGTATTTGATCCCAGAACTGCATTAAAAAACGGAGTATTTCAAAATCACAAGAATTGTAAAACGTATTTGTTAATGACCGCCCATTTTGCCTATGCTAAATGCAGAAATCACATGAAATTGTTGTTTACGTAGTACTTCGCGGTGTTCCCTTCTTTTCGTTTACAAATTCTTCTGCGTCTTCCATTATTTCCCCGGCCTGACATGTTGTAGAAAACACCACACATTGTTCAAAATCGTTACACCAGTGTTGCTTTATTTAGGTGTGTTAGGTGAGCATGTAATGTTTTCTTTTTCTTAACTGAAAACAGTGCACTCCTGTAAATCTAATTTTTCCATACTTTTCTTTCTAAGTATTTTATCATGGTGATATGCGTTTTCTCCTCAAACTTTAATTTTCCGCCTCACAATATTTTCAGGTCGTCCCAATCGACTTAAGAATAAATCTTTGCCTGTTATTCGATTTACGTTTGGTATCATATGAAAAATGTATTAATCTGTTGAGCTGAGACACATCACCTTCATTCAAAGATCTTTTTCAAACCCTATCGCCTGTATATGATACCAATTTGGAAAGTTGTATGTGCGTTTTCTGATTAATTTCTTGTCTTTTGAAACATAATCTGCGACAGAATAAGTTACTCTTTACCAAATGTGGCCTGAATATCTGTAAGTCGCGTAACGTGAAGCTAACAAGAATTGTTGTGCTACAGTTCGATAAGAGTTGAGCAGAATAAAGTGCGTGAAGAACACTACCATGGATTTATTTCCAGACAAAAAAAAATCTAGTATCAAATTATGATTTTTTTAAAGTAAAACACTAACAGCTGTATAATTAAGTTGATGTGCTACAAATCAGTGACATAAAAATTAATAAACCGTTAAAATTTAATGAAAACAAATAATTATAAAAGTGTGTTCAGTATGTTTCACAATGCATTTTTGGTAATACAGGAGAGTTTGTCTGGAGAAGCGCAACACGTAAAAGAAAAGAAAGTGGCAACAAGATTTTAATGGAAAATACAGTAATATCTTAATTGTATTAAAGATTTGAAACGCGCTTCGATTTTATTTTTCCGAACAATGCAAACTGGCTATCTAGAAGAAATAATATCCAATCATCATAAACAAGTGGTAGTTGGCTTACATTACGTCAAATGAAATTGTAGCCATTTGGCTAAACACTCATGCTTTTTTGTACAATAACCGAGTGTATTTGTGTGTGTGCGCGCGTGATTATGTATAATGATTAATTTTATCTGGAATTTACAGTTCAAAGGAGATTTGTCAGGTTGTGGTCCGGGTCAAGTACGGATCAAAGTTAGGTCCAATTATGAGACATCTGTGTCCGAGTTCAGTATTTTGGACCCGTTTCCAAATTTGGTCGTTTGTATAGATAAACATTCGTTCAGGTAGTATCTCTGCCTGTCATGCCACTACCTAAACGAATATAGGACATTACAGTATACCTTTATTTTTTTTGAACCAGTTGGCAATCCACGATCCAGGCGATGTGCAGCCCCACATTACCACCCATCCGAAACCCGAAGCAAATAATTTAACACACACTTGAAATCCGTAGTATGTATAGCTGGGACATCCAAGTCAACCAGGGAAAGAAATTGACACGGGCCGTAGGAATAATAGGTTAGAAAAATAAAAAAATTGCAGCCAACTACTTCAAAGCATCTGCAGAGTAGTCCAAGATGTCTGTTAGAGTTTTAATGAACCTTATGTGGCCATTTGCCCCAAGAATGGAAATTTTGCCGTATTGCGTCCCATACCGTAATCCACTTTCCCTTAGATTGTTACAGAATGTCTTTTTCGCTGTTGTAAGGCTTTCGGCAATAACAGTCCCGGATCCCTTAAGTAGACTTTTGTTTATGTAGATATAGTCACGTTGTGACATACGTAAGAATTTAACAATAAGACGTCTCGAACTAGTTGGTGATCCACGACCCAAGGGATGTGCAGTGACTATGTCCGTTGCAAGATGATTGCACTTAATTTTGTGATTCAAGAAATCAATAGTCTCATTAACAGGATTTCCAGAAGATTCCGAGAGATTATAAATCACAAGGCAAGGGCGCCTACCATATTGTTCCAGGTCATCAAGTGAATTTTCGACAGAATGAAAGGTAGACTACAAGGTACATAATTTCAGTTCGATTTCATTCATACGTCTAGTCCAACGATCCTCTAGTTCCTTGATAGTAGCTGCCAACTCTTCAATAAGCTCCCCCTTTATTGCAGTAATAGCAGCACTTCCGTCTAAAACCGCACCAATAGAACGAAGTCTGGTGTCAATCCTGTCATCCAAGCTCTTTGTCAGCACCTCTAAATCTGATGTCCATTGTTTTCGGAAAGTCAGTAATTCCTCTGAGATGCCACGAGCCATATTGCAGGTGATGGAGTGGATCCAGTTTCCCCATTTTACATTGGAATTTGGTGGCATTTTTTTCCTTCCCCTTCACCCCAAAATGATATATCACTGTATCACACACTCGTATATAGATAAAGATTTCAATCAACAGTTCATTAATTGTAATATCCCGATGTTTAAAAAAAAACTAAAAAACTCTAAAGTAGGAGCATTAAAACACACGACCTCCTATCTCAACGAACTGTTACCACAGAAACATACGATGTGTTATACGTTTGGTATTACTCAGGTATGTTTAGAGTAACACGAAGATCAATTGCATGTTTTCCCATTGACTCTCGTGTTGAATGTTATACACTTAATTGAATAAGTTGGAACCCCATGGATCGACAGGTATGGCGTATGGACCACCCATTATGAATGCTGCACGAGCTAGGGGTAGTAGTTTCATATCGTTTTTGCCTCCCGTTAGCGGAGTGGTTTGAATGCTGGCTTCTGACCATTTGTCCGAGACGAGTACAAGTTCGAATCCCGATGAGGTATGTATGTTGTGTTTGACTTACGGCACTGGCTCTCTCCATTCCATGGAACTAGTGAACCTTTAATTAGCGATTGGCGACTACCTATAGCCCAGACAGTTGTTCACCGTGGTCATTAACCCTTTAACGACCATAACGCCCAAAACGCCCAAATGTACAAACGGCCATAGACGCCCGAACTTTAAGTTTTCTCGACCTATGAGGAATCAGCAGCCGTCAACCTCAGTCACTATTGTTTTTATTAAAAAAAGAAGTCAAACAATAGACAGTTTCGGACGTTATGTTATTTAGATTGATGCACGATTTTGGGATCATGGTCGTTGAAATGTTAAACAGACATAACAGGTACATTTTCAATTTTTAACGTGACCAGTGGATTTTCTTATTTCCAAATTTTGTTAATGATGTCTACAGTGTAATCATACGGATTTCAGATTCAGTGCATCTAATTTTAACGAATCATAAATATATACAATAAATGCATTTAATTAAAGAAAAACCACCGGATAGTCCAATTTACATCGGATAAAGTACAATAAAATGTGATCGTCTTCTTAGACCATTCACTACATACTTCGCCAAAATTTCGATGGAATATTATCATGAGGAAATTGAAAACTAAAATTTCATGATGTAACAACCGAGCAACTATTCACGGTATTTGAATTTCCTTTGTCCAAATGAAAATCTCAACCTACATGACCTTTAAATTACTTCTTTGATTTTATAAGTTTCAAAAACACCTTTTTTCGACGCCACGTAATCAAATTACGTTTTTACAAAAATGCTTTGCTTTCCCAGACCAAATAACACTTGCTCCCACTTAATCTCAGACTGAAATTTTTCATGTCACTCTACCCGTGAGAGGAAGCGGAAAGAAATTAATACCGAAGACTTAAATACTGTATAAACTTTCTCAAATATTCAACAGGTCTGTAAAATTCTGTACCGAGAAAACTCTGTTAAAATATAGTTCTTCCATTTCACTAGAATAGTCATGCTAAGTTCCTTGGAATAAACTTATGTCCACCATAGAAAATCCAGGATTTCAGAAGCTCATTAGAACTTGTAAAAAAAATATCTTCTGAAGTTGGTTACACACAGCAATTAAGATTATATGGAAAAAAGCATTCCCTCTCCAAAAAAAAAAAAAAACGAAAAAAAAAACCATACTTTTCATGAAAAATAAACATTAAAAAACATGTCATCAATGAACAGAAAATAATGTTGGGATATGGTTAATCATTTAATAAGATCAACTGCAACATATCGCAAAATACGTATGGCCTTTTGATATACTATAAAGATGTAGGAGCCTTTCAATTTGTTTGAAACTTAAAAACCAGGTGAAAGCTTTACTCGATAATGCTTATTTAAATAAATTTAAATAAATGATTTCAAAAATAATGCGTGTCATTTTATGTGATTAAAATAAAAAATGCTTCTTCGATAAGGTCTTAGAATCGACCATTATGCTTTTTCGTGCCACAGTTTCGCATGCATATTTCGGACAATTATTTCGTCATGAATTTCGTGTATGTGTGTGACCTGATACACAAAGAGAGCAACTTGAGCCTCTAGCAGTGTATTGAGGACATGCGTCATGTTCTCAGACGGACGGAAAGTCTAGCATTAAATACAAATACAAATAATGAGTTAAAGAAGGAAGTATCTTCAAAGGACAGTTAAGAATCAGAAAAGCAGTATCAGCACTAGTCGAACGTCCGAAACAGCTTATTGGCTATGACTGCTGATTGGGGCAGTCAAACTTTGAACTAACTCCTTTAGATTAAGATTATACTAACTGCTTTAGATTAATTACCTCGTGCACAAATCTTTTAAAAATACGATGACTAAAAATCTATGACAGTCTCTTCTACAGTAAAACAGAAAAACTGATAACAAGGCATACTGCTCAGTTTTGTTTATAATTGCTAAATTTTTTCATATTTTCATGAAAATAAAGCAATCTGTTTTCGTTTAAATTTGTGAACTGATGACAAAACTGGAGTCCCTTTTTCTGAAAATGACATTTTGTGTATTATTGAGAAACTACCTTTTTATATGAATGTTCAGTACGACGATTCGCACAGTCAAGTCAAAATTATTGTTCTGGTCTTCGTAAAAAATACCGAAACATGTATTTACATAGTTTTTCCGACCTGTTGGACAATCTTATACATTTACTAAAATTTCTTTCATTTTTGGTAGTGTTCTTTGGAATTTCAGATAGCCATTGCATCAAAAAACTTTGGTAATAACAAGTACAGAAACATCTATTGTAACTTACTTACCTAGCAGTCTATTTAAAAAAAACTGCGTGTATGGATTTTGTTTTAATTCAACAGAAGTGCTAAATAATATGAACGTTAGTAGTGAAATATGCGAAGTTTTAATGCATACTTTCCATTTTTTAAATACAAAATGCGATTCATAAAAACGTATGCAGTTTCAAAGCAATATAAAGCAAGAACAATGTATAATATTTTATGTTACCTGCAACAGAGTTGTAGGGGAATGTTTGAAGTTTTTCAGAGACAATCACAGATGTTCTGTGTGTGCACCCTTAGTCACTGGATACAAATCGAGCCGGTAATCCATTTCCGTTTCCAGTTTCTGTTTCCAGTTTCTGTTTCCAGTTTCCAGATGCTGTAAAACAGTAACAGTGGAAGACACGGGCCATAACTGCGAACCGTTAGGTAAATGTACTCATAAAGTTTGTGTCCCAGTACTGAGGGACACAAACTACTCTTCTTGTTGATCTAAAGGAGCTGAAACAGCGTATCACAGCCACTATCACTGCACTTGATTCAGATATCTTACCTCACGTTTGGGCGGAAATGCATCACCGGATGAAGTGTGTCGTGCGACTAAGGGTGCACACATAGAACATATGTGGCTAACTCTAAAAAAAACTTGAAACAGTTCTTACAATTTTGTTACAGGTAACATAAAATATCTTACATTGTTCTTGTTTTATAGTGCGTTGAAACTGTATACTTCCTTATGAATCACCCTGTACTTCCTTATTATGTAAAAGAATTCCGGATCATTTATATTTTCATAGTATACTTTTATTCCAAAAGGATGTGGATCAATGTATTGTAACACCCAGTAAAGAAAGATGAAAACGACTTCTACTTGCATAAATAAGTATGAATTTATGCTTATTAAAAGCGAAAATCGATAAAACAAAACGTAACATTTTACGCCATGGGACACAGCAACTAAAATAGACTGGATAAAATTAATTTCTCATGCATATTTTTATTAGAGTGTATGTCCACCCCTCACCGCAATGCATGATCGGCAACGGTGGGATATGCGTTTTACGAGTTTATCGCGAAAATCCTGAAGGAGGATTCTAGATCCTTCTTTCACCACAATCACTAGGTCTGTTTTAGTGCTAGGTGGGGGAACGTGTACAGCAATGCGTTTCCCCAGAGCGTCCCAAGCATTTCGATTGGATTGAGGTCAGAGGACTATATAGGCCACTCCATTCTGTTTTTTCCGTTGCCCTCCAACAGTTCATGAACACATGATGACCGAGGAGGACGGGCGTTATCGTCCATAAGTACAAAATATTTCCCTACAGCACCACAAAACTGCTTCACAAGTTTTAAAAATGACCTCATCACAAAACCTACAGACATTCTTTGACACTTTCTCCTACACTAGGAGCTCTGTTCGCCCATTTATCATAATCCCAGTTCAGACCATTACTCCACCATACCTATAATGATACATTTTTACGATGTTTCTGGCTGAATAAACTGTGCTGGTTTCTTTCTAGATATGGTGCCGCCTATAATCTTACAATTAACGAAATTGACTTTCGTCTGCGAACATAATATTGGCCCATTGCCCTTCACTCTATGCGGAGCGTTCATGACATCACTGATAGCAAAATGTTTTGCGTGCTGCGGTCAACGGAACGCACTCTACAGGTTTTCAGGTTACAATCTGAAATTATTCAGGCGCCTTGTCACGGGGTGACTCGATATTTTGGTACCCGTACTTGATTTCACTTGTTTTGCTAGCTTGATAGCAGTTATTCGGCGAGATCTTTTAGTCGTTACAAGATAACGAACTTGTGATGGAGTTGTTTTGCGTGGTCGACCAAAACTGAACATTCTGGTAATTACTAAATGTTTAAAAACATGTTTCCAGATACGTGATACTACGCTGTGGGAAGCTTGAATTTCCTTTGCTACGTATCTCGTTGTCCCTGCCTTCTTCCAGTTTACCAAAAACTCGTGCATAGGTAAATTATGCAGATGAGATCTTTCAGTTGTACTAAAAATCGCTATAACAACAAAAAAGGCAGATCCACACTTCAACACCTACATAATAAACAATTTCTTCACACTCACACTTCAGCTTTTATCGCACATCGGCAGTATCCAGCTGTCACGTGATTCCTGACGATTTGCAATTGACCACACACCCTCACATACCTTGATCTTACTTGTTTAGATGACATCAGAGTGCTTTTCCCGCTAACCACTGATTTGAGAGTCCGATATTTACCCTTGTGTCGTTCATCCCTAATTTTGAACATGTGTACCATAGGACCAAATGTTCATGTCCCTCACCATTGCTAAAGAAGTAAAATTAGGAGTAACGGGTTCCTTCATGTAAGAACACCGCATTATAGATTTTGCAGCATATAATGAGAAAAATTTCCTTCACCTCAGAACTGAAGGCCTCTTTTTCCAAAAAAATAAATTATATGTTTGTCGTTAACTCGTGACCGAAGTTGCAAAAGATTTCAGTGGTCAAAAAGGAGAGATAGGACAGGGGATGAACAAATGAATCAGGAATGGGAAACTAAATATGTTCATCCAATCAGCAAGCAGTACATATGTGATAAGAACATCGGTATATTTCTCTTTAAAGTAAACGGGACAAGTGTACGTATCCCTAGCTACCAAAATTATGCACCCCAATCAACCGCAGTTTGCCGATATGGCAAACGTCAGCAACCCTTAGTGCAATGAGAAGCCTCTGTCTGGGGGAACGGCTTTGCAGATCATCGTGTCCCCACTGCCAGCTAAGTATGACCTGCATATTTTTCTTTTCATCGTTTATATAATTTTCCGTATTTCTTACTAAAACATATTGTACCCATATTACACAATCTGGATTTTCTTCGGAATTTACGCTATTAATGTAGTAGACGCACGTCGTGTTATTTGTTGATGAATATTTTCAGTTATTGCCTTGCTATAGTTTGTTATTTTTCCTGCTTTTAGATATTTAATAGTTAAAATCCCTGTGTATTTTACGTAGATTTACACAATAGATAGTGCTTTGCGTTGGGTTATCGTACATTCATCCTTGAATGATAGATGTTTAAATTGCCAAACATTTATATGTATTAAAACTTATGTAAGGTCTGTATCTCAATTTTTGGAAAGAACTGCGATACGTTCAGCATCAATAATTGAAAATACCTATATACAGGTAACGCACTCATTTAGATTGTCTAAATTCATGTTAAATTTTATTTCATTAAATTTCACACTATTTACTTTTTTTACGAAAAGGCCTCTATCTGGGTGCACTGCCATTTTCTCATTAGTGGTTGCAGAAATTCAGACACAGGACAGTGATTTAATTACTGGAGACGCTAAGAATTTTTGTAACTATACATGAATAGTTATGGTAAATTTATGTAACCACTAAAATGCCAAAACTGAAACAAACTTTGCTGAAGGAGCTAATGATACCTTTAGGGATTGAAGAAAATTGTAACTAAGAAAGTTGATATTGTTACATTGCTTTTGGCCATCTACTCAGAATCAAATTACAAAAGCAACACACAAGAAAGAATCGGAACGGATGGTTACGTACTGTGAAACAGAAAACACAAAAAGAACAGTGTAAATACAGATATTCTCTAGACAGAGTTAATCCTATAAATCAAACATTTCATTATATAAATAAAGCTTCAAAATAATTTACACAGCTCAATAGGGCCTGGCAAATTAAATGTGAAAAATATAGTTCTAAAAACCTTCTGAGAAATACGAACATAAATTAGTCCTTTGTAGAATATCACCAGGTTAAGTTGACAACGGAGTCATCGCAAGGTTTTTTGAACAGCGTCATTGTTCCGCTTCTCTGCTGTGTCACCAGCATACGAAGATAACTCCTAAATAGCTTTTACAAGCGAACTCGAAATCGTCAAAACCCATGAAGTTTTTTCAATTCAACTTTTGTCCATCGATGGAACTCATTGCTGAACCAAGTTCGCGAGGTGTTTTTTCAGTCGAGAATGGCCGTTGCTCATAAGGGAACAAGGCCATGCGACGGTCCTGGACCAAACAACTCATTTTCTTGAAGTTTATGTACAGTTAGCGAGAATTATACCTTACTAAATCGAAACAACAAGAAACGCTAAAAGGTTTTCGCAAATCCACGCAGACGTTGTGCCATGAACCTCGAGAGATTACTGTGCACTTGTGGGAAAATCGCTATTGAGTATCAGTTTATCATCCAATCCACATTTTTCAATATTGCAGTTTTTGGCACCATTCCGTTTCTTTAGGCGATTCAGAAATCTCGTACCGTAAAGTAATATGATTGAAAACGGACATTATAGAAGGTAAAAAATGGAGTACATATAGCCAAATTAAAAAGAAAAACTAAACATGAATGTACGATTTGCATTAAATACATATTAATTCATAAAGCTGTTATCTAAGATTCAGAGGTAAGCTCCTCAAGAAATCTTCATCTGTCAAATTAACGTTGAACTGATTGGAAGTAGATTTTTCTTGCTGTTGATGCATCAAATTTCTCCATTTACTGCGATTTCCGTACACAGCTCCAGCCTCACTAACGTCCATCACGTCTCACAAAAGACCTTTTTCACTTTATACAGGGAATTTCAAAATGATTGCTAGATTACAAATGTCATTACCTGGTTTATGAGCATAGATACAGATATCACATTGTTGCACAATAAAGAAGGAAGTTCAGAATTTTGTTTCCATATCTTACAAATGTTCTATGTTTCTACGCGACTCCCTTGGTCACCCGGACAACATCTAAACGGTGATCCATTTCACGACATATATTATGAAGCATGTCCCTAGTTACTGAGGCCAGTGCACGCTGAATGCGCATATTTAGTTCTTGCAGTGTTCTCGTCAAAGTGGGCATATACACATGGTTTTTGACATACCCCCACAAAAAGAAGTCACAAGGGGATTTCTTTTATGAGGGTGTATGTAAAAGACCATGACACATTTCAAACTCTAGCGCTAAAAACGCCTTTTCTGCTGCGGTCGTCATTTCTTCCTACTGGCTTTGGCGCACGGGCAGCTCACTTTCCTACGTCACCACAGCAACGCAGCAGTAGGTTTCAATAAATTTCTAAACTTCTTTCTTGTGTAGGGATGTCAGCTGTATATTTATTATCATAAACACTTTATTGCAAATAATAATCGAGGCAATGATTTTGAATTACCCTGTACTAATAATCTGTTTCATCTCGTGTGAACATCTCGAGACTATTGAAAAATAATATGTTTCATTTTGGGTAAAAATCTCATGACTATGAGGAAAATGTTAGCAGACTCAAGTCACTGTAATTTGCTTGAACACTGTCTCACGACCAAAGCTTTGCGGCATTGCATATTATCATGTTGCAAATAACTTTTTCATAAGAAAACACCATACATAGTTACGGGTTGGATGATCACAAACCAGCACTTAAACAACTCCGCCACTGATTTGACCTACACGCTTTCAAAGGTCTAACACAATTAAACGTTTTTGTTCACTTTCACTTGGTGTGCACGCCACAATTATGAGTGTGTATATTCTAATTACTAATGAGGGACTACAATAAACAATGCGTAGTTTTACTGTGTTGGTATAGTATTCTAATTACTACAGTCAAACCCAAATTTAACGAACTTAAAGGGAACAACAATCTTGTACGTAAAATCGCGGTATTCCCTAAATCGAGGAAACCTTTCGAGTGAAGCATTCAATTAAGCTAGTGTTCATCAAAGAATAAGTAAGCATTTATGTTCGCTTTCTTTCAGTGACTATTTTCTCTTTCTTTCAGTGACTAACGTTTCTAGTGCTGCCTGTGCTCATCAAAACTTTGTCCTAAACGAGCTGTGTTGCTTAATTTGAGTTGTAGACTTAACACTGAGAAGAAAAAAAAAAGAAAGCGAGATTTGGCGAAGAATTCCAGAGGTTCAGGAATGGGTACGCGCCATGTTTGTCCCTGACTTCACAGGGTGCTATTGTTCTGTCTGTAGCTGAAAACAAGAATCCCCAGGGAACTCTATATTTCCTTTCCCATACCGCTTTTCATTTTCCTGCTTCCCACCCATGCAAGGAAACGTTGTACTCCTTTGGAACTTGTTGGTCCTTTGCTTCTTCCTGTAAGAACTTTGTTCGTTAAATCGGGAAACGCCAAGCAATAACTTTAATGTGGTTCCGTCCGGACCACAAAAAATGTAGGTAAAATCGCGGAATTCGTTAAATCGCGGTCCGTTAAATAGGGGTTTGACTGTATATCAACTACAATAAAATTATTGAGAAAGTGAACGATACATACTTCTCTCAGAATTATAGCGAATAACACATGTTTCACAAGATTTGGCTTGCTTGCATGAGATTTCACAAAATATGGGTTTTGTGTAAGAACGATGCTGTTTTTCACCTCCATTCAGAAATTCAACATTACAGAAAAATCGCAAAAAAAATTCTCAACGTAACTTTATGAAACTTTTTAATGTTCCTAAGGAATGGTGCTCGAGAGCATTACTACTTAAAATTTCAGCCATCTCAGGTATACAGTATGTCTGGGAAAAAGAAAACACTCTCGTATAGGAACGTGACTTCAATAATGGAATTTCATGTTCCTTTATTCTTGATAATATTTCTCTAATACAGTTTTCTCAGTAATGATGAAGCACAGTTTCATATAAGAGGATCCGTCAACGAATAATACTGTCACTTGATGGATGGAGAGGTAGAAAGAATCACAAAGTTACAAGATGTAGGTTTGCAATATAGAAACTTTTTAGAGTATCCAAGAAGCATTAGCTAGCTTCACTTATATGAATGTATAACCCTTTAGGATCTCAAATCTTTTTTTAATAAGATTTGGATTTGACTTCACCACAGGTATTAGAAAATGTCCTGTGTATGAACCTAACAGTAATTAAAATTAAAGTAGGCCTACTCTCCACTGAAATAGATAAGCACATGCACAGTAAATAAATTAATCGATGGTTTCTTTCCTCATCCAGAAGGAGGAGGAAATATATCATCGATGATTTGTTCCCTTGCCTCATCTATTAGGAAGTGTTTCTTTACCTCAAAACTTTCACCCGCCAAACTTTCAGCTTCCATTTTGAGATATTTCCCTAATGCTCGATTTCAGAATGTATCAATATTTCTCGAAAGATTTCGAGAATATTTGGGGGCACTCGCATTCTTTTGACCGTTCGGCCAACAGTTCAAATCATAATAATCAGCGTAGAGTAATCCGTTTTAACCTAGTTAATTTAGTGTTCGGAGATAAAGCGAAAAACAAGTACGGAAACAATTCTTATAAAATTGGTGCGAAATTGTGCATAATTAGCTACTTACTTTACTTAGTTTCACAGCTTAAAACTGGAAGCTAAGACGTGTTAATTACCAGAATCAAATGATGACAGAGATAATTCTATATCTAAGCTTGCCTTGCTTGGTTGTGAAGCTGAACACAATTTATCCCGCGTTCTTCAGGTCTGTTTCTGGGGATTTAAACTGGAAAGTGATCGCTTACGGTGGTGGTCACAATTTGGCAAAAAGAGTTGATATTACAAAATTCTCGAGATTTACCACTACAAGAGAAATAATATCTCTGGAGCTGAGAACAACGGGATCAAGTGATTCTATTGTCACTGTTCTTACAAACATGCCTAACCACAGGACATCTTTTGAACTCTGGATATGAATAAAATGACAGACCTTAATAAATTTTGTATTAATAAATTTTATTATTTCGTTCTTTTACCGAAGGCATCTGATTTTTAAGTAAAAGTGAACATATCAATGATTTGCATTTTAATACAGCAAATATTTACAAACCTAAATTTAAGGTTAGACAATATTACAGTTACAAGAAGTAAGTTCTTGCAAAAATTCCGCGGCTTTCTTTGATAAAATATCTAAAGCATTACTATTTTCTTTACCTGAACGTTTGTCCCACTTCATTGGCGCAGTGGAAAAGCGCTCTTCTTTTTAATGCAAGTAATTTGTCACTCTGCTTTTAATCGTCAACTTAGATGAACTAGTTTTATTACCAATAACAACATTTCCAAGTAATACTTTTGACACAAACAGAAAAGTAATTATCTAAGTGCACATTACATGTCAGATACCCCTTGTGAAATCCCGGGGTGATATTTGAACCAAAGCCACATTTATTGAACCTGTACAATGAATAATTATATCATTACGTACTTGGGCAAAAGGAATTCCTTAACTGAGACATATGATCTTACCCAGCCTGCTGTCTTCCACATTATTCAAGTTCACGTAAAGTTGGTTGAGATACTGAATAAATATAAGAAATTTCAGAAGAGTGGAACTTAAAAAAAATGGATCTTCTAAAAACCGATCCCCTGCAATTCCACTCGCCTTTGCTGACCCTTCTTCACCTCACACTGAATATGTGGATATGCAATGTTTTATCTGAAAAGGAAAGATTGTATAAGATAGATCGTGCTGAATTCCACGTCGATCTTCAGGTGCAGAAAAAACTTCCAACGGGGTTTTCTCGCATACTGGATGCATCGTTGTAGCTCGAAATGTAAAACGGAGATTAAAAAAAGTAGTAATGCCAAGTGTAAGATACAGTAGTCTACAATATTTCAGTAACGAAAAGAAAAGGATTAATTTGTTGGATTAGAAGAAAGAAAAGGATTAATTTGTTGCACATTACATGTCAGATACCCCTTGTGAAATCCCGGGGTGATATTTGAACCAAAGCCACATTTATTGAACCTGTACAATGAAGAATTATATCATTACGTACTTGGGCAAAAGGAATTCCTTAACTGAGACATATGATTTTACCAAACCTGCTGTCTTATACATTATTCAAGTTCACGTAAAGTTGGTTGAGATACTGAATAAATATAAGAAATTTCAGAAGAGTGGAACTTAAAAAAAATGGATCTTCTAAAAACCGATCCCCTGCAATTCCACTCGCCTTTGCTGACCCTTCTTCACCTCACACTGAATATGTGGATATGCAATGTTTTATCTGAAAAGGAAAGATTGTATAAGATAGATCGTGCTGAATTCCACGTCGATCTTCAGGTGCAGAAAAAACTTCCAACGGGATTTTCTCGCATACTGGATGCATCGTTGTAGCTCGAAATGTAAAACGGAGATTAAAAAAGTAGTAATGCTAAGTGTAAGATACAGTAGTCTACAATATTTCAGTAACGAAAACAAAAGGATTAATTTGTTGGATAAGTCAGTTTAGAGGTTTTTTTCTTTATACATTTACATTTTCCTTTGCTAGTTTTCTACGTAGAGCATACTGATATTATTGTCATTAACTTCAACTTCCAGCTGTTTTCCGGTCTGGCTATTAGCCATCGACTGTCATCTGGTTATAACACAGAATGCATCTCACTGGCTCCATTAAGTGTTGATTTTAATATTATGAGTTGTATTAATTTAATCAAAATAAATACCGGCAGCTAAAAACATGTAAAGTGAGCATACCATTTTTACATTCTTAGCTGAAATCAAATGTTATTAATGAATGTTTTTTACTTATATCGATTAAATTTTTGTTTGGTTTGTTTACAAAATGCATTTGGATTTTTAATTTTCGTTAAGTAGTAAAAGAATTTAAATATTTCCAAATAAATTAGTGCAAAGCCCGTCCAACGTAGACCCGTCCATTTGTAGTATAGCTTTAAACATAGCTTCTGTAACGAACTATAACGCTGGATAGTACGAATAGAAGGCACTCGCCCCGCCTTCTTCCTTTCGTCATTTGACCAATTTTTCTCACGGGGAAAATGGTGGAAACATTTTTAAGTTACCTATGGATACTTTGCGTACAAGGCAGAACTTGATATCAATGTTTAAGGCATGTATATAGAGTTTTTTATGCGCTTTGTGTCGTAAAAGATATTTAATATAATATACTGCTCTTCAGAAAAGAGATTTCTTTTAATATATTATATTTTAATAGAAATTATTGTTGATAAAATAATTGCTTTATGCAAACAAAAACATTCAGGACGCAGTTTCTGTTGAATCCACAGTGTGAATCTACATTGTACAACTTTCATTTTAATTTGATTTGTCCTTGTTTTCACATGAGGCGCCCGCTAAGGGGTTGAAACTGAGAGACACCATCCTGTGCTTTCGCTCGATCCACCCGTCCCCCCCCACACACACACAGGACACGAACGTTTGTTGCCAAGCACCATGCTCACACTGTTTGCCAAGTTACATGTACACACATGGATTTGATTCACCGAAAATTACACGTACTCCTCTATACTCTTACTGCAGCTCCAGAGCCAAAACCAGCCGAACCCCGACACAATCTGTTCTGCCGAAAAACTCGAACGGACCCACTTACAGTCCTCCACTTGAGTAACTTAGAACGGCGTGTGCCACCTGAAGGTGCACCCTTTACCCGCATTCAAGCGGGCAAAGTCCGCTTCATAGGTGACTTAGTGACCGTGACTCTGACGGGAAACTGTATATGAAGACGCCGGGTTGACAAGTGCGATAACGGCGCTCACACGACTCATGTAGGATGCCTCAACTTGCACTTATCCACACAAAACCGGTACATCACTAGCAAAAAACACAAAATACCATCCCTTCAGTCAACATCTGTTCGCACCACACCATTAAAAAAACGGGGAGAGCCTGAACAAAAACACCAAACACCCCCGACACACATAAACTCTTGGGAACTTAGACGTTGGCCCGCGCTGGCCACCTTTACCGGAGACAAGACAGAATGCGCTACCGATGGAGAGATGACAGAATAACTTCCTCTCTGTCCATCGATAGTTACAAAAACACAAATCACAAAATACAACAAAAGGCCCAACACCCCTGGTGGAACGCCTCAGGTTACAAAGGCCGGAACTAAGGGTTTAAGTCACCCCAGTGAAAGGTTCAGTCGTCCTTAGTCCCGGTAACAACCGAAGATAAGTTTTCCACCGAAATCTAAAGGCCCGATGGGTCAAAGTGCGGACGTCCACCATCGCTCGGTCTCGGAGCTAACACTTCGACTGAACGATGACAGTACTAAGAGATAATACCGAGTTAGCGGTCCGAGATTGCAGAACGCTGTTCCTCTCCCTCCATATTTTATAACATATATAAGAAATTATTTATTATTGTAAAGCAGGTGGGTGTAACACGTGAGCACTGTTCATGTGCACCTTTCATAGATTATTATTTTTCAGCACGTTATGAAAGGCGAAGTTTTTTTTTCTGTGACATCTCAGCCTGTGATGCAATGCAACATTAGTCAGTATTACAAAATGTTTAAACATTTTTTTGGAACCGAACCGATTTAGAATGCTTTGAAACAATGATGCGTTTATTCCAACAACTAGCATGTAAAAGTTCACTTTTGCAAACAGACCTGAGGAGAAAAGTTTTCTTTGTTTCTGAAATTTATTACATCAAATTTGTGAAAGTAATTTGCGTGAGATTCTGAATCCAACGGAAGACTTAAATTTGATACCAACGGTGGATGATTTTGCGTGTAATACACTCATGTACGCCAAGAAGAAACTCTAATTTATGTTAAGTGTATTTCTTTAAAGACGATGTTGAAAAAAGGCTTTTCGGAGTACAAAAATGACATAAGATAACGTCGAATGATTTGTCATATTCAGCCACTACGCTACCCATATACTGTATATATTGTGACGATCCCCCACCCTCGCATAAATAACTGGCGAGAGGCGTGGTTAATTAACGGTAATTGAAACTTGATTGGGGGTTTTAATTAACAGAGAGGTATAATTTAAAACACTTGCGAGGGACGGTATATTAAGAAAAGATCTTCTAGCACTTTGAATTCAAGTGGCGAGTTGCAGGTGTTTGCCACGAGAACAAAGAGCCCATAAACGGAAATGGGACGGGTCACAGTTTAAAAGCTATTTCCCATGACTCAAAAGTGTTTGGACGGCAAAAGCGTTTGAAGCTTTTGTCTGTGCCGCGCGCGGAACAATGGAAGCTCTTAGATTTAAAGAGCGGTTTATAATAATAATGTCGCGGTTTCAAGTGTTGGAATTCACCGCTTACCAATTTCTTGGAGAGGGGAGATTGTTGTTGAAGACAGATCCCGTTTGATATCCGAGAGAACTGGGCCTCGATTTTTCCTCGTGCTAGAAAATGCTTGCCGTCCGTCTGCGAGCTTTTGCAATTTTGAGCATAAGAAGGGAATCTAGTTGAAAAGCAAAAGCTGATGAATAATAACGACCAGATTTACCTAAAAACTTTCCGATTCTCGCCGGACTATCGATACCTGTCCTAAGGAGCCATTTCAGGGAAATGCCGACAGAAACATAATAATTACGGAATATCGCCTCACTCATGCAGAGCGGAGAAGAGAAACGCCTGACACCAGGAACCATGGAGGACCCCCCCCTCTTGCAGAGCCTCTTCGCAAAGAAATCGGGGAGAAACTTTTGTGCGTGTGTCTGAGTACGTGCGTTCAGCGACTAGGGGTGATGTCGTTTTGACGAAGAGACCGTAAGCAACGCGGCGTCATCCAGAAAGGAAAAAGTGCTACCCGTAGTGCCGACATATTAGTGAATGTGAGTGAGTGTTGTGTTGTTTTCTGGGTGTCACCATACTGAGGATACTCAAGGACCTATATAAGTACTTTTTACCAGTATTCTTTGCGGCTAATTGTGAACGAACAGACTTTTCGTTAGGCCATATATTCTGAAACACCGAAGAGGGCCAAAGCTGGCCGGAAATTATAGCTTTGTAATTAAATGAAGAATCCGGTGCAATTTATACATGTATCTATTAAATCCCTGTTTTAATTGTTATACTGTGCCTCCATTGGTTTATTGGTGTACTGTGTCGGCTAATTGGCTAACGAGGTATTGCCGGATCCAGTGATTCTGGTCGCCGTCCGGAAGTAATTGGGCATCCTGACAACTAAGACCCAAAGGACGCAACAAAAGTGGTGATCAGCATTGGGATCAGTATTGCATACCTCAGAAACACAGTACAACCGGAGCACAGTATTTATGCAAACTTTTGCAACTTGCATAATAAGTTGAGCTCAATGTTTCAAAAATTGGAAGGAGATTACAAAAATATTAGATGAACTAAAAGATAAACTCAGAAATGGACTGAAATATTCCAAAGAAAATTTTGAGCAGCAGCTCAAACAACAACAAGAAAGTTTTGAGCAAAGCTTACAACAGCAGAAAGAAAGTCTTCAGCAGCAGACGGGCAGCATAAATCAGCTGATAGCTAGAATTGGGGGTGTGAAGAAAAATTTGATAAAAGAATAGAAGATACAAACTTGCGTATCGATCAGTTGGAAATTGGGCAGGCAAAGTGCGTAGACCAAATAGAACAATGTACCCAAAATTTAGAGAGCGTTCGTAACTTGTGCGAGACTCAGTGTAGTAATGTAAAAGAAAAACTTTCTGGGGAATTTAATGGTACTAAGTTAGAACAAACTAAATTTTATAGGGATATTGAGAAGAGGGTAAAACATTGTGAGGCAATAATAAGTTCGTCGGAATTTAAGTCAACGGGGGTGATGAGCGAAGCTTTGAGTGGGCCGACCCGAATTAAACCAGGCGCGTTTAACGGAAAGACTAGCTGGGGAGTATAGAGGACCAAGTTCGAAATAGTTTCGAGTGTGAACGGCTGGAGCGAAAGGGAGAAGCATGAGCGCTTGCAGCATCATTGAGGATGCAGCTGCTGATATCCTACAAACTTTGTCGGAAGAGAGCCGTTTAAAATATTTCTGTCTCGTCTCTGCCCTGGAACTCAGATTTGGGGAGGAACATTAATAGCAACTCCGTGTACTTCAGTTGAAAAATCGCAGGCAGGAGGTCAACGAGTCACTTCAAGAGCTCGCGACCGACATCGATCGGATTACAAGGCTTGCGTATGGGCAATGTACGTCGGGAATACAGGTCACGATTGCGCAGCAACATTTTGTGGAAGCGATTTCTGATCCAGACATTCAGCATTCAGTGCGAATGGCGGATTGTCACTCACTTAAGTCAGCCGTCTTGCATGCAATGAAATTTGACTCTTCGCGCCATTCTAAGAGTTCTAGAAAAACAGTTCGTATGGCGACTCTAGCAGAAAGTCCGATCAATGCATCAGACGAAACTAAACTCGAAGAGCTCTTGGATCTCCTTCGCAGAGATGTTAAACATCGTTCTGTTACGTCTCCTGGCCGGGGAATAAGTGATACGCCGTCTAGAATAATGGAGTCCTGGTATTGTAAATTAAGAGGGCATCGCAGTTTTGAATGTAGAAAACGGTTGATAGAAGAAAAAAAGTCGAAGGAACAGGCTTCGGGAAACCCTCAGAAGTCAGTTTTGAGGGGCGAGAACTGACGCGGCAAAAGCAGCCCCGCACGGTGAAAGCGCACGTCACAGGTTTTTCTGGGGATTACAGAGATTTAAGAGTTGAGGGGATGATAAATAAAACTAAATGCCAAATTGTGCTGGACACTGGGGCGGATATTACATTACTCCCTCCGGATTTTTCGAGCAAATTAAGGAACCTGCAGATTGTTTGAAGAGTGAGCAACGGGTTGAGATTCAAACTGTGAATGGTGATGGTTTAGTTGCTCTTGGAATAGGATTCGTCGATATACGAATTGGAAATGAATGCTGCAGACACACGGCAGTGATTGCTGACATCGTTGAAGAATGCATCCTGGGTCTCGATTT
Organism: Macrothele yani; assembly: GCA_039090855.1. NCBI lineage: Eukaryota > Metazoa > Arthropoda > Arachnida > Araneae > Macrothelidae > Macrothele > Macrothele yani. The sequence continues at coordinate 111,370,949 of CM077015.1, read as the reverse complement.
TCTTAGTGAGAACGGATATGTTTTGGACCTTAAGAATGGAACCCTGAAGACGGAACATGAGGAAATGGTTCTCATGAGGAGTCAACATGGGCACCTGAGGTCGCAAAGGGTCACAGTTCTCGCAAAAGAAAAGTGTGTTTTACCAGCAAAAAGTGAAACAATTCTGGCAGGATGTTTGCCTGAGCTTGGTTGTGAAGCTGAGGAGTCAACATGGGCACCTGAGGTCGCAAAGGGTCACAGTTCTCGCAAAAGAAAAGTGTGTTTTACCAGCAAAAAGTGAAACAATTCTGGCAGGATGTTTGCCTGAGCTTGGTTGTAAAGCTGAGGAGTCAACATGGGCACCTGAGGTCGCAAAGGGTCACAGTTCTCGCAAAAGAAAAGTGTGTTTTACCAGCTAAAAGTGAAACAATTCTGGCAGGATGTTTGCCTGAGCTTTCACTAGAATTTTCGATTGCACTATGCGAAATGTCCGAAATTTGCCCGTTACCGAAAAATGTACTTGTAGCGAGAGCTTTGGTAAAAACAGCACATTGCATTCCCGTAAGAATGGTTAACCTGGGTGACGTCGATGTAAAGATAAAGGAAGGGTTAGCACTTTGTTCCTTGAATCCGGTAATTTCGGCGCGTAGCTGTAGAGTAAGGATCCCACCCAACTCAAGCGTGGAAGCGAGTGGCGAGGTGCCGGAGCATTTGCGTGACCTCGCAAGGGAGGCAGCGGCGAGCCTGAGTACGTATCAGTTTGGAGAGTGGACCGAGATGATATGCGAATTTGCCGATGTTTTTCCGCCGGTGAGGATGACGTGCAGGCTGCAGAAAAAGTGTTTAAGGAGGAAGACTTAGTCTGGCTCCATAACCCACGTAGGCGAAAGGGAAAGTCACCCAAATTGCAGCGCCCGTGGGAAGGTCCTCATGTAGTAAAGTAAAGAATGAACGATGTTCTTTACAAAGTTCAGTAAAATAATAGACCAGTTAGAGTTATACACCTCTATAGGCTTAGACCGTATAGCGCAGGAAATAAAGGATCATAGACATTTGAAGGGTGAGTTTCTCAGGTGATTAGTTAGTTTCCCGTTGGTTAACTTAGTGATGTAAAAGGGTGAGAAGCGGAGAGCCTGAGAACATGGAATGAGTTTGTTGGTTGTAATAATTTTGTATAGTGTACTCGGTGTTGTGTTCTATTGGTGGAAATATTTTAATATTGCAATATGTCGTGTGACGTGGTACTGGAACTGTATAATGTAAATGAATTATGTAGTGTCGTATTTGTGTACTGCCCTGGGGCGTGGCAAGGTAAATAATTACACAGGTAGGTATGGAATCTGGGCGTTTCCTGAGATTCGTTAGAAATAGGGATGTGCCCGGGGGAACTCCAAAGACCAGTTCAAGGCGTTTGTTTTGAGTAAGGGTAGAGACGATGATAGGCACCACGGAAGAGGGGTACTGATGAGTTCTTATCTAGTTCAGGCAGTTCCGGGTGGTGGAATAGCTGCGAATCACAGGTAGCTTATATGCACTCGGGACGAGTTGCATTTTAAGAAGGGGGCGATGTGACGACCCCTCCCCCCTCACATAATTAATTGGCGAGAGGCGTGGTTAATTAACGGTAATTGAAACATGAATGGGGGTTTTAATTAACAGAGAGTTATAATTTAAACACTTGCGAGGGACGGTATATAAAAAGATCTTCTAGCACTTTGAATTCAAGTGGCGAGTTGCAGGTGTTTGCCACGAGAACAAAGAGCCCATAAACGGAAATGGGACGGGTCAGAGTTTAAAAGCTATTTCCCATGACTCAAAAGTGTTTGGACGGCAAAAGCGTTTAAAGCTTTTGTCTGTGCCGCGCGCGAAACAATGGAAGCTCTTAGATTTAAAGAGCGGTTTATAATAATAATGTCGCGGTTTCAAGTGTTGGAATTCACCGCTTACCAATTTCTTGGAGAGGGGAGATTGTTGTTGAAGACAGATCCCGTTTGATATCCGAGAGAACTGGGCCTCGATTTTTCCTCGTGCTAGAAAATGCTTGCCGTCCGTCTGCGTGCTTTTGCAATTTTGAGCATAAGAAGGGAATCTAGCTGAAAAGCAAAAGCTGATGAATAATAACGACCAGATTTACCTAAAAACTTTCTGATTCTCGCCGGACTATCGATACCTGTCCTAAGGAGCCATTTCAGGGAAATGCCGACAGAAACATAATAATTACGGAATATCGCCTCACTCATGCAGAGCGGAGAAGAGAAACACCTGACACCAGGAACCACGGAGGACCCCCCCCGTTGCAGAGCCTCTTCGCAAAGAAAGCGGGGAGAAAACTTTTGTGCGTGTGTCTGAGTATGTGCGTTCAGAGACTAGGGATGATGTCGTGTTGACGAAGAGACCGTAAACAACGCGGCGTCATCCAAAAATAAAAAAGAGCTACCCGTAGTGCCGACATATTAGTGAATGTGAGTGAGTGTTGTGTTGTTTTCTGAGTGTTGTGTTGTTTTCTGAGTGTCACAGTACTGAGGATACTGAAGGACCTATGTAAGTACTTGTTACCAGTATTCCTTGCGGCTCATTGTGAACGAACAGACTTTTCGTTAGGACATATTTTTTGAAACACCGAAGAGGGCCAAAGCTGGCCGGAAATTATAGCTTTGTAATTAAATGAAGAATCCGGTGTTTTTTATACATGTATCTATTAAATCCCTGTTTTAATTGTTATACTGTGCCTCCATTGGTTTATTTGTGTACTGTGTAGGCTAATTGGCTAACGAGGTATTGCCGGATCCAGTGATTCGAATCGCCATCCGGAAGTAATTGGGCATCCTGACAACTAAGACCCAAAGGACGCAACAATATATATATATACACACACAACACTATGCGAACCTGTAACAATGATTATATTCCGCTGTTGCAGTGTTCCCCTCTGGCACACTGTATGTTGCTGTCTCTCCAACATTGTCAAAGGCCATAATCATCAACAGCTTAGCCTTCAATTTTTGGCGGCGGAAGTTTTTCTACAGAAGTGATTCGGGATATATCCATTGAACAGACTGAGATTCCAGTTCTGGTTCAAAATCTCGTATCCAGGTTTTGTCTATAGCAGCAAATATGCCCAAAAACTGCTCGCCTTCGGTCTCGTACAGCTGAAACACATCATCCGTGATCCCTTTACAAACTGCTTGCTGCTCTTCACTCAGATTTTGCGGAACCCATTTGGTAGCCACTTTTCTCTTTTGCAATTTTTTAGTAAGGATTCTGAAAACCGAAGTGGCAGACATATTTTCTACATATGTAATCTCTTCACATGTTTTCCGTCGATCTTCTAAAATGCTGCTGGCGATAACCACAGAATTGACATCCGTTGCATCTGATCGCCTCCGCTTCTTGAGTAGACTTAGATGCTTTCCCGACTTTGGCGGAAACGATAAACCCATCGTTACACTGTGCTACTATCTACTAAACTAACCTCACAAACTTCACACAAAACTTCATGAATTTCGGTAGGAAATTTTCCTCGCAAAATTTCAATTTTAATGTACAATCGCTGGTTGGTACATGAGTTCTGACCTGCTGTTTCTTCCTCCATTTATATTCAAATTTTTTTGGAACAGGATGTAACGTATACTCTAGATTCAGTTTCCTTTTGATTTTACTATCTCTGGTTATTTTATTTTCCTATGTAAATTATCTTCTTACTTAACGAGATGTTATTTCTCCCGCTCAATGATATGTGGCAATGAGTGTAAGTCATGACGTTGTGGTAGGCAGTATAAATAGGCGCGTTCAACGATACTAAGAGAAAGCTTTGTTTTATGTGTAGGGAGAGCTTCGTTTATGTAAGAGAGCTTTGTTTTATGTGTAGGGAGAGCTTCGTTTATGTGAGTAGAGCTTCGTTCATGTGCAAGGAGCCACGTTTTATGTGATTAGGTTTTCTTCATTATTGTGATGCGATTCAACGAAAGTTCGGATATTGAGTAGTTGTGTGATCTGTGAAGTGTGTGTTGAATAATACCAGGAGTTCTCTAATAAAAGGTTTTTAAGTAAGTACGTTTTTTCTCAGTTCATAGTACTGTCAGACCTCTGTCTGGCCGTTGGGTCTCTTTCATTAAGTGTCTCCATTAACAACCAGCATAAAACTTTATTCATCATAATTACTACTATTCAACATAACTAGCAGTATTAAAGCTTATTCATTATAATTGACGCCCGAACATTTCTCGACCACGAGGTGTTGACAATTAGTAACTATGTCTTCCTTACCTGAGACAACTTCACTCTTTCACCCTAAATCAAGTTTCGGGGGTGGTGGTGTTTTTTCGAAAATTTGCAAGAAGCCTGTGGGTCTCAATTTGATGTCAATAATTTACAAGTACCCAGGCATTCCTCACCATTTCGTCATTCACCAGCTTCCTATCACTCTGAGTCGCGGGTCGTACCTGAGGGATTTCAATCCTCTCACAGAAGTAAAATGCTTGCACATTTCGTGCCGCATGAAGGAACAATTACATTCAATGGTTTGGAGGGGTCCTTAAAATTTCTCGAGGATTTGGAGGATCATTTCGACTTATACAATATTCCTCAAGATTGCAAAGTGCAAATAGCAGGCACTTGCTTGAAAGATACCGCTAAGACCTGGTATCGGCAGTGGAGAGTATCGAACCCGGATTCTCGTTATGAGAATTTCCGAGCGGAATTTGTGGAAGTCTTTCCTTTTGGCCTCAGTCGAGCTGGCCTTGCACAACAACTTTTTTCTCGTCAGCAAGGACCCAACGATAGCCCTGTTGCGTTAGCTTTAGAAACAACACGCTTGTATAAATTATGGGATCCACATGCCAGTCATGTCGACATGTTGGACACCCTATTGCAACAGCTCGATCCCTTTCTACAGGATTTTCTTGAGGTCCGACACCCTGCTACAATTCATGAATGCCTTCGCCTCATACGAACGTATGAGGAGCGACACGGCAAACATGGTCCAACTCACCATGCTCGGGTACCCCGGGAGGCTTATTACGAAAATCCACAGCAGCGTAATAGGCCTAATGACTTTCAACGCGAGCGTACACAGGTGCAAGTCCAAGCATCATACGTCCCACCGCACAGAAGAGTGGTACACCAACCACTAGCTTCTAATCAATTTTCTGGGTACAGTACAAATGCACAGTATGCTCGACCCCGTTCCTATCCGCAGAATTCGGAACGTTTTTATGCTCAGGGCAATAATGATTTTTCTGCCCATGCTGAGGGAAGAAGTAATAGAACTGGAAATTTCAACAGACATGCGGAGTTCCCGCAGCAGTTTTCACGAAGTCTTCCTAAGCGTGAAAACTCTCCCGATACCCGGCAGGGCACAGGTTTCAGACCGCATGCTAATACAACCAGGAATCCTTTAAACTTCCAAAGGAAGTAGACCAAGGGTCGGTACTACTTCCTGATACCAAGCATTCTGACCCTAACATAGTATTATTGACTGTCCAAACTCCTCAGTTGCCTGATGTGTTATTGACAATTGAAGATATTATTGTCGAGACAAAGTTCGACACTGGTTCTGAAATATCAGCCCTAAATACGAGATTTTGCACTGAAAGTTTTCCTGCAATCCACGTCCAGCCTGCAACGCAGTATTTGCGAGGTGCAAATAACGAAATATTCAGTATCACAGGAACTGTCACATTATCTCTAGGGCTGGGAACATCTCGTTTTACGTATTCTTTCCTGCTCATAGATGACCTACCTGTTAAATGTCTAATGGGCATGGACTTTATCAATACTTTTCAAGTTACCCTGAATTTCGTACAACATGTTATTTCCTTTCCGGAACCTGTCGAAGTGATTCCTAAAGATCCTAGAGACATAACGAATTTGTTACTGAGTAACCAACGGAATGAGAGGCAACGAAACCAGCTTTCTCTACTTTTGCATGAAAGACCTGGTTTATTTTCCGATCAACCTGGTTTCACACAGGTGGTTTATCACGTCATTGACACTGATGGTTCGAAACCGATAGCGACGAAACCTTACCCTTGTGCTCCCTATAAAAAACAGGAAATGCAACGTCAAATTTCCGAGATAATTAAACAGGGCATAATAAGAGAATCAACAAGCGCCTGGGCCGCACCTGCTTTTCTTGTTCCAAAGAAACAACTCAATGAATTTCATTTCGTGACAGATTTCCGCAAGCTGAACCAAGTCACGAAAACGATCAATTATCCACTACCTGTCATGTTGCATATTTTGCATGACCTGTCATCAACTAAATGGATGTCAACCTTGGATTTGGCGAGTGGATATTGGCAGGTGGCTGTACATCCAGACTCTGTCGATAAAACAGGCTTTGTGACTCCTTTTAGGGCTTATGAATACCTGCGTATGCCCTTTGAACTAGCCTCTGCACCTGCTACTTTCCAAAAGCTTATGGATACGGTTCTCAGACCTGTTCTAGGTCCCCATGTGCATGTATATTTCGATGACATTATTATTACATCCGAGAATTTTGACGAGCACCTTTCTGTGCTCAAACAGGTGTTCCAACTCATATACAATGCTGGCTTGACGTTAAAACCTAGTAAATGCCAGATAGCGAGGGACGAGATTGTATATTTGGGGTTGAAAATCACTCCCCACGGCTTATTTACGAATAATGAAAAAATCAGGCCTATTGTTGACTTTCCTCTGCCTAAAACAGCAAAAGAACTATCACGCTTTCTGTAAATGACCGGATGGTATCAGCAGTTCGTCCCCGCTTATGCTACAATCAGTGAGCCATTGTATGCTTTGAAACGTAAATACAAGAAGTTTGTTTGGACACCTGAATCTAACGCTGTGTTTGAAACACTGAAGTCTGCGTTGACTCAGCCTCCTGTGTAGGCTTTCCCGGATCATACTAAGGAATTTGATATTTATACTGACGCATCCGGAGTTGGTCTTGGTTGCGTTTTGTCACAAGCTGAGCATCCAATAGCTTTTGCGTCCCGTGTTTTAGCCAAAGCTTAACGAAATTATTCAGCTACGGAACGCGAATGTCTTGCTGTAGTGTATGCTCTTGACAAATTTCAATGTTATCTCAACGAATTGACAGTTAATATAATTACGGATCATTCTGCCTTTCAGTATTTGAATTCTGCTAAGCACCTCTCTCAAAGTTTTATGATGTGGGCTCTTAAGTTACAAGAGAGCAATAACAAAATTTCGTACCAACCAGGTCATAAGAATCAATTACCGGACGCATTGTCTCGCGTTCTGATCAGTGGGGTTCCCACAGAAACTACTCCTGTATGTCAGCCTTTACTTCTAATAGCTGATATAACATCCACAGAGCAGATAATGGCAGAATTAGTAAATGATCCAGATTTTGGGGATATCTATAGTTTTTTGCTTGCGGGTTCACAACAACAAAGTGATCCTTCTCTGGCTGGGAGGTCACGGCATTTTGAAGTCATAGAGGGTCTTCTTTACTATACGAAATCTAGGACTACTAGGGCAGAGTTTCGCCCATGTAATCCGCGAACCCTTAGAATGGCCCTTTTAAACGAATTTCATGACAAACCTATTGCAGGCCATTTAGGTATTCGCAAGACCCGTTGTAAATTGCGGGATGTTGCCTATTGGCCTGGCATGTACCAAAGTGTGCTCGCATACGTTCAATCATGTCACTTGTGTCAGATTAATAAATACCGTAATGTAAGACCGGCCGGTCACTTGAAATCTAGTTCAAGTTCTCATGTTTCTGACATTATTTCAATAGATTTATTGGGACCTTATCCTTTATCTGTTAAAAACAAAGCTCGTTACGTTTTAGTATTAACTGATAATTTTTCTAAATGGGTCGAAGTGTTTCCCATTAAAGCCGCTACGGCGGAAGTTATTTGTAATGTATTAATTAATGAAGTATTCTCTAGATATGGTGCACCTAATAAAGTAGTTTCGGATAATGGTTCCCAATTTATTTCTGACATTTTTGAAAGAATGTGTGCGAGACTACACATAAAGCATAAATTCATTTCCCCATATCATCCCCAGAGTAATCCTGTGGAACGTGTAAACCGCACGCTAGTTAAAATGATTGCTACATTTGTCATGGATCATCACGAGCGGTTGGATGAACATCTTGAGCTTTTTCGTTCACCCTCCGCTCGTCTGTTCACAAATCTACTAAATTTACTCCAGCAGAACTTTTTTTGGGTCGAAAAATTAAGACCCCTTTTGAAAATTTAACGGGGATTGTCGACGAACTAAACCAGCGACCAACTCCGCATTCAGTACGAATCATGGCTGAGAAAGCTCGTGTTGCAATGATAGGAGCACAAGCGACTCAAGCAAGATACTATAATACTAGGCGTAGGGAACCAGATCTTGTTGTTGGAGATCTCACTCTCGTGGAAACGCACTTCCAGTCTTCTGTTTCTCCTACTTTAGTAAAGAAATTTGCACCCAGCTACGAAGGTCGATATCGGGTGGCAAATGTGTTTGAAAATAACATTATCCTTGAAAAACCTGACAATCAATTTCAATACGTACACGTTGCTCAGTGTCGCAAGTATCATGAACGAAATATATACTTTATAATCAACCCTACTCAACCTTCTGTTCCACAGACTCAAGAGTCTATATCTCACGATCAACCTCCAGAAATTTTGGACGAACCGACGAACCTTTTTGAAAAATCTCCAGTGATTTTTTCTTCACCCTCCCCTCCACAAGACGGGCTTCCAAGAACGCAACCTGATTCTACCATAAGACGAAGGCTCGAATCGAGTTCTTCAAATTCTAGTATCGTTCCTTTCCCTCCAACCATTGCCAAGACTATTGCTGCACCATTCCCTAATAACTCTGCACCAACACAAGCTCCTACTTCCTTGAATACCTCGTCAGAGAGTATTCCTATAGGCAGAAATAAACATCGCCCTGCACGACCACTAACTTACAGCAGCGACTCAGAGTCATCAGATATTTCTGATTTATCAGATATAGACAATAGTTTGACGATTCCTAAAGGTCAGACACAAATTACAAACCGTCCAGCAACACCAAAAGCTGGTCGAAAACGCAACTTGTCCCCCAATCTGCTTCGCCGCAACAGCGACGAAGGCAGAGATCCTTGCATCCGCCCGGGTTTCGCCCCTGGAACCTACGCTCAGGGCAAACACGGCCGATGCCTGGTTCTACTCTCATGCCCAGTGGTAGAAAGCGAAAACAAGCGATGTGGCCGGAGCCACGTCCCTTCAAAAGAATTCTGGAATGACAACACGGGCCCCAGCACAAAGGGACTACATATCAAAAGCCTGGGGGAGCCCGTTCCTGTCAGCCGCAGGGATTTCCTGACCGACAGATTTCAGCCGTTCCTGACCGACGGACTTCAGCCGTTCCTGATTGACGGACTTAAGCCGTTCCTGACCGTTCCTGTCAGCTGCAGGGATTCCCTGATCGACAGACTTCAGCCGTTCCTGACCGTTCCTGTCCGCCGCAGGGATTTCCTGACCGACAGACTTCAGCCGTTCCTGACCGTTCCTGTCAGCTGCAGGGATTTCCTGATCGACAGATTTCAGCCGTTACTGTCAGTTGCAGGGATTTCTTGACAGACAGACTACAGATGTTCCAGATCCATTCAAGTCAATGAAAAGATCGACGCCACCTGAATTTACCAGTCCGATTAGGACTGGAAAACGTTATCGCCCTAGAGTTTTTTATGCGTCCTCGAGATAAGTAAGTTCTCGTGGACAGGTTATTTTCTCCTTATGTTGTTTTTCCTGCACGACCAGTTGGCGTGTCATAATTTTTTTCGTGTGGGCCTATGCATTCTTTTTGTGTATATATGTGTTTTTTTTTATATTTCTTATGTCGGTCTACTAATCCAAATTTTTTTATATATATCTATGTGCTTAGGGGTAAAATAGTAAAAAATTGTTACTGTTAGGCAGCTACAGACAATCTTCGCTGCTGATACAGTTGGTTTGTAATCAACGATAATATGAGGATGTAATTTGAAATTAAAAAAGTGATTCCTGCTAGGCAGAATAAAAGAAAGTTATGCCGATGCAGGTTTGTTCTGTTCAAGTATAAAAAGTGTTTCCTGCTTCACAGACAATTGCTGAGGTCACAGATTTCCTGATTTTATCATGCCAAGTTTGATATTGTACATACTGCTGCCACCAAACAAAAACAAAAAAGAGGACGATAAACGTCAGTCAACAAGTGTAAGACTTACACTCAAAAGTTGATAGGTTTTTCGGACAAAAAAAATTAAGGGGGAGATGATGTAACGTATACTCTAGATTCAGTTTCCTTTTTATTTTACTATCTCTGGTTATTTTATTTTCCTATGTAAATTATCTTCTTACTTAACGAGATGTTATTTCTCCCGCTGAATGATATGTGGCAATGAGTGTAAATCATGACGTGGTGGTAGGCAGTATAAATAGGCGCGTTCAACGATACCAAGAGAGAGCTTTGTTTTATGTGTAGGGAGAGCTTCGTTTATGTGAGTACAGCTTCGTTCATGTGCAAGGAGCTACGTTTTATGTGATTAGGTTCTTCTTCATTATTGTGATGCGATTCAACGAAAGTTCAGATATTGAGTAGTTGTGTGATCTGTGAAGTGTGTGTTGGATAATACCAGGAGTTCTCTCATAAAAGGTTTTTAAGTAAGTACGTCTTTCTCAGTTCATAGTACTGTCAGACCTCTGTCTGGCCGTTGGGTCTCTTTCATTAAGTGTCTCCATTAACAACCAGCATAGAACTTTATTCATCATAATTACTACTATTCAACATACCTAGCAGTATTAAAGCTTATTCGTTATAAGGAATAATAGCCAGCAAACGTAGACACAACTTTGTGTACTAAAGACTGACTGACAACTGGCTCAACGATTGAAGCGATTGCGTCATCCTACGGGCTGCGCCTGCGTTGTATACAAAACTTTTGAAATGACCTACCTGTAACAGAAGTTTGAGATCTCATGTCAATAATTCCCTTCTCAAAATGTTTTATATTCGTCATTAATTAATTCTTCATGTGCGGATTTGTAGAACAATGAATTGCTAATAATATTAATATGTATTTCCAATTTATCTCACCATATTCAATTGAAATAAACTTTTGATAACAAAAAAGAAGTGCGTTTGAATGGTATCCCAAAATTCGTTGTATGTGAAGAAACGCATTAGTTATCCAAAGTTGTGTGACAAAAATCACAAGTTGTCTCTTCGAGCCTTAAAAAATTCCCTCAAGAATGTTAATGGTCCATGGATTACATTCAAATTATGTGGTAACCTGAAAATTTCTTTTCATAACGTGTTTTATAATATTGCATTTTTAAAGACTTTTAATGTATAATAATTCAAAGGGATATTATATTATATTGTCCAGGCAATGCAACATATTCCAAAAAAATTGGAAGCTTTCAGTTCTTAAATCGGAAATAAAAGTACTTATAACTTAATTTGCATTTCTTATTTGTTACATAGCAGAGCTTCTTTGAGGTCCAAATTAGCTTTTGATTAGGCATCTTTAAAACAAAAATTGTACAAAGTGTTTTACCAGAATAATTGCGCACCTTACAGTTCTTGAAAACCTCTGAAATAATAACTTATCGGCCCAGAAACCGTTCGACTTGTACGAGTCATGCACATAATTTAAAGGAATCCGAGATCATACTTCCTGTAACATAGGTCCTAATTATGATTGTTACATTGGAGGTGAAAAGTGTGATTTAACCTCACTTTGGATATTCCCGCAAATGTTCATTCAATAATGTTAGGTTCAGAAGATTTTTTATTGCAGGTTTAACGACCACCATGAGCAACTCAATGAGCTATGAGCAGCCCCTGTTCCTAATTTAGGGCCACTGGTTCCAAGGAAGGAGAGGGCAAGGGCCATAAGTCAACCACGACATCCATGCTTCACCGGGTTTCGAACCCGGACCCCTTTCGGAAGAATGATCAGACCATTGCGCCACTGGGGCGGCATCAGGAGATTGATTTATGTGACCAGGCGAACTTTTGTTCCACATCATCATTTTGTGCAAACCTCAAATCGAGACGTTCCACACAATGCACAATGTCATTATCTTTTTGATACCACGGACCGTCATTAGGTAATAAGATCGGGTGTGGAAGAAAGGACACGTACATTGCAGATGTCACACCTCCCTGCAGAATAATCATGCGCCCTAAGAAATGTCATTACATACCACCCGACAACAACAGGGATTGACCTCCATGCTTCATGGGCCGAACAAATCAGTCAGGGTAGTACGTTTCCGAAGATTTTCAGTTTGAAACAATGTTTAGTAGTGATAAAATTTGTGACCACCGATTCATTACTATAAATGATACGTTGTTAAGTTGTAGCATCCCCCCATTTTGTATGCTTTAAACATGGTTTACATATTTTTTTGCATGAATATCGTTAGTCGGAATTTGTGGATAGCAGCACAAAAGTAAGCAACGGAAAAATGAAGTTCCAGACAAAATATTTCGAAGGAAACTAGATCATTCCGATGGTATTCAACTTTGCATTCATTTGTGGCGTCGTGATATTCTGCTTGCATTGTATAATCCGTGCCGACATTCGATTCTAACTATCTGATACTTTCCTATAGACTCTACAGTTGTACGTTATGAGGCAACGCCGTGTCCATTTTTGATAAGCAGTCATAATATTCCAAATATATCTTCTTACTACACCTAGTTTTTCTGTCGTGCCAGTTTCCTACCTAACTTGAAAAAAACAGTAATGGCTGTTTTTTTTCCACTGAGATCCGACATTGTCTAAAATCGTCTAAAACATCGAATATTTGTTCAAGGATTAGCTAAGTATATGTGTCTGCGAAATTCCTCTAAGTAAATTTATTAGAAAATGTTTAGCACTGCTTTTAAAAAATTGTTTCACCGAGCGCAAGCTTTTAACATTAGTTGCTATGGCTTAACGGAAAGCCATATTTCTATATAGATTAAAAAAAAGACACATAAAATAGCAAGAAAGCGAAATCTTCTGATTTTACCTTGACGTCCCTGCACTTCGAATGTCCTTAATTTGCGGTTGGATAGATGGTGTGTGTTTTCAGCCAGTGGAAAGGAGCATATTACATTAACCAATGTGCAATATACTAGGTAGGCAAAAAAACTCATCTTTTTTTCTAAAAAATTATCCTCTTTTAAATCAATACCTAACAAAAGGTGTTTTCCATTGATATCAATGATAACAAAGAATTAATTCACTTGTTATTGCCGATCAATATATAATTTTACTTTTCTGTGATTAAAACTGCGAGATTTTCATATTTCCAATGATTTCATGACTAAACATATCATATCTTTCAATTAATATTATCAAATAAATACTCCTTAAATTTCACTAAAAGCAAGAAGTATCCGGTTATAAGATGAAATTCCGGACACTTGTTTTTATATTGGCGAGTAAAATACGCTAACTTTTCTTTAAACATATCCGTCTTATTATTGCTCCGGATTGGGTGTCCAGGTGCAACTCTGATCAGGCAATAATTCCAAGATATGTACATTTTGATTATGTGGCAGAAATTTGCTTTGTAAACTACTTGTTGAACATTTGATGTACTACATGATTATTCGTTTTATATCAACTCTGTCCCATTAGAAACACCATGTTTAAACTAGGTTTTTGAAATATCTTCCCATATGCTACAATTTTTGTTCCTTTATTCCAGGACAGTGCGCAGAAGATTTTCTTTTCCTCGTTAAACGTGAAATATCATTAATGTTTTTATACTTTGCTTGTTAAAAGCGGTTATTTTACCTTTTCTCTCTCTCTTGTAAATTACTATGACGTCTTACATTTTGTTCATTGAAAACAACCAAATTAGCCTTGAATTAACATGATACCGACGTTCCTGTTTTACTCATGCAATTCCAGAACCCGTTAAATGTGGTCGAGTTATTTACCAGTACTACAGTATGTGTATTCTGTGGCTGTGTTTTTAAAAGCACCGGAAATCGTAACATGTTGCCTATGATTTGCACTATATGTCGTTTACAAATGTTAAAATTTTCATACGTACGGTGTACAGAATATACCTTTGAAATAATTGTTCTTAATGAAAACCTAATGTAAGGCGATAATGCAATGCCCTACCATGGAAACAATATGCCCATAAACATAGCGAGCCTTGGGGATAAACTGTTCCATGAGGTTGGTGTGGAAGAACTTTATAGGCCTTCCTATAGCACTAATATCACCCGATTTCGAACAAATTGAAAGGGTGAAACCCAACCAGCAGAAATTCCTCGGTATCTGTGACAGACTTGAGAAATATCCTTGTGGCAAAATAACAGGCAATTCCCGCCGCCACGAACCAAAATTTAGTTTAAAGCATTCCCAGGAGAATGGCAGCTGTGATAACAGAAAAGCCTGGAACAACTTGGAATTAATTACCCTCCTATACAAAGAGACTAAGGTTACACAAGTGTCTGAGTCCTTTTTATCAGGTAGTAGGTGCTTAAATGGTATTCTTGGTGATTGGTATCCGAAAAAATAAAAATAATTTGATAAATTTTTCAAGAGCAGCAGTATTGCTGCACATACTGTTTATATAAAATCGAGTTATACCCTTAGGCCACGTAGAACAAACGTGTAGTGTACGAAAAAGTGTAACTCACGGATAAATATTTTTCCTTTCAAATCAATATTATAGAATCCTTGATATCGAGAGAAACATAACTTACATAATCGCGCCTTAGAAGAAAAACTCTATTACTTGAAAGAGAAGCTGTGCCCAAATGGTATTCGGGACACATATTATCGAAGGAAAAAATATTTTTTTAATTGGATATGTAATAGCAAATTTATCCAATAAAATGCTATTTAGATTGAAAAATATTTGTATTTAGGACAATTTCTGGGGATCATTGCATCAGAAAAAATACCAATATGCAAAGACCATTTTTCTGTTATTTCAATCTTCGCAATGGGAACATTTTTTTCTAAATTGCTATAGGAGCAAAGATATGGTGTCCTCAGATTTACAGATGGAAGATAAATATACATCATGGCAGACTGAGCATATATTTTTCTCCCTAAAGACGTATAAAACAGAATTCTCTTAGAACAGTCTCCTTTTATGTATTAGGGAAAACGATGTTAGCAGAAATCCGGTCTTAAGGGTAGGTTTCAATGTTAGAGATCATAAATCCTATCGACACGATGGCAGACACACTGACTGATAAAACATATGGAAGTTTATACCCACGTAAATGTTATCTGTCTTCTGAAATCTTAAAGTTTCAGAATCGTTCGACCACCTCCCGCAAAAATGGCTGAACATCTATTTCTAACTTCCCGTCGGACGCCTTATCACAAATCTTCTGATTCTGGTCATATGGGCACGCAAACTCTTTGAAAGCAGTGTGCTTAGAATGATTTTACCGTCTATTAATAATTACTATGTATCTTTGAGACGTACTGCTGGTGTATATACCGATCTCAAAATTGTGTTCAACTACTTTATGTCGAAAATCATATCTTTCTAAGAATTATTATTACAGTCGTTGTGCTTATTAATTTAAAACAAAAATTGAGACTTCTGGACTTTTCAGTTTTATGTTAAACAAATTTATATGAAAATTTGTAACTTACCTGCTTCTTGTGGTCTCTAATTTTAACGTTAAATAAACTAGCTTTTTATTAGGCATCACATTTCAGGAAGCATTAATTTATACTTTATCAATCTTCTAGGTGTGTACGTGTCCGGTGATTTGTGACAGCAGCTGTGGTATTCAATTATCAAAGCCTGGCAACTGATATCGTTGACTAAAATTTATGTCTCAAATGGTTAACAACGGAATCTCCAACGCATAAAACATCGAAAAAACCATTTCCTGCATCCATGTCATGTTATTTTCTATTTTACAAGAAACGTGTTTTATTCCCTGTTTCGTGCGACATTTCTGTGTAAAAGGTATTTCTATATAACGGACAGTTACGAATGAGGTCAAAGCTTTGAGTAAGAAAAATGACGCTGCCTCTCTGGAAGATGATGCTCTCAGGTGGTCGGGCACTCAAATGGGATCGGTGTCGGTCATTCCTCCCAGATAGGAACAGTTTTGCGTCCTGGAAGAGCCATAGCGGTCGAAATGTCCCACCACAGTGCATTCGTTCTTTGCGGTACTAATGGCTCTCAATGTGGAATGACTACTTATAGCCCAATACGTTGATAATTCTTGTCGTTAAACTCCCAAACAAAGTCGAGTAGTAAAGAATCGCATAAAGTCTATGAGCCTTCGACATCGGTGTTTAGTGTGCATGAAGCATTTGTCTAAGGTTTATACTATTTTCTAGAAATTTTCGATAAAACACGAAATACTGTAAGAAATTCATCTACATGAAAAGTAGATTTTTGTTTAAATTAAGAATCTTTCTCTACTTATAATAGCGTTTGAACAAAATTTATAAAATTTGTGGCCATGTATGGTTTCTGTTTCTAATATTTTTTACTTCCCTTTATGTAACTAAAGGAAAATACCCCTGTTATGCAAGGAAATCATGCTATTCTTACATTTAATATACACTTGCTTTCTGGAGACCTGTAGCATGTCTAGATATGTGACCGCTGTAACTGTTATCTCCAAAAACCAAATTGACCATAACACTTCCGAACACGAGAAAAGCGCACCAGACGTTCACTTTAGGCTGGCTGGTTGGAATTCTCCAATGGCATGAGGGTTTTCGGAGTCACAAATATTCTGTAGTTATGCCGATGTACCCTCGCTGAGACGAAACACGTTGCTTCCTCACTAAATATCCATGTGCGCAAGTAATGTTCATCAGCGTCGACTTCGGACAAAATGTCTTGGGGAAATTGGAAACTGCGAGGTTTATCGTCCCGCTGTAAATAGCCTGTACAATCTGAAGTTTGTACTCACTGAGCTGTAGGAGGTGATGCAGAAACCTCCAAATAGTCGTTTATGACATAATTAACTGTGACTAAGCTCATCTCGTGAACCTCTGAGGCTGTCGAGAAAAGCCTTCCTGGACATGATCAACATCGTCTGGCGAAGTGCTCGGTCTTCCCGTTCTTTTTCATGCAGGACAATACCAGTCTTCTGAAACTGCTTTGACCAACGTCGGATAGCAATATCGGAAATTGGAGCTCTGCAATACAGCGTTCTGGAGAGACGTTGCGTTGTGACAACACACTTCGACTTTGGACAAAATACTTCATTTTTGTTTTTTTCATTGGAGGTTTAACGACCACCGTGAGGAACTCAATTGTCTATAAGCAGTCTCTCGTCCTTAAGTTAGGGTCACTGCTCATAGGAAAGAGAGAGAACCGGTGACGTAAGAGAAAAACAACGTCTATGCCTCACGGGATTTGAACCCGTACCGCTATTGGACGAATGATCAGGTGCTATCGCTTGGACCAAAGCGTCACAGGGGCGGCGACTTTTTTCCGAAGAACAAGAGTAGGCATATTGCTTTTTCTTTAGCAGTCGCCATTTAAAAGTATGACGTCAATTCAGGAGGTATCGTGTTGCCACATAAAACTTTCCCCGGTTAACTTGTTTATGCTGTAGGCAGTTTTATTTGGTCGGTTAGAGTTTGACCATCCCAGGCCACGGAAACCAAAACAATAATTGTCAATTACGCTAAATTGTGTAACTTTTATGATACAAATCACTCAAAAAAGTAGCATAATGGAAGCAACAGATAAGCAGCATTTTCGAGGGAAGTTACCTAATGAAAGGCTCTTTTCAACATATCAAAGTGAACATTATAGGATTTGAGAAATTCAAAATGAAATTTCTTTTGAAATTTAGTTTTCAAATATAATGTTGAAAATTATTTTCGTTTCAGCTTTTATTCTGTTGATTGACCGAATGTTACCTCCAGATCATTCAAATAAGTCATTGTTCACCATAAAATCCCATGAAATTTAGATTGTAGTGAAGAAGACCGGCCTTTTCTTTTTTTTAAGATATCCGTGGAACTTTTTCGCGGATTTTGTGTATAAATTTGAATGAAATCTTTTGATATTGTCAGTAAAATTGTGTTGTGTTAAATTTATGTAATAAACGTCCCCAATATAAATATTTCGGTAGCTTACCATCTAAGGCAATGAACGTTTTAAAGTGTGATATAAAAATTATGTATGATTTATGAAGATTGGACTTTAATTCTACTAATAATGCAATAGCGTAGCTGCAAGAAATTCATCCTTACCTATACTTATTACGTATTATTTCTGCAAAGTAACTATTTTTTGTACTTTTTACCCATTTGTGTTTTAAGAACATTTGTTAAGCAAAATTGCAATTATAAATAATTGTTCTGAATATTTTACTGGTTTTAAAACCTTTTCAAAAACATTTGATTTTAAAATGTAATTTATTTTTAATCTGCTAGAAAACAGATGTATTGTGGATAATTTTGATGATGTCAGATAAAGTCTTTGCCTAACATTAGAAAAAAATTATTACTCGTCTGAAAACATTGTCAAGAAAAGAAAAGAAAGATTCACATACTGAAAAGCAAGAGAAATGGAAGCTACCAATTAGTGCGCTAGGTTGTATTTCGCAGTCCAAAAATGTCACTGAAAAGATATACTTAGCGCCTTCTGAAGAGCAGAATTGGTACTTCGATAGCAACCGTTACGCCAGTAATGCTGGCGAACACTTGGCCGAGAAATTGATCATTGCTTGGATATTATACGTGCCACAAAAAACGCGCATGTCCAAGTCGTTTAGCAATCTGATGTATCGATTCTAGACGTAATAAAACTTTAATTTATCATCTGTCATATTATGTTTGTGGTTTTAGTTTGTTGTTCTCCGTTTTCAGAATATATGCCACTAAAACCCTGACAATAATTATGAATCGCACTGTATTTTATGGCAGTTTTACAATTATGTAAAATTATTCTAACGGTTGAGTACATTTGAAGTTCAATTACATCCGCCACGAAGTCTGCTACTTTGACCTGGTGTGGGTCCTAGCTGGTTACAGCTGCGAAGTCCAGATTGTTCTGTAACGGGTGAGTGCATGAAGCAAAGTATTCTACATGCCCCCTTGTGATGTCATCATTGCAGGTTAAATTCCTTTCTTCCAAAGGTGAAACTCACAGCAAAGTCGCTGGATTTTGGGTTCCCGTGTCGCTGACACCATTTATTTACCAGGTCTCCATTGTATTACCTTGTAGCTACGCAAAAGGTAATTCACTTCGTGGATTCGGCTTCAACTTGCATTACAAACAGCAGCTTGATACCTCTAACCGACCCAAACAAAAGCAATTTTTCTGCGTCTGCTGGCTTCTTCCATGCTTGGCAAACGGCAGCACAAAGCTCCAACGGAACAAGCGAAAGCACTTCCCTCACTGAATCTCTGCATTACAGATAATTCTCAATACATTTAATATATGCTCTATTGAGAGTCATTCGCTGTTACATTGCTCAAAAGGATTATCGTTATACAACTGATAAACTGCGGGAAAAGCCAAATTGTTATAAAACAGGAAGATATTAAAACAAATAATTCAAAACAATACATTGAGAGGCAACAGTTCTGGTTATAAACAGGAATATACTACCAACACTTTCACGTCAAAATGAACGTTATAAACGCGTTTACAACTACATATTTGCTTGGCCCTAAAGGAAGGAGCTTAACATAACCTCCAAATCCAAAAATAATTTAATTCCCCACGAGTTGCAGTACAAAAAACCAAGCATATTAAAAGCGTTACCATCTTAATCACATTGCACCAAACAATACCACACATCTTAATAACGATGTAAGAACATTAATAACGCTGCAAATGTATTGGGTTCTAAACGAAGGGTGTAATCTAAAACTACTAAATTCAACTCTAAAAGATATAATATGAAAGAACGAGACTAAATATGTTTTTGTACATCACTTTAAGTCATAATACCCATGTACAAAACAAAATCACCACCAAACCCTGCTTAGATTAGCATAAATAAAATTACGCCGCTCCTGACAATTAAATAAAGCTATTTTAAAGCAAGTGCAATAAACTGCAAGAAATCGAAACAAAGTAATGTCATCTAAACATTAAAACATAATAACAAAAATCAATTTTGTCACTGCATGAAATACTGCTATTTACTGACTTAGCGTTTAGCCTATAGCAATGCACATTTTCTAAGTTTAACATTTCATTCCTTTCCTTTCAAGCTTTCCTATCTGAACACTTGTTCAATTCTCTTCTTTTAAGGCTGTTGGATTTACGGTGTCACTTCTTCTTCATCTCATCCAGAACTCGGTATGCTAACTTTCGTGCAGGACAACTCAACGGAGTTCTGGATGAGATGAAGAAGAAGTGACACCGTAGATCCAACAGACTTAAAAGAAGAGAATTGAAAAAGTTTTTTTTTTTATTGGAGGTTTAACGACAACCGTGAGCAACTCAATGGGCTATAAGCAGTCGCCCGTCCCTAACTTAGGGTCACTGGTTCCAGGGAAAGGAGAGAGCAAGTGCCGTAAGACAAATACAACATCCATGCCTGACCGGGATTCGAACCCGGACCCTTTACGGAAGAATGATCAGAGGCCAGCTCCTCATACCACTGCGCCACCGGGGCGGCAGATTTGAAAAAGTGTTCAGATAGGAAAGCTTGAAAGGAAAGAAATGAAGTGTTAAAATTTGCATTTTGTGAGGGAACCAGTAACCAAAAGGAGTTTTCCAAATGACTGAAGTGCGTACCTATAAAATTTGAACTTTAAGTTCTTGTAATAAACACGTTCAATTATAAGTTCTAAATTTCATTCAGTCTTCAGAACTTTTTGATTTTATATTTTACCTGGAATTCAATCAGAATTTTAGCAGTGATTCCAGTAAAACAGGAAAAGGTGTGATGGAAATAAACTGAATCCCTTAAAGTAATTTCAAAAACAGTAAAGGAACACGAAAACGATGTTTTACTTTCCAAGGCAAATTGTCATAAAAATATAATTTCATGAACAAGCGATCAACACTCTTTCAGTGTGTCTACAGGAACTGTTTAAAAAAAGAAACAGTTTTTAGGAAGCATATTTGTTTTGCGCTATACGGGAATTTAACACATGAATTAGAAAGTATGCCTTGCCTTAAGCTCATTGAATATAAATTCATTTTCACCAGACAATTCTGAGTGTAAATACCAAAGTTTAGCCTCACCGGCTAAATTCTAAACAACACATAATATATGAGGTTTCTAACATGTAATGAATTACGCGTAAGTATATATACAGATATAAAGCCAGACACAGGACTCAATCCATACTAATCATAAAAAGAAGCATACAAATATTTGTCTTTCGTGCAGGACAAATGTGGTTAACAATAGAGTCACTCTACTTCGCTTTTATCACCTATTTAGAAGCATGGAATTTACGTATTCCAGTCCATAAGTTCCATGCTTCTGGGCGCGACATGCGGATATCAATTTCCGATTAAAATTCATACACTTAACAAATTTCTAGTGTTCTTTTTTCCTGCCTTTCGGAAATATAGAGTTTGTTTCGCAAAATTAAAGAGATATCTCTAATTTGGTGTTAACCTGAGCATTGCAAAATGTTCGAATTTGTAGGGAACACAGATTGATATGCCCTTAAATAAGAACAATTATTTTCAAAGCAACAATTTAGTTCGAAAAGTTTCGGTTAGACGGACACTTACATTTGAATCTGATAAATTGTATGCGATCTTTCCAGCATCAGGATATTTGTAACAGTAGTGAGCACTTAACAAAAATAAGAATACTCCTTTAAAAGTAAAAATTTGTAATGCTCATGATAATGTTTAATAGAAAAGATATTCTGGATTTGGCAATCCTAATGTTCCGACTCATTCTTAAGGGGCGACTGTTCGGGAAGAAAAGTAGGAGACCTCTAACCTGTTGTCGCCTATACAACTGGTTTTGCGCTGCTGCGCCTATCATATGGATTACCAAGTACCTGCATGAAATATTTGAGAAACTCTTGTTGCTCGTACAAAAGTGAAACATAATTTTAAACTTATATTGGGGTTAACCTCTACAAAGGCCACTTATTTGTGCAAAGCA
The DNA here is from genome assembly GCA_039090855.1 of Macrothele yani. Lineage (NCBI taxonomy): Eukaryota > Metazoa > Arthropoda > Arachnida > Araneae > Macrothelidae > Macrothele > Macrothele yani. Next base: position 111,348,929 of record CM077015.1, on the reverse strand, counting down.
TTGGCATTGCTGTGCTGTCCTAGATGTTTTTCCCCACACAGTTGGAGTTGGTCTCTCACGCAATATTTCTCGTTTTGTGAATCTCTCATTGTCTATTATTGTGTTTTGTGGCGCATCTGAGCCTTTTTCAGGGTTGATATCTGAAATCTTTGAATAAGGCTTTATTCTTATACCATGGATTTTGCAACTGCTATCGTGAATAAAAAAAGTTCTTCACCAGTTTTATAATGAACTTTATTTCCATTGTAGCGAGAAGTTAACCCGTACTTCATTCTTGTTAAACTTTGTGTGTATGCAACATGAAAAGTTTTCAGTTGTATCAAAACAAAATTTAATTTTAGCGCAACAAATATGGATGTGCAATTGGTCTTGACTGGTGTTCTAACTGCTTATCGCTACTGTATCCATTATGTGAATAAATGAGTTAGGTAATAATATAAATATTCCAAGGGATAGCAAAAGACCCAGAAGAAGACCACATGGGAGATGGGTGGATGAAATTCGAAAGTATGCGGGAGTGGCACGGAGGAGACAGGCACTAGACAGACCGTTGTGGAAGAAACTTGGGGAGACTTTCGTCCAGCAGTGGATTAATAATGGTTGACAATGATGATGATGATGATGATGATGATAAATATTTCGGATACTATAGTTGCTCTTACAAAACGAACAGAATTTAGAACCTATTCATTGCAACCACTGCGAAGTTATATAAAAAGAGAGAGAGAATCATTCATTATTTGCGTCGCACCTGTTAAAGTATGAAATCTGTTTCTCCTTACGAGGATCATAATTGGCCCTTGTCATAAAACACGTTAATTTTGTCTGTTACTGGAATAACAGAAAGTTAAAGAAACAAAACAAAAAAAAACATTTTACTAAGGAACAAAAAGCCCAAATAGTCCTGACTCGTCTTAAAAATCGAAAATACCCCCGACTGGTTAGTTATGTGCTACTATGTCCGCTAATTGGATTAGCTAGTTAGGTAGATACATTTCACATACTTTTGTTGCTCTTACCAAATGAACGGACTTAGAACTTATTTAGCAGTTTGGTCACCTGAAGTTTGTTTCAGAACAATTACATAATTCTGATTTCCCACACCTTATCGCAGGCTATCAGCTCATCCTTTATGCATACTCACTTGTTTTCATATTTGTTGAAATGGCTAAAATCCCACATATCAGACCAAATTATTCTACTTGACGGCCTTGTACCAATGTTAGGAAGAGCAACTCTGCATGGATACACGACCACTCCCGTTAAAAGGTAAATTTCCGTTGGCCTGGATCACCAGCCAATGACAGATTAGAAAACACTTGATTGTTTTTTTTTATACTCTTCTGTTATAGGAAGATATTGTACTTCCCATAGGAAATTCACTCGTCTATAACAAGAACTCGGGTAAATTTTTTACAGATATGCCGCAATCAACGTTCAAAAAGATCCTTTTAAAGACCACTCTAAATCCACATTATTGATTTCCTTTGGCACTCTCACAACATAACAAAACCCTTAACAATGCAGCGATAACGTGTCGCCATCTATCGTTATTTTAAAAAATTATATCCCGGCCGAATACAGAAGGTTTGCCGTTATATGTGTTCAGTGTACCAGAATTTTCCGGGTACCAGTGATGAATCATTGATCGGGGAAAGCGGTTTGCCGATTCAGCAGACATTATCATGCTTGTGGAAAAGGCTACAATACATGTTTTGGATATCAAACAGTTATTACTATATGAAGGACATTTAATGTAAAATTTCCTTGGTCTGCCCACGAAAATTCCTGTGCTTCACACATTCATTTCGATTTCTTTTAAAATATTACTGTGGGTGTTACACAACTTTCAGTCAACTATTGGAAAACAAAATTATAAAAGAAAGTTTAAAATGTTAAATTTCTGGTGTGCACATGCAGTATGGAAAAACCTTCAACTCCAGGTACGTGTTAAAGACATAATAATATTGTTGCGACCTTTGGGTCTTATTTGTCAGGATGCCCAATTATTTTCGGGACTGCGATTCGAATCACTGGATCCGCCAATACATCGTTAGCCAATTAGCCGACACAGTACACCAATAAACCAATGGAGGCACAGTATAACAATTAAAACAGGGATTTAATAGATACATGCATAAATTACACCGGATTCTTCATTAAATAGAAAGGCTATGATTTCCGGCCAGCTTTGGCCCTCTTCGGTGTTTCAGAAAATATGTCCTAACGAAAAGTCTGTTCGTCCACAATGGACCGCAAATAAAAGTATTCGTAAAAAGTACTTACATAGGTCCTTGAGTATCCACAGTATGGATGACACCCAGAAAACCACACAACATCCAGTTCTCTCGGAAATCAAACGGGATCTGTCTTCAACAACAATCTCTTCTCTCCAAGAAATTGGTAAGCGGTGAATTCCAACACTTGAAACCGCGACATTTATTATAAACAGCTCTTCAAGTCTAAGAGCTTTCCCATTGTTTATCGCGCGGCACAGACAAAAGCTTCAAACGCTTTTGCCGTCCAAACATTTTTGAGTCATGGGTAATAGCTTTTAAACCCTGACCAGTCCCATTTCCGTTTATGGGCTCTTTGTTCTCGTGGCAAACACCTGCAACTCGCCACTTGAATTTAAAGGGCTAGAAGATCTTTTCTTAATATACCGCTCCTCGCAAGTGTTTAAATTATAATTATCCGTTAATTAAAACCCCCAATCAAGTTTCAATTACCGTTAATTAACCACGCCTGTCGCCAATTAATTACGCGAGGGGGTGGGGGTCGTTACATCGCACCCTTCTTAAAATGCAACTCGTCCCGAATGCATATAAGCTACCTGTGATTCGCAGCGATTCCACCACATGGAACTGCCTACCCTAGAGAAAACTCATCAGTACTAGTCTTCCATGGTGCCTATCATCGTCTCTACCCTTACTAAAAACAATCGCCTTGAATTGGTCTTTGACATTTCCCGGGCACATCCCCTTCTCTAACAAATCTCAGGAAATGCCCACATTCCATGCATACCTGCATATTTATTTACACTGCCACGCTTCAGGGCAGTACACAAATACTAAACAACATAATTAATTTACATTATACAGTTCCACTACCACGGCACACGACATATTGCAATATTAAAATATTTCTACCAATAGAACACAACACCGAGTACACTATACAAAGTTATTACAACCAACAAACTCATTCCAAGTTCTCAAGCTCTCCGCTTCTCATTCTTTCACATCAACAAGTCAACCAACGGGAAACTAACCAATCACCTGAGACACTCATCCTTCAAATGTTTATGATTTGGTATTTCCTGCCCTATACGGTCTAAGCCTATCGAGGTGTATAACTCTAACTGGTCTATTATTGTACTGAACCTTGTAAAGAACATCGTTTATTCTTTTCTTTACTACATAAGGACTTTTCCACGGGCGCTGCAATTTGGGTGACTTTCCCTTTCGCCTTCGTGGGTTATAGAGCCAGAATAAGTCTTCCTCCTTAAACACTTTCTCTGCAGCCTGCACGTCATATCTGGTCTTCATTCGCTCAGTAGCTATTCGAATATTCCTCCTAGCAAAACTATGTACTTTCTCCAATCTTCTGGTTAGCTCTGTGACATACGTGCTAGAATCCTGGGCAATTGGTTCCGGCCTTCCAAACACTAAATCACAGGTGAGACGTAATTCTCGCCCATACAACATCATACTCGGGGTATTCCCTGTGGTTTCATGCACCGCAGCTCGGTACGCCAACAAAAATAGCGGAACAAGCCTGTCCCAATCTTTCTGGTTATCACTAACAAATAATGAAAGCTGCTGTCTCAAGGTGCGTATGAACCTTTCACACATTCCGTCACTATGAGGATTAAGTGGTGTAGTTCGAGTCTTTTTAATGCCGAGTAAATTACACATTTCTTGGAGTACTTTAGCCTCAAAGTTCCGCCCCTGGTCGGAATGCAATTCAAGAGGAACCCCATGAGAGCTCACCAATCTACGGACAAGAATTTCGGCAACAGCAACTGCTTCCTGATTTTCCATAGCAAAGACCTCCGGCCATTTGGTGAAATAATCCATAAATACCAACAAATATCTGTTGCCATCCTCCGACTTGGGAAACGGTCCCATTACATCAATGGCTAAACTTTCGAACGGTGCTCCCACATTATACACTTGCATTCGGCCGCGACATCGTGTCATTGGGCCCTTCTTGGACGCGCATAAGTGACACTGTCTGCACAAATCCTCTACATCCTTCCTACAACTTACACAGTAAAATCGTTCCCGGACTTTCGCGAGAGTTTTTCTGACACCAAAATGTCCACCAGTCGGGCTATAATGCATTTGTTTCAAACCATCTTTCACCAAAGATCTTAGAACCACCAGTTGAATTTGCGGCGAATCATTCCTAGAATTTTCCAATTCTCTGTACAAAATTCCATCTCTAACCACAAGAGAATCGCATTGCGCCCAATAACTTTTCAAAATCTGTCCGTACGCTGCAACAGACTCTTGCTTCCATCGGACCAGACGTCCAACATCTTCGTCCGCTTCCTGCGCTTTTTGCATCTCATCCGAACTCAGCGGATCTCGTACAGTCGGGGTCGGGGGAATTTTCGCCTGGCGCACCGCTTGGGTACCGGGCTGCAGATCATTGCTCTCTACGCGTAGGCAGGATTTGCATTGCGGCGGACAGGGTCTTCTCGACAAAGCATCCACATTCTTATGTGCATTTCCCTTCCGATGTTGAACCTGGAAATCACAAGTTTGTAAACGTTCTATCCACCTGGCTACCTGTCCCTCTGGATTTCTAAAATTAAACAACCAACGCAAAGCGCCATGATCGGTTCGCAACAAAAATTTTCTACCGAACAAATAATGATGGAAATGTTCTATACCGTTTACCATAGCCAATAATTATTTTCTAGTAACACAGTAGTTCCGTTCCGGCTAGAAAGAGGTTTACTAAAGTACGCTATGACTTTTTCCTGTTTATTTTGAACCTGAGATAAAATTCCACCTACTCCAGTTTCACGAGCATCGACATCCAGGATGAACGGTAATTCCGCTTTGGGATAAGCCAATACCGGCGCTGATATCAGAGCTTCCTTTAGTATCGCGAAGGCTCGTTGACGCTCTTCATTCCACTCAAAGGGAACTTTCGCCTCAGTTAACCGATGCAATGGTCGGGCTATCTGCGAAAAACCTCTGATAAATTTCCGCTAATAGGAACAAAACCCAAGGAAACTTCTCACCTCCCGAACATTCGTTGGCGGTGGCCATTCTTTGACTGCCACAATCCTTTCAGAATCTGTCCCTATGCCATCCGCAGAAATTACATGTCCCAGGTACTTCACTTACTTTTGCGAAAATCTACATTTTTTCGGATGCAATTTTAATATAGGTTCACGGAGCCTACTAAAAACGACTCTCAAATTATCCAAATGCATAGCAAAAGTAGCACCACACACAATTATGTCATCTAGATAAACCATGCAGATGCCAAACGGTAAACCTCGAAGAACGGTTTCCATTAAATGTTCAAATGTGGCGGGCGCATTACACAATCCAAAAGGCAATACCCGAAATTGCCACAAACCGTTACCTGTCGTGAAAGCAGTTTTCTCCTTATCATCTGGATGCATACCCATCTGCCAATAGCCACTTTTTAGATCGAGCGTGGAGAACCACCCAGATCCAGCCAAATGATCCAATGTGTCATCTATCCTAGGTAGTGGATAGGAACCCTTGCGAGTTACTTCATTGAGCTTCCTGTAATCTAAACAAAATCTAGTCGTACCGTCAGGCTTAGAGACTAAAACAACAGGAGATGAACACGGGCTAAATGAAGGTTTTATAACTCCTAGCTTCTCCATATTTCTTAACATCTCTTCCACTTCTGCTCGTTTAGCTAAAGGTAAACGTCTAGGCAGTTGCTTAATTGGAGCACTATTTTCCGTATCTATTTTATAGAAAACGACATTAGTTTGTCCATAATCATCCTCACCTGCAGAAAAAACATCGGCAAATTCGCATATCATCTCGGTCCACTCTTCAAACTGACGCGTACTTAGGCTCGCCGTGGCCTCCCTTGCGAGGTCACGCAAATGTTCCGGCACCTCGCCGCTACCTCCAACGCGCGAGTCGGGTGGGATCCTCACTCTGCTGCTATGCGCAGAAATTACAGGATTCAAGGAGCAAAGTTCTAACACTTCCTTTATCTTCACATCGACGTCACCCAGGTTAACTATTCTTGCGGGGATGCAATGTGCTGTTTTTACCAGCGCTCTTGCTAAAAGTACATTTCTCGGTAACGGGCAAATTTCAGACATTTCGCATACTACCATCGAAAATTCTAGTGAAAGCTCAGGCAAACATCCTGCCAGAATTGTTTCACATTTTGCTGGTACAGCACGCTTTTCTTTTGCCAGACCTGTGACCCTTTGTGACCTCAGGTGCCCATGTTGACTCCTCATGAGAAACATTTCCTCATATTCCGTCTTCAGGGTTCCATTCTTAAGGTCCAAAACATATCCGTTCTCACTAAGAAAATCGAGACCCAGGATGCATTCTTCAACGATATCAGCAATCACTGCCGTGTGTCTGCAGCATTCATTTTCCATTCGTATATCGACTCCTGCGGTACCAAGAGCAACTAAACCATCACCATTCACAGTTTGAATCTCAACCCGTTGCTCACCCTTCAAACAATCTGCAGGTTCCTTAATCTGCTCGAAAAAATCCGGACGGAGTAATATAATATCCGCCCCAGTATCCAGCACAAATTTGGCATTTAGTTGTATTTATCATCCCCTCAACTCTTAAACCACTGTAATCCCCAGAAAGACCTGTGACGTGCGCCTTCACCTTGCGGGGCTGCTTTTTCTGCGTCAGTTCTCGCCCCTCGAAACTGACTTCTGAGGGTTTCCTGAAGCCTGTTCCTTCGACTTTTTTCCTCTCTCAACCGTTTTCTACATTCAAAACTGCGATGACCTCTTGATCTACAATACCAGCACTCGATTTTTCTAGACGGCGTATCACTTCTTCCCTGGTCAGGAGACGTAACAGAACGATGTTTAACATCTCTGCGAAGAATATCCAAAAGCTCATCCAGTTTAGTTTCGACTGATGCATTGATCGAATTTTCTGCTAGTCGCCAAACGAACTGTTTTTCTAGAACTCCTAGAATGGCGCGAAGAGTCAAATTCCATTGCATGCAAGACGGCTGACTTAAGTGAGTCACAATCCGCCATTCGCACTGAATGCTGAATGTCTGGAACAGTCATCGCTTCTTCAAAATGTTGCTGCGCCATCGTGTCCTGTATATACGACGTACATTGCCCATACGCAAGCCTTGTCATCCAATCGATGTCGGTCGCGAGCTCTTTAAGTGACTCGTTGACCTCCTGCCTGCGATTTTTCAACTGAAGAACACGGAGTTGCTTTAAATGTTCCTCCCCAAATTTGAGTTCAAGGGCAGCGACGAGACAGGAATATTTTAAACGGCTCTCTTCCGATAAAGTTTGTAGGATATCAGCAGCTGCATCCCTCAATGACGCCGCAAGCGCGCATGCTTTCTCCCTTTCGCTCCAGCCGTTCACACTCGAAACCATTTTGAACTGGGTCCTGTATACTCACCAGCTAGTATTTCCATCAAACGCGCCTGGTTTAAATTGGGTCGGCCTACTCAAAGCTTCGCTCATCACCCCCGTTGACTTAAATTCCGACGAACTTATTTTTGCCTCACAATGTTGTACCCTTTTCTCAATATCCCTATAAAATTTAATTTGTTCTAACTTAGTACCATTAAATTCCCCAGAAAGTTTTCCCTTTACATTTCTACATTGAGTTTCGCACAAGTTACGAACGCTCTCTAAATTTTGGGTACATTGTTCTATTTGGTCTACGCATTTCACCTGCCCAATTTTCAACTGATCGATACGCAAGTTAGTATCTTTTATTCTTTTATCAAATTTTTCCTCATATCCCCCAATTCTAGCTATCAGCTGATTTATGCTGCCCGTCTGCTGCTCAAGACTTTCTTTCTGCTGTAGTAAGCTTTGCTCAAAACTTTCTTGTTGTTGTTTGAGTTGCTGCTTAAAACTTTCTTTGGAAATTTTCAGTCCATTTCTGAGTTCATCTTTCAGTTCATCTAATATTTTTGTAATCCCTTCCATTTTTTGAAAGTTTGAGCTCAATTTATTATGCAAGTTTCAAAAGTTGGCATAAATATTGTGCTCCGGTTTTACTGTGTTTCTGAGGTATACAATATGGATCCCACTGCTGATTACCACTTTCGTTGCGACTTTTGGGCCTTAGTTGTCAGGATGCCCAATTATTTTCCGACTGCGATTCGAATCACTGGAACAGCCAATACCTCGTTAGCCAATTAGCCGACACAGTACACCAATAAACCTATAGAGGCACAGTATAATAATTAAAACAGGGATTTAATAGATACATGGATAAATTACACCGGATTCTTCATTAAATAGAAAGGCTATAATTTCCGGCCAGCTTTGGCTCTCTTCGGTGTTTCAGAAAATATGTCCTAACGAAAAGTCTGTTCGTTCACAATGGACCGCAAATAAAAGTATTCGTAAAAAGTACTTACAGAGGTCCTTGAGTATCCACAGTATGGATGACACCCAGAAAACAACACAACACTCACTCACATTCACTACTATGTTGGCACTACGGGTAGCTCTTTTTCCTTGCTGGATGAGGCCGCGTTGCTTACGGTCTCTTGGTCAAAGCGACGTCATCCCTAGTCGCTGAACGCACGTACTCTGACGCACGCACAAAAGTTCTCTCCCAGCTTTCTTTGCGAAGAGGCCCTGCAGGGGGCTCGGCTCCTCCATGGTTCCCAATGCTGGCGTCTCCCTCTCTCTCTCTCTCTCTCTCTCTCTCTGGATGAGCGAGGATATTTTGTAATTGTTATGTCTCCCTGCATTTCACTTAAAAGGGCTCCTTACGACAGGTATCGATAGTCCGTTCAGGTGAAGAAAGTTCCCAGGCAGATCTGTTATTGGTTAGTCCTCAGCTTATGTTTTTAAGCTGGCTTCACTTCTTATGCTTAGAATTGCAAGAGCACGCAGACGGACAGCAAGCATTTTCTAGCACGCGGAAAAATCGCGGCCCAGTTCTCTCGGATATCAAAAGGGATCTGTCTTCAACAACAATCTCCCCTCTCCAAGAAATTGGTAAGCGGTGAATTCCAACACTTGAAACCGCGACATTTATTATAAACCTCTCTTCAAGTCTAAGAGCTTTCCCATTGTTTAGCTCGTGGTACAGACAAAAGCTTCAAACGCTTTTGCCGTCCAAACATTTTTGAGTCATGGGAAATAGCTTTTAAACTCTGACCCGTCCCATTTCCGTTTATGGGCTCTTTGTTCTCGTGGCAAACACCCGCAACTCGCCAATTGATCTTTTCTTAATATACCGCCCCTCGCAAGTGTTTAAATCATAACTCTCCGTTAATTAAAACCCACAATCAAGTTTCAATTACCGTTAATTAACCACGCCTCTCGCCAATTAATTATGCGAGGGGGATCGTCACAATATCTTCACAAAGTGATAGTCCCAGAGGTTAATCTTCCATAGAGTTTCTTGGCAAAAAATTGGCCCGCAGATATCAGTAGAACAGCACGTCAGTGGGCGGACATAGTACTACAGAGTCGAACCCGTAACCGTGAAAGTCTACCTTTTTTTTTTTCTTTCTTTCTTTTTCTCAAGAGTTTACAACTCTCTCCGCGGTGCTACTTATATAGCCACTGATACTGTCTTACGCGCCCGATCACTGGACTGCTGTTCAAATAGCGAGACTTGAACCTCTGCATCTTTTTTGTGAATTATCTTGCCTGTATGAGCCTTAGGGATGACAATATTTGTGCGTTGATTACCAAGTATCTATTCATGGAACCTAACTAAAGGTGCATCTGATTTTAATCGTGTGGAATATTTGTAAGCTCAATTGCCATTGCCCCTTTAGAAGCATTCCACCACAGCATTATTCTTTTGAGCAACGGATTTCCGTTTTCATTCTAAAAATTAAAAGATATGAAATTGTCTTCATTTCATGCAATATTTCACAATAAAAAATTGGAACAAATCAACAGTTACAAACAAACAGCATGTGTAATTTCTTTCCCGCAGTTATTAGCGTAGTTCTTGATAAAAAAAATCGTAAATATATTTTGAATGAAAATAATGGCCTATGGTGTATTTGCAATACAGTTAAAGTCTACCTCTTTAGAACAATTGCGAATGTTAGAGTTTTCAAAGTCTTTTTGGCCAAAGATTTATTTTGACTGAGAATAGGTATTCCCATTAGGTAGAAGGTATCAGTTGACCTAACGAATGGATTGAAAATGGTATTGTGAATAAAGTGAACAGTTGTTCTGAAAAGAGTTTTCGTTCTCAGAAGAAAAATCATACATTATGTGACATCATCACTTTCTTACCTGTTAATTCCGAAGCTGGCAAAGTAATGAAATCAATCAGAAGGTCTCTACAGAACATCTCCAAATCTAATGAACAGGAAAAGTCTTTCGTTGTAAGGGTGGCATTCCTTATCGATTATTCATATCGTGTTTGTGACTTAAAGGGAAATTAGATGACCTGTATCCCGCTTTTTGGTTATGTTTTCTAGAGGTATGACTGTTTGTGCAGCACAACTAATCGCTTTCCCAATACATACACTCACACAAAATTTCACACTGAATTTTTTCCCACTTTGTGGTTTCTATGTCCACTGTGCATATCAACAAAGTCAGTTTTCAGGTTTTATCGGAAAATCCACAATAGTGTCTCTTTTATTCTCGTGCTGGTTATGTAACTTTAGTAGAAAGCGACGTTCCATTTCATTTCTTTGATATTTAAGAATTACTTTGATCCTTAAATTCCTACTTCTGTCTTGTTTTATTTAATTCTATAACCGCTTCAACACTTTTTCCAGAATAATTCTAATTATCCCAGTAAATTAAGTTCCCTCACAGCAATTTTTTACAGTGTGTTTCCTTGCGTTGCTACGTAATATCATACAGTATAAAACTGCTGCATAATTAATTACGAGCTTGATATCCAATCCTCAAAATTCCCTATAACGCGCAATAGAAAACTTTCCATTAAAAGATATTTTCTTGAAAATTCAATTGTACTAATAGAGACTAGAAAAACTGATATAGCCAAATTCTTTATACGAGAAATAGGAAAGAATCTAATCATATAACAATTACACATTGTCGTATCAGTACAGTATTAAATGAAATGTTGGAAAGTTATGTTGTATTTTTACCTTTATCACATGCGGTTAGTAAAGAACTTCCAAAGAATACAAAACTGAGGGGCAATTTCTGTCGGATTTCTTGTACCAATACAGAAACACGATTGCATATTTGTTGTAAACTTAATGTCATCATCATCATCATCATTGTCAACCATTATCAATCCACTGCTGGACGAAGGTCTCCCCAAGTTTCCTCCACAACGGTCTGTCCTGTGCCAGTCTCCTCCATGTCACCCCTGCATACTTTCGAATTTCATCCACCCATCTCCCATGTGGTCTTCTTCTGGGTCTTTTCCTGTCCCTTGGAATCCAATCTAAAATTTCGGCTGTCCATCGATGATCTGTCCTTCTGGCAGTATGTCCAGCCCATTGCCATTTCAGGGATTTAACTCTGATCATGATGTCTTCCACTCTTGTCATTTTTCGGATCCACGAGTTCCTCTTCTTATCTCTCCTGGTTACACCAAGCATGCACCTCTCCATGCCCCTTTGAGTTGTCTGCAGCCTTTGTATGTCTCTTTTAGTTAAGGTCCACGTCTCTGCACCATACGTAAGCACTGGAAGGATGCATTGATCAAACACTTTTCTTTTTAGACATAATGGCATATTGCTCTTGAAAATTATGCTGTTTCTTCCAAAAGCTCTCCAGGCAAGTTTTGTACGCCGATTAATTTCTTCATCAATGTGACCCTCACTTGATATCTGCTGTCCAAGATAAACGTACGTGTCTGTTATCTCCAGCTTTTCTCCATCAATCGATAAGTCTTCATTTCTTGTAAAAGCATTGAACATCACTTTTGTCTTCTGAAAGTTCATTTTTAATCCCACTTCTTTACTCTTGTCAGCAAGTTCCTGGATCCTACTCTGCAGCTCTGATGGGGTAGTTGCAAAAATGACTACGTCATCAGCAAAACGAAGGTGGGTTAGATAATCTCCATTAATCTTTATCCCCTTGTTTTCCCAGCTCAGCGACTGAAAAACACCCTCCAATGTGGCATTAAAGAGCTTCGGAGATATGGTGTCACCTTGTCTCACTCCCTTTCCAATTTTTACGTGTGTTGTATTTTCAAACAGCCTAATCTTTGCACTTGCATTTTCATAGATGTTATTAATAATATTAATGTATGCATCTTCAATACCGCAGGTTTTCAGAGCCATTGTAACTGCTGATGGTTTCACCGAATCAAAGGCTTTTTCATAATCGATAAAAGCCATGCACAATGGAAGTTCATATTCCCTCGCTCTTTCAATTAGTTCTCTCAGCACGTGGATATGATCTATTGTGCTGTAGCCACTCCCGAATCCAGCTTGTTCTCTCGGTTGAGCCATGTCCAGTGTTACCTTCAAGCGGTGTGAAAGAACTTTAGTGAAGATTTTATAAACTACTGATAGGAGGCTGATAGGTCTGTAGTTTCCGAGATCCTCAATGTCACCTTTCTTATGTAGCAGGATCATTGTAGCGGTGTTCCAATCCTCAGGAATCTTTCCTTCATTAAGGCATCGAGTGAAAATTTGGGCGAGTACTGTTTCGATTTCTCCACTTGCTTCTTGTATGATGTCTACAGTAATTCCATCTTCTCCTGGAGCTTTTCCCCGCTTCATGTTCTTGATTGCATGTGCAACTTCTGCTGGAAGGACTGGAGGAACTCTGGTACTGGTATCTTTCATGATGTCTGGAGTGCATATATCATCCCTTTCATATAATTTGGAGTAGAAATCTTTCACTCTTGTCAAAATTTCGCCTCTATTTCTTGTTACAGAACCATCTTCTTTTCTCAGTGCCATAATCTGTTTTCTTCCCTTACTGAGATGTCCCTTTGCTATCTTTAGGCTTTGGTTGTTTTCAATTGCTTTCCTCACTAGTTCACAGTTGAATTTCCTTACGTCTTCAGTGATACTTTTTCTTACTGTCTTGCATAGCTCTATATATTCCACTTTGGAAGTCACATCTTCTTTAGTTGTCCTCATCTCTCTTCTTTTTGCATCAACATTTTGGTTTTTCCTGATAATTTGTTCACATGCAACTTGTTCTTAGACCCAGCTAATATTGTTGCTGTTTCCATAAGAGCTTTGGTTACTTTTCTGTTAACTTCAGAGATGTCCACTTCTTCCGATGTTAGGCCTTCTAAAGCAGAGAACCTGTTCTTCAGTTCTAACTTGAAGGTATTATGGTGTTTTTTAAGGTTGGTTATGTCAATAGATTTTGTTTGTCTTATGAGCTTGCCACGTTCAAGTTTAGTGTTGAGGTGCATCTTACATCTCACCAATCTATGGTCACTACCTGTGTTGAACTTGTTTAGCACACTGCAGTCTTCTATGACGAATTGTTTGTTACACATAATAAAATCAATTTCACTTGTCGTCCCATTTGGATGTCTCCATGTCCATTTCCTGTGTGGCTTTTTCTTGAAGAAGGAGTTCAAGATGAAAAACCCTTCTGCCTCTGCAAACTCAACGAGAGTATTTCCACGCTGGTTTCTGTTGCCGTGACCGAATTTACCTACTGAAGTTTCATTCTGTTGCCGTTGCCCTATTTTTGCATTGAAATCTCCCATAATTATTTTCAAGTGCTGCTTACCTTTATTATTTAGATGACAAATTTCCTCATAAAATTCTTCAATTTCTTCTTCAGGATGACTTGTGGTGGGTGCATAAGTTTGAATAATCTGAGCCTGGTATCTTTTCGAGAGTTGGATAACAAGTCGTGCAGCTCTGTCAGAGGACCTTTCAACTTCTACAACTTTATCCTTCAGTTTCTTGTTTATTATAAATCCAACACCACTAGTTCTGCCAGTATCTGTCCCACGATAGTAGAAGAGATGTCCACTTTTCAGTTCGATGAGATCTTCTCCTTTTCTCCTTACCTCACTTAGCCCCACGATGTCCCACTTGATCCTTTGTAGTTCCTCTTCCAATTCAAGAAGCCTTGAATCAGAAGATAGGGAGCGTCCATTGTAAGTAGCCAAGGTCAGCATCAGATGGCAGCCTAGTCCGGTCCTCCGGGGATTCTTAGCACCCTCTGCCTTCATGTCGCACTGGCCGCTGCCTTGGCCAGGTACATTCCAGCTGCCGGAGACTGAGGGCCAAGATTTAAGTTGTGGAATCATTTTGGAGGGGTTTGGCCATAACTCACCACGCTGGCCAAGCGGGTTGGTGAGTGTGGGATAGAATTTCCTCTAATCCCGATGGTATAGTTATACCGCTATTGGCGGTCGTCAGAGCCCCTTTAGTGGGAACAGGATGCACCACAAGAAGGCGGGGTTGACATTTGTCAAGGAGAGGCTGTGATGTTACGCATCACCTGACCTTACATCCCAAAACTTAATGTATACTGAATTAAATAAATGAAGCAAGCTACTCAGAAATTGTTTCATTTGGCCTCAACTTATTTATAAACGAAATATTGCAGTAAACTATGCAGATGCTGACTCTGTTTAAAAGGTCTTAAGAGAAAGATCGTTTAAGAAAGAATAAAATAATGTGCTTAAAAAGAAATCTAGGACCTCCTTGTTAACCCGATTTAAAATTATATGAAGGTTTTAAATATGAAAGTATGATCTATATGTGTATCTAAACAGGGCAATTTCAAAAGACTTCGAATGCATTTGTCGTTCACCTTTCTTTATAACGTGCAACCTGTACAAGAAATGCGTACCGGATACACGTTAGAAAACCCGAGTAACCGGTACAGAAATGTGTACCGGATACTCGTTTGCTTCGAGAAGGACCTTATGCCTCCAGCCGCATGCAAGCTGTGTCATTCTACAAATAGTTCATCTAAAGTCTCAATTTTAACTTTTCGATATCTCAACCTAGTGAAAGGTGTTATTCTTTAAGCAATGTCGTTTAACTGAACCAAATCCAATGGGGATTGTTTTGCTAATAAAATTTATTTTTCTTATATTTTGCTGAAATATAATAAAAGTTCTTACAATTTGTTCAACGATTATGTTCGTGTATTATATTTGTACAATTGGAAGATTACTAGATTCGCGTAAATAACAAGAAAATAAGTGTTTTTTGTTCTTGTTTTTGTCTCTCTTTCTTTTTACCAAAAATCATTTTGATCCAAATTCAGTGCAACGGAATTTATATTATTTGCTCTCGCGCACGACACGTGCTGTGGGAAACTCAGCGTAATACACACTTGCTGGTGCTGCGGGTCTTACCATGGAACTATGGTGATGCTGAAAAACCTCATAAGTTCCGCTTTTTTTACTTGAAAATATAACAGGGAATATTTAAAAAACTTATTATTATTTAAACTTTACCATAATTATATTTATTTTTATTCATTTTTTTCTAATATCTTCCTTTTTGGTCAAAATTCTGTTGTGGATTAACATCGCAGGTTCGGGTTCTACGTGACATTACCTGAACTTCATTGCCTTTGGATAGCACGATGGATTTTCTTTTCCTAAATATGACAGTCCTCGGATTACACGAAGAAAGAGCGGTACCTTGAATTACATTGCTAAGGGTAAGACAAGAATATCTGATGTGCATGTTCATTCGTTCCAGCAGAGTTCTTCCCACATCTTACACAGAGAATGCATTCAAATTGTATGCACGAAAAATTATCGTAATACGTAAAAACATCAGGTGCGTTCAAGCATGTTTCAACATTTTTACTATAGAGGGAAAATATATTTTCAAATAAATAACGCCTTTATTCGTTTACAATATTACCGCTATCATCGATGACATCTTGCCATCTTTATGGTGATAACTGAATTTCCTTCCCTAGAGCTTCTTTGCTTTGGATTAAAAAGATATTTACAAAAATATTGTCATGCAATTTGGACATCTTCAGCTTCATCAAAGGTTCTTCAAAGAAGATTTTACAGAGAGACCAAAGATAATGTTAGTACATATGTGCAATGTCTGGTAAATACTGGGAGTGAGGCTACACTTCCCATCCATTGCGCAGTAACTTTTTCTGAGTAGCGAAAGTTGTGTGGTGTGTTGCGTAGGCATGCTGCAAAATGACGCCTTTGCAATTAATCCGTGCTGGACACTAAGATTTCCATTTTTGTTTCAGCCTTTCAAGGTCTGGGCAGTACAGGTCAGCATTTATCGTTTTGTTAGGTGCAAGCAGCTTCCAGTGGTTCATTTCTTGACATCTCACCATGCACTTAACAAGATATTTCTGGGATGCAGACCACCTCCTCAATGAACTGGAAAGAACAGGTTGTCCAACTAGACGTACAGTCTTTCGATTCTTTCTATTTCTGTAAAGTATTCACTTTTCATCTACCATAACTAATCATTCCAAGAAAGGCTCATTTTCGTTACGCGCAAGCAGATAACGACAAGTGGGCATTCTGTCCGATCGATTTGTTGCACCGAGGTCATGCAGTGCCCACTGGTCGAACTTTGTGGTAAACTCAAGTGCATGCAATCTTCTTGCTATTGTTATTCTGCGTATATAAAAAATATAATTATTGAATAACATATCGGCCGCTTTATATTCTTATACTCTTCAGAAACATCTAATGGACGTCCAGAACGTTGTTGACATCTGCAGCTTCTGTCTCCTTTACGGAATTTCCGGAACCAACGGCGACATGTGTTTTCGTCTGCAGCATCGTCGCCATGCGTCTCACAAATGCTGCGGCAGGCTTCAGCTGTATTGTTTCCTTGTTGAACTCATAAAGCAAACAATACCACAATTCATCCTTATTTCTTGACATGTTAACACTTGTGTACCCTGTTTACGAAAGAAATGTACCTAATGTTTGGTGAAATTTTATAGCCTACTCCTCGAAGCTTTTTGGGAAACAAACGCGCCTTGTGGTACAACACTGTTACTTAATTTTTATTAGGAATTTACATCATGAAAAACGGGTACAACTGTCGGCCCACCTATAGGTCTGAATTATTAACAGAGAAATCAGACATCTGTGAATAGTTTGTATTTACTGTTCATCACGCAACTTTACTCATAGCAGAAAACTTAAATATTACATTGCCGTGGAGCGGAAATTGAACCCTCATCTCGAGATTTATGCTAGCGCATGATATCTGTTACACACCCGGACAACGAAGTCCTAAGTAACCGAATGTTTAAGAATCAGAAAATTATCTCATTTTCGCCAGTCGAGGTAAATTCTACTCCCGTAACATGGTTAAGTAAACCATCAGTCTCTCAGGTAAATCGTGTGGAAGAAATATTCTTCTAGTAATATGTGGATATATTTCATAATTGTTAACAGGGCAATCAGGCATCACTGAATTGTCTGTATTTAACGTTCATCATGTAACAATCTCACTAACTACGCTACAAAAAATGCTTGGACTGTCGAAAATCAGAGAATGTTCTGATTCATAACATTCAGATATTTAGGGCTTGTTTCTCTTAGATGGTATATCGGATATCATGCTGGAACGGAAATCGCGATATGCGGGTACAATTACCGCTTCAGAGTTATGAAATTTTCAAGTTTTCTGATGTGATTAATGTTGCATGATGAATAAGTAAATGCAGCCAATTCAGAGATGTATGATTGCTCAAGCAGTCTTTCTGTTCAACGTATTTTTTCGAATATAGTAACACTATACTAATGATCCGATTTATTGGCGTAGGAAATAGACACAAAAGCGTTTCCAAGTTTTCGAAAATCAACCAGATGGCTTTTTTAAAGGAAGTTAGACAGAAACCGCAAACTGGATAATAGAACGCTTTAACGATTTTAACGCGGGAACTTGACAATAAAACGAATGCGATGTTATATTCATTTAAAGACACTAAGTACCTTAAAATGAACACTTATGTATATTTCGCTCGCCAATAAATCGGATCACTAGTGTAGTGTTAATATATTCCACATAATCGGTGTACTGTTGCTCGTTATTAAATATTACACTATACTGATGATCCGATTTATTGGCGTAGGAAATAGACACATAAGCGTTTCCAAGCTTTCGCACATCAACCAGATGGCTTTTTTCAAGGAAGTTAGACGGAAACTTGAACTGGATAATAGAACGCTTTAACAATTTTAACGCGGGAACTTGACAATGATATCAATGAAATGTTTTTGTTCATTTGATATGATAATTAAATAAAAGTGGTTGAAAACTCTTTGGATAAAAAAAACTATTTTGTGAAATTGATCCAAGATTTGTAAGTTTTTTAGGCACACCAGAAAAATGTAAGGTAAAAAATATATTCGAACTAAACTTCTTAAATTTGGCACATAATCAAAATAGTGGAAGTACACTGGCGAAAATGACCGACAAAATACTTACCCAGTGCGCGTTTCCTATGGAAAGCCCTAGTAGTTGCAGGGGTGATTTGGTTCACCTGGCAGTGTCAAAGAACAGGCAATTCAAGACAAAACATGTACTGGCTCATGTGTGTAAGTTTGAAAAGCCGACTTCGGCTGCATTTATTTGAAAAAACGAGATTTATGCAAATCTGATTTAGAGCTTAATTTTTGCTTTCTTGACAACACCGGCTAATCATTGCCGTAATTTTCTCACAGTTTCCCAAATACTTCAAAAAGGTATTTAGAGTCCAAAATAAATTTTGATTCGGGTATAATGAAAAATGATTCCAGAGTTTTTTTATGCCTTGGATACAATTTTAACTTGTTTTAACATTTGGTGCTATCGTTAGCAGAATGAGCACACAGTAATATTTCATCAACGTAAATAAAATGGTGTAAATTTTGCTATTTCACGTTAAAAAAAACACATTTCATATAAATTTCAAACACAGCCAACCTTAATCAAAACAGTCGGTTTTCAAACAATTTTCTTTTCTTTACTGACGCATATAATATGCACATCACAATGTTTACACACTCATTTTTTTAATATAATTAGTTTTCAGGCTCAAAAAAAAAAAATTCAATGTAAATAGCCCTTTTAGCTATTCACATTGAATTTTGTTTTGTTTGTTTTTTTTATTTTTCCTGCTTGCTACCATTTTTGTTTTTAACCTTTTTTCTTTTAATTTATATATATATATATATATTCCTTGTATTCACAACAAATCTAAATTTTCACTTTTAAACAACCTGGATAGATATAATTTTCTTTTGTATAATTCGGCAGGTATTGTGCTTTTCAAAAAGTATATTTTCTTCAAATTTTTTTATGGCCTCAGCCTTAATATTGATATTGAAATTCTCCACAATGACATAAATAAAAATTTGCTGCTTCCCTAGCATTCTGCACAGTCAATTATAAACTCTATTATTAAAATATTTTATACCATCTCAAATGTGTTTAATTTAGACAAAAAAAAAATTCCTGGAAGATTCCATGCTATTTGCATCTTCTATCGGCGGCAAAATGGAAAGGAAATTTTGCTTTACCTTGCCTTCAGGGTCCTGGTGAAAGTAGAAACGGTGTCTACACTATGGCCAAAATTTTTGTTGTCACCTGTGTGAAGGCCACTATTGTCGCATCCCCTTTTTATCTATTTTTCTTTGCTGTGAAGGAATAGGTCGGTACTTTAGGCCAGGAATGCTGTGAATCGATGACCGGTGGTCCTGGTTGGGTCAAGCTGGCGCCGGAGGGTGTCGCATGCCTTAGTTGAAATTGTATTCTCAGCTTGGAACGCCATCTTGTTTCACTTCGGTATCTTAGGTTTAAGGCAAATCCACGCTTATTTTTCTACGCACCGAATACTTCACTTGGCGAGCGATGATTTGAGAAGCTGGCTTTGGGGAGAGGACATGTAAAATTCGGTGCCCCTTTCGGACGACATCACGCAGACCCAAGCGTCTGCACTTTACAAAATAATCAGTCGGAAAAAATGCTCTGCACCCAGCAGCAGAGTTGTAACGAGCGAGAGAGAGAGAGAGAGTGTATCGCAGACCCAAGCGTCTACTTAACCTCTGTCAACGCAGTGTGTTGGCGAGCTCTCATTGGCTGAAAAGTTTTTCCGCCTAAGAAAAGAGATGCCAAAGGAGGGGGGGGGGCGGAAGAAAGCACGAGAACATTCTTCTCTACTGGACAATTCTTCTCTTCCGTCACGAGTGACGGAACATAGTCACGATATCAATAAAAATGGAGGATAGTATTGCAAGAAGAAAGGACGCCAAATGGGACAAAAGTTTAAACACACAAAAATCTTTCAAAAAATAAAGATTATTTGCAGATATTCAGGTGTCCACATAATAAAGGTAAGTCTGTTTCTCAGTATTTATGCATTATTAATTTCCCCCAAATACGGGACTTTGTTGCTAACTTAAAGCACATGTGTGGTGAATAAGAAAAAAGCGTTGTTTTCTCGTTCTCGATAATACAAACTTTTTGCATTACTTTTGTAAATAAAGTGTACATTCAGCTATTTCTCCCGATACCTATTAATAATTATATATACCTATATAATAATTATTCGTAAGCATTTTTATTTCTTTCACTAATTTATCTTTTTCTAGGCATCAAGTTAATGTTGCTTTGTGTTTAGGATTCCGTAGTCCATAACCACATTATTTGAAGTTAGTCCTGTACATATAATGGACGGAAGATGATATATTTTCACAAAACTGACACATCTTGCTAGCTGATAGATTTGTTTCTCTAATGTGCGCCTTCTATTAAAATTAAGTTGGAACAGAAATACATTTAATGTGTGCTTTAGCGTCCTAAATCCTTTGACTAAAAATGTCGACAAATTTCGAAACAAATGATATATATACACATTTTAAAGTATGCAATTTAATAACAAATTGTTAAAAAATTAAATCTTTAAAATGACATTAAAGATTTTTACCGTAAAACATGCATCAAAGTACGACGCTGTCGATAAACGCTGCGGTGACGACGTCAAGCTCTGCTCCGTTGAAAGAAAGGTTCGCTCTGGCGGCCAATTCACGGACGGAAGGCTACAAGAGGAACCGTTATGTCCTTGCCAGGACAACGTTCCATTTTGTCGTGCTACGCTTCAGGAAATAGTTCATAAATTCTGTCTCAGTTTTCCAAATCACAGTCAAAGGACCGTCAATACCAGAACCAAAACTGCACTTTATAGAAAATGAGCTGCGAACCACGCCGTCAGTACCATAACCAAACTTTTCACTTACCCACTTGCCATCTAACTTCCGTTGGAGCGAACGCGGCATATGCATCAACGCTTTTCTAGAAGCAAGAAAAGCGCCTGTATACATTCGTATTTTGTATCACGGAATCACATGCGAAAAAAAACGACGTAATTCTCAGCATGCGTTTTTGAAAACTGAGGCAGAAATTCGAAACTATTTTCTGTAATGTCGTACTACAATATTTAACTCTTTCCTGACAAGAACCTACCGGAATCTTATTGTAGTCTTCCGCCAGTGATTTGGCTGCAGGAACGAGACACACGTTTCAGCGAAAATAAGCTTGACATCATCGCCCATGAGTTCTGTTTGCTTATTTTATCGATATTTTGGCAAATAACTTAGGACGCGAAAATACACATTTACCAGAAATTCTTCTGGTTTGAAATGCATTTTACCCTAGGAAGTATTGTTTACCTTTCTGCCTCACAAATCAAAAATGCAGTTTTCCACTTTCTGACGGAATTCCTGTTTTTCAAAAGTCTCAGTGTTTTCTTTTACGACAGATCCAGTTTTGTTACTTAAAGGCTCGATGTTGTTGATGACGTCAATGCTACGGTAAGGCTAATTTATTTTGTTTAAGATTAAATGGTATCTAAAGTGTAAATAAGCATGGGAAATTTTGAATTTTCACTTCTGCCTTTCATATATTTAAACATGTTCAATTAAGGTGATCAATAAATATTTTTGTTTTCCAAAAATTTGTGTCGCTAGTAAAAAAGTGTTGTTTTAGGTGATCCTCATAAGGTGTTAAAAACTGGGTTATGGATGTGAACATTTTGTAGAGGCTTTTGCAGCTATATGTGCGTCACGATTTTTGGTATGTAGCTTTGGGAGTGTTAGGCTACTTAACCAGCCAAATTATGGCGAAGTGTGATCCCCTGCTAGGGTTTATTTGTTAGTTGAGGAAGGTAACCGTGCCGGCTTTTATATTCCCACACAGGTTAATTATATCGGTTGTTAGCTTTATGGAGCACCATAATTACGGTGTGCAGCACGAGTATGGTAGTGCAAGCTCTTCGGAGCCTAATATTAAAAATAATAACTTTAAAACTTCTGCATTAATAATAGCATTCACCTTTCTTTTTCTACAATTTTCCGGCTTGGGACTTTAGAAAAATTTTGTTCCATTATGTTATGAATTTGGAAAAGTGAACATATTATGCAAACCAAAGTAGAACCTTAATAGTGCCTGCTTACGAGTATACGCCGTTCTAGTTATAACATTTCTGCAAAACGCTAGGAAAGCAATCAATGAGATCAGCCCCCTCGCATTGATTCACAACTTGTACGTTGATTTATCCCTGTGATTATTAGGACTAACTCCTAGACATATTGCAACTATTAGTAAAAATAATCTCACACTGCACGGTTGTTGGGAAAATAAATGCTTTTATATGAAGTATAAAAATTCACTGAATGAAAGCGGTTATATTTTATGCAGTCTATTTAAATTGTATAGCGAAAGCTACTTAGATATCATACTTAGAAAATTTGAAACACTTAGAGCATAAACGGAATTTTAACAAATTCCGTTTTCATATCAAACTCATGTGAAATATTCTTTAATGTGATTAAACCAAATGGTGATCGTTTCAATTTGATATGGAAATAAGTCTTGGCCTAAGTACAGAGATTTCCTTACGTTGATACCGAATTTGGAAAAAAACATTCGAGTATTCTCAGTGAAAATGTTTTGCCGTTACGCATGGTTATCCATTTATTTTCCCTTGGTGCGATTGTCGAATCGGCGCTATTAACCCTTTAACGACCATAACGCTCAGGACGCCCGTACCTACAAACGGGTATAGCCGCCTGAAACACCTTTCCAGAATGAGTGTCTTTAAAATTTCACGATCTGTAAGGGATCAGCAGGAGTCACCGGCAGTCACTATTGCTGTTATTAAACAAAGAAGTGAAACAAGAGACAGTTTCTTTTTTTTTTTTTTTTTTTTTTTTGATTGGAGGTTTAACGACCACCGTGAGCAACTCAATGGGCTATAAGCAGTCGCCCGTCCCTAATTTAGGGTCACTGGTTCCAGGGAAGGGAGAGAGCCAGTGCCGTAAGACAAACACAACATCCATGCCTCACCGGGATTCGAACCCGGACCCCTTACGGACGAATGATCAGAGGCCATCGCTTAGACCACTGCGCCACCGGGGCGGCAGAGAGACAGTTTCGGGCGTTATGGTATTTACAGTGATACAAGATTTTGGGGTCATGGTCGTTAAAGGGTAAAAGCAAAGCCGTCTGCTGCTGACGCTTCTCTGTTTCGTTATATGAAATAAACGTGCTTTACTTATAAAGCAAATTAAAAAAATGCTTACTCCATTAAATCAAGCTTCACCTTTCTTTGATTTCTGCGTGCATATCTTTCGTGAGTGAGTTTTTTTTTAAATACGTCTTTCTGTTTAATACAACTTTTAATTTGGAGAAGATAGCATAACCAACCTGTAGTTAAAATTTTGACGCCGCTCCAATTAGTTCTAAATATAACAAAAGAAAGATAGAACAATAAAAATAAAACTTGGAATGCTACGAATTCTACCTTCCCTCCTTTTCGTTTTACTGAATATGTACTGCAAATTACGTATGAATAAATTTTCTAGTCTTTTTTCTTTATACTTTGTGATCTTTGATGCTCAACATTTTTCTACAGAACACTCTCTAGCCGCTTTCGTTTTTTTTCTTTGACTTTGAATTACTTCCACATATCAATTTCGTACAGCTGTGATGCGCAAACCTCTATGATGTATTTTTTTCATATTGCATATGGATTGAAATAACACTATTGTGTCATGGTGTTGTCAAAGAAGACTCACCAAAAGTGTAACACGCACACATGATCATAACTCTCGAGTTACCAAAGAGTGTAATATATATATAATATCTGGAAAATAAGAAGCAGCGAAATTGAGTTTAAAACCTTCTGAAATACTTTTTACAGATCTGCAATTCATTGGCAAACACTTAAAACTTGAAATTAAACGCTTGTATTGTAACGGTGTTTACACACAATAAACTAAAAATATTGTTATAATTAAATTTGGTAGTAATAAGGAAAATTCAGTTTGTTTACATATCACAAAACACGTACATTTCAAGTGACCAGCGGAACTAACACGACAATTCATTAACGTGACAGGATCGTAAGAACTATTTTATACGGTTTTACTTGAAATACAGAAATGCTTGCACGAGTGTTAATTAGGAGAGTTTATTCTTTTTGAAAAAAGTGAAACTTTTTGAAGTGAACTGCGCGATAAAAAAATGTTTCAAAATTTGAACGAATTTTACGATATTTTATTTCACAGTTCTAACAGAAAGTGAGTAAGCATCTGTCTTGAACGACGCTTCAGCAAGTTTCTTTCAAATGAAATGAATTCAAGTTCTCTTCACCATATTATTTCCCTTTAGTGAATAAGAGCTCTTCACTTTCTGCTACCTTTGTGTGCGTTTTCATCTTCACACAATATCCGAGGGGTTTTGAGATATGTGGAGCAAATCATCGTTAAAATTTATCCTGCCGCATTATTTATTCAATATTGCCAATTTGATACCGACTCTGTCACAAGAGTCTGCTGCACACAAAATGTATTATTCTCACAACGTCATACATCAGCGTGCTTGTACATATTAATAAAACATGTAGGCTGCAAGGTTATATTTGCAAATCTGTGGCTCTTCCGAGGACAAAAACAAAGTTGTGTGCTATTGGTAAGTGAAGGATTGTAGTCTACATTTTATATGGCAGTTCGCCTATAATCGGCTTACACAGTTGTGTAACATAAGAACAATTACATTCATTCCGAGAGGATTTTTTCACAAGACAACAAAGCTGTCACTCAAAAAAATCAGTGAAGAGATCATCTGAATGAAATGAATAAGATGTAAACATGCGTCATACTTCTAAGATAGGACCTGATAATTTATATCTGCTTATCTGATGTACATGGCAATGTATTGTACATCTCATACTCCCAAACGAAGTAAAAAATGGGATAAAATACACTGCTGGATAAGCTCAAGATGGACAAAAGGAAAGTTTATAGAATTTAAGAAAAATTTGTGATTTCAATCTCACTGTCACGTGATAATAACCTAAACTGAGAACTTTAGGACACGCAGATTAAATTTTAAATATCTGCAAAATGCAAGGTTGATGCTCTGTTATCATTGGAAAGAGCTTCAAATGAAAAAATATAATTTGTTTAAATAGGAAACCGAAAAGTACTGGGAGCCACATATGTGAAATCTGTGTTTTGCTATTGACTCTCGAATGATATCGCGAACTAGTCTGCCTCGCGAAGGAGCAGATAGCAAATACAGCGCAGAGCACCCGTTATCATATCTCGCATTGGTAACAAAACACAGTCTGGTCTGTAGACTGTGCCGGTGCACAAATCAGAACTGAAACCTCAGAGAGCCGCCCCGGTGGCGCAGTGGTCTAAGCGATGGCCTCTGATCATTCGTCCGAAAGGGGTCCGGGTTCAAATCCCGGTCGGGCATGGATGTTGTGTTTGTCTTACGGCACTGATTCTCTCCCTTCCCTGGAACCAGTGACCCTAAATTAGGGACGGGCGACTGCTTATAGCCCATTGAGTTGCTCACGGTGGTCGTTAAACCTCCAATCAAAAAAAAAACCTCAGAGACGAGCGGCTACGGCACACAATCTAATATCTGAATGTCGTGGTTCGCTAGTTGGCATAGACAGCATATTCTAGGTTGTGAATCATTTATTTATTTCGCTTCAGTATGAAATAAATTAATAAAGGTTCTCGTGTTGGTTTTAGGAGTTACCAATCGCATTTAGACAAATGTTTATTATTACTTAGTGGATTGTTTTATTCATTTTTATATTAAAGACGTGTTTCAAAAAAACATAAGAGTAGATCTGAGTTGAGCTCTTCGAATTTTAGTGTAGAGATTGGGATCTATCGGAAGCTATGGGCTGGGGTAACCACTAATTTTTTTGGGAGAAATTATGAAGGAGAATAGGAAATAATCGAAAAATTATAAACAAAAAATCATTCGATGTAGTCAGCCGTTTTCCGCGATTCTTTGTATTTATTTGCCATTTGCTGCTAAAAGCTAACGGTCATTACTGTTGGCCGTAAATGTTTTTTCTTAAATTCAAGGTTATACAAAAAATCTTGTGCACCGTTTACACAACTCTCTTAATCTCCAAAAAAACACTATGGAATACATCATGGACTTGTTAGTTCTGAAGTTGATTTGACTAACATTGAACACATTCAAAAAAAGAAACTGTTTGAGTACAACGTTTGAGAAAAATATTGATAAACCCTTAGAAAAATTTGACGTAAACATAAATAATAAAAAAAATATCAGTACAACAAAACTGTTTTCAAATGAATGCAGTTAGTTTCTTTGACAATTCATATAATTCTTTTCTTCAAAGCAAATACTTTGTTAGCATATTTAACGATCGGAGGCTGAAGCGCATGAATTTGACAAACATCGGTCTGCAGTATAATGCCCCACGCTTTAATTTAGAGCATCAAGTAAAATTATTTTTTTCATATGTTTGTGATATAACTATGGATATTTCACAAGGTAATTTCACAGGGAAATTGTTAGTTGGTAAAGCAGGAGTTATAGTTTTTCTTAGTTTCGAATATTCTTCCTTGCATATCTGCCGAAGCTTTATGTGGATTAAAATTCCTGTCAGCTGTTATTTCGTTCAAAGATTAACCTTACATTAGACAAGTTAATTATATTTCTTACAAAATAATAAAGTGTGTTGTCAAAAGTGATGCTAAAGCTTACCTTTAATCAATAAACGTATGATTACCACAACGGAGAGCTCAAAAAGGAAGCAGGTATTGTTGATTGTTTTCTATGACGCGTTCGTTATAAACAATACTGATTTAATGAAAACAAATCAAAATCGTGCACCAAACACGGCAAATAAAATGAACCAGAAAATAAATTGATCAAACTCAAATGAATGAGAAAAATATGCACCGAATATTAGGATAAAGAAGGAAATATATCTTCAGTTATTGAATATGTTTTAGGAAGACAAAAATATCGCTAGTACATTCAATAAGCCCATTCCGAGAAGAAATTATTAATAAATGCAAAAATGTTGTGCCGAAAACTTAATGAAAAATATGAAATCAAAATATGCTTTTAAAATGCAATAAAATGCAGTCGCACAACGCTAGAGGACACATATCTCTTCCCGTAAGCAACCCACATTGATTAAGCCTTAATCTTCCAAAGTTTGTCAATTAACATTCAGTTCAACAGTGGATCGAATTGATGACCCAAATCACAGAACTGCGTCCCCATGTGGTCCACTACCACATACTACAATTTCATCGAAATTGAACCATTTTTACGCACGTTATGACGCATAAGGGCAATAAAATGCATCCCGCTCTTATGTCCTGACCTTTGACCTCCACTTCACCCATTTTTAGTAGGGTTCGTCCCAAGGAGGTTCCCTACCACATAGTGAAATTTCATTGAAATCGAAACATATCTACGCAAGTTATGGCGCATAAGGGCAATGGAATGGATTCCACTCCTATGTCGTGACCTTCAATCCCATTTGTCCCATTTTCAATAGGGTTCGTCCCCAGGTGGTCCCCAACCACATACTAAAATTGCATCGAAATTGAACCATTTTTACCCCCGTTATCGTGCGTACAGACGGACTGACGGAAAAATCTGGAGCATATACGCTTCTTCAACTTACGATTGGAAAGCAAAAAAAAGCAGTTCTTTCAGTTTTTGTAAAATTTCATCTTATGTTACACATAAAACGCAAAACCAAAAACAGCTGAAAAAATATTCAAAACAAGATAAACTTTAGAAAATAATATATAAAGAATAACATTCTTCCTACGCCATTTTTAGCATTTTCCATAAAGAAAACTGCTCTTGGTAACATCTATTTTTGTGTACCTAAATATTTGCCTTTCTACGGATTTTATTTGGAGGCTCTGCAACAATTCAAATATAAAATATAAAAGACTGCATCATACTTGTGCAGTGACAATTTAGGTGAAAAACAATATAAATACGAAACGCAATTCTATCAAAACTTGGTGCCAAATATTAATTCACATTGATTAATCCTTTCTTTTCGTTAAGGCCTGCAATCAACAGCAGAAGCCTCAACTCCAGGCTTCTGCTGCTTTTCTGTTCTTAGTTTTCGTTTTCACAAACAGAAAGTGTATAAATATAATTCTTATCGATTATTAGGACATAACATGATAATTTCTTAGTGACTTTTCTATCCTAACAGTTCCATCAAATTGTGGTTTCAAGTCGATATAATTTAGCCATTGAAACATTTAGGACAAATTCTTGCATTTCTTATTCGCAGATTTACTTTTCATTTGCCTTTCAGTACCCAGATTCATTTTTACTATTACTTTATTATTACTCCATGGTAGTGGAATATTACGTGCATCTGATACATGCCACTAAGTTATTTTACGCTAATCATAGGAGCATAAAAACGCAAAACAATATGCCATCACTCCAAAATTTGAAACACAAGAAAAATAAATTGTCCATTTACATCCACGTATATTGAGGAAAAACATTTCGAAATACTCGCTATTTCCCGTTTTTTTCAGAGTAAGAAAATTCCTTTAATTCCTCTACATTTCGGAAGAAAAATCGTTCTCTGGTATTACCTAATCTGTCCCTCCACAATATAAGAATTCCTGCCAAACTTCCCTACAGTCGTGTGGAAGCCCTGCCTTCTTATGTAAAGTAACATAAGAAAGCATCGAATCCGGTAAAACTATCACCTTGCAGGGATAGTTTTACCGGATTCGATGTATTCACGGAAACCCGTGACAGAGTGGCTCGTGAAAATCGTACTGCCTGCACGATTTCTGAGAGGGAGTGACCCATTCGTCGGGCCCCGACAATTTGCCCACGATCAAATGCGCTTAGATCCTTCGTCTTACCCATACTACGTCCGACTCTTACTGATTCCCGTCGCATCACTCCTTATATTGTCGGATTGCTGCATACGTTATGTCGTTTCCATTTATAGGGCCAAAGACAGCGCCACATTTGCATAACGCCTGCTGTCTGTAATTCAATTGCTCTTCAGTGTTCAATACATTTGAATGGTTAGGAACTGGTGATATACAAAATGGGTAAATCACTAAAGTACACTCTTCACAAAATACGAGTAGGAATGCTCAAATTTTATGCCTAGTAAAAGGCGAGTTGCAGAATGACAGAGAATCGAGTCAAAACATCTTAAAGGTAAATAAAATGAATATTTCCTATACAAAATTTTCGAAAATAAAAGTAATAACTATTCTCATTTGGAATTTTTCAGCTTGTACCGACAGACAGTTCTCCCAACGATGGTATATACTGGTTTCCAGGATGTTGGTGAACCCTTGCTTCAAATCTTTAATTTTGGACGAGGGGAGTGCGTTGCTTTTGGCGGATTCTGCGAAATGGGCTGAAGAATTGGTACGTGTATTTGGAGAGAACCCCAGCGATGACTTATTGCTTTCATGTCCAGAAATTTACTGGCCAGTCCATATGCAAAATGCCCACACTCTGAAGGAAATCATCAAGAAACTTAGTCCCGTTTGGTCTAGCATTATCATCTATTAAAAGGAACTGATGCCCAACATCTCCTGGAAAAGGTCTGAAATATGTCTTTATGATCACGTCTCTATAGCGCTAAACATTCATATTGTTTAAGGCGAACACGTGAAATGGTGTTCGGCCGTTGAACATAACACACTCAGCTCGAGCAGACCACCGCATCCCAACACGTCTAGTGCAAGGATGATTGCAGGATCATTATGGAATCCCTGTTCCCCCAAATCAATGCCAGCGAGAATCAGTTTGTAGACTGAATCTCGACTCATCAGTAAAAAGAACCTTGACCCACTCCTCTGGGCTTTAGGAACAATGTTCTTTGCACCAGTTCAAGCGAACTCTCCTGCGAGATGTTTCTAGCGGGACAAAAACCATGGTGCTCTTGGCATAAAGACAGATTGCTTTAAGCTTTAGATGTACTGCTTGAATTGATACAATAGTCCCAATGGCAGGGGACACCTCCGAAAGCAAATAAAGGGCAATGTAGGAACTGTGCAACTGTGCGGTTAAAGCGGCATAACGGATCCGCCGAAGTGCCGTACGCTATGGGCGACCCTGGCCAGGCCTTCGGGACAATCCACCGTTTTCGATGAATTGCAGACATTACCATAAAGTTACTCTGGAATCGACATTCAAGTTCCTTGCGACTTGGCCCTGCTTCTCGTTGCCCTATCAATCGCAACAATACAGCGTCGGGTATAAATTCATGATAAGGAAAGCATTTCTATCCACCGGAATGCTTCTTAGATTTGCTGTTAACCAGAAATTCTAATGCTGTTCTCTGTTTGCATTATCTGTGTAAACCACTTTACATATTAGACAGCATTTTGCTCACTGATATTCAAATTTCACTGCGGGCATTGGTTTCTCGTGTCAATTTCCGTGTTTCCTGTGATCATTTTCTTTTATGGTTTTTGGATGGGGGTATAACGAACTCTGTCAGCAACTGGTTGGGCTATATATAAGCAGTCGGTTGTACATAATTTAGGATTATAGTTCCCGGAAAAGAAGAGAGCCAGTGTCTTAAGAAATACAAAACCATACATGCCTCACCGGGAATTGAAGGCCGACCCGTCACGGACGAATAGAGAGAAGTCAGAGTTTAGACCACCACGTGCAGGGGATTGCCTGTGAATATTGTATTAACGTTTCTGAGTGCATTGGATTATTTTCCCGCTGTTGCCTTGTGGGCTTTAATTTTGGACACAAGTGGAATTACAGTTTCTTTGTTTTTATTCAACATTTAACGACCGCGGTGAGCAATTCGATGGATTATAAGCAGTCGCCTGTCCCGAATTTAGGGTCACTAATTCCAGAGAGGGAGGGGGCCAGTTCCGGAAGACAAACATAACATCCATGCCTTACCGAGATTCGAACCAGGCCCCATCAAGGACGAATGGTCAAAAACCATCGCTTAGATCCCTGCTCCACTGGGACTGCGTAATTTGAATTCAATACAACTAGGGTATTAGAAATGCCAGGCAATATTTTGTGAGAAAATTCCATTGTTTGTACTCTTGGTAAAATATTGCAAAATTGCCCATAGCAGTGACCTCGACCTGGAGAAATAATTAACCTGTAGTCTGCTGTCCGATTTATGTAATATTGATTATTTCATGATTATATTATTCACTATTAGCTTTCTTAAAGACTAGTAGAGACTTTCATAGACATCTCCGGACAAATGTAACTTATTTTTCCACTCCTTATGAGAACCCTACGATTATAGTTGTTTCTCTCCAACGACAATTACTCGAAGCATTATAAAAACCATAATTGCAAAGAATGAAGCCAGTGTGCATAAAAGGTTACTCTTGTATCACCCTAAAAGTATATTTCCTGTTAATTCTAGAAATGCTACGCGATATTTTGAAAACAATGAGCAGGAAATCCATGATCCAGATAAACACAATGTGCCAAAATGGGATTACTCAAATCAGTAATTATATTTGTAAAAAATCAAGTGGTTAATTTGAATTCTTAATCTCCGGTTGTTTCATCATGGTTTGAGGATTCAGGAAATTGATGTTTTATCACCTGTTTTAAAATCTTCAAACTGTAAAAAAATTAGGAATATTTTAATAACTTAGGCGCTTTTGAGGAGAAACTTTCACGCATTGTGAGAAGTAAAGAGAAGCACTTTCTTGAAAATGTGAGTTATTACCCTAAATCCCTGTAAAACGTGTTTATAAAAATGAAATCAAGCAACTCTGTATATTCTAAAGCGCAGCTTGAAAGTAACGTAAGAACAGAGCTGTCAAGCTCTAAAAACTATACCAAAAAGCAGGATCTGGTAAACCAAAGTTTTTCAATTATTTATCTACATGACTTTATTCAGTATTTTTTCAACATATGCAATTGAAATAAAAACAAAGAAATCCGTTATTTTCCCGTTATCCTCATGCAAGTAGCAACTTAATTTTCTATTGTTTCCGCCATTGCGGCATTGTTGACGAAAGACAGAGAAAAGAGAGCTATCGATTCACATCTATTTTCTTAAAGCTTATTCCAACTCTTCCGAATTAATGTACAGCACAGATTAGGTAGGATGTTTTTTATTTCGGTCACCTTACTTTCAGAATGGTCGCCTGAAGGGTATCAGATGATATATTACATGAAGCTTTGTGCTTGCTACAATAAATAATGGCTTTGAATATTACGATAATCTGATAAAGTGAAGTTGCATAAATTGTTTGCCAAATTTTGAGATAATTTAAGAAACATCCTAAGTTTGGCCATTCAAACGTTGAACGTGATAAGACCTTCTGATGTTTCTGTCGGGGTAAACTAACATAACGATTGAATAGTCTTCGTGAAAGCAATAAAACTTTGCGTGATTCGTTTTTAATTGATTCGAAATCTCCCTTTATCCTATCTTTTTTATTAATTTCGAAATCTCTCTTTATACTATATTTTGATTTGGTACTTCAAATGTATCAATATTTACACATTTAGCAATTTTTCAGATGTGTACGTTTGCTTGTATAACATGCTTTTCCTAAACTAATACTATGTCTTACAGCATTACAGTGTCGGGATAGTTTTTAGCTTCTTAGAAATTTTCGGAAAAAGCTTGAGGATATGTCTTGCTAAGACAAATCGGTAAGACCTCTCAGTCGCAACTCACAGAATCACCACTGTGGTTTGCAAAATGGCATCATGTTGTGTTCCGAAACTAACAGATTGAAAGTTGAAATCTATGTTCACTCATTGCCATAAAATTCCGCGCACTAAGAAGGAGGCGTCGGATTAAATTGAGATTTTAGTAGTGAGATGGTACATGCCAAGGGCAGAAGTGGTTCCAATATTACAGAAGCAGAACGATTTCCCGGGTACATACGGTACAAAATCCGATCAGAGTTAGTACCGAGTCGGAACGCATAGTGTTCCGATACGTGCGCTGATATGGTCCTGCATGGAGTCAAAGAGACGCATTATGTTATCCTGGGACAGATTGTCCCACACTTCTTGCAACTAATGCTCTAAATCACGAAAACTAGGACATATAGAAACCTGGCGTCAATTCTGGTCGCACACGTGCTCGATGGGTGAGAGATCAGGCGATTTGGCAGGCTGCAGAAACGTCGAAGCATGACGTAGACGACATAAAAAACTCCAGCCTTGTGTGGACGGGCATTATTTTCTTGGAAAAGGGCTCCTGGCAGCACCGCCAAGAAAGGCAGCACATGGAGCAGTAGGATCTCCTGTAAGTAGAGCTGGGCTGACAACGTCCCTCGAATCACTGCGAGAGAAGTCAAGCTGTCATACGCGATGACTCCCCAGACCAACACGCCTGCAATTCGGGATGTGTGCCGCTGTACCGTGAGATTGGGGTTGTAGCGCTCACCTGCAGTCCTCCACACACTTTCACGGTGGCCGCCCGTTCCCATATAGAAGCGGGATTCGTCGCTGAACACTATACATCGCCAGTCCGTAGCATTCCACGTTTCTTATTGCTGAAAACACTGAAATAGGCGCTGACGATGGTCACGTGCTAATGGAAGAAAACGTGAGTGTCGTCGATAGTGAAGATCCGCCTCTGCCGATCGTCCTCAATGGTCCTATCTGGCACAGGTGTCTCTTGTACAACCGCCACATGTCTCTGGATACTGCACAAGGACGTCGTGGCATCTGTGCGTGCGGGCTCTAAGGATCCCCCGGTCCTTTCCGCTTAGGTGTGTCTGGGTCGTCCAGAGCGAGTCCGCCGTGTCTGGGTACCATCCGGTGTCTATTACTCCAAACACGATCACACCGTACATTCCTACTGGCCCAAATGGCAGCCCATTATGCGCGCCGGCCACACTGCCTCTATCATCCTGATGATACGGCCTCGTTCAAACACCGTCAGTTGCCTGTTCTCGCATCTACGGCTGCTCCTCGGCATCGCTAAGGGATCTCACGTGACTCCAACAGTGCACTTCGGTAGGTATGTGGAGTCCTCTGCGCGGCGCCCTAAAAGTCCCAAGGATTGCGATTGCAGAGGCCGGTTTTGGACGCGTGGCCATACGGAATCGCACGAAACTTTAATAATTTTCATGTCTGCCATCCCCGTAGCTATTCGCCGAGTTCCGCGTTAATCGCAAGGTTTTTTTTTTTGGTGCACGGATTTTCATGTCAATGAATGTACAAGTGCGTCATTGCTGACTGAAAAAATGGAAATAAGCGCATCAGATAGGGTGCACTGACTTCCCCACTGCTCATGCTTAGCACTGGTTTATTACTTTTTACGCGCACTGGTAAATTGCCTTTCAACTCTCCTTACCCACAACAGACTAGATTGTCCATTCTATTTTGCGCAAAATTTTGAGTTCTAATAAACCTTGTGCTGGGATGGCTACACTAATATTTCTGAGATTTAGATGTTTACAAATAAACGGTTATGCTGTACAGATTCTCTTCTAGAAAACGAGTTACGGAATGATTTTGCAAAATTTTTAAATAAGGGAATCACAATTAGTGAAATACAACAATGGACATCTAATGCTTTTCCGAATGATCTGTTACACAGTGTACCTGATGTACCGGTTTTGTGCGTCAGAAAGTAGATTGATAATTTTGTGCTTTTGTTTCCACTTCAGACAGCGGAACTATCGCTAGTTGGCTATTTAGAAAAAATCGGGTTGAGTTCCTACGATCTGCAACTTTCTTCATTCAGCTCCGGTGGCACAATGATCTAAGCGCTGGCTGCTGACCATTCGTCGTAGGTAGGTTGAGGTTCGAATACCGATCAGCCATGCATGTTGGGTTTCTCTAACCGTACTGGGCAAACAAAAAGACCAATATATGTCCCTTCCTCTAATATCGAGCCATTTGTTCCTTTCCTGGAACAAACGGCTCGTTATTAGAGGAAGGGAGACTTCTTGTAGCCCATTAATTTGCTAACTGTGGCCGTTGAAACATCAAATAAAAAAATTAATTCTCTATAAATGATTGGAGATCCATCCTGAGATTAAGTAACATTGAAAATTGGCGGTTTACGGAATTGTTGCGTGGCACCAATAGTCTCCGTCGTCATTCGGAAACACGTTCTGTCTTAGCGGAAATTCTCTTAGAGGAATTGAAGAATCATGTACTTGAATAACTTCCAATTCCCCCTGGACTTTATTTGCGCTACGTGGATGACGTTCTCGTTTTTTGGCATTCCACTAAAGAAAAGTTGAACCAGTTTTTAGACTGCTTATTATCTCAATATCCATCTATTAAGTTCTCCATGGAATTTGAAAAGAATTATACCTTACCATTTTCGAATTTTTATTTTAAACGAGACCCTCACAGACAATCTGTTTAATATTCAGTGTATCAAAAACCCACATCCTCTACCGTCATTAATCCATCTCAATCAGCTCATCCATTAAACCAAACACTCATATCCATCCACTTCCAAGTAGGGCGAGCATTTAGCCACTCATCAACAGTAACAGTACGAAATCAAGAAATAGCTAAAATTAAAATATATGCAACTCATCATGGTTACTCAGATGACATCGTTAATTCTATCGTAAAGAAAATAAATCGCAGATTAAATACCACTTTAATAAAAGATCGTAGACCAATTAAATATGTGGGATCACTACCATACATTCCCAGCATCATCAATATACTCAAAAACGTTTGCCATCGTCACAATTTTGGCTTCGGTGTACGAACACACAATGTACTATCAAGAATAAAAATTATAGAGACGTTGTTCCTTTGGACAAATGATATGGAGTATATGTTATCCCACTGAAGAAAATAGACATTCAAGACGAACACCGTATATACACTGACGGAAAAAAAATTACAACACCACCAAAAAATAGTTGTAGGGGAATGAAATGGCGCCAATACATTTGTATATGTAACATATTTAATCGATTAAGGTTTCAAGATCACAGCTTAATGTAAGAGCGAGAAGAGCCATTTTAAATGTGAAATTCAGGTACATTAATAACCGGTGTAACCGCCAGAATGTTGAATGCAAGCACGCAAACATTCATGCATTGTGTCGTAGAGGTGCTGGATGTCAGTTGGTGGGATGGAGTTCCATGCCTGTTGCACTTGGTCGGTCAATACAGGGACAGTTAATGCTGGTTGGGGGTGACGCTGGAAATGTCGTTCAATGATGTCCCATACGTGTTCCATTGGAGAAAGATTTGGTGATCTAGCAGGCCCGGCAACATGTCGACACTCTGTAGAGCATGTTGGGTTACAACAGCGGTATGCGGGCGAGCGTTATCCTGTTAGAAAACACCCCTGGAATGCTGCTCATGAATGGCAGCACAACAGGTTGAATCACAAGAACGACGTACAACTGTGCCGTCAGGGTGCGTGGGATAACCACGAGAGTGCTCCTGCTGTCATAGGAAATTGCTCCCCAAACCATAACTCCAGGTGTAGGTCCAGTGTGTCTCGGCCGCAGACAGGTTGTTTGCAGGCGCTCACCTGGCCTCCTTCTAACCAACACACGGCCATCACTGGCACCCAGGCAGAACCGGCTTTCATCAGAAAACACAACAGATCTCCACTCCGTCCTCCAATGAGCTCTAGCTTGACACCACTGACGTCGCAAACGGCAGTGGTTTGGAGTAAGTGGAATGCACGTTACAGGGCGTCTGGCTCGGAGCTCTCCTTTAAGTAACCAATTTGCAACAGTTCGTTGTGTCACTGTGGTGGAAAATTCAGCTCGAATTGCTGCCGCAGACGCAGTACGATGCGCCACGGCCATACGCCGTACACGGCGGTCTTCCCTCTCAGTAGTGTCACGTGGCCAGCCGGAACCCAGTCTTTTTGGGGCAGTACCTTTCCTTGACCACCGCTGCCAACAATCATGCACAGTGGCTACATTGCTGCCAAGTCGTTCTGCAATATTGCGGAAAGGAAATCCACCTTCTCGTTGCCCTATTACACGACCTCGTTCAAACACCGTGAGCTGTTGATAATGGCTTCTTCGTCTTCTTAAAGGCATTCTTGACTAACATCAAAACACTACATCGAATCTCAACGATAACTAACGCTCACGAACGTTACAGCGCGTATTTACATCAAACCTGCTTTGCATGTTCCGAGGGGCGCTACTAGCGCCACACGTATGCGCCGAGCACGAAATTTGCATAGACGTCATCTTACAGATGTACTCTCACCGCCTACCAACTGTCGTTTATCTAACACAACCCCTTCTTGCTGTTGGGATTATTTTTTCCGTCAGTGTATGTTGGATCTACACTTCGCTCATTAAAAACTCGTTTAAAAAGCACCAATATAACATAAGGACAAACACATCAAGGACTTCCATATCAAGGCTATCATACAATGGATATCATTACCAATGTTGGAGCGAAGCCAACATCCTCGCCAAGCCCTACTCAAAAGCATCAATCCTCCTAATGGAAAGTCTGTTTATTCACAAATATGGTGAAATATGTTGCAATGATGATACTCCTTTTCCCATCCATTTACCTTGGAAAGCAGTTCCTAATGAGTTATAATATAAAGAGTCTTATTAAAATTATTTCATGCATACATAGCTTTTAATACGGTGCTTGACACGTAATGTATTTATCGATGTTAACAAACCATTCACGAGATATGATGTCCATCATGATCATGTGACGATATCAAGATAATCACATAGCATTATTGTATTCAAATCATACTCAGTTCCATTTTCCTAATGACATCTGAAGATGGGTCCTTTGCGGGCCTGAAAGTTCTAATGTGTACTATATGAATTTAATAATTAACTTCATCACAATAAATCATTTATACAGTCAAATGTATTTCTTGAATAAGATCGTGTAAAGACGGCGGAAATCAACATAGAAAGTCAACATAGAAATTGAAACTTACTTATAAAGTCGCTAAAATTTCGATGATGCAACCTGTTTATTTTGACTTTTACTGCAGTGAATTAACGTTTTTGTTAAGAACACTGAACAGGTTTTGTCTTAAACAAATTCATTTGCGAAGATTCCCAGTTTTTTTTACTCACTTTCGCAATCATCTTCAATAAATTATTTAAAGCAAGTTCTGGCATGCTTCACTTTGACATCTTTTCCTTTACATTTAAGTAGCCACGTTTTTTGTCAACATCTGATCTTTCGCGAATGCGTGATAAATAATCAAAGTTTCTTCAATTCTCTTATTATGCGATGGGCACAGAGCAAAGAGAAAATGAGGTATCTTTCTCAGGAAATAATAGCAGAGAATGGTGGGGTCACGAACGTTTCCTAGGAAACAGATACACAGCAGTGGAACGATTTCCTTTTGTTACCACAATAGTTTTCTTCAAACGCTTACATTTTACTCCCACAATTTTGATCTTTATTCTATCACGACGAAAATAGGACTCCTGATGAAAAAGAACAGACCAAATACCACAAAATAAACGCAAGACTACTAGTAACCGCTAGTAAACAAACCATTTAAGCAAATAATCAAATTCCACAACTACGTCATCCGCGAGTCTCCCGAAAATGCCTTCACTACTGCTGCACAGTGTTGCCGGAGATTTTTACCTGAAATCAGTAGACCAGATCTCAAATAATTAGTATAAATCAGTAGATCAGGTTTTTTCGCTTGAAATATGCACCACCTTAAAAATGTACTACATTTTTGGAGATAATCTCAAATGAAGGAATATTTAAATCTAATGATGTATCAAATAATAGGAATACTGCATAAACTGCTAGTAAAAGGCGAATGAAAGTTCAAATACAAGCCTGAATTGTTTTCTTGCATATAGGCAACAGCATCTCGTGAACTTAATTTTGA
This sequence comes from Macrothele yani, assembly GCA_039090855.1. Lineage (NCBI taxonomy): Eukaryota > Metazoa > Arthropoda > Arachnida > Araneae > Macrothelidae > Macrothele > Macrothele yani. The sequence continues at coordinate 111,309,713 of CM077015.1, read as the reverse complement.
TTTGTTTTCATCTATTTCTGACTACGTTGAATGTGACAGTGAAGTTATTAGCAAAAAGTGTAATGTCTTCTACGTCTTTGGAAAATGAGGAAAGTGGAGATGACGATGAGCCTTGCACAAAGGATCCCCCTGTCCCATCGCCTAGCTCTGACAAGCATTGAAAATTTGCGCAAGTATTTATCACAACAGAAAACAGTGCCCGAAGACTTGTACTCTATCATAACTGATGTAGAGGACTTTGTAAAAAAACTACTTTATCCTTATCTGGTCAGTCTAAAATTTCAAACGTTTTCTACAACAAATAATAACTTCCACTGAAGTATATTTTTTCAATGTAGTGCGTATTCACGTAAGTTATTTTTTCCTTCATTTTCATTCATACACGAGGTTAAGGAAATAGTATTAAGTGCAATGTAATTTAATTTTGTTTAGTTATTAAATATTCTATGTTACTTGCCATATTGTATTATATTTATCATACATTTTATTATTCATTAGAACTTATATTGAATATATAATTGCACAAAATGTAATGTCGGTTTAAATTCTCAGTTCGCACCGCCATCTTGGAATTTCAGTTTCGCGAATATTTCAGAATAACGAATAAAATCTGCGGCCCCTTCAAATTCGTTATAGCGAGATTTCACTGTAAATATATTTTATTTAAGGAATACAGTAAGCAGCTCGAGCGGGTAGAGAAGTACATGGTGTGGCAGAAGAACGGACTTTTGAATGCAAAAACTGATACGTCTTTAATGAGGAAAAGAGTGAAAAACCCAACCATTGCACCCTGAAACATTGCCATTTGTGAAATATGTACAGTAACGTGTAGGTTTTGAATATTATGCCCAGCATGTGACAGCCATTTCGGCGTCTACACTCGGACATTCTGTGATGGATATCGTCTATGGCACGTTCCAACATCTCCACAAGAATGTTTATGACATCTGTATGGCTGCTGTGTTTCAGATAGTAATGCGAACGTTACCCTAATGATCTTAGCAACACTTATGGGTCGTCATTCGTTTCACCAAATGACGCCATTTGCAGAGACATGAATTGGTGGACTGGAGCTCAACGTACTGCAGCTGTTAAGGCATTTTACAAAAAATGGTGACTGAAACGTCCGTTGTTCTCCCACACTTTGAAGTATTCCCTTCCTTAGTTAGGGCCATTGGTTACAGTGAAGGAAGAAGGCTAGTGCCGTAAGACTATTGTAACATAACATTTATGGTTCAGCGGGAGCCGAGCACGTCCCCTTCTCTTCCGAATTGTCAGAAGCCAGCGCCTTAACCACTGCTTACATTTCACGCACTTGAGATTCTTGTCAACACTATACTTGTCTCAAAGTTCATACACTCACACTTCATGGTTTTATTGCCCTTGACAACAGAAGATTTGTCGCAAATCTTTCATAATATAATTGAATGAACCGAAAAGTATCAATGAATGACCCTGGTTATCATTGAACTACAGCTCCCGATTTTTGAACTAGAGCTGCCGATTTTGGCTCCGAGTTTGAAACCATCTGTTCATCAAATGAGCGTCTAAAGCTTTCTGCTCATTGGACAGTGTGTTAAGCCCATGTACACAGCATGTTAAACATAAAGGCATAAAAATGATTTCCCCTGCATCCTTCCAGCCTTGTGTCAATCATATCAAGATTGTAGGAAAAGGTATTTAGAAAAGGATATCGTAAAAAAAGTGGTATGTTTAGATAAAGAATGCACGTCTAAATCCCACTTTGAAAAAAATCCTGATACACGGTTACTGACATTTATTAAGGAGGTGTGTGCCCAAACAGACAAAGACTTCTTAAAAAGTTTTATTTCTGGCGCATGTAAATCTCGAGTAGCAGTTTAGAATTCATTATTGATATACCTTCACTCACAACGAACGAAAGAAACTACTGCACATGCAGAGCGAAGCAATTCAAACAGTTTACTTTTATTATTGCCCAATTATTTTTGTGCATTTCTAATCAAAGTGTAAAAAGTTTAAATTGAACTGATTGCGTAAAGGATTCAAACTGATGAATACACTGATTCTTATTTCTGGGTTATGAAAACATACTGAATTCAATAAAAAAAAGGAAAATTGTTTCCGGCCAGTTATCAGTATTTCATTAAAAATGTTTAGAAAATCATCGCTTTGTCCCTAGAAACCAGCAGGATTCATCCTTCGGACTTTTTCTAATATTCTTCAGCTAATGTTGCTTGATAAATTTTTAATCAGATAGTTTAATCCACATGCTTGCGATTACATCGCGGGCTGCATGCCACGAGTTAGACACACAAGGTTTATAGGATAGCATTCCGAGACATGCCACCATCCGAAGTTTACAGTATGTCTATGGTTGACACATACGGAAGGATATCTTGAATTAACCAGACCTACTACTGAAATTTCGACTTTGTTTCACTTCCAAGTAACGCTTCTCTATTAAAAACAGGGAGAAATTTCCATTGGCATGTAATATTCAGAAGATATCGCCCAAAAATTGAAATAATTATGTACCAAATAAATTATTTTTATCTTATGGCAGATAACAAAAAAAATAGTGTTTCTTATTGCGTTTGAGGAAAGATCAATATGCTTGTAAATTTCATATATCTCCATACGTGCGTTTATTTATCTGTTTTTCATTACACCTAAGAATAGTTAAGTAAAATAACTTTTATGCATCTAACGTTTCTTATTTTTAATGGCTCTGAGAAGTGGATTAGAAAAGATATAATTTCAAACGGTCTTTGAGCTCCAGAAGTTGCCCCACATATTTCTAAAACGTTTCGAAAATTCTTAGAAAAAATCAAATTTTTTACCTGCAAAATATTTCTAATCTAACTATTTTATTTCTCCTTTTATTTTAAAGGATGTATCATTCCGAAGTTAGCGTAGTGTATTCCTAATTTCATATTCCATTTTCCTTATCTGAAAACACGATTTGAATATTCAAAACGTATGTCGAAATTGGGCTTCTAATCGTTTTATAGGTTTCAGTTTAATTTCTGTAAAATAAATATATGTTAATATCTGTTTACGAAAAAAATTTAAGAATACAATTCTGGCACTATAAAGATCTGGTTAAACTCCTTCTAAGGTAGTTACACCTAAAATGTGAGCCGGATGGTTCCAATGGTAAAGCATTTTACGTAGTTTCTTCGCGCTTAATGTTTTAACAGCGATGAAAATTTTTAAACTTTGATAAAACTAACTTTAAGTTATAGCATGGGATACTTAACACTTGCTAAAAGATAACCATAATTATATTAAAATGAAATAATTTTCTTTGACTAATGTTCAGACATGTTAAGAGATGGCGCGACCTGTACATTGATGGTGTTAGTAAATAAACTAATTTTGGATTGCTTACTTATGGTTATGTTTTAGCAAGTATTAAGTATCCCATTTTATAATTAAAAGACAGTTTTATCGATGTGCAAATTTTCACGATTGGGAATATATCACTTGCAAAGAAAATATGTAAAGAAGTCTTACCACTGGAAACATAAGGCAGAAATTTTAAGTGGAACCACTTTAATAGGTTCAAATTTAAAACGCGTTTGAGGTGGAGTGATGGGGTTCCATTCGAATTTATTCTTAGGAAATATTTAAAAAAAAAAAAAAGCTGTCCTTGTCTCTTCTCGGATGTATAGGCTAATGTTTGTCCATACACTTCAATGATTGACATCAACATTGGAACACTGCTGTATGATTATAGATGTTTCGGCGTCAATAATCGCGTTTTATACAAATATACGTAATAGTCGTTCTATTAAGTTGTGAGATGAAGACTTCAATCACGAAATATAGAACATAAAAAATCTTCAACTAGAACAGGTTGCTTAAACAGAACGACTTCTATCAAATATTGGATATTCTCATATTTTGAAAAACAGATTGAGCTAAAAAACGATTTCGCACTGTCACAACTGTAAATACACCGTAATGCACCTGTAAATAATTTTCATTATGTCACATATTTCTAATCAACTTCTTTCAACTGTTTTTCTGGAAGAACGTACTTGAAAAATGATATTAACATCGGTACACTGCTGCATTCGAGTACATACATTTTCAGAAAGGAAATGAAGTGCGGGAAAAATAACCGTAATTTACTACCTAAAATGCCATAAATTTATTTATGAATTATATAAATATGGTATATTAATTATAGTTAACATGAGTCTAACCGATTTAAGACCGTTTTGTTAGTTAATACATAGTGTTTTAAATCAGATGTATTGCAACATGATGAAGTTAAAGCGCATTTTCCGGGCAACATTACAAAATTCAGGTACATTTCGCCAGCTTCGCCAATCCGGCAAATTAAAAATTAAACAGTGCCATTCGTTTGTGCTACGTTTGTGCTGGTTTGTGCCGCAAACCGTGTCGTTTGTGCTAGCATAGTTTTTGAGATATTCAAAATATAAATTGGGGGCTGGGGAAACGGTCAGCCCCCCACCCCGGCAAATTCAAAATGCAACAGTGCCATTCGTTTGTGCTACGTTTGTTCTGGATTGTGCCGCAAACCGTGTCGTTTGTACTAGCATAGTTTTTGGTTGGTTGGTTGGTTGGTTGGTGGATTTTATTGGCGCAAGGGCCAGGTTTGGCCAAAGAGCGCCAGACAAAGAACTATCAGCCACAGATTTTTAAAAACGTGGAAAATGATTAAGAGCAGACAGGCTTGGTAAAAGTTGAAAAAGAGTATGATGAAAGCTGTGAAGACAAGGTAGTTAATTAGGTTTATATAAAAATTTATTAATTTACTATCAGAATTATATATATATATATATATCTATATATATATATATATATTTTTTTTTTTTAATTTTTTTTTTAAACACAACTACACAAAGGATGAGTCACTCTCCCCCCCCCACACTCCTCTGCAATGCTGGCAGAGGGCGGGGACGAACTGTCACTCTCCTCCCCCATGTTCCTCTGCAATGTTGTTTGAGGCTGGGGACGAACTGTCACTCTCCTCCCCCTATGTTCCTCTATAATGTTGGTTGAGGGTGGGGACCTCGCTGAGGCCGAGACAGTTGGATGGACACTGCACACCTTTGCGGATTGAGGGCCGGGTCTTCCGCACGTGCAGGCTTTCGGATGGAAACTGGAAGAGACGGTCGGCTGCAAAAGAGAAGGCCCAGAATCAGGTAGTCGAAAAATCTCGAGCTCGGGGAAAAACACCTGTGTCGCTTGGTCAGCTGTAGATCGCTTGGCAAGGGCGGCGAGAGCTACAGTTCGCGGCACAAAGGGCTGCACGGGTTGTGGCAGAGACTGAACTACTGCGGCAAAAGTGCGCTGTCGGTTAGTGGGTATGCCCAACTTGGCCTTGGCAGCAGGGTACGAGAGGCCTTCCAGGGTCTTGAGGCGCTGGATCGCCATCTCGTCCTTCCATTTCATACAGTTGCGGGAGTAAGCTGCATGGGCCTCACCGCAGTTAACACAGCAGGCCGCAGAAGTGCAACCATCCCCGTCATGTTCACTGGAGCCACAATTTGCGCAACGAGCGGAACTCTTACAGAAACGTTGGGAATGCCCGTACCTCTGGCACCTGAAACAGCGCAGAGGACTGGGAATGTACGGGCGAACTCCACAGACCAAGTAGCCAGCCTTGATTTTGGTCGGAACTTTCGGGGAGTTAAAAGTCAAGATTACATTTTTAGACTTAATCAAGGAACCATCGCGCCGGAACATCATACGACGAGCAGCAATAACACCTTGATCTGCAAGTTCAGTCACCAATTCGTCTTCACTGCATGGCAAGAGATCAAACTCTGAAATAACACCCCGAGAGGTGTTAAGAAACGGGTGAGGTGTCACTTTTACAGGAATGCCTTGAAGACTAGTGAGGTGCAGAAAAGTGTTACTCTGAGAAACACTGCAAGTTTGGACAAGCAGGTCCCCAGAGCGAAGCTTCCTCACAGACTTCAAGGGGCCAACTGCAGCGTCCAAAGCTTTAGAAATGAAGAATGGAGATCTGGTGGACAGTCTCTCATTCGGATCGATGGATTCTACAACTAAGTGTGTAGCATGCGTATTCACAACAATCGAGGGGAGACGACGCTTCGGAGCGACTGGAACAACTGCCGAAGAAGAGGTTCCACATTCTTGGTCCAGATCATGGTCTAAAGATCGTTTAAGGGACTTGGTAGGTTGAGAAGACGAAGGAGAGTCGTTGTCAACGATCATTTGCTCAGGTGACTTGAATTTGGAGCGTTTGTTTTTGGGTTTACCCATGGAAAAAAGGAGAAGGATTCGTCTGCAGACTACTCCACCCACCACCGAGCCCTACAAGGGAGAACTGGAGGTCTGCAAGCCAAGAAAATGACGCTGGACACAGTTCTGGAGCTTATACGTTGCAGATATAGTCCGTTGGCTGTGATCACACGCACTCGGCGGACACTTCGGCCTCCGGGTACCGTCATGCCAACGCCTTTGGCATGATCCCACAGCCCCCGGGCTCACCCTGACGTGCTATACGACAAAAGCCGCTAAAGCCCTGCACACAACTTGGTACAAGACTTCTGACTAGAGGTGGGTTAGTCTCTCGCCTCCCGTTTACAGCGAAGCCGGGGTCGAAGAGGAGTGTTGGCACACAGGAGGCACTTATCAGGTCTCCTGCGACCTCAGCCGCCAGACATCCCATTTCCGCCTCACGGGTCTCCGCACGCGGCAAACATGCAGGTAGGTCTAGCACCCAAACCAGTTAAAAGGAGAAAAGAATTCCAAAGAAGACAAATCCTGGAAGGGAACCTAAACGGAATCTCAGCAACCTACGAACTGAGCGGTTAATATAAAACAGTTAGTGGTGGAGGGTAACAAAACCACAAGACCGGGGTGTTAGTACATAACGTGGTAGCGATTAGGTAAAGTATACAACACGGGCAACTAGCCAGTGGAGAAAATAAATAAAAACGAAAAAGCGAGACACAAGACCAGCTCGGGATCGTGGGGCCGCGACTCCCCAACAGCTGGATGAACAGCCGTCCCTGCAAACACCAACAGCACCAAAACAAAAAAACAGGCGGTGGCATGACAACAGATGTTGACCAGTCACAAGGTCAGCTCGGGCCGTGGGGGCGCCGCTCCCCAAATAACTGGAAAACCAGTTATCCCCGTGCGGGGGCATAGTTTTTGAGATATTCAAAATATAAATTCGGGGGCTGGGGAAATTTGTGAGGCCCCCACCCCGGCAAATTCAAAACCCAACAGTGCCATTCGTTTGTGCTACGTTTGAGCCGGTTTGTGCCGCAAACGTGTCGTTTGTGCTAGCTTAGTTTTTGACATATTAAAAATATAAATTGGAAGGGGGGACGCTTAGCCCCCCACTCCCGCAAATTCAAAATTCAACAGTGCCATTCGTTTGTGCTACGTTTGTGCTGGTTTGTGCCGCAAACCTTGTTGTTTGAGCTAGCATAGTTTTTGAGATATTTAAAATATAATTTTGGTTGGCTGGGGAAATGCTCAGCCCTCCACTCCCGCAAATTCAAATTTCAACAGTGTCATTCGTTTGTGCTACGTTGGTGCTGGTTTGTGCCGCAAACAGTGTCGTTGGTGCTAGCATAGCTTTTGAGATATTCAAAATATAAATTGGGGAGGCTGGGGAAATAGTCAGCCCCCCACCCCGGCAAATTCAAAAGTCAACAGTGCCAATCATTTGTTCTACGTTTGTGCTGGTTTGTGCCGCAAACCGTGTCGTTTGTGTTAGCATAGTTTTTGAGATATTCAAAATATAAATATGGGGGGGGGCTGGGGAAATGGTCAGCCCCCACACCGGGAAATTCAAAATGCAACAGTGCCATTCGTTTGTGCTACGTTTGTGCTGGTTTGTGCCGCAAACCGTGTCGTTTGTACTAGCATAGTTTTTGAGATATTCAAAATATAAATGGGGGAGGCTGGGGAAATAGTCAGCCCCCCACCCCGGCAAATTCAAAATTCAACAGTGCCAATCATTTGTTCTACGTTTGTGCTGGTTTGTGCCGCAAACCGTGTCGTTTGTGTTAGCATAGTTTTTGAGATATTCAAAATATAAATATGGGGGGGCTGGGGAAATGGTCAGCCCCCCACACCGGGAAATTCAAAATGCAACAGTGCCATTCGTTTGTGCTACGTTTGTGCTGGTTTGTGCCGCAAACCGTGTCGTTTGTACTAGCATAGTTTTTGAGATATTCAAAATATAAATGGGGGGGGGGGGCTGGGGATATTTGTGAGGCCCCACCCCGGCAAATTCAAAATCCAACAGTGCCATTCGTTTGTGCTACGTTTGTGCTGGTTTGTGCCGCGAACGTGTCGTTTGTGCTAGCTTAGTTTTTGAAATATTAAAAATATAAATTGGGAAGGGGGACGCTCTGCCCCCCACTCCCGCAAATTGAAAATTCGACAGTGCCATTCGTTTGTGCCGCAAACCGTGTTGTTTGAGCTAGCATAATTTTGAGATATTTAAAATATAATTTTGGTTGGCTGGGGAAATGCTCAGCCCTCCACTCCCGCAAATTCAAAATTCAACAGTGCCATTCGTTTGTGCTACGTTTGTGCTGGTTTGTACCGCAAACCATGTCGTTTGTGCTACGTTTGTGCTGGTTTGTGCCGCAAACCATGTCGTTTGTGCTAGCATAGTTTTGGAGATATTCAAAATATAAATTGGGGGGGGGGGCTGGGGAAATAGTCAGCCCCCCACCCCGGCAAATTCAAAATTCAACAGGGCCATTCGTTTGTGCTACGTTCGTGCTAGTTTGTGCCGCAAACCGTATCGTTTGTGCTAGCATAGTTTTTGAGATATTCAAAATATAAATTGGGGGGGATTTGTGAGGCCCCCAGCCCGGCAAATTCAAAATCCAACAGTGCCATTCGTTTGTGCTACGTTTGTGCTGGTTTGTGCCGCAAACGTGTCGTTTGTGCTAGCTTAGTTTTTGACATATTAAAAATATAAATTGGGAGGGGGACGCCCAGCCCCCCACTCCCGCAAATTCAAAATTCAACAGTGCCATTCGTTTGTGCTACGTTTGTGCTGGTTTGTGCCGCAAACCGTGTTGTTTGAGCTAGCATAGTTTTTGAGATATTTAAAATATTATTTTAGTTGGTTGGGGAAATGCTCAGCCCTCCACTCCCGCAAATTCAAAATTCAACAGTGTCATTCATTTGTGCTACGTTTCTGCTGGTTTATGCCACAAACCGTGCTGTTTATGCTAGCCTAATTTTCGAGATATTAAGTACCTAAATTTTGTTGTCAACCATTTCCTCAGACTTGCCCTCCCCCACCCCACTCGCAAATTTAATTTAGCATAGCCATTCGTTTGTGCTGGTTTGTGCCGGAAACCCTGTCGTTTGTGCTAGCTTAGCTTCCGAGTTATTAAATACCCAAATTTCGGTGTGGACCATTTCCCTAGCCTGTTTTGAATATAACATAAATTCGGCGGGTTGGGGGAATGCACCCCCTCCCATCCCACAAGTTCAAAATTCAACACAGCCATTCGTTTGTGCTGGTTTGTGCCACAAAACGTGTCGTTTGTGGTAGCTTAGTCTTCGAGATATTTCTGCGAACAAGCCTTTTTTTAATAACAAACAGGTCATGATTCTACAGTGAGCACGAGGTCATAAATAATGCACTGCGGATCAGTGGCATTAGATCATCTGGAGTGACGAAAGAATTGGATTCATAACAAAAGGAGGACATTTGTACGTATGACGCTGACAACATGATCCGAACCCTACTGTACCTACATTCAAACAGTAAAGCATCCTACCGCCGTTATGATGTGGGGTTGCATCTCAGCTCGTGGATTGGGTAGACTGCGTAACATTGAAGGTAACATGAATGCTGCCCATTATGTACAAGTACTGGAGAGGGAAAATGCTTCCTTCATCTGTTAACACGTTTCCAAATAGTGATAGCATCTTTCAGGACGACAACGTGCCCTGCCATCGGACATGAGTAGTGGACATGTGGTTGGTTTCTAAATCTGTCGGGAGGTTGCAATGTCCTACACAATAGCCGAATCTTAATCCGATCGAATACTTTGGATGAAACTGAAACAGGTGAGTGCGAGAAATCCTACAAATTAAGTAAAGTTACTTGAAGCTATGATTTCATGTTGGTATCATCTAACATCAAAGGAAGAACTTGAACACCTTTTGAGCAGTATGCCCAGGGGATGTGTCTTAGCAATTAAAAACAAAGGCAACCCCAATAATTATTAGACAATTTTATGTATGTGTACATACAAACAATTGTCTTATAATAATTATGCATAATATTATGGATACATTATGTATATGTACATACAGAGAAGTATGTCTTAAAACATATTTGACATTCATTGACTAAATGAACAAGTTCAACGAGTTCTATTTTTTTATTTCTCGTATCTTAAACAGTTTGTACTTAACCAGAAAAAAAAAGAAGTTTATGTTAGCTTTACAATTTCTTTCTGTCTTCTCATCCACTTCATGTACAACAATGCAGATATGTTAGATCTGTAAAACGTTTTCAGTTCCTTACGAAATTATTTTTAAAATGATGTACAGCCGTCGGTGGCGCAGTGGTCTAAGCGATGGCTTCTGATCATTCGTCCGAAAGGGGTCCGGGTTTGAATCCCGTCAGGAATGTATGTTGTGTTTGTCATACGGCACTGGCTCTCTCCCATCCCTGGAACCAGTGACCCTAAATTAGGGACGGGCGACTGCTTATAACCCATTGAGTTGCTCACGGTGGTCGTTAAACCTCCAATCAAAGGAAAAAAGGCCGCCCAGTGGCGCAGTGGTCTAAGCGATGGCCTCTGATCATTCGTCCGAAAGGGCTCCGGGTTCGAATCCTGGTGAGGCATGGATGTTGTGTTTGTCTTACGGTACTGGCTTTCTCCCTTCCCTGGAGCCGGTGACTCTAAATTAGGGACGGGCGACTGCTTATAGCCCATTGAGTTGCTCACGGTGGTCGTTAAACCTCCAATCAAAAAAAAAAAAAAAAAAAAAAGATGGTATGAAGGGACTGATGTTACTGTTAGTACATCTACTGGTAGGTGGAGTCTGTTTCATTATCACTTACATGGCTGTAAAAGCAGGCGTAAACCACTGTTAACTGCAAACCAAAGACAACATAGACTTCAGTGAGCAAAAATAGCATGTATCATGAACAACTAAGCCATATGAAAATGTTCTTTTCAATGATGAATCAGGATTTTGCCTTAATGGGAATCCGAGTAGTGCCTATGTAAGGAGATTCAAGCACGAAGAATTCCATCCAAGTTGCTTAGTGAGGCCAGTGTTAAGCATCCGGTGAAAGTCATGGTTTGGAGCTGCATGTGAGAACATTGCGATGCGAACCTCCATATTGTCGATGGTAAACCAAATGCCCAGAAATACATCTGGATATTAGAAAACAAGATGCTGTCATCACCTAATAGACTTTATGATAGTAATTTTATTTTTCAAGACGACAATGCACCCTGTCATCGTGCAAAACTAGTGAAAAACTGGTTTCATTAAAAAAATGCTCAGCATCTTGATTGGCCACCACACTAACCGGACTTAAACCCGATCGAAAATGTTTGGTTCAAAGTGCCGTATGAACTATCAAAGAAGAAGCCAACAACCAAAATTCATTGAATATGTAATTCAAATATGAAATCGTATTGTTCAACCAAATCTTTTACAAAACCTTGTTCACAGTATGCAATCAAGATGCAAACTTGTGATTAAAGCTAAAGTTTGGGCAACAAAATATTAGGTACACTTTATCATTTTGCTACATTATATGTATTTCTGTATTTAAATGTCTTTTCCTTTTTTATGAATTACAAAAACATGTTTTTGCTGTATACCTAAGTATTGGATAAACGATTCAATTTTTTAAATAATTTCGACTCGGACATGTTTTTTGAAATGTATCTTAAAAACAGAAGTAGCTACAGGAAAAGCAAAAACATTTTTTTTGAAATCTCCGCTAAATTTTCCACCTCCTGACATATAAATGATGAAATTGCAATAAAAATTAGATAGTTAAAAAAAAGTCAAACTTAAAAACTCACTGCCTTTGCAGCTGATGCAATACATTTCACACCACTGAAAAAGGATTAAATTAACATTTCTGAACTTACCCAAATTAAAAGATTTAAAACGGCTATTCAGCCGTAGTTGAAGGTTTTTCCAGGGGCAGGACGAAAGTTTTAGCTGCTTAAAGAAGTATCTGTAGATTTACATATTTACGAAGACATACTTACAACTTTTTAAAATAATCTCCATGAACATCTATACAACTTTGTGTTCCATTTTACCCAATTTGCAAAATAATCCCTATCCCTTCAAATTACATTTTGAATATCTCAAAAACTAAGCCATCACAAACGACACGGTTTGCCTCACAAAACAACACAAACGTAGCAAAAACGAATGGCACTGTTAATTTTAAATTTGCGTGGGTGGGGGCTGGGCGTTTCCCCAACTTCATAAAATTATATTTTGAATATCTCAAAAACTATACTAGCACAAACGACACGGTTTGAGGCACAAACCAGCTCAAACGTAGCACAAACGAATGGCACTGTTAAATTTTGAATTTGCAGGGGAGGGGCTGACCCCCCCAATTTATATTTTGAATATCTCAAAAACTATGCTAGCACAAACGACACGGTTTGCGGCATAAACCAGCACAAACGTAGCACAAACGAATGGCATTGTTGGATTTTGAATTTGCCGGGGTGGGGGAGCTGACCATTTCCCCAGTTCCCCAATTTATATTTTGAATATCTCAAAAACTATGCTAGCACAAACGACACGGTGTGCGGCACAAACCAGCACAAACGTAGAACAAATGAATGGCCCTGTTGAATTTTGAATTTGCCGGGGTGGGGGCTGACCAGTTCCCCAGTCCCCCCCCAATTTATATTTTGAATATCTCAAAAACTATGCTAGCACGAACGACACGGTTTGCGGCACAAACCAGCACAAAGGTGGCACAAACGAATGGCACTGTTGCATTTTGAATTTGCCGGGGTGGGGGCTGACCATCCCCCCCAATTTATATTTTGAATATCTCAAAAACTATGCTAGCACAAACGACACGGTTTGCGGCACAAACCAGCACAAACGTAGCACAAACGAATGGTATTGTTTAATTTTGAATTTGCCGGGATGGGGTGCTGGCGAAATGTACCTACACAATTCGGTATGATTGTCTCAGTTTACCGTTTTAAATGTTGTAAGTTATGCTTCACCAAGCTATAAAGAAAAACATTTTTAAGAGAAATCCAATGTGTTTTTGTGAAACACGTCGTCAAATTTTTGTACAGGATTTAATTTTGTTTTTTTATTAAAAAAGTCTTCTTTTTCTGAAAGCGATATGTCTCACTCGATATTTAAATTACATACAAAAGTAGCTCCAAGCAGCGACATAACTACTGTTTCCATTTGTCTTCTTAGACAAAAATCTTCAAACCATCTGGAAAACGCAATTTCCTTCCATGCTGCGCAGTGGTGTAAGAGCTATCTCCTGAACTTTCGCTCGAAACGGAACTGGGTTGGAATCCCGGTTAGGTATGAATGCAGTATTTTTCAGTCACTTTTTCCCTTCTTCCCGTAGAACCAGTACCCCTAAATCAGGAAGGGAAGACTATTTATAGTCCATCGATTGCTCACAATGGACGTTAAACTCCCCCAAAAATAGCAAAACGGAAAGGCATTTAATTTCATGTATTATTTTAAAATAAATAAATTTCCGTATTATTAAAGTTGTGTTAAATTATTTACTTCCTAATAAAAAAAAAATTCGCCGATCATTCTATCACACTATTGGACAGGGTGTATGCTTTGTCAACGTAACTACTTATTTTATCATGGGTCAGTGTTCCATGGTTTTACACGATTTACACCATTTTAAATTTAAACATCGCTGTTGAGCTTTAAGCATCAGTTCCCCCACACGTAACAATGCCTAGAGGATTTAAATATCTCCTTTGGCATAATGATTCAGTACCAACGATAACAAAGTTGCATAGCAATTTAATCATTAGACGAAAAATAACTCAGACTCTTTCAATGCATAAAATGAATGTCAGCCAACTACAGGTACAGTTTTCTCAAACTACTGATGTGTTTATTTCGCGACACGCTGCGTAACTCGTCTCTCTGCCGCCTGCGGAAAAATATGCCTGTCTGCTACTCGCTACTTGCCTGTATATATTTTATTGGAAGGAAATTAATGTGCCATGCGATGTACCCGAATTCGAAGCCCTGACTACTGCGCACTTTGCCTACTGAGATTGCGCAGCGCAAAGGAAAGACATCAGCAGGCAGGTGGCTTAAGTCAGTTGCAGTTAGCCGTCAGAAATCGAAGAGTATAAAAGGCAATGAATATTGAAGTGGACAATCAGCACATTCTCCGTTGCATGATGTATGGGTTTATTTGCGGTAGCACTCCCGTAAGTGCTGTAAGACACAATACCAGTGTGTACCCCAATACCACATTACATCGTCAGTGCCGTCGTTGGGGAACGGCTTCGAGAGGAAAATTTTGATCAGCCTGACTATCTCAAAGCTAGGAGAAAAGCAGAAATGTATACGGACATGGTGAAGACCTACCTACGTGTGACCATGAGGAAGTTAGCCAAACAACTAAGGTCTCTCACACGAGTATTACCACACACGTCAACTTGTGAAGGTACATAACAGGCACGTTGGGTTCCATATCACCTCACAGTTGAACAGAAAGCAAATCGCATGGGTGTATGACTCTACCTGTATGTGACTAAGTTGAACCGTTCGTGAACTTCATTTTGAGAGGTTACGAGCAATACTCCTGTATGCCAATGTGAGCGTTCGGAAACAATAATTGGATCAAAAACAGGAGCCAATGGCCCTCCCTTTGAAAATACGTCTTACATCCACTGTAAGGTCCTGCTGTGGGTTTGGCGGGATATGCTGGATGTCGTGTTTTTTGAGCTGCTGCCGTATAACAACTTTATCTCCGCCGATGTGTATTGCCGTCAGGTAGACAATTTATACACATCGCACACACTGAAAGTACCAGAGCTTCTGAACTCCAAATAACGTCCTCCTAAAGCAGGGTGAAGCGAAACTTCACACAGCACGTAAACTTATCATACGATCAAGTATCTGTGCTGGGAGCTGTTGGCGCAACCATCGGAATTTCCCGGATATGGATCCAAAGTACTACCACCTCTTCCGGTTGCTGAAGCATTTCGTAGACGGACAGCGCTTCCCCAATCGGGCAGATGCCGAATGCGCACTTACTCATTTCTTTGCGTCCAAGACTCCCCAATTCTACAGGGACGGCATGCAACATGTGTCCAAACGATGGAAGTACGCTGTGGCAAACGGTGAGTTCTGCATTTTGGATTGATTTTGTGCATACAGTAATTAAAACTATTCTGTTGCCTTGTATTTGAAGACATTACTTTCTTTCCGACCCATTACTAAATAAATTGCTGTGGGAACTAACAAATTCAGACAAAATAGTTCAAATCTTTCAATTATTTGTTCAGTTGCTGCTTACCATCAACTGAACAATAATTATTTTTTCAGTTGCTGTTTACCATCTTTGGTGAATCCCCAGCATTGTGAGGGGCTCCAAGAAGCAACCTGCCAAATTGGCTTGGCAGTTAGTGTGTGTGAGTCTGGAGGAATTCGAGGCCACTATGGTGCAGTGGAAGCAAATCTGGTGCGTAACTGGAAGACCCTGGGTTCGATTCCCGGAGGCGGCCAATGAGAATTTTTCCGTGACTCACTTATAAACGTGGAAAGAGCGATAACCTCCATTTGATGTTCCAAGTCCACGTCAAGAGTCTGTATTAACTATTCATTCGCCTTCTAATTATTTGTTCAGTTGCTGCTTACCATCTTTGGTGAATCCCCAGCATTGTGCGGGGCTCCAAGAAGCAACCTGTCGTATTGGCTTAGCAGTTAATGTGTGTGAGTCTGGAAGAATTCGAGGCTGCTGTGGTGCAGTGAAATCATATCCGGCGCGTAACTGGAAGACCCTGGATTCGATTCCCGTTGGCGGCCAATGATAATTTTTCCGTGACTAACTTATAAAAGTAGAATGAGCGATGACCTCTTTTTTGGATTTCTTTGCTGCAGAAAACTAGGACTTTTTACAGAACAAGGTTTCTTTCTAATCACAAAGCCCCATTTTAAAAGTGGATATTTTGGGAATATATATAAATTTTATACTGATGGTATTTAAAAGAAACCACAGCACTTTTTTGAATTACAATAATATTTTGATTTCTTGTAGATCAAGGGGCGGCCTTTTAAAAGTGTCCCTATGATGTCCTTTTGAAATCTAAATCTTAATAGATCAACATCATGGAAATCAATCATTTGCGTCAAAATCTTATGACTAAATGGCAGATGAAAAGCGAAACTTAATTTCAGCTATAACTTATAAAAGAGCCTCAGCTACTTTAGGGGAATACTTCTTTTTTGACCCCACAATGGTAGAGGTTTATGGAGATCACTTAGAAGTTGCAAGAAACATCATTTCAAACAATAAGCTATCACAAAATACTCTGAATACACCATTGATAAGTATAAACCAAAGAGAACACAACTTACTGGTGGAAAAATCTGGGATTTAATATATACCGGTGCGATATGTTTTATACCCGGATTATTTCCTCATAAGTTCTTCTGCTCTTGTCTTATATTTTAGCTATCACATATAGATAGAGCCACTAATCCTTCTATGAAGAATGTAATTTTTTTTCATATCAAATATTTGAACAACAAATAAGAAAATACAAAAAAAAAAAATAGGAAACATTTCTTTCGTTTAGAGCATGGTATACGTAACAGAACTAATAAATCAGAAAAACAGACCTCTTTTTCTCAAAAGGAACATATACGAATAGTGATATTACAGCAAGTATTTTAGTAAACTTATTGAATAAAACCTTGCAGTTACATAATATAATTCCAAATAAGCTTCTTGCCAAATTTTATGTTCAGCGCGGTGAAGAGTAAATTTGAATGCTAATCAAAGACATTTATATAATCGTCTTTTATTGATTTATAGCGGCTGTTTTTTCGTGATTAAACTCCCTAGTAATGTCGTCCCCTTTTATCCTAAAAATAAATAATTAGTAATTAAATGTGAAACTTTTTTCGATATGCAGCATCTCACTATAAATGTTCCATTCATAAATGGTTATATTCAATTCTTCTGTGAATATTTTAAGAAAAATGGGCGTTAAGCATTCATGCAATATTAATTCAAATCACGGCGCAAATTTCAAATTTGTAGCTCATGGGATTTGTGTGCTACGTTATAACTGATATCTGATGAACCAGTTTGAAAATTATTCGGTTGTAGAGGAAATATAATGACTTCATAAATATCACTATTATATTTTTGTTCCATATGTTTTCTTTTGTTCGTAATTGAGAACGTATTATGCCGATTTAAAAACTGATCTTGTATTCCTGATTTATGACTGTCTGATGAAAACCTGAGCCAAAGGGAATGTGTCAGCTATATTTGAAAAATATTTTTATTTCAATCAAACAACCAACTGGAAAAAGATTTTTTTTTTCTTTTCTGTGAAATGCTCTTCTAATATGTTCGACTACTTGTCAGAGCAACATGTATTAATTATTTCCTGTATTATATACTTCTATTTTGTAATCTGTCGTACAGTTACCACTAACTTCCACCATGCTCTACTAAACTACAACCTGATACTGCTGAATCTTTGAATATTATTCCGAGCCAAACTGCCAGGATTGTTTAGGAACGGTACGAGCAAACGGACGTAGAATTATGTGCCTTGAACTGGCCTACGACTGCCACAGACAATAATCAAATTAAGCATATCTGGTTTGTTTTGGGACAGCAAATACAATCTGAAGCCGCATAACCACGTAACTTACGCGATTTAAAGGACCTCCTGGTAACGTGTAGATACCCGATACTTGATACAAGACGCCTTTGCCGCCCTGGTGGCGCAGTGGTATAAACGATATCTTATCAGCATTTATCCGATAAGGGTCTGAGTTCGAATCCCTGTGAGGCATGGATGTTATGCTGGTTTTAAGGTATTGACTCTCTCCTTTTACTAGAACACGTTACCTTAAAATAGGGACGGACGACAGCTCATAGCCCATTGAATTGGCCATGGTGGTCGTTAAACCTTAAACTGATTTACCACGCACGATAATTGCCATGGTGGTCGTTATACCTTAACTTATTTACCACACACAAGCGTCTGCGTGAAACTGAGCCTCTTTCTTGCGAGATGTGTAACGAATGATTTGCGTTTTAATATTACAATATTGCGAGGTATTTTTCATAATTGTCAGTTTCATATAATTCATAAATTCATTTTTTCAACGAAACGATATTTTTTTTTGACTTAAGGGAACTTCACTCACTTTCAAGGAGTGTACCAAATTAATGGAACTTTCCAAACTTTTGTTCTGTCCTTGTCGTCCTGAAAGGCGATTGTTGAATTAATATATTTACCCGTTCATCACATTCCGTTACATTTTTAACGTTGTATCTTTCCTTTCCGCTGTCTGAAGCTACATTTGTTTTAAAGAGGAACTATATTTTATTTTACTTCTCCTTATTTTTAAAAGGGTATTCCTCCAGTCTTGTGTATTAAACCCTTGGATGAGTTCAATATATCCACGTAGCATTCTTTTTTTATTTATTTTTTAAATAATTCATAAAGTTTGTACGCGTATAATTATTTTTATTTTCAATAATTTTTTTTAATGTTTTTCCAAGACTGTTGTTTCAAGCGTTTTAGTGTAAGTTAAAACAAAAGATTACATGGAAATTATTTCTTGTTATTCATGGGAATGGAGTGGGTGTATTTCATGGTTGTAATCTAGTATTTCGTGGCTTAATCTGATATCTTCGTATACGTGGCATTTCATTAGGATATCAATTCGCCTCTCTACATATGGCTTTTTTTAACATCCACTAAAACAAAACGATGGGGATAGCGTCGTCTTCAACTAACTGGTACCACGAGAGACACAACACGTATTTCTTCTGCGTATGCGTATTCCCGTTGCTTCCACCTGGTGTTGGGGTTGAATCGCTTGCCAGGTACGGGCCACTAGTGGAACTTTCTTGAGGCCCGCAATTCACGGCGATACTGCATGGCCATCAATGGCAGCCAACTGATGGCTCTGCCACCAACGGACCCACAACGGGCCGTGAGCGACAGATTTCAGCCAGCCGTGAACCATCAATGCCAACTGTTGGCAAACAGTTTTCAAACACTTGTGTTTTTCCTAGGTGGTAAATCCCCAGCATTGTGCGGGGCTCCAAGAAGCAACCTGCCATGTGGTTTGGCAGTTAGTCGTATATGAGTCTGGAGACTTCGAGGACGCTATGATATAGTGGTAGCATGTCCGACGCGTAACTGGAAGACCTTGGGTTCAATTCCCGGTGGTGGCCGATGATAATTTTTCTGTGACTCCCTTATAAACGTGGAAAGAGTGATGACTTGTGTTTGATGTTTCTAATGCACGTTAATAGCGTATATTTGTTTTTTTCAAAATGGAAGCTTCATTTTGGTTATGATATCCAAGGTTTCTTTAATGCCAGAAATAGAAAAATATTTCTCTCTCTCTCTCTCTCTCTCTCTCTCTTTGGATAGATACGAGAATCTACTAAATTCTGCAGCTAAGTCAGCAAAACTTAGTGAATAAAGAATTGGATTTATTTTCACTCTCCCCCTCCCCGTCTTAAATGCGCATAGGCCCCTTATAAAAGGATCGATCTGTGAACTCTACAATAACAACAAGAGCATAAATTACCATGGTTTATCAAAGTATTTATTTGGGTGGATCTGAAGTGCAGTGTTTCCGGAGACATTTATCTGAGATCAGTAGACCAGAGCTCAAAACATCAGTAGAAATTAGTAGTTCGGAGATTTTCTTGAAATATTCACCACCTGACAGGGCTATTCTATTAAATGTAAGATCAATATGAATAGCATTTTAATCCAGTGGAATGACGAATTAACCGAAATGCTTTTAAACACCGGCTAGTACTCCTCGAAATACTCTGTAACGTAGGATTGGAAATTAAAACAAATACAGCTCGGTGTTGTTTTGCATCATTGTCACTTCAAACCTCCAAACATATGAAATAATCACGCTATTATTATGACATTTTGTCAGACACATACATAAAATCACTTTTGATATGAAAAATGTGCTATCAGTCTAAGAATATACGAAATGGGAAAAGCAATAGACTTATTAGCTTCACTACGTATCGCAGATGTATGTAGGAAATTTTGACCGCGATCAAAATATCAGTATGATCGGCAAAATGCTTAAATGTCAAGGACCGAATAAATCAGTTAGCAGTGTTGCTGTTGAAATCTTTAATCACCATAACACTTCTATGGAAATGAAGCATGTTTGAAATTCGCAGTTTTTGCGGAGGAGACACTATCAGTTTCTTTTATTAAAATATAAACCAAAAGCTTCACAGAAATAAACAGGTGGGTAGTTACACCAGATGATAACGATTCTTGTGAAAATCCGTTTATTTTGGTGTAATATACAGTAAAGAAACGGGCCGCCCCGGTGGCGCAGTGGTCTAAGGCGCTGGCCTCTGATCATTCGTCCGTAAGGGGTCCGGGTTCGAATCCCGGTCAGGCATGGATGTTGTGTTTGTCTTACGGCACTGGCTCTCTCCCTTCCCTGGAACCAGTGACCCTAAATTAGGGACGGGCGACTGCTTATAGCCCAATGAGTTGCTCACGGTGGTCGTTAAACCTCCAATCAAAAAAAAAAAAAAAAAAAAAAAAAAAAAAAAAAAAACAGTAAAGAAACGAGCGAGCTTTGACAAACAACGGGTAGCTTCTTCAGACTGGAATAACGTCTAAAGAATATATACAAGAATTTTCAAGAATTTAAACGCAAAATAACAATAATATAAACGTAAAAACTTCCGTGCAGGCGGATGAAAGGCATGTGCTAATCGTGTGCTGTTCGCAGAAACATGCGCCATGCAAAAGGTAAATCAAAAGAAAGTTCATCGTTGCACGCGATCGGGTTGGCTATAATTTCAATGGATTCCCTTATAGCAGTGGCATCGGCGTTCGTGTAAGAGGCGATTTCCTTCATGTCGCCCCATTGTGGAGTTGCTGAATGTGTTGCGACTTCTTTCGCTAGTGCTGTGTTTACTCTTCCTGCTGCAACATCTCTCTTGAGCTCCGCTAATCTTACCTTGAATGAGTGCTTTGTCATGCCCACATATTCTTTCATTGATCCGTCGGAATAGATTAACGGTATAGAGTAGACTCCGGCGTCTGAAAGATCCGTGATAGTGCTATTTTTTGAAGTGAAGATCCTGGCGAGTGGTTTTGCTCCTCTTATCCCGATGTCTAGACCAAATTTCCGTAGCGAGTTCTTGAGAAAATAACCGAAATGCTGTATGTAGGGGAAGGATCCAATAAAGCGGGGTGGTTGTCATATGTCCGGTTGTCAGGGCTGGTTGATTTAATTTTCGCCCTTTCAATAATGGCTTCTATCCTCTTTACGGCATAACCTGCTGTGGTTGCAAGGATTCGCAAATCATTGAGTTCTTTCCGGAGAGTAGGTAGATCAGAACAGTGCGTGAAGGCCCGTTGTGCCCTGTGCGGGAAAAGGGCCATTTTTTGCATCATCGGGCATGATGAGGAAAGCAGCATCACGTTTGGGATGTGTGTTGGCTTGCAGTAAACATTTGTTAGCGGCCTTCCGTGTGGTGTCTTTTTGACAAGTACATCAAAGAACGGGAGCGTGTTGTTGAATTCCTGTTCCATCGTGAAATTGATGCTTGGGTGCATAGTATTGAGCCGTTCGAAAAAACGATCGAGATCAATACTGTCATGAGGCCAGATTTCTTTACTGTATATTACGCCAAAATAAACGGATTTTCCCAAGAATCGTTACAAAAGCTTCACATTTACATTAAATCTAATGGTATAACGAACAAGATAGAGAAATAAAGAATATTTAAATTAAATTTGTTTAGAAACGAATTCGTCCGAAACAAGAGAATCATGAATTTAATTTTTAGTCATGCTTTTTTTTAGTCTAAGGATCACTAAAATTATTATTAGGGAACATGCGGAACAAACGTTTGTCCAACTGATGTCCCATGAACATCGCAGTATTAGAAACACCGAAAACAAAAATCAGTCATTTAAATGATAGCGTCGATTTTTTACTTGCATATATAATTTAGGTAACTGGTGATATGCTGCGTATATTTCGTGGTTTGCTAGCTAATATTTTTCTTAAGATTTGAAGTAGGATCGATTTACTTGGGCACTGTTAAAAGCACCCAGTTACCGTTACCCAGACAACTGAAGATTGAACATCGAATTGTTAGAGAAGTTAAATTCGCTTGCTTGAAAAAACGGTGTTTACAATACACGATGACAATAACAATTTCTAACGTTTTTTTATAATATTACTATTTTCTCAGGAATATAAGTGCAAGCATCTGTGCAGTTCATACTAGTAAAATAAAATGTGCTTTGAATTAACTGATGTACATTATATCGAATAATAGAAATTGTACTTGAATCTGTTCAGGTCGATTTCATTAGAAAGAAACAGTTTGTTCTTCAGCAATCATTTTATTTCCATTATTGTTATGTCCTGAGAACCATATTTTCGAGATATTAATAAAATTTCTAGAACAATGTTTGCTCTAGAAATATCGCGGAGTGTCAATAGAGGTATATTGATTTTGATAATTTCAACGTATATAGTGAAGTCTACGGTTGTAAACGCTCCTGCTGTTTATATGGTCATGCATTTTATTCACATAAATACTCATAAATTCCCACTGAAATAATAATATTTGCTTCCGTGCAGTAACTCAAGAAAGATTACACTCAATATTTAAAACATTAGAAATAAATCTGACGGGCAGTGGAAATGGGGATCCCCGCGGAGAGTGGAACAGGACCAAACCTTACGCAGGCCATAAATTGGCGGTTAGCAGGTCTTACCCACAGTGAATCAGTATCGACGAACATCGATAAATGTGGTGATCTGAGCGATATTAATCGTTGTCTCATTGTCATCGCAAGACATGTATGTCATTGTATCACCCAATGCGCAAGAACACTAGAGATCTCGAGCGGAACATTGTCAAGAGTGTATCGCCTGTATATCATTGACGGACGTAGTAGAGCCCTGATCGAAAATTGTGGGCGACCAAACGCCATTGATGACCGAGTCGTCGTAGAAAATCCAGGCTCGTACATACAGACAGCCTGAAAACAGCAGCACATGCCACGTTCAGGTTAAATGCCGGCGGCCTAAGCAGCGTCGGTGAGCGAGCGGGACGGTGCAAGTTGCATATTGTGCCGTAAGACAAATGACTCCCAACTCGTGCGCTAATGTCTACTGTTCGTCATATATTCATATTTTCGACACACACCACAACATATTAATGTGACAGCAGTGTCGACATTAAACTCGCACATCAGCCATATATTGCAAGGATAAGTCTTTCATTTCCGTTCTTTGAAAGTAGGTTGGTTGGTTGGTTGTTGGATTTTATTGGCGCAAGGGCCAGGTTTGGCCAAAGAGCGCCAGACAAAGAACTATCAGCCACAGATTTTTAAAAACGTGGAAAATGATTAAGAGCAGACAGGCTTGGTAAAATGTGAAAAAGAGTATGATGAAAGCTGTGAAGACAAGGTAGTTAATTAGGTTTATATAAAAAATTTATTAATTTACTATTATAATTATAATTTTTTTTTCTTTAAACACAACTACACAAAGGATGAGTCACTCTCGTCCCCCCACACTCCTCTGCAATGCTGGCAGAGGGCGGGGACGAACTGTCACTCTCTTCCCCCATGTTCCTCTGCAATGTTGTTTGAGGCTGGGGACGAACTGTCACTCTCCTCCCCCTATGTTCCTCTATAATGTTGGTTGAGGGTGGGGACCTCGCTGAGGCCGAGACAGTTGGATGGACACTGCACACCTTTGCGGATTGAGGGCCGGGTCTTCCGCACGTGCAGGTTTTCGGCTGGAAACTGGAAGAGACGGTCGGCAGCAAAAGAGAAGGCCCAGAATCAGGTATTCGAAAAATCTCGAGCTCGGGGAAAAACACCTGTGTCGCTTGGTCAGCTGTAGATCGCTTGGCAAGGGCGGCGAGAGCTACAGGGCGCGGAACAAAGGGCTGCACGGGTTGTGGCAGAGACTGAACTACTGCGGCAAAAGTACGCTGTCGGGTGGTGGGTATACCCAACTTGGCCTTGGCAGCAGGGTACGAGAGGCCTTCCAGGGTCTTGAGGCGCTGGATCGCCATCTCGTCCTTCCATTTCATACAGTTGCGGGAGTAAGCTGCATGGGCCTCACCGCAGTTAACACAGCAGGCCGCAGAAGTGCAACCTTCCCCGTCATGTTCACTGGAGCCACAATTTGCGCAACGAGCGGAACTCTTACAGAAACGTTGTGAATGCCCGTACCTCTGGCACCTGAAACAGCGCAGAGGACTGGGAATGTACGGGCGAACTCCACAGACCAAGTAGCCAGCCTTGATTTCGGTCGGAACTTTCGGGGAGTTAAAAGTCAAGATGACATTTTTTGACTTAATCATGGAACCATCACGCCGGAACATCATACGACGTGCAGCAATAACACCTTGATCAGCAAGTTCAGTCACGAATTCGTCTTCACTGCATAGCAAGAGATCAAACTCCGAAATAACACCCCGAGAGGTGTTAAGAAACGGGTGAGGTGTCACTTTTACAGGAATGCCTTGAAGACTAGTGAGGTTCAGAAAAGTGTTACTCTGAGAAACACTGCAAGTTTGGACAAGCAGGTCCCCAGAGCGAAGCTTCCTCACAGACTTCAAGGGGCCAACCGCAGCGTCCAAAGCTTTAGAAATGAAAAAGGGAGATCTGGTGGACAGTCTCTCATGCGGATCGATGGATTCTACAAGCAAGTGAGTAGCATGCGTAGTCACACCAATCGAGGGGAGACGACGCTTCGGAGCGACTAGTACAGCTGCCGAAGAAGAGGTTCCACATTCTTGGTCCAGGTCAAGGTCTAAAGACCGTTTAAGGGTATGAGACTTGGTAGGTTGAGAAGACGAAGGACAGTCGTTGTCAACTATCATTTTGTCAGGTGACTTAAATTTGGAGTTTTTGTTCTTTTTACCCATGGAAAAAAAGGAGGAAGATTCGTCTGCAGACTACTCCACCCACCACCGAGCCCTACAAGGGAGAACTGGAGGTCTGCAAGCCAAGAAAATGACGCTGGACACAGTTCTGGAGCTTATACGTTGCAGATATAGTCCGTTGGCTGTGATCACACGCACTCGGCGGACACTTCGGCCTCCGGGTACCGTCATGCCAACGCCTTTGGCATGATCCCACAGCCCCGGGCTCACCCTGCCGTGCTATACGACAAAAAAGCCGCTAAAGCCGTGTACACAACTTGGTACAAGACTTCTGACTAGAGGTGGGTTAGTCTCTAGCCTCCCGTTTACAGCGAAGCCGGGGTCGAAGAGGAGTGTTGGTACACAGGAGGCACTTATCCGGTCTCCTGCGACCTCAGCCGCCAGACATCCCATTTCCGCCTCACGGGTCTCCGCACGCGGCAAACATGCAGGTAGGTCTAGCACCCAAACCAGCTAAAAGGAAAAAAGAAATCCAAAGAAGACAAATCCTGGAAGGGAACCTAAACGGAATCTCAGCAACCTACGAACTGAGCGGTTAATATAATACAGTTAGTGGTGGAGGGTAACAAAACCACAAGACCGGGGTGTTAGTGCATAACGTGGTAGCGATTAGGGAAAGTATACAACACGGGCAACTAGCCAGTGGAGAAAATAAATAAAAACGAAAAAGCGAGACACAAGACCAGCTCGGGATCGTGGGGCCGCGACTCCCCAACAGCTGGATGAACAGCCGTCCCTGCAAACACCAACAGCACCAAAACAAAAAACAGGCGGTGGCATGACAACAGATGTTGACCAGTCACAAGTTCAGCTCGGGCCGTGGGGGCGCCGCTCCCCAAATAACTGGAAACCCAGTTATTCCCGTGCGGGGCTTTGAAAGTAGGAAATCCTACAGGTGAGCTATTCGCTTTTGCTAAAGTGTTTTTTTTTTTGCGACGGGAAAATAGCCTCTTACATAAGCTTCTTTGATAGAGAGTGAAAACCACTCAGCACATATAGTTTCAAAGCTAAATATTCCACTTCACTGTAATATCCGAAATTCTTGAATAGGATGGTTAAAATGCACAGGGCTCCGTAACCTGGCCCCACAAAACTGTGGATTAGCTCTTGTTGGAGCCCCATGAAGCAATGTTCCCAGATTGTCTTGTAAACACACTTCAAATTCTGGAGGGGTGTCATGGTTTAGGGCAAATTCTGTTGGAACAGAACCGGTCTACTCTCATTGCTGGAAGGTATAATACCCTGAAATAATTATCTGAACATTGTTGCAGACACATAGGATGGATTTTTTAGTTCATCTTCGAGCAGGTGACGGTGGCTTTTTGGTAACCGAAGCTGCGGATGATTACATGACTGCATAAATTACCAAGATGGCTATTAATTGTCGTGCACGTAAAACAAAGCAGATATAATGGACGTACAAACGCCTGGAAATTGTACACAGGATGTTCAAGCCTATACATTTTCTACTATCTCGTATCTACGAAGAAAAATTAATAGTATGTAAGGAAAGATATCCTGTTCTTATGTCCTACTTTTTTCTATGTTTAACCCTTAACCGGCTAATGAAATCTGATTCAGCCGCTATGAAAACGCCGCTGAGATCCGTAAAAGCCGCTTGGATAAACTTTTGTCATTTCATGAGCGAAAGCGACAAATCCCGTCATCATGAAGACCGGCGTTTTATCGTGGAACTATTGCACGTGTCTGCGGCCACCTTCACTGCACGACCCTATGTTGGTGATTTGGTAACTTGCTTGAAGCCGAATCATAGGTGGCGACTACGAGCGTACTGGATTGCTTAGGCATGCTCCACGGAGAATTTGTTTTTGATAAAAATGTGTATTATGCGATTGGAGCTTATGGAATAAGTTGTTTCTATTAGTTAATATCAGTAAGAGATTAGAAATAAAGTTTAATACACTCAAAATATTTTTAAATAGTGTATTTCGGATATTTAATTTCAGTATAAATGTATCTGAAATGTATTAGGTAAGTCATAATTTCATACTAACTCAGTAGAAAAAGCAGCTTTCAAATTTATTGAGAATAAAAATAAAATAGTTGTATACAGAAAAACAGGAACTAACATAAGAATCCTTCCAGTGGCCGTTTGGAATGAGGCGTTGTCTACAAATCAATATTCCGAGATGGCTCAGGGTTTTGGAATTTCAGCCATAGTGTATAACAAAAACCCTGATAACAGGGAAGCGTACAAGATATACGATGTGTTTGCTATTCCCTACAATCAGCAGCCCAAAATTAGGGACGGGTGACTAAGTTGTTCTCATTGGTCTTAAACCCAGAAAATAAAATGAAAGGTTATTTTCCTTTAAGGCCGTTGTATAATAAAGTTTACTCACAAGCATGACGATAAAAAACCCGATTAGTTTCAAATTTATACAAAATGTTGTTACTGGATTATAGTTAATAATACCATATACACGGTCGAGTCACATTATTGTGACCAACAGCTAATAAACATAGTAACCGCCGTGTGCCGCGCCGGCAGCAGCTAGACGGGCTGGGAGTGACTCAATAAGGTGCTCACAGGTATTTGGAGCCATGCTGACTGCAGTGCGTCTGACATCCATGGAGCGAACAACACGATCGAGGTGGTGCCACAGATTCTCAAATAGATTTTAAATCTATGGAATAAGGGAACCAACGAAATACTTTGAAGTCTTCATCGTGCTTTTCCAACCACTCTTGGACATTTCTAGCTATGTGACACGTCGCATTGTCGTACTGGAAAATCCTATCCACCCCAGGGGGAAAAAATCAGCATGTATGGGTGTGAGTGGTCTGCAAGGATGGATTCATAAGAAATTCGGTCCCTAGTGCTTTCCACAGGTACGAGGGGACCCACGGACTTCCTCGAAGACGTTCCCCAGACCATAACGCTGCGCCGACCAGGTTGTGTTCTTCCAGCAATGACTGAACAGTATTTGTACTCCGATGTTTCTCGCCTTATACGTCATCGTTCATCATTTCGATGGAGCAGGAAACATGACTCATCGGAAAAGGTTGTCCTTTACCAGGAGGTCCAATTCCGATACCTCCGTGAAAATGTAAGCCTTTTCTGCCGATGCACCTTTTATCATAGGTGCAGTGACTATCGGTCTGTATCCGAGCCCCATACGCAGCAGGGTTCGCTGAACTGTCGCTTTAGACACACTACTGGTAGCCCCCTGGTTCATTCGGGCAGTACGTTGCTCTACTGTAGCTTGTCGATCTGCTCTCACGCACCTTCGAAGCCGACATTCACATCTCACGTCAATGGCACGTGGTGCTCCGCAGTTTCCACGTCACTTATTCGAAGTTGTCCCATTTCTCCAATCACGGTACACTTTAACCACAGCTGCACACGAACAGTTCACAAACTGCGCTTTTTCAGAAATACTGTCACCCTCGGCCTGAAAGCCGATAATCAACCCTTTTTGCAAATCTGATAAAGCACTACTTTTATCCATGAGAGCAACGAGTGATATATTTTCAGATTGCCTACAGCACACCCTATATACCCTCCAAACCAGCTCACGACACGTGCCTTCTTTCATTGTCTGCATGCTGTTGACGTCAAAAGTAGGAGGTCGTCACAATAATATGACTCGACTTAGTATTTGTTTATCTATTGTGAAGAACGAAATTAGTGTACGAAAATTACTAAGTAATTTTTTTCGAGCATGCTCTGCGAGTTAAGAAAGTCGACGCCTATGATTGGAATCACATATATTTCTTCAAGAAAACATGTCCAAAACATAAGTCATCATTCATTCAATGAAGTATTCGGTATATTAAAATTTTATATATTGCCGAATATGCATGCCACGAAAGTAGTTCCCAGCTGAAGTCATTCACTTAAAATCCCGTTTTCTGAAATATGTCTCAGGGTTTTTGAACCATATATGATGTTATATTTTACTTAAAATTTATAATCTACTACAAAATATTTTTATTTATATTTGGCTTTTGTTAACTGAGGGAACACTCAGAATTTACCAAAATATCATCATGTAACTAAAAGAATAATAAAAATAATATAGGTACATAATCATGGCATGTCCAAATATTACATTTGTGTAATCTTTAAGGATTTTAGTGACATGAGGTGTGTCAATAACACACTTTCATAGCCAAAAGCGGATCATAGTCACATGCGGAACAAGTGATTAATGTTGAAGAAACGGAAACAAAAAAAAATTGAAAGGGCAATTAACTTTACCTCTCGAAACTGTTACTCATGGGCAGAAGTGTTATTTTGCCCAGAAAAAGCTGAAAGCTTATTTTTCCATATGAAAGCAATGTTGTGCAAAACAGCAATAAAGGTGCTCTCTCTAAACCCAAAAAGTGTGTACTACAACTCACGCCTGTGCAAAAGCGACTTTCTTTTTAAAGAATTTAAATAAAGCGACTGGAAGCAACTGTTTAAACAGAAAATGGGGATCACAGATTTTTGGATACCCTGCCTTAACTATCGCTGCCACTGTTTTAGAAATGCACTGCTGTTAATTCCAAAGATAGTAATGAACGCATGCATGCGTGCTAACCGTTTTAGGAAGCAGGCAGGGAAGTGGTGCCTTATTTGGTGAACTGCTTTCCGAGCATTAAGTAGAGAACGAGTCACACGCGATCAAACCCTTCTAGCAGGAGTGACATTGAAAGCGCCCAACTCGTTCAGACTCCTCAGATGTTTCATACTCCCGTATTTCCACCCAAAAGAGTGTTTTGCATAATGAATAATGTGTTGTACTGTTTCGAAGAATGTGTCCATAATTTTTTAACCTACGTAAAATATCAATCTAAAGATTTTACAAATTTATTTGGAAAATTGGTTATATAAAAAGAAAACGTTCAAATTTGAGAAGCATGCGGATCTGAATTTGTCATTAGTGCGAAATGCACGAACTCAATGTTAACGTTTAGTACTTCAGGGTACTATTTATATGTATAAACAAATACATCGCTCTTTCCACGTTCCAGAAACTCATAGCAACCGAAAATTGTTATTAGGTCCCTTCCGGGGAATTGAATCCACGGATCTCTCGATATCTAGCCGAAAGCGATATCCTTACACATATATTTGTTTATTTACGTTAGCTTTACACATGTATTTGTTTATTTACGATAGCCTTTACACATGTATTTGTTTATTTACGTTAGCCTTTACACATGTATTTGTTTATTTACTGACGCCACGTATTTGGAGGATTTTCACTTCAGGGGACTTTGATTGTCTTCTGTGAGGACCATCCAACGCGTCATTCGTGGTCAGTCCTAATCCACATTATGAAGGTTGCTCCTAAAAAAAGCATCCATGCCCACTAAAGCATACCTACGTGCCTAAAATCTTAAATACTTCTGAGCCTCGCTTTTACCACTTTAAGATTGACCTATCGCGCATCTGCACATTTCTATTCTTTTGACATAATTTCTCTACTAGATGTTGTATTTAAGCAGATGTCATACTTTTCAGTGAAACGACTTTTCTGTTATTTCTGTGCCAATTGCAATAATATGGCTTGGCCAATTAGCAAGATACATTTATAATATTTCTGATATTTAGAGTCCATATCGTGGCTGCCACTGAATTTCAGAAATTCGTTTCAAGTCTCCCATTCTCCTTTATCAGATGGCAGGTTCCTAGGTTTAAACAGTTTCTGGTGCTAAGTGGATATCATAACAATCAGTTCAAATACCCCATATTTGTTCACCTGTGCCCTTTCAGAATCGTATTCATAGAAGGGAAAGCTTGACTTGAACCGAAGATCCGTATATGCAAAAAACAGGGTTTAAGTGGAGATATATTCAGCAAAATTCTGTCATTGTTATGTAATTTTTTGCCATGAAACCTAACAGCTTAACCAAGTTACTATTATATAACGTAGATCTCTAACTAGATTAAATAGAAATTGATTCTATTTCTGTAACTAGATCAACCAAAAGTGACTACACCATGAAAAATAATTTAGTTTCCTTTTTTTTTTAATTTATTCAGGTTGGATATTATCAGTCAGTTTGCATTATCAGTTCCAGAAAAGCCAGTAAGATTATGGATTTTAGAAAGAAGAAACGGCAAGATAAGCCATATCATAAGACACTTGGAGTGTTGTGCCAGCTTGATTGGACGTAGAATGGAAGGAAAGCTGGTAAAGGACTTCGAAAATTCAATATATGGGTCATATAACAAGAGCAAGATGCTACCGGAACATACAGCTCATTGCTCAGGAGAAAATTCCTTTGTGGATAAAAACCAATACGACCAAACAACCTTAATGTTGAGAAGAGATGGTTTGCACTCATAAAGAAATCAAGTGACAGAAATTTTAACAAGTCATTCAAATTTCGATGTACGACGACTAGTTTCTACAAAGACTATTGTTATTCACTTCTTCAGAAATCACACACATTTTGAGGCGAGTGAAAACACGCATTCCGTAAACTTTCAAGCTATCAAACGTAGAGTAACGAAAACTCTTCTGTTTAATAGATATAAAATATATATATATTTCAGGTAAACTACTGAAATATATTTTACTTATCATTGATATATATATATATACTCTAAGTCGTATATAAGAGAACAATCATTGTAGGTTTATGATCACTCAATTTTTTAGAATAGAATAAATATCAGCAAACATTTAAAGATGAAAGAGATAGATTTTGGTGATTATTGAAGGAAAAATTAGGCAAATTATAATAATCTTTGGTTATTTTAAACGATGATTTCAATTTTGTTCTGTCATTGATTTCATACCGTTCTGTTGCGGTTGTGCATGTAGATCCAAGCAAGGTGTGGGTATCACTGATAAACATGAATGAGTATTTTTGAAATAGTCGGCGTGTCTGGGATATGAACGCTTACGCATATGGGGAAATTTACTACCATAGCTTGGAACATATAGAAGGGATACGGCATAATTTGAGGATTAAGCTGTACATATATGCTAAAGTTTAAACGTTTTGCAGTACGGTGTATTACATTATGCTCCATATCTTACCTCAAAAATATTTAAGAACAAGGAAAACAAGGAAAACCTGCCTGTAATCTTCCAGAGAGATAGAAAAAATTCGTCCATAATTTGGATTGTTCAAAATCACGTTTTGTTAGGTATTAAAGATTAGTATAGCTACCTACCTGTTGATTAAGTAATTGTTTTCAGTCATCATAATGAATGAAATTCCTTAGTAAACTTGAAACAGACCATTTTCTTGGACACTTGTGAATAACTTTGTATACACAACTTCCCACCGACCCATAATGTCATTCCAAGAAGACATTTTGCTCATGTTGGTTTGCCAGCCATTGTTTTACAAATTTGGTTTTTATTTTAAATACGTCACGATGAGTCAAATGTGTACCTTTCGGTTCCCAAATGATGAATCATGCACTGTTTACTGGGATTACTAATTTGAGTTTATCACAAGACTAGACGCGATACATCTGTTTGTATTTTGTTATCGCGGCGTAAGCAGTTATTCGTTTATCCACTGCATATTTATCAGATTTGAACATCTAAAAGCCCTTTAGTGAAAGCGTCTATTTCGATTCCCATCAATAAAGCATTACGGTTAGAATAAATTTGAAATACGGATTTTCAGCCGAAAATCAGGAGGCTCCGTGATATTGTATTTTGGATAGGAGAAAGACCAAAACAGGTGAAAATTTCATCAGCTCTGCAGTTATGAAAAGTTATAATGCCACATATGAGACAATTTCAGATGGTATTATTCTATTCTTTGTTCCCTGCCGGGTGATTGAATTCATATTATTTTTATTAATCAATCAAGTGTTATTAGATTTGCTTATCAGAAACGGAACAAGCACAGGTGCAGGATTTAACTCATTTACCCAAAGCACTTCTTCGTTGATCTTTATTTCTCGCTGCAGATTCAGAATGTCGAACGGAAAGAAATTCCTCCTTTTAGCTTCTAAACGTTTGCCACAAAATGTTTGGTTGGACTGTAATGACTATATTTGAAGTGGTCACATGTTCGTCTGTGCTGCCGTTTCGATGAGCAATAATAAATAACTATTATCTCTTCTTTTTTCTGGTGCAAAGAAACTTTTTTGACTCTCTTATATCAATACCTTTTTGTTTCTTTTAAAATTGCATCTTTTCGTTACTTCTTTCAACTAGGAGTTATCAGGTAAAAGTTGTTGCACATTTAGTAGTGAGAAGTCTGACAGGTTCAGATCATGCTCTTTGTAATTTCTGCCTCTGTATGACCCTCGGTTAAATTCAGAATATGGCAAAATTAAAGCTTTTAGTATATTTATAGGGAAAAGATGTTAGATAAATAAGAATCTGATATTTTCTTGGAATTTGTGCCATGTCGTAAATGAACAGTGTCGCCTTTGACAATGCCCTTTGTAGCCTGAATCTCACACAATAAAAATATTCGGTTAACATGTAGTATCTTTTTATTCTGAAAAAGAAGGCAATGTAACCGATACTTGATCTTTTCAAAGAATTCGCACATTTTTTTTGTGTGCAGAACATCATATCAGACAGCGTAATATTTCTCATTGCTTTGAAAATAATATCAATGTCTCTCTATAAAATTATCAAATATTCGCTAATTGGTAATTAACAATTAAGAAAGAACAGTATTATTCGCACATAATTTTGTAAGCAATTATTCGGAAGATAAAACCAAGGGTAATTGATGCTGCATTCAAAAAAGATTATGTTCAAATAGTCCGGGACATCCTTGTGTAAATAAATTGCGTATGTAACTAATCTCATATAGAACAACTATACTTTAACTGAGGCATCCATTATAGAATTTTCTTTTGAAGGCAACTAAGTTACTGGCAAACACGGAAGCGAATGCACCTGAGAATTTACGAATGACATTCTTTAGTTTGAAGGATGAGCTGTTAAACTCGGGACGTGGTACCATAATGGTAATATTCTTCTTCATATCGTGATTTTGGCTACGTGTATTTCATGATGTGAACCACAAGCATTGTTACCAACTTCAAAAAGATGTTCAAGGGTCATCCAACGTCTATCAGAGAGGATACGACCCTTCGTTTTGAACCACACAGGCATCGGAAGAAATAAATTTCATGGAAATATTACCTGTGTTCCCGTACACTTAGGATCTGAATCCAAAATTCTCATATTTACTCTTTATACAGTAACGGCATCGACAGTTCTAGGCATTAAAGCTAACGAAAGCTAACAGAGAGAAACCAAGAAGTTCATTTGGCACATGGCATTGTGCAATTTTAAACAGATGTAATTCCTTTTTCTCAACTCACTACTTCGATGTGTTTATTTACTTCATTACACAGTTGTTCCTTGGCAGTAAATTAAAGTACTGTATTTATTCTGCTAAACAGAGATGGCCGCCCCGGTGGCGCAGTGGTCTAAGGCGCTGACCTCTGATCATTCGTCCGTAAGGGGTCCGGGTTCGAATCCCGGTCAGGCATGGATGTTGTGTTTGTCTTACGGCACTGGCTCTCTCCCTTCCCTGGAACCAGTGACCCTAAATTAGGGACGGGCGACTGCTTATAGCCCATTGAGTTGCTCACGGTGGTCGTTAAACCTCCAATCAAAAAAATAAAAAAATAAACAGAGATGTTCTGGTTTATGAGGATGCAAAACGTAACCTTTAGAATGAGTAATGCGCGAGCAGTGACGTAATTCACCTCCCAAACTGTCCTTTTAAGTGTCACCCGAAATAATGATGAAACTTTATCCCTATAAGAGTTACGTGGTTTTACCTTTCACATACGACGAAAGTTCGCAGCACGTCAGAGCTAATTCGTCAGCTGTGTAGATAACGCCTTTGATGGAAATGTAACCATTGCAGAAACCCTTTTATTAAATGATGTCTGTTTAAGGGCGACATCAGAATTTTGAAAAGCGGAACTCATGTGAAAGTTCAGATCAGATTATATCATATGTAGAGGATTTTAGTTAATGAGTGTCCGACTCCAGATCTTAAACAACCCTTAGAAATAGGAATTTAGGATATTTGTGCTGGATTGCACATTTGGACAGTGACACTGAAGCGAAGCAGAAAGCAGTAGTATAATGAATATATCGCTTATGCTACTGAATTATAATGAATTTAGCTTCTTCTAAGCTAAAGCTTCTTCTAATGCTTGTTGTTTGTTAATTATATCATGAATAAACTTTCCTGCTAGTAGTGTAGTAATAATAATAAACAAGCTTTTTAACTGCTAGTAATGTTGTAGTAGTAATTAAGATGAATAAAGTCTTATGCTGGTTGTTAATGATAATCAACTAATGAAATTAACCTAACAGCCAGACAGAAATCTGACAAAACTATGAAGTGAGAAAGACGTACTTACTAAGACAATCTTTTATTTGATAAACTTCTGGCTCTCACATAAACGAAGATCTCCTTACACACGAAACAAAGCTCTCACGCACATAAACAACCGCTCTCTCCATACAACAACAGCTCTCTGACACATAAACAACAGCTTACTTCGTACAACAACAGCTCTCTCTACGCACATCAACAAAAAGCTCTCCCTACGTATCGTTGAACGCGCCTATTTATACTGGCTACCACCACGTCATGACTTACACTCATTGCCAGATCTCATTCAGCGGGAGAAATAACAGCTCGTTCAGTAAGAAGATAATTTACATAGTAAAATAAAATAACCAGAGATAGTAAAAATCAAAAGGAAAGTGAATCTAGAGTATACGTTACATCATCTCCCCCTTAATTTTTTTTTTGTTCGAAAAACCTATCAATTCTGGAGTATAAGTCTTACACTTCGTTGATTGACGTTTATCGACCTCTTTTTTGTTTTGTTGTTTGGTGGCAGCAGTATGTACAATCTCAAACTTGGCATGACAAAATCAAGAAATCTGTATTCGTCTGTGAAACACTTTATATACTTGAACAAAACAAACATGCATCGGCATACCTTCCTTTTATTCTGCCTAGCAGGAATCACTTTTTTAATTTCAAATTACGTTCTCATATTTCGTTGAATACACACCAACTGTATCAGCAGCGAAGATTGCCTGGAGCTGCCTAACAGTAACAATTTTTATTATTTTACCCCTAAGCACACATATATATATAAAAAATTTGGATTAGTAGATGGACATAGAAGAAACATAAAAAAAAACTCATATCTACACAAAAAAGAATGCATAGGCCCACACGAAAAAAGAAATTCTCTCACGCCAACAGGTCGTGCAGGAAAAACAACAAACGGAGAAAAGAACCTGTCCACGAAAACTTACTTATCTCGAGGACGCATAAAAAACTCTAGTACGATAACGTTTTCCAGGCCTAATCGGACTGGTAAATTCAGGTGGCGTAGATCGCTTTAAGGACGTGACTGGATCATCGGTAGTCTGTCGGTCAAGAAATCCCGGCGGCTGACAGGAACGGTCAGGAACGGCTGACGTCCGTCGGTCAGGAACGGCTGAAGTATGTCGGTCCGGAAATCCCTGCGGCTGACAGGAACGGTCAGGAATGGCTGAAGTCTGTCGGTCCGGAAATCCCTGCGTCTGACAGGAATGGTCAGGAACGGCTGACGTCCGTCGGTCCGGAAATCCCTGCGGCTGACAGGAACGGTCAGGAACGGCTGTAGTCCGTCCGTCCGGAAATCCCTGCCGCTGACAGGAACGGGCTCCCCCAGGCTTTTGATATGTAGTCCCTTTGTGCTAGGGCCCGTGTTGTCCTTCCAGCATTCTTTTGGACGGACGCGGCTCCGGCCACAACGTTTGTTTTCGCTTTCGCCCTCGTGGCATGAGAGTAGAAGCAGGCATCGGCCCTGTTTGCCCTGAGCGTAGGTTCCAGGGGCGAAACCCGGGCGGAAGCAAGAATCTCTGCCTTCGTCGCTGTTGCGGCGAAGCAGATTGGGGAGACAAGTTACGTTTTCGCCCAGCTTTTGGTGTTACTGGGCGGTTTGTAATTGGTGTTTGACGTTTAGGAATAGTCAAATTATTGTTCATAACTGATAAATCAGAAATATCCGAAGACTCTGAGTCGCTGCTGTAATTTACTGGTCGTGCAGGGCGATGTTTATTTCTGCATATAGGAATACTCTCTGACGAGGTATTCAAGGAAGTAGGAGCTTGTGTTGGTGTAGAGTTATTGGGGAATGGTGCAGCAATAGTCTTGGCAATGGTTGGAGGGAAAGGAACGATACTAGCATTTGAAGAACTTGATTCGAGCCTTCGTCTCATGGGAGAATCAGGTTGCGTGTTTGGAAACCCGTCTTGAGGAGGGGAGGGAGAAGAAAAAAATCACTGGAGATTCTTCAAAAATGTTTGCTGGTTCGTCCAAAATTTCTGGAGGTTGATCGTGAGATATAGACTCTTGAGTCTGTGGAACAGAAGGTTGAGTAGGGTTGATTATAAAATCGATATTTCGTTCATGATACTTGCGACACTGAGCAACGTGTACGTATTGAAATTGATTGTCGGGTTTTTCAAGAATAATGTTATTTTCAAGTACATTTGACACCCGATATGGACCTTCGTAGCTGGGTGCAAATTTCTTCACTAAAGTATGAGGAACAGAAGACTGGAAGTGCGTTTCCACGAGAAAGATCTACAACGACAAGATCTGGTTCCCTACGCCTAGTATTATAATATCTTGCTTGAGCCGCTTGTGCTCCTAGCATTGCAACACGAGCTTTTTCTGCCATGATTCGTACTGATTGCGGAGTTGGTCGCTGGTTTAGTTCGTCGATAATCCCCGTTAAATTTTCAAAAAGGGGTTTTAATTTTGCGACCCAGAAAAATTTCTGCAGGAGTAATTTTAGTAGATTCGTGAACAGACGAGCGAAGGGCGAACGAAAAAAGCTCAAGATGGTCATCCCATCGCTCGTGATGATCCATGACAAATGTAGCAATCATTTTCACTAGCGTGCGGTTTACTCGTTCCGCAGGATTACTCTGGGGATGATAAGGGGAAATGAATTTATGCTTAATGTGTAGTCTCGCACACATTCTTTCAAAAATGTCAGAAATAAATTGTGCACCATTATCCAAAACTACTATATTAGGTGCACCATATCTAGAGAATACTTCACTAATTAATACATTACAAATACCTTCTGCCGTAGCGGCTTTAATGGGAAAAACTTCAACCAATTTAGAAAAATTATCAGTTAATACTAAAACGTAACGAGCTTTGTTTTTAACAGATAAAGGACAAGGTTCCAATAAATCTATTGAAATAATGTCAAAAACATGAGAACTTGAACTAGATTTCAAGTGACCGGCCGGTCTTACATTACGGTAATTATTAATCTGACACAAGTGACATGATTGAACGTATGCGAGCACACTTTGGTACATGGCAGGCCACTAGGCAACATCCCGCAATTTACAACGGGTCTTGCGAATACCTAAATGGCCTGCAAGAGGTTTGTCATGAAATTCGTTTAAAAGAGCCATTCTAAGGGTTCGCGGAATACATGGGCGAAACTCTGCTCTAGTAGTCCTAGATTTCTTATAGTAAAGCAGACCCTCATGACTTCAAAATGCTGTGACCTTCCAGCCAGAGAAGGATCACTTTGTAGGGGCGAACCCACAAGCAAAAAATTATAGATATCCCCAAAATCTGGATCATTTATTAATTCTGCCATTATCTGCTCTGTGGATGTTATATCAGCTATTAGAAGTAAAGGCTGACATACAGGAGTAGTTTCTGTGGGGACCCCACTAATCGGAACGCGAGACAATGCGTCCGGTAATTCATTCGTATGACCTGGCTGATACGAAATTTTCATATTGCTCTCTTGTAACTTCAGAGCCCACTTCATAAGTCTTTGAGATAGGTGCTTAGCAGAATTCAAATACTGAAGGGCAGAATGATCCGTAATTATGTTAACTGTCAATTCGTTAAGATAACATTGAAATTTGTCAAGAGCATACACAACAGCAGGACATTCACGTTCCGTAGCTGAATAATTGCGTTCAGCTTTGGCTAAAGTACGAGACGCAAAAGCTATTGAATGCCCAGCTTGTGACAAAACGCAACCAAGACCAACTCCGGATGCGTCAGTATAAATATCAAATTCCTTAGTATGATCCCGGAAAGCCAACACAGGAGGCTGAGTCAACGCAGACTTCAGTGTTTCAAACACAGCGTTAGCCTCAGGTGTCCAAACAAACTTCTTGTATTTACGTTTTAAAGCATACAATGGCTCACTGATTGTAGCATAAGCGGGGACGAACTGCTGATACCATCCGGTCATTCCCAGAAAGCGTGATAGTTCTTTTGCTGTTTTAGGCCGAGGAAAGTCAACAATAGGCCTGATTTTTTCATTATCCGTAAATAAGCCGTGCGGAGTGATTTTTAAATCCAGATATACAATCTCGTCCCTCGCTATCTGGCATTTACTAGGTTTTAACGTCAAGCCAGCATTCTGTATGAGTTGGAACACCTGTTTGAGCAGAGAAAGGTGCTCGTCAAAAGTCTCAAATGTAATAATAATGTCATCCAAATATACATGCACATGGGGACCCAGAACAGGTCTGAGAACCGTATCCATAAGCTTTTTTAAAGTAGCAGGTGCAGAAGCTAATCCAAAGGGCATACGTAAGTATTCATAAGCCCCAAAAGGAGTCACAAAGCCTGTTTTATCGACAGAGTCCGGATGTACCGCCACCTGCCAATATCCACTCGCCAAATCCAAGGTTGACATCATTTAGTTGATGACAGGTCATGCAAAATATGCGACATGACAGGTAGTGGATAATTGATCGTTTTTGTGACTTGGTTGAGCTTGCGGAAATCTGTCACGAAACTAAATTCATTGGGTTGTTTCTTAGGAACCAAAAAGGCAGGAGCAGACCAGGCGCTTGTTGATTCCCTTATTATGCCCTGTTAAATCATTTCAGAAATTTGACGTTGCATTTCCTGTTTCTCATGGGGAGCACAAGGGTAAAGATTCGTCGCTATCGGTTTCGAACCCTCAGTGTCAACGACATGATAAACCACCTGTGTGAAACCAGGTTGATCAGAAAATAAACCAGGGCTTTCCTGCAAAAGTAGAGAAAGCTGGTTTCGTTGCCTCTCATTCAATTGGTTACTCAATAACAAACTCGTTATATCTATAGGAACCGTAGGAATCACTTCAATAGGTTCCGGAAAGGAAATCACATGTTGTATGAAATTCAGAGTAACTTGAAACGTATTAATAAAGTCCATTCCCATTAGACATGTAACAGGTAGTTCGTCTATAAGCAGGAAAGAATGCGTAAAACGAGCCTTACCCAGCCCTAGAGATAATGTGACAGTTCCTGTGATACTGAATATTTCGTTATTTGCACCTCGCAAATACTGCGTCGCAGGCTGAACGAGTATTGCAGGAAAATTGTCAGTGCAAAACTTCGTATTTAGGGCTGATATTTCAGAACCAGTGTCGAACTTTGTCTCGACAATAATATCTTCAATTGTCAAGAACACATCAGGCAACTGAGGAGTTTGAACAGTCACTAATACTGTTTTGGGGTCAGAATGCTTGGTATCTGGAAGCAGGACCGAACCTTGGTCTACTTCCTTTGGAAGTTTAAAGGATTCCTGGTTGGATTATCATGCGGTCTGAAACCTCGACACTGCCGGGTATCGGGAAAATTTTCACGATGAGGAAAACTGCGTGAAACCTGCGTCGGGAACTCCGCGTGTCTGTTGACATTTTCATATCTATTACTTCTTCCCTCAGCACTGGCAGAAAAATCATCATTGCCCTGAGCATGAAAACGTTCCGAATGCTGCGAATTGGAACGGGGTCGAGCATACTGTGCATTTGTACGATATCCCGAAGATTGTTCAGAAACTCGCTGTTGGTTTGCCACTCTTCTGTGTGGTGTAACGTATGAAGCTTGGGCGTGCACTTGTGTATGCTCGCGCTGAAAGTTATTAGGCCTATTATGCCGCTGAGGGTTTTCGTAATAAGCCTCGCGGGGTGCCCGAGCATGGTGAGTTGAACCATGTTTGCCGTGTCGCTCTTCATACGTTCGTATGAGGCGAAGGCATTCATGAATTGTAGCAGGGTGTCGAACCTCAAGAAAATCTTGTAAAAATGGGTCGAACTGTTGCAATAGGGTGTCCAACATGTCGACATGACTGGCATGTGGATCCCATAAGTTATATAAGCGTGTTGTTTCCGACGCAAATGCAACAGGGCTATCGTTGGGTCCTTGCTGACGAGAAAAAAGTTGTTGTGCAAGGCTAGCTCGACTGAGGCCGAAAGGAAAGACCTCCAAAAATTCTGCACGGAAATTCTCATAATGAGAATCCGGGTTCGACACTCTCCACTGCCGATACCAGGTCTTAGCGGTATCCTTCAAGCAAGTGCCTGCGATTTGCACTTAGCAGTCTTAAGGAATATTATAGAGATCAAAATGATCTTCCAAATCTTCGAGGAATTTTAAGGATCCCTCCAACCCATTGAAATGAATTGTTCCTGCATGCGGCACGAAATGGGCAAGCATTCTGCTTCGCTGAGAGGATTGAACTCACTCAGGTACGACCCGCGACTCAGAGTAACAGGAAGCTGGTGAATTACGAAATTGTGAAGAACGAAATTGTGAAGAATGCCTGGGGACTTGTAAATCATTCATATCAAAGTGAGACAAACAGGCTTCTTGCAAATTGTCAAAAAAAAACAGCATCACCATCGAAGTCTGATTTAGGGTGAAAAATTGAAGTTGTCTCGGGTAAGGAAGATATGGGTAATTATTGTCAAGATCTCGTGTTCGAGAAAAGTTCGGGCGCCAATTATAATAAATATATCGCTTCTGCTACTGAATTATAATGAATTCAGCTTCTTCTAAGCTAAAGCTTCTTCTAATGCTTGTTGTTTGTTAATTATATCATGAATAAACTTTGATGCTAGTAGTGTAGTAATAATAATAAACAAGCTTTTAACTCCTAGTAATGTTGTAGTAGTAATTAAGATGAATAAAGTCTTATGCTGGTTGTTAATAATAATTAACTAATGAAATTAACCTAACAGCCAGACAGAAATCTGACAAAACTATGAAGTGAGAAAGACGTACTTACTAAGACAATCTTTTATTTGGTAAACTTCTTTCTCTCACATAAACGAAGATCTCTTTACACACGAAACAAAGCTCTCACGCACATAAACAACCGCTCTCTCTATACAACAACAGCTCTCTGACACATAAATAAGAGCTCACTTCGTACAACAACAGCTCTCTCTACGCACATCAACAAAAAGCTCTCCCTACGTATCGTTGAACGCGCCTATTTATACTGGCTACCACCACGTCATGACTTACACTCATTGCCAGATCTCATTCAGCGGGAGAAATAACATCTCGTTCAGTAAGAAGATAATTTACATAGTAAAATAAAATAAC
The DNA here is from genome assembly GCA_039090855.1 of Macrothele yani. NCBI lineage: Eukaryota > Metazoa > Arthropoda > Arachnida > Araneae > Macrothelidae > Macrothele > Macrothele yani. Next base: position 111,267,173 of record CM077015.1, on the reverse strand, counting down.
CAGAGATAGTAAAAATCAAAAGGAAAGTGAATCTAGAGTATACATTACAGTAGGGAAACACATTTTTTCATTACAAGGGGAGAGTACCCTGGGTTCGACGGTTTAACGTGCCTATCCGAGTTAATTGGGAATATTTAGAAATTCTACTGTTCGTACATAGCTGTGGTTGAACCAGAGGTTTGTACGTGGTAGCCAGAAGTTGACCACTTGGCCATTCACGGATTTACAAGAAAGTTTCTTTGACGAAGAGTATTTAAAGAAAATTATGTTAATAAAATACTGATAATTTTAAATATAATCCAATCGTTATGACTAGAGCTCAGCACATGAAAATAATAATGAATAAGTATCTTTTAAATACTGAATAATATTTCAACAAAGGAAAATATTTCCATACGTCGTGTCAAGTAATTAAAAAATGTATGACACAATAAAGAGACAGAAACAAATTACATACAGGTTTAAATTGCCAAACAATATAACTCAACTAATTAGGACCTGCACTCAATCTATTCGACATAAATATTGCTTCGTTTTCCTTACAGCCTTTCCATTTGGTTTCGTTTTGCATTTTCTTTTACATACAGATAGCGTTGTCCTCTCCACCTTTGTTCATATGACGATATTCTGCTGTTTTTGAGCAGAAAAGATAATTACATAATTAAACATTTACTTCTGGTGTACCTTCGCTTCCAGCACACGATGGGAGATACAATTTATTCAAGCGCATAAAGCATTTTCGATTGCAAGTTCTCCAGTACACAGGAATATATATAAAATCATGATAAATTACCAGCAATGTGTATTTCGGTTTTTTCATCAAAACCGGACTTTTATGTGAATGAAAGTTAAATTGCATTTTAAGAAATTCAGAACGTGAGTAGACTCTGGCGAGCTTTCAGACGTTTGTAGTACCAAATTATTTTCTCACCTAATTCAGCAACATCCGCTTATAATGATGAGGGAACTGACTGAAACACTCGTTAAACCCGTACGCCCGCTATATCTATTTTGGTGTGAAAATTCACAACAATTAAAATTATGCATACGCAATATTTGGCATACACGTCTATATAGTGTTATGCATACATACACCGAAGAGACGAAATATTATGGCCAGCATGCCAATAGAAAGAAATACAGGTAAACAACGCACCGTGTGAAGGAGATGAAATGGTAAAAATAAAATTTGATACGGAGATCTGTTAGAATCATTTTGGTTCTTCAGATGAGAAAGGCAGTGGACATAATTGAGTTTGACAAAGGCCAAATTGTAAAGGTCAGATGACGGTTTCAAAGGAGTTCTGAGACGGCAATGCATTTGGAGTGCACACGACCACAGCTGTTGTCAGTAACTTTGAAGAGGAGTCTGAAGAAAGAAAGACCACTAACTGCGGATAGGGTGTGCAGCGACAGAGTCTCAACGATTCTAGAGGTAAGCAAGGATATCCCGTGTGGTACGCGCCTGGAGAAGATTTGTCGTTAAACAACTCGCTTGTTTTTTGAATGCTTGCAATGGCAGCAATGTGCCACAACACAAATTTCACCGAGCCATGCTGAAAATGGGCTCCTTAGCCGTAGGTCGTACCGATTCTGATGCTAACATCGATTCATCCTTACAGAGGAAGCGATGCTGCTGCATTATTTGAGAACTATGAAGGTAAAATATATTTTTAATATCAAATCAGGCACCCTGTACGAAAGCACAAGAATAAACCCGAAGCGAGATGTTGATAATATTATTAAACCTTTAAATAATTATATCACCTGCAAAGTCAGTTTCTATTCGAATTTGCTGTAACCATCAAAACTGATGCAATGAAGTGTTACAGAAAAATTGTCACTGTACTTTTGACATTTAGTATCGAACGAAGTGATGAAAATTTCTTCTTTTCGGTGAATTTCTGTGCTTATCAACAACTACGTGGCTCATAATGAAGATTGGGTATCCTGATAAGTTCGAGCATGGAGACATTCTACCCAAAAACAGTTGTTTTCAGTTTGGATAGATTAATACGTACTCTATAAATCATGTTTGCAGTGCACACATTTCTTTACTCTCAGTTGTGCTTTTATGTAATAGTTCAGACATTGCCCCTGCGGAAGTTTTCGATTTCAGGAGCAATGATCACCTCATGTATTAAGGCTTCTTTCACGCAGTATGTTTTCTTATACGCAAAGATGTTAGATTATTGCGTTCTCTGTGACTTATGTATGTTTTTCTTGGAATTGTACGCTATACTTTAAATGTTACTCCGAATGATCTTTAAACTTTTGTATTTTGTGTTAGGGAGCATTATCAGAAACAACTTTGCAGTCAATTCAGTCAGCTGTCCTGATATCTGAAAAGTCACGACAATTGATGGACTGATTCTTTCTCAGGAATGTCACAATTCCTTGAGCTTTTTATGTTTTGTATACACACACTCCTGTCTCTCGAAATTACAACACCCGAAAATACGTACGCGATCGGGCTGAAAGTCTAAGGATGGCCAAGTCACGTGAGAAGGTTCAAATGACTGCATAAGTGACAACCAATTCCTCGTAGCTGCTCCACAGGAAAGATAAAACCAGAACACACTGGGTAAGTTCTTTTAATCCATTCACGGGAATCGTGGCCGTAAGGAACTAGTACTAAATAGGTAAACCCTGCCGTAGAAAAAACGACGCCTACGTACAGTTGAATAACTTCGGACATTGCTGCTCTGTCGGACTGCCGGAAAGAAGACGTTCCTTTCACGACATCGCCACACTTGTGCGATAAAACCTGATCAGATAATTGTTGTATCGTGTCTCTTAGAAGAGTAAGGCTGGCGCTCTGACATGAGAATTTTGGAGACCTGCAAAGGACGAAAGCGCGTGAAGAAAGTCATTTCCACTGTATTACACCAAAGTCCCCAGGTTTAGCAGAGCACTGAAGGTCTGTATCAAAGAGAATGGTACATCTAGTTATGAAGAAACAAAGAACCGTGCATGCTTTAAGTTACATCATGTAGGATCAGGCATGAGAAGGTACATCTGAGCCACTTCATTAATTGTGAATAACTTGAATCCCTTTAAATTCCCGAAGGTCAGGGTTAGCCCCAACTTCAGTACGAATAAAAAAACCTCTCGAACAGTCGTCATCCTACGTCTATCGGGTAAACCTTTATTTTTAATTGGGAGTTTAAGGAACACCGTGAGTAATTTATTGGGCTACTAGCAGTCGCCCATCCCTAATGTAGAAACAATGCTTCTAGGAAAGGGTGAGAGCCAGTGCCATAAAAGAAACACAAAATTTTTGCTGCACCGGGATTCGAACCTAGACCCATTTCGGACGAATGATGAGAAGCCATCGCTTAGACCACTGCGTCATCGGGGCGACGTTGGCTAAAAGGTGTGAACCAAATGCGCGCTTTAGTATGACGCTGCCTTGAACGTAATGACACTGAACCAGTGTTAAGACTTAATTGATACATATATGTGTATCGGACAGTCTAAAAAATAAAAGATGTGATAGATCATGCCGACAAAAGAGTTGCCTTATATTGGAATCTATGTCGTTTCAGGATGATTCGACTGTCTCGTGCTAAAGAGATAAGAAGCTTTACCAAACCTAAGTGGAAATGCGCTTTTTTAAAGAAAAGTGAGGGATATATATATAAAATATATATATCCCTCACTTTTAATATTTCTTTATTTCAATGAATAATAAAATGTTACTGTACCATTTATAATTTTCCTTACATATTCAAGATGATTTAAAAGCAACTCTGTCTCACAAGTTCGCAAATAAAAATGGTCGTACTTTTTACGTTATTTTGATGTAGCACAGCCTTAAAGCTGCTTACGTCTACAAGTTGAAATTTTTACTGCAGCTTTACCCCTAAGGCCACATTGCTGTGTAAAAATATTAGAGTTTTAGGAGCTGTCCCTATTGAGATATTAGGCCTAAAAAAGTGCCACTTTTAAGGTTCGGACTATGTTTGGAGGTCTATAGAAAAAAAGGACGAGAGTCTCAGGTTTAAAATTTTGTGAATTAATAGTCCAACTAGATACATGTAAACATACAAAGTCTGAAGTATAAGACTTTTTTACCATTCTTAAAAAAAATTATGCCTGAAATTAGCAATTTGAGCGAAATTATTAAACATTGTGTAAGGGCCATTTCATATCTTTTCACAAGAGGTAGCTAAAGCATTCTTGGTAAAAACTGTAGAACATTTCATGTAAAAAAGAATGATCTTTATTTGAACATGATAGCTCTAGTAGTAAAGTTATTAAATTTTACGTAAACGATTATTTTGGTCGAAAACGCCATGTGAAGCCAAAGAAAAACGGCCGCCAGAAAAAATAAGACTTATAAAAAAAAATTTATGTGGTTTTGAAGAGTTAATATATTGGGAATATTGTATGCAAAATATAAAAAATATTTCAAAATGTCAAGCAACAGTCACTGGTTGATTTAACGTGGAATGACACCTTAACTTAAGTTTATCTTTCCCTGGAAACAGTGGTCCAAAATTAGCTATATATAAATGAGCAATTATTATGTTACTAGGACGATAATCGTAGTCGATCATGCCGACAAAAGAACTATCTCAATTATATATATATATGTGTGTATCATCATCACCATCATCATCATCATTGTCAACCATTATCAATCCACTGCTGGACGAAGGTCTCCCCAAGTTTCCTCCACAACGGTCTGTCTTGTGGCAATCTCCTCCATGTCACTCCCGCATACTTTCGAATTTCATCCACCCATCTCATATGTGGTCTTCTTCTGGGTCTTTTCCTGTCCCTTGGAGTCCAATCTATAATTTCAGCTGTCTATCGATGGTCTGTTCTTCTGGCTTTAGGTCCAGCCCATTGCCATTTTAGAGATTTAACTCTAATCATGATGTCTTCCACTCGTGTCCTTTTTCGGATCCAGGAGATCCTCTTCTTATCTCTCCTGGTTACACCAAGCATGCACCTCTCCATGTTACTTTGAGTTGTCTGCAGCCTTTGTATGTCTCTTTTAGTTAAGGTCCACGTCTCTGTACCATACGTAAGCACTGGAAGGATGCATTGATCAAGCACTTTTCTTTTAAGACATATTGGCATATTGCTCTTGAAAATTATGCTGTTTCTTCTAAAAGCTCTCCAGGCAAGTTTTGTACGCCGATTAATTTCTTCATCAATGTGACCCTCACTTGATATCTGCTGTCCAAGACAAAAGTATGTATCTGTTATCTCCAGCATTTCTCCATCAGTCGAAAAATCTTCATTTCTTGTAAAAGCATTGAACATCTCTGTTGTCTTCTGAAAGTTCATCTTTAATCTCACTTCTTTAAAAAATGAACTTTCAGAAGACAAAAGTGATGTTCAATGTTTTTACAAGAAATGAAGATTTTTCGACTAATGGAGAAAAGTTGGAGATAACAGACACGTACGTTTATTTTGGACAGCAGATATCAAGGGAGGGTCACATTGATGAAGAAATTTATCGCCGTACAAAACTTGCCTGGAGAGCGTTTTGAAGAAACAGCATAATTTTAAAGAGCAATATGCCATTATGTCTTATAGGAAAAGTGTTTGATCAATGCATCCTTCCGGTGCTTACGTATACTGCAGAGACGTGTACCTTAATTAAAAGAGACATACAAAGGCTGCAGACAACTCACAGAGCCATGGAGAGGTGCATGCTTGGTGTAACCAGGAGAGATAAGAAGAGGAACTCGTGGATCAAAAAATGACAAGAGTGGAAGACATCATGATCAGAGATAAATCCCTGAAACGGCAATGGGCTGGACATACTGCCAGAAGGACACACCATCGATGGACAGTATATATATATATCAGGAAAAACCAAACTGTTGATGGAAAAAAAGAGAGATGAGGGCAACTAAAGAAGATGTGACTTCCAAAGTGGAATATATAGAGCTATGCAAGACAGTACGAAAAAGTATCATTGAAGACGTAAGGAAATTCACTCTGAACTAGTGAGGAAAGCAATTGAAAACAACCAAAGCCTAAAGACAGCAAAAGGGCATCTCAGTAAGGGAAGAAAACGAATTATGGCACTGAGAAAAGAAGATGGATCTGTAACACGAAATAGAGGCGAAACTTTGACAAAAGTGAAATATTTCTACTCCAAATTATATGAACGGGATGATACATGTACTCCAGACATCATGAAAGGTACCAGTACCATAGTTCTTCCATTCCTCCCACTAGAAGTTGCAACCATCAGCAGTTACAATGGCTTTGAAATCCTGAGGTATTAAAGATGCGTACATTAATACACTGCTGGACAATTGCTAAGGACGGATCATAAACGGCTATATAGCGCATAAAAAAGTAACTGTGGTTGGATGCCAAGTGAAATAAAATAATGTCCGAATGTCAGGACATTACAAGAAAGACAATTTATTGTGCTCTGAAATCCAGAAGGCTTTGGAACGTGTTCAAGGGACAAACAGGCCATTTTGTGCAGAATACGTAAACGTGAAAAAAATGCAATTACCGTCCGCAGGCGTTCCGGTGTAAGATGTCAATACGGGATATGGCCACCATGGAGGGCGATGCAAGATTCCACACGTCGTGTCATGCTTTGCACAACATTATCAACCAGCTGTAGGGGTAATTTATCCCACTCCTCTGTCACTGCACGGATGAGGGTGTCCTTGTTTATTGGAGGGCATTGGCGACCAGCAAGACTCCTACCCAAAGCATCCCACACATTTTCAATGGGATTCAGATCTGGAGAACGTGCTGGCCATACGAGGCGTTGAATATCCTCGCTCTCAAGACACTCCTGGACAGCGACTGTTCGATGACATGTTGCGTTGTCGTCCATGAAAATGAATCTATCACCGACAGCACCACGGAACATGCGAACATGAGGTAGCAGAACATCATTAATGTATCGTTGGCCAGTCATAGTCCCAGTTGGAAGCACATAGAGGGACGTACGGCCATTGATCATGATGCCAGTCCATACCATGACACTACATGTCGGATATCGGTCCCTTTCCTGTATGTTTGCTGGACAATATGCAGTACCACTATCAGCCAGATCAGTTGTCGTCGACAATCAGACGATGGACTGTATCTACTCTCATCTGAGAAGAGGACAGCAGACCAGTCGTTATCAGTCCAATTGCGATGTTGATGGCAATTTTGCAAACGGGCGGTACGGTGACGTCTGGACAATGGGATGCACACAACAGGACGGCGGACTTATAGTCCACCTTCATGCAAACGTCTGGCGACAGTTTGTCGGGAGATCCGCTTGCCAGTAGCAGCCATAAACTGATTTGCTACCTCACTAGCTGTGCTGCGCCGGTGTCTTTTTGTTGATAGCACTATGTAGCGATCTTCTGCAGGTGTCGTACTGCGAACACGACCTCCCCCGTGACGTTTGCACACTCTCCATTTGTTTGAAATGATTTCCAAAGCCTTGAAACAACACTGTGGCTGACGTCGAACTCCCTGGCAACATCTGTTATTTTTCGCCCTTCTTCAATCTTGCTAATAATACGGCCACGCGTAAAATCATCTAGGTGATGTCGGGAAGACATACTGAAAATTGCAAGTTCGTCAATTGATTCTTTCCCTTTAAACTTTGCGTTTGAACAACAACTGTCAATACACGTCAAATCCTTTATATCTCTTATCAGCGCTATGATGTCACGAAGAAGTTCGGCAATCCAAAATTTGCATACGCACAACACGTCTTACTGTATCCTGCACTTATGCTAATTTCCACATTTTCCTGCCTTCCATTTTATGGTTGCTGTCGTTGCTATTGTCATCCGTCCTTAGCAATTGTCCGGCAGTGTATTATTAATAACACCTATGAAAATGCAAGCGCAAAGATTCGGCTGTTTGAAACCACAACACACATAAAAATTGGAACGGGAGTGCGACAAGGTGACACCATATCTCACAAGCTCTTTAATGCCACATTACAAAACATCTTTCAGTCACTGAACTGGGAAAACAAAGGGATAAATATTAATGGAGATTATCTAACTCACCTTCGTTTTGCTGAAGACTAAGTTACTGTTGCAATTACCCCATGAGAGCTGCAGAGTATGATCCAGGATCTTGCTAACAAGAGAAAAGAAGTGAGATAAAAATGATCTTTCAGAAGAAAAATGTGTTGCACAAGGCTTTTACAAGAAATGAAGATTTATCAATTGATGGGAGAAAACTGGAGATAACCAATACCTACATTTGTCTTGGACAGCAGACATCAAGTGATGGTCACATTAATGAAGAAATAAATCGGTGTATATAACTTTCCTGCAGAGATTGTGGAAGAAACAGCATAATTTTTAACAGAAATATGCCATTATGTTTTAAAAAAAAGTGCTTGACCAGTGCCTCCTTCCAGTGCTTACGTATTGTGCAGAGACGTGGACCTTAACTAAAAGAGACATACAAACGCTACAGACAACTCAAATAGGCATGGAGAGGGGCATACTTGGTGTAACCAGAGAGATAAGAAGATTAACTCGTGAATTTGAAAAATGACAAGAGTGGAAGACATCGTGATCAGAGTTAACTCCCTGCAATGGCAATGGGCTGAACATACTGCCAGAAGGACAGACCATCGATGGACAGCCGAAATTTTAGATTGGATTCCAAGGGACAGGAAAAGACCCAGAAGAGGACCACATTGGAAAGATGGGTGGATGAAATTCGAAAGTATGAGGGAGTAACATGGAGGAGAATGGCACAAGACAGATCATTGTGGAAGAAAATTAGGGAGACCTTCGTCCAGCAGTGGATTTATAATGGTTGATATATATATATATACACTGAAGATAAATTGAATTAAAGACAGCTGGAGTTATGCAAATGTGGCGCTGTGGGCGGCACTGTAAACGGAAACGACATGACTTTTGCAGCGGTACTACAATATAAGGAGTGATGCGACAGGAATAAGTAAGAGTCGGATGCCGTCTGGGTAGGACGAAATATCTCAGCGCATTTGATCGTGGGCAAATTGTCGGGGCCCGACGAATGGATCACTGCATCTCGGAAGTCGTGCAAACACTGGGATTTTCACGAGCCACGGTGTTACGGGTGCACCGTGAGTACATCGAATCCGGTAAAACCCTCCCTGCAAGGACCTACTGCCATGGACAACAGCGTGTGGCTGAGCTGGGTCATCTCGGCTAGCTCGCATTGTAACAGCGGATAGATGGGTCACAGTGCAAGAAATCATTCGGCATTATAACGCAGGTGCACAAAAACGTGTAAACAACCACACCATCTAGAACGATCTCCTCGCTATGGGGTACAGAAGCCATCGTCTCACGTGGGTACCGCTGCTGACCGCACATCACAGGTTGCACAGATTAGCCTGGGCGCAGGAACATCGCCACTGGACCCTAGACATGTGGGGAAATGTTGCCTGGACTGATGAGTCGAGATTCACGTTGGTACATGCGGATGGCAGGATACGAGTATGGCGCAAACCACATGAAGCAATGGATCCTTCTTGCCAGCAGGGTACTCTTCAAGCTGGTGGGTGTGGTATTCTCGTCTGGGGACTGTTTACGTGGACAGAAAAGGGACCGCTGGTTCGATTGACATCGTCCTTCACAGGTCAACGATACCGGGATTTCCTGGACGATCATTTGCTCCCGTTTGAGCGTCTGCAACATCCCACTGAGGACCTCATTCTGCAACGAGACAATGCACCGTGCCATCGCTCCCGAATTGTATGCGAATGGTTGGATGAACAATCCACACAGGTGACCGCTCTTCCTTGGCCAACTAGGTCACCTGACCTCAATCCCATCGAGCACATCTTGGATGCCATCGAGAGAGATATTCGAGGCTCTGACCCACTTCCATCAAATCTTCGTGAACTGTGGGAGCGTGTTCATGGGTCGTGGTTCCGTATGGCTTCCCAACGCTTCCGGTGTCTTGTCGAGTTCCTGGAGCGAGTATTACAGAAACCGCCGCATTCGTGAAATTTTCAAGAGCGGCTGTTGTTAAAATGTTTAAATACTAGATTGTAAGCCAAAAAACTGGGTCTCTACGTGCAACGTGTGGTCGTGATCGACTAGTGACTGCTCGGGCGGAACGGATAGTGTCCAGACTGGTAACAGACAACAGAAGGGCAACAGTGCAGGAAATTACAGACCATCTTAATCAAGAATCCCCTCAAATGATCTCTGCACGCACTGTTCGCCGTACACTGCATCGGATGGGATATGGCAGCCGAAGGCCTGTTCGAACACCTTTGCTGTCTGCAGTTAACAAGAGAAAACGTCTCCAGTTCGCACAGGAACACAATGATTGGACAGTCGATAATTGGAAACAAATTATGTGGCCCGATGAATCACGTTTTCAATTGCACCATGCCGATGGCCGAGTGAGAATTTGGCGGAAACAGCACGAAAGCATCGAGCCCAAAAGCATTGCTACAAACCTTCAAGCTGGTGGAGGCAACGTTGTGGTTTGGAAAATGTTTTCCTGGCATGCTTTCGGCCCTTTAATTCATGTTGATGAACTTCTGACTCGCGCATCATATCTAAACATCGTTGCGGACCAAGTGCATCCTGTCATGTGGATGGTTTATAACAGTGGCGTTGGCTACTTTCAACAATATAATGCGTCCTTCCATACTGCTCGTATTGTACAGGATTTGTTTCAGGAACATGCCGGTGAGTTAGCTCTGCTTAGGTGCTCCCCCACAATCTCCACATCTCAACCCCATTGAGAATTTGTGGGAGAAAGTTGAACGAGCCATCAGACAGCTGGATCCACAACCCTGCACTCTCACACTCCTGGAAAGTGCTATTCATCAAGCATTGACTCAGATCCCACAAACCACCTATCACCATCTCGTGGAGTCCATCCCACGAAGAATCGACGCAGTATTAAATGCAAAGGGTCGCCCAACGAAGTGATGAGGGGGTGGTCATACAAAAGTGGGCACTCGGTGTATATATACAGGGTGCATAGGAAATCCCCTTTAGCCTGAAATAACTTGCAAACGGAGAGAGGTACAGTTATGCAATTGCGATAACTGTATAGCAAAGTGACTACGCCCTATCGAATGCAACCAATAGCAGTGCCCCTATTATCGAAATGCGGAAGTTAGCCATTGCAAATCTAAAACGAAAATAGATAGAGCAAAATGTCCAATTACATAGTTGTAGAGCATCAATAAATTTGTACAAAACAACATTTGTTTCATACGGATAACATAAATTCTCGCCTAAATGCCCTAAAATGTCCGAAATCGATGCGCTACGATTCGAATTTGCATATTCACGTTTCGCAAATGTAGATGTATGCAAATGCAGATTGTGATGTTCTACCGTACCTATGATATAAATACCAGTAGCAGGATGTACCTTGATCAGAAGTATAGGTCTACGTACGCTGTATGAGAACGGCGAGTTTCACTCAAAAAGTCAGGTGTATGCAACAGCGCCTACAAGTCTGCTGGATCTACCTCGTCGTGTTACAGATGCTTGCAATAGTGTGACACCTTCCATGTTGAGAAAAGTGCATGCAGAGTTACTTTCACGAATACAAATGTGTATCGTGGGCAATGGCGAACTCTTCGAACATACTCGACATTAACGTTTTATCACTGTGCGCCAGTTTGCCTTTTTTGTTTTGTCTGACGTCATCAAACTGTATTGACTTAAGTACGCGTTTATGCAATAAATTGTGTGTATTTGCTCATACCTTTGCCTGTTCCATTAAAACGTTCACACAAAACGTCGCGCATCGATTTCGGACATTTTAGGATATTCAGGCGACAATTTATCTTATCTGTGTGAAACAAATTTCGTTTTGTACTAATTAATTGATGCTCTACAACTTTGTAACTGGATGTTTTGCTCTATCTCTTTTCATTTTCGATTTGTAATGGCTAACGTCCGCATTTCGCCACTAGGGGCAGTGCTATTGGTTGTATTCTATCAGGCGTAGTCGCTTACTATACCGTTATCTCACTTGCATTATTGTACGTATCTCCGTTCGCAAGTCATTCCAGTTTAAAGGAACTTTCCTATGCACCCTGTATATTTCTATATTAAAACATTTCTTTCTTTAACAGTTTTATTTATGGAAGACAGAACAAGTGTCCATTTTTTAAACACTTGGATCATTATATGGAAACCACATTTAGAACGAATCTACATTATTGTATTTATTTACTAACAGACAACAAAATATTTGTATATCACCCTTTCGACGATATCTAATTCCACGCTAGTTCACAATCAAAATTTCGACAGCATTGCATTTTTATTCTCTTGGCAACTAAATGTGAAGTTCAGAAGGCTTCAGTTACTAATGTGAGACACAAAAATGGTTTGCCTTATATTCCATTCATAATGTGTTCTCACACGTTATAGTGAACTTAAAACGCCTCCACAATTCAATTAACCCATACAATCACTGCAGGAACGTGCAGCACATTCATTCTTCATTTAGCTACAACACTGTTCTACATTCACATTTAATCTGGGACTGCTGAAAGGCTAGGACTAGGTGCTGAACATAACACGTCATGGAAATTTTCTGGAACAAAGAAAAGAGTAATATTACTTTTTATAATTTATTTTTCGAATATAAAACTAGTGATTCCTCATTTGGAATTCATCATATCGTACCGACAGACAACACAGCAACAATGAAATATACTAAATACCAGAATGTTGATGAACTCAATTACGAGATAATTCAATGTTTGATGAGGGTCGTACGTAGCTTCAAACGGTTGCGCGGAGAGGGGCTGACCTGTTGCTAATTCTAGTTCCGTGGAATCGCGCTCACGACAGTTTCGGTGGAATATCCTAACTTTGTAGCAAATCATTCAAAAGCCGAGTTCTGCGCGGGTGAGTATTATCAAGAAGCCTTTACCTTGTTCCCTTTGTTGTACAATTAATAGCCTTTGTATGCATAATTTATTGTAACTTATTATTGTCATGTGACAGCATAAATAAACAAAATTATTATTATAATTATTATTATTATTATTCCCGAAAGAGTATGATATAGGACTCTAGGACATCGCCTTAATAGCACTCACCATTCACATTGTCTCTGTAAACACGTGAAGTAGTGTGCGGACGATTATCATAATGCCCCCCAATTGACAAGACTGCCGTCTACGAAAAAGACACGTGCAATGATGATTGCAGGGTAATTACGGGATCTTTGTTTTCTAAAGATGCAATGCCACAGAGAATCCACTTGCAGACTGAATCTCGACTTGTATGTAAAAATAACACCTGCCTATTTGTCTGGGCTGTCGGAGAAACGCTGTCTGAGATAGTTAGTTCAAAAGAGCTCTCTCCTCTTGAATGTGTCTCCTAACATATAGTAGAATTGTATTAAGCTTTCGATGTACCGTTTGTATTGATAGCCTCATCTTATTGACAGAGGATAGTTCCAAGCAGAACTGCCTAGCTGTGCAGAACATATCGTTGTGCGGTTAATGCGATATAATGATCTTCTCTGTTTCTAATCATACAATCATTCACAATGGTACAACACTGAATGTACGTGTAAGAGACCAAAAGAAAGCATTTGCAGCAACAGCAAATCTCAAGTATACAAAAATTTTGTGTGGAAGACTTACAGAATTTAGTTTTCCACAATTCATCCTCTAAAATTTTTATTTGTTCCGGAAGATTGTATATATTGATAAAGTAAATGTATTATATACATAATTTAAGACTAAATACTTCTGATGTTGAGATAGAATAAGTTATCAACGTTTATTCACAAATGTTTCCTTGTTGTGGACTATATAGTTTCGCACAGCGTTTGGCTCGTCATCATTAGGACGAATGATAACGCCGAGCTAAATGCTCTGCGAAACTATAGTCGATGTTAATGAAGGATTTCTTGTGAATAAGCGTTGGTAATTTATTCTTACTACTTTTTAGTAATTTTATTATGTTAAATTTCTGAATGAAGAGAAGTGATCTCTCTTCCCTATACATAGTTAAACGCTGTTTTTAATTTATCTGGAAAATCGGTTATATAAAGTGTTGGTTGAAATACGTTTTTGTAAATGCAAGAGGGATATGTGAATTTGTCCTGATATAAATCAAGTTGCTCATTCAAGTATTTAACCACAGAAATTTGAAACATTCATCGTCCTTATCGGAAATGTTTCTTAAGTCAGCATGTTCAATTAGTACATGAGATGATTTATTAAACAAACCATGTCAGTTGAAATTTAAATTTAGTTATTTATATCCGGATTAATTATTCCTTGCTTTTTTAGCTTGATATTTACGCTGGTGATATTGATTAGCTCTACGGTGGGACATGTTTGTTTGCACTAGTGCAGTTAAAGTCTGTCGTCTCAGATAAGCCTCATTTGTTTGCATTTCGTTGTCCTGGGAGGTGTAATGGTTAACATACTCAAACGCAAATCAGGAGATGCGGGTCCAATTTCCGTTTCATGATGATGGAATTTTCAAATTTCTGCGGTTACGTTACATGGAAGAACCGCTTGATTTATGTCCCGTTTAATTATGCCAGGTGTTTTCAACTTAATATTTAATGTGTTAATTTCTCAAATTCTCATTCGCCTTAGAATTTATTTGTTTTAATATGACCAATGTGGTTCTCTAGTATATGGAGCTGTCTTCTCGGCTTTCACGAAAACTCATTTTAGCTAGATTTGAACAACACACTGTTTGTTTTATAAACCATCTCATGTACTAACGGAACGTGCCGAATTTAAAGATAATTTCTTCCAAACACTTTATAGCCAAATAAGTCTATAGGCCTCCCTCAGGACTTTCCAAATGTTTTTGTCCTGGGCTTGTCTATTCCCCAGCTTTCCTTTATATTCGTTTATATCATGCTTGAAGCTTTCGTGTGTAATTTCCATTATCTTACCTGAATTTTCATCTTCTTTTTTTTTCTTTTGGAATTCGTAAACCTGGAAACCTGAATAGAAAAAGAAAGTGTGATCCTAATTCAAGCGTTCTGTCTCACATGGAATGCACATAAGTGCATACACAGATTTGTAGGACGAACACCTGGCCAAAGCATTGTTCAAGATATGATCCAAGACTCAGGTCCGATGATTATTAAAAAGCCAATGATGCTGAACTGTGTTATAGGACGCGATCTATAGTGTTTCACATAATTTCTTGGACAGATGGTTCCAAATTTCTGTGTGTCAAATTGGTTTCCGAGGTGCCGTACATATTAATTTATGTGTCGCTAAGTTCGGTATATTGGGAAAAAGTACAGGTTGACTGTGTGTGCGTGTGTGCAGAAGAATCGAATTTCGGTAATTTTTTTCGCATATTCTAAAGCCTTATTTTAAACTAATTTCATAGATTATTCGCAATAACGAAAACCATAACAATAATTTTAACACAAAATGTTTTTATGGTAACATCCTGAAGTGTCAAAAGCTTTTGATACCATAAACCTTAATATCTTACTACACAAATTACACACTATTGGAATAAAGAACAATGGTCATTCTCTTCTCAAAAGTTATTTATCAGGTAGGTAACAATGTACTCACATTAACCAACATCAGTCCTCTCTTAAATCCATACCAACTGGTGTTCCACAGGGCTCAATTTTAGGACCTGTACTATTTAGTATATACATTAACGATATCTTTATTTCCATAAATGATATTGATCTCCTTCTTTATGCTGAAGACTTAACCATTCTCACGTCATTTAATTTAACGACTAACACTATTTCAAATATTAATACTCAACTTAATAACATCTCAGATTGGCTAAATTCCAATGTACTAATAATAAATACTACCAAAACAAAATCTTTAATCTTTTCAAAACAAAATATTTCAGAACCACGTTCTATCACATTATCTATTAATAATACAAATATAGAACAGGTTAATTCCTTACTTTATTTGGGGATTACTTTAAATACGGACCTTAGGTAGAACCAACATGTGGACAATCTTCTTCTTAAACTCTATAAAAACATTGGCCTTATCAGTACGGTTTTCACAAACCTTACGTATAAAACTCTAATTCAATTATATTATACCATGTTTCAGACTCACATTAATTATGCTATCTTATCGTGGGGACAGACGACTAAATATAATTTTAAAAAACTACAAATTCTGCAAAACAAATACATAAGATTAGATGACCTAAAATTTGATAGAAATACACCACTATCACTATATATTAACACAATAGTTTTTCCAAATAAATACAACATTATTACGATTAACCAACTATATTACTTTAATATTGGGAAAATTATGTTCAAGCGAATTAAGAATAATTTACACACTGACATCATAGAAATTGTACCACAGATACACTCACATGACACACGTACTAAATTACATATTCTGCCCATTCATCCGAAGACTGAGACCATGAAGCAGAGTATAAATTATACTGGCCCACACAACTGGAATTCAATAATGACGGAACTGACTTCTTTAAATAACTTTAACCTTTTAAAAAAATTAAAAAGCTACATAATGACTTGCGACTCCTCATATTGATGATTGCAGTGGAAGAGAACTGTGATTATTACTATGATTAGTATACCTCAATGTAAATTGATTTTCAATGGAATCACTGTAATGTTTATCATCTTTTCATATATCATTATTTTTTTTGAGACTCTGTTTGGTATGTAAATTTAACTCCGGACTTAAATGTATAATTTGTGTGGGGAGCATGGGACCCAGTCAGGCCTTACTGGCCTTTTTCCCCTGCTTCCTTGCTGTGCTTTTTTCATTTGATATTTTTGTAACACTGGATTTCTGCTCAGCAAAATAAATGAATTGAATTGAATTGAATTATTTGGAAAAACATTTTTTTTTATATTTTGCTTTTCGGTGTGAGCTTTATTCTTGATGCAAGTAATAATAATTCAAGCAGATGCGTTGTAGGTAGAATGAATTACATTTAATAATGTCTGCCCACGTACCCTATATCACATTTTCACAAACTGACTTAGGTTGTTTTTTTTAACTTCATTCGACGGTAGAACACCTTTTACGTCGCTCTGGTGGCACTGGCTTCTGACCGTTCTTCCGCGATGGGTCCAGGTTCGAATCACGGGGAGGAATAAATGTTGGGTTTGTCTTACGTCATCACCTTCCCCTTAAGAGGAAGGAACCAGTGGTCCTAAATTAGGGAGGGAAGATTGCTTATAGGCCATCAAATTGCTCGTTGTGGTCCCAAAGTCCGCAAACAAACAAAAAAACTTCCTGAAGTGGTTTACTAAAAGAAATCAGATTTAGGGCAAAGTGCAGCACCGTCAGGAAATGACTGCAAGGGAAATCTGATTTACAATAATGCACATCTCTGTACAAGGCCGTTAAAACAAACAATTATGAACAGTTTATGCCTTTCTTTTACCTTTCTATTCCAGTTCACAGTGTTTCTTAAAACCGCTTCAGAACAACATATAAATTGTTTTTCAGTTAGATGATAACCATAAAAACACATTTTCAGATACCGTGTTTCCTTTTTCGTGGAAAGGTAAATAAATTAAAGAGTTCCGGCAGTATTACCTTACAAAGGAAATTAACTTTCCCAGAAAGAGAACATCACTTTTTAGGTCTCCAACTTGCAACTTTAGTTTCAGGGGGGAAACGAGTTCTTATTCTTTAACTTCAGGGAGTGATTATCCTAGAAAAATACAGGTTAGCACCTTTATGTGAAGCGTTTTAACAAATATCATTATCTGTTGAATTGGTGAGTAACCACCGTGATACTGTACTAAACATTTTACCCACTGATTTCGTCTTTCATTGATGTGAACAATTTCGAGAGACGGAACACGTAATTCGAAATAAAAAATCAAATTCGCACTTGTAACAGTCTCGCTCTGAGTTCCAGTTAAAAACAATTTCGCCAAACCTTGTCCTGTCTTCCTGCAAAAGCCACGATTAATACCATAATAGAGAGACCTCATAATGTGCTTTTCCACAACGATCAAATCAGCATACGAAATTATGTTGCCAACGCATTAGTTTCCCACCACCACACACCTCGGATCAACAACCCTCAACACTTAAAATCCTCAAACTTGCTGTCTCTCAGAAAACAGAAAAGACCGATTTCATTCCAACGGTGGATTCATCTTGGCCAAAGAGAAGGTTCTAGGAACGTGCATCGAGTGGATTAGTAGGTAGTTACACGGTCTGATTTCGCCAAACCGTGTGGGCTCGGCGGAGTTCCATAATTGCTAACCGAATACTAAATAAAAACAAAAAATTACTGCAAAATTCTTTTAAATAATATTTTTTTCAATTTATATAGTGAAATTATTTTCTAATCATAGTGAATACGCAATTTGATAGCCAGTTTATTGACCATCCAGTTATGAAGGGTTATTTTTGAATGTACTTTTATCAAGACAGAATCCTGATTTTTATCTCATGATATATTTTTAATGTCACAGTATTCTATTTTTACCGGCCGCCTGGTCTGAGACGTCGCTCGTGTGTTCCTAGATATTCGACTGATTACCTTCATTTCCTAGATAAGCCTTACTATTCTGTTTCTCCTACTTAAGCTCTAATGAAGAAGTTTATGTTTAGATTGATTCATGGATTACAACGTGAATTTTAAGTCTCCCACCGGTCTAATGAAAAAACACAGGGAAACAATTGCATGAGCTGCAACTTGTGTTGCCAGGTCGTGCTATTTTACAGCATAAATGTTTTTTTTTTCTTACTTTTACCCTAGTACTGTATTTCTCTAAATCGTATCTGCTATTTACTGGGGAAATTTTTGTTTTCCGCTGAAAATTTGGTATTTTTCTTCAAATCCAACTTGTATGCCAACAATGTTTTGCCACTCAGTTGGGAATTTGGCAACACAAATCTCAAATGCAGAGCTTTTTGTTGGTAAGAGTAATTTGACCAAATTAGGTTTCCAGAACTACCTTGATTAATTCAGTGCATTTTTTTGTCTCATTTGATTTTTGATATCGCCAGATTTCTTTCTGTTTACGTATGTACGAAACCATCTTCATTTCACCACACGTCCTTCAAAGTTTTTTATTTCTTTCAGTTCGCTACCTGCTTGTACTGTCAAGCACTTTGAATGATAACTGGGTACAATTACACGAACATATTGTTAATAAATATGATCATTTGAACATTGTAGCAAACTTTTGTCCAGGAATGTGCCTATGTCAAACCAGAGGTCCAGTGATGGATTATTTTCTTCGTTTAAAAAGCAAAAATACTCAAATATCAAAATTAGAAGCAGAATACAGGAATTTACTGTTTGTGCATTGGGTAATGCACTTTAATGGTGGCACACTGTCAAATTCATTTAATTTGGGGGATGGGAGGTGGCTAGACTGAAAGAAGAATGTATAAGAGACAATACATTTAAAATTCTTTCAAACACTTCTTTAGCTGCACTTTCTGTAACCATCAGCTCTCAAAATGTTGAAAGAATCTTTTCTAAAATCATTGAAGGCCATTCAAAGTCGCGTGAAAGTTGAAATGCTCCAGGTTACATTATTAATCAAGTGCCATCTGAATTTGAAACAAAATGTTTCAAACAATTTTCCGATTACTAGCAAAACTTAGTTTGAATAGTATATTTATGATAAATATTTTACCTTCGTGTTCTTTGGTTTTTTTGAGTAAAAGATGTGTTTAAATGTGTTTTCAGCAAAAAAATAAATTATTAACAATTTTTTTTTAATTCATCATGATCGGTTTTCATTAAAGTTGGGCATGAGACATAAATTAAAGAAACAAAAGCTGCGTAAAAAAATTTGACGCTAGCAGATTTACAGCTCGAAGTTTCGTATAAAATGTTTCGGATTTCACTGTGTTTCCTTCCACGAAGCGGACACTTGATGCCTTATCCCAGGAAGACGATGCGCTACTAAATTGAGAGAAAGCATCTGTATTTTATTGTAGAGTGGTAACATGATTCGTTTATACACTTGTGTAAGTACAGCTGTTTGCTCATATTAACACTTTATATTTTTAAAAAGATACTGTATTCGTAAATCTAATCGGGTGGGTTCTCATTAAAAATTTTCCCTGCTTTTCTACCCTGTTAATTTTTTGATCAGGTGTCCTGCTACTATGTTCTATGATATATATAAGTGCTGATTTTTTACATACACTTTTATATCTTTGTCACCACGCCCACTGGAATCATAAATGACATGCTCCCAATATTTTTTAGCCTAAACATTACTATCAATTTTCTCGTATTTATGCGAACCAGGAAGCTATATCTTATGCAATTTACTAAAATGATCCCTGGTGTTACCAACTAGTCTTGGCTTTTTGCGCCGTGTTCTGAGCTTCCTACTAAGTGATGTTTTTCCTTTTCAAAACTAAAGTTCGGAAGTAGCTTTATTTTCACTATTTACCTCACTGTTTAGTATGCTGTGGAAGCAATAGCATCTAAAAATATTTCGGTGTTAGCCCGTCGTCCATTCGAACATGTATTACCGAAATCATTTGTTTTAAGCTTTAATAAGGGTGTTATTTGATTGCGGTTACATGTCAAATTAACCCGGATAGAATAACTCGGCGTCAAAATAACCCTTCGTTAAAATAACTCGGTTTCAAATTAACCAGGCGTCAAAATAACCCAACTTCAATAATCCGCTAACACAATAACCCGGGGCAAAAATAACCCGACGTAAAAATAACCCATAGTTAAAATCTAGAAAAGCTCGTTTTTTTTGTTTCTCTTAATAGCAACGAAAAGCGAAATGAATTTAGTTTCCACTTGAAACGTTTGTTTTCCACTTTAGTATTGGACTAAATTCCAAATCCTCAAGAAAAAATGTCTTACCAACCGCAGGAAAAAATGTCTTACCAACCCAAGAAGAGAATACCGGTTAAAATAGTTACTTAAGGAACATGGCAAAGTGAGTGAAGGAAGCACTTTCTTGCATTAAATACGGTCCCGATTTTTTAAGTTCTTAAAATTTAGCGATTAAAATATGCCAACAAGAAAGGAAAAGAATTCGAAAATATATAATTTTAACTTTTCTATTAAGCAATTATTTAAAAATTATAACGGAGCATTTAATAGAATTAATTTTCAGCTTTTTATTTAAGCGAGTTCTTTGAATACTGCTGAAGTTTTTATTTGTTCGGCATAAAGGTATTTCTTTATAAGGTGCTACCAACATAATGCATGTTGTTTTTTCTTTCTCTCGAATTTATTTAAAGAAGATAGTGCTACAGTTGCACATAAGAAATTTTAAAGCTATGATCACTGTCCTTGCACTTTTCCTTAATGCCGGTAAATATCCTGTTTAGATTAAATACACTGCTGGCCACCCAAAATGCAACACCAAGAAGGACACGAGATAGCAAACGCAGATTTACTGGACACATAACAGCACATATAAAGATGAAACGGTTGAGCTTACAGGCCCGTGCGACTTGCGGAACACGCAGTCATCAATAGTTCGCTTGGCCCCTCATGGCTGGCAATAACGGCCACTACACGCCGCGGCATCGAACGAAAGAGCCTTTGGATGTGTACTTGGGGTATGTCGGTTCAGGCTGCTTCCACACGTTGTCACAGTTCATCAGGCGTAGCCGTGGGTGGTGCTTGCCGGGCCACTCGGTTCCCGATCAGCGACCAGACGTGTTCGATGGGCAACATATCGTCAGAACAGGCGGGCCACGGCAGCAGTGACACCTGGTGGGTCGTCAAGAATTGCTGCACGAAGCGTGCCACGTGCGGGGGCGCATTGTCTTGTTGAAATGTGGTCGCTGGCAGGTCCTGCAGGTAAGGAAAGACTACAGGCTCCAAAACGTCGAAGATGTAGCGGTAGCTGTTGAGTGTACCGGCGATGCGTACCAGAGGAGGGCGGGTGTCATATCCAATTGCGCCCCAAACCATAAAGCCAGGCGACGGACCGGTGTGGCGATGCAGAATGCAGGCGCCATACAGTATTTCGCTGCGGTGCCGCCACACGCTGATCCGACCATCGTGGTGTTGTAGGCAGAAGAAGGATTCATCGGAGAGGACAATGTCGTGCCATTCCGTAGTCCAGGTGCGGCGTTCAACGGCCCAATGCTGCCGCACTTGCCGGTGGTATAACGTCAATGGTAATCAAAGCAATGGGTGCCGTGCGACAAGTCCCCGCTCCTGCAGACGACGTCGATCGGTACGTACTGACACAGGTTATAGCGCAATACACCCTAATTCCTGCGCTAACGTTCGTGATGTGGCGGTGCGAGCCGTAAATGCCCGCCGTACAACATGCCGATCCTCTCGTTCGGTGGTGTGCCGCTGCTGCGGCAACCGCTCACGTCGGTTCGTCCGTCCCTCCTGCACCCACCGAATCCATACTCGCCACACTGTGGCTGAAAGTCGTCCCACACTGTCGCCGATGTCTCGGTACGATAAACCGCTGTCGCGATAAGCACCTATTTGTCCTCTGTCGAACTCCGAAACGTGCTGAAATTACTGCCGTATTCTGCGGCGAGGCATCAGGAAGCTTCCCACTCACAGGTCCGGCAGCACAACACACTTCCACTACTTACACCCCGCCTTCTGTGCACCCTTCTTATAGTGCCTCTTGGTGGCGTGCCGGGGCACATAATTTACATATGCCCTGTAATGGTAATCGTTTTCATGTCCTCTCTCGGGCGACGCATGCTGCGAATTTCAGGCTAATCGGATGCTTCCTTCTTGGTGTTGCATTTTGAGTGGCCAGCAGTGTAGATTTTAAAAAATAATATACCTATTTTCTTTAAATCTTGGTTAACAATAAATAAAATATTTACATGGTTGTCGGTTTTTTTTGCTTGTATTGTTGACGCTGTTTTTGTTTTTTGATATGTTTTGTATTCCCTCTTGGCTATAAGTTTTAAAATTGGTCACACTTCTCCCGCAAGTTTTTCAGTTGTATCGAATAAGTATCGACGGTCTACCGGTCCTTTACAGTGACGTCACTACGTAAGGGACCGATAATTCCGCTGCGAGGTAGGTGGGGTGAGCAAATATTTCTGTCTACTAACCTTGCTTGTGCGGTAGCGGCCATAATGTCGACGGGGTCATAATGTCGACAATCAAAATGTCGACACGGTCATAATGTCGACATGGTCCACAAAAGGTTCTCACTTTACTCCGATACAGACCGTAGACGGTTTTTGGAAGTGGTGGCACGGGGTCAATAGGCCCCCATAAAATGTTTTCTTAAAATCTACAGTTTTTGTAACGTACCAGGAGATGTGACGTACCTGCCCAAAGGACGCACACGACATAAAGGCAGATAGGAATCAGAATAAAACGCCCGTGTAGCTCAATTGGTAGAGTGACTTATTCCGGAATGAGGGGATCCGGGTTCGAATCCTGGCGTGGACAGAAATGACGGAGAAATTTACTTCGCTATAATGGCGCCCGAACTATCCGGATGACCCGACCGTTCAAAATCTCGCATTGGTGTGATGTTATTTCCACACCGCGAGATAGGAAAAATAAGAGAATCCCTTCTCCAGCACTTCGAAAAAAAGGGGGGGGGGAGATGTGACGTACCTGCCCGAAGGACGCACACGACATAAAGGCAGATAGGAATCAGAATAAAACGTCCGCGTAGCTCAATTGGTAGAGTGACTTATTCCGGAATGAGGGGATCCGGGTTCGAGCCCCGGCGCGGATAAAAATGACGGAGAAATTTACTTCGTTATATTTTCAATTTAGAACCACCAAATTTGGTATTCTACCTCACGGTTCTCTAACTTAGACAGTAGATGGTTTTTGGAATGTGTCAGAGCCCGGGGACAAAGGGCCCCCATAAAAAATTCTCCTAAAATCAACAGTTTTGAATTTACAACCACAAATTTGGTATACCGTCTCATGAAATTCTATCTTACACTGTAGACGGTTTTTGAAAGGGGTCGATACACAATTTTCGCAAAATCTACAGTTTTCTATTGAGAACCACCAAATTTGGTATACTATCGCATGAAACTCTAACTTAGAGTGTAGACGATTTTTCGAAGGGGTCGGTGCCTGGGTGTCAGAGCCCCCAACATTCAAAACGTAAAATCTACAGTTTTCAACCCAGAACCACCAAGTTTAGTATACTATTTCATGAAACTCTAATTTAGACTCTAGGCGGTTTTGGGAAGTCGTCAGAGCACGAGGGATCAGAGCCCACATACAAACTTTTCACAAATTTTACAGTTTTCAATTTAGAACCACAAATTCTTTATGCTATCTCATGAAACTCTAACATAGACTGTGGATGGTTTTTCGAAGGGGTCAGAGCCCCCGCATACAAAATGTTCGTAAAATCTACAGTTTTCAATTTAGAACTACCAACTTTGGTATACTATCTCATGGTACTCTAACTTAGGTGGTAGACGGATTTTAGAAGGAGTCGGGACCAGGGGTCAAGTGGGCCCAATACTAAATTTTCGTGAAAATTTCCATTTTTTACTCTTAAGATCTGCAACCCAATTCAGCACTCCAATACCCTATCTACACTCTAAGGCGCTCTTTGGCTCTTTGAGGCCCTTACGCCATAAAGCACCAACTAACCAACCTACGGTCTAAGTTGGAGACCGTATATAACAGTAATGTGAAAAAATATGCGGTTAATGGTGTATTAAAAACACAAATTAATATAGTTTTGCTTTCACTACCAACGGGCGGCTCATCAGGCAGAAATATAATGTAATGTAAATAGACAGTTCCAGATATTCAAAATTCAAAACGGTTAGAAAAAAGATGATCGATGCCAATGTGAAGTAGTATGCATGCGACATCACATACGTACATTACATTTCTGTGTCGTGGGATTCTCAGAGTCACATGCCAGATGTACCGCAGTTCTATAGATGTCTCCTCGAAGGTAAGTATTTCCATTCCTTTACCTTTCTTTTTTATTTCGTATAATTAAATTAACTAAATCAAAACATTTAAAGTAAGTTTACCAGAAAATTACAGGAATATATTTTTCATTCATTAAATTTGTTTCACCCGCTGAACTTGGGGATTCCACAAATAGTAATATGTACCTGGCAAACACCTGGTATCCCTGCTAGTACAAATTATATAAATGATTTCATTGCGTCCAATTTAATCTAGTATGTCCATCAAAGCGTTTGGGGCCGTATGAAGAATACATTTAAACGAGAGCCGCTGCGGTGGCGCACTGGTCTAGGCGCTGTCTTCTGACCACTCGTCGAGAATGATACTGGTTCGAATCCTGGTGAATCATGGACGTTGTGATTGCATTCTGGTACTGACTGGCCCTCTTTCCAGGAATCATTTGCCAAATATTAGGAACTGCCGACTGCTTATAGTCCACTGAATTGATCACAGTGGTCGTTAAACCCGCAACTAGAAAAAAGATTGCATCGTGTCCATTGCTTTTTGTTATGGAGCCGTATGAAAAGTACATTTTTGATATCAACGGTTCCACTTCGATATAGGCTGGCCATAAAATGTTAGGGGACCGTAAAAAATTGTACTTTTGTTTTCACCTTGTCAGCGCTTCGGTATATGGTTCGGTATATTATATATAGTTGGGCCACTTCAGCACGTAGTTTGGTTTATATAGAAAATAAACATAATGTTACACTTTTACTCATTTACAACACATTAATTCCAAAGGCTGTTTCCTGAAATCTTTAATCAGCCGTGCTCATAGTCACAACGTTAAAACAACATGCCAAGTTATTAATGTCGCAGTTTTACTCTGTCACAAAACCTTAACTACAAGACCTTAGGCGTTAACTTTTTGTAGGAATTTTTAGTCCGACGTATTCATAAGGTTTCGATAACATGCCAAGGTTAGGGTACTGCGTTTTGAGAGAAGCATACACATTAATAAACAAGCCTTAATCCTTTTTATCAGTTTTCAATCAACCGTGCTCATATACATAAAATTTTCACAAAAAGTTAAGTGTATTGTGTTGCGCATTTACTCGAGCTTCTCCTTCCTTTTTCAGAGCTTTCCCAAAACTTTCTGGGACATAACTTTAATGTCTGTAGTGATGAACTTTCTACCGCTGAAAGTCATTTATCAAAAAAGTTCTAAATCTTATCTTTAGTAGTTTTGGTTCTCAACCAGTGCAAATTATATCCGTAAATAGATAAAAATGGATGTTACCTACTGCCGCAATTATACACAGAGGTTGTAATGTGACATCATCTGCGAAAAATTGGAAATAATGGGTTTAACATAAAATCACATATGTTTACACATACACAATATTGGAAAAAGTCACCGGACACCCCTTCAAAAGCAAATGAACGGATCTGCTGCGTTGTCAAGATGCGCGGTACATCTGCAAACGGTATAAAAACAAGCCTGCAGCTGATCGGGATCATATCGCACTGTCAGGTTGAGAGAAAATATCGCGGCGGGAGAGAACTGACTTTGAGAAAGGAAAGATTGTTGGTGTTATATTAGTGGGTTGTTCATAAAAGAAACCGAGAGGCGTTTAAACATACCGAAGTCAATTGTTTTGAATTACTGAATAAATAGAAGACACGTGGCGTGCCTGAAGAAGAAACATAACGGCAGAACAAATAAAAACAGTTATAGAGGACGTCGAAACCTCAAGAGAATCCATACCGCTAATGAACGGAGTACTGCACAAGAACTCGGTGTACAGGTGAGCAAAAATGCTGGAACCTCGGTATGTTAACATACCATTCGCAGATAACTTTATTCCATATGTTACCGTGGTCGTGCGGCTGCCTTTCATCTGCACTCGGAATGCTACTCGTCATTTAGCATGGTGCAAAGGACGCATATTTTGGACCTTAGATCAATGGAAACGAATCCTGTGGACTCATGAATAAAAATACACGATGCATCAGTCTAATGGCCGTGTGTGGGTATGGCGGAAGCCGGGGAACTCGATTTACCAATATCGGAGCTGGAAGTGTATTCGTATCGGGGTGCTTTTCATTGTATGGTCCGGAGCCATTGGTTATCGTGGATAAACATTATAACCAGCACGTCTACCTCGATATTCTGGACACTTATGCCCTACCTATTATGTGGCAGTACTATGTAACCGAGCCTGGTTCTTACCAGCAAGATAATACACCAAGCCATAAAAGAAAGACGGTTACGGCATGGTTTGATGATAATTCCTTATCGTGTGTGAACTGGGCAGCACAGAGCCCTGATTTCAATCCCACTGAGCACCTATGGGATGAATTAGAGCGCCGCATAAGAAGTTTGAAACGAAGACTTGCTACTAAGCAACAGTAATTGGCAGCATTATGTACTTCATTGAAGCGCATACCTAACGCTGTGTTCCAAACCCTTATCGAAAGCATGCCTGGAAGGGTCAGTGCATGCATTAAGGCCAAAGGTGGATCGACGTCGTACCAATGTATGTCAATAAATGTTATGTTTTGTTTCTCTTCAAGGTGTCCGGCGATCTTTGTCATTATAGTCTTTATTCCATCAGATTAAAACCGCAGGAATTCAGCATTGCTTGAAATTCAAGTTTTTAACCGCACGTTTTAGCAATCATGTTGTTTTTGTTCAATAAATGAGAATGACGTTTTCAGTTTAATGAGAAATAATATAAATTTAGTAGAAAATTATTAAAACAATATATCTGGAAAAAGTGAGAATTTATGCATATTTCCGTCATTTAACAGAATTACATGTAAATTTTGAAATATACGTACGTAAGAGTTTTATGGCAGTGCATAGTGTTTTCCAATTTCATTGGTATCTGTGTGTTTTTCAAAAGAAATGCGGAAAGTTTTCGATGTGCATACTATGTAAATAGGAAAAATAAGTTGAATATCACTGTAAGTTTAGTATTAGTAAAATAAATTTCATTTACGAAACGTTTAATTTTGTTTTTGTGATGTTGATTTTTATCAAAGAATTTGATTGGCGACCTTCGGTAAGCAGCTATTTTATTAGAAACTCTAGTCATACTCTTTAGTTTGTGCTTCCCTAAGCTCTTCTGGTTATTGCAAGAGCGATTACTGAACTGAAAGCACACAGTTTATTGCCGCTTATTTTAATTGCTCTTAGAACGGATGTATACGCACATATTTTTCGGACCGTAGTGGAACCCATTGCCAGTATGCTAAAAGTAAAAATCTTATGGAAATTGACTCATAAGTAACACTCTCAACTTTGCTGCACTTTATTCCTGCGAACCCACACTGATATTTGTTCGTGTTGATAACTCATAAAAACAAAAATGAAAAAAATATGTGATCAATTTAATTCAAAATTTCTGTTGAGTTCAGTAGCATCTATCTGTCTCGAAGTAGCAATAAAGATTATTAAGTAATAAGAAACTAAAGAGAACTCATCTATTGATGTTTATAGTTAATTTTTGTACCTGAATATAGGATGTGATACGCTACTCACGTATTTTAAGTCCTTTTTAGATGAAGTCTGTGTTTACAAAGACATAATTCGAAAATATTACGAAACATTTCTGTTTCTCCATTTATAATCCACATACACACATACGCGTGCGCACTCCATCCAACGAGCGTTTGCCGCCTCCAAGGCACCAACCGAAATGGAACTGCACCACCTGACACACCACAAAACAAAATAAAATAACTTCGCACTTGGTAGCATGCAAAGCGCACCAGAGAGCTTGTTTCCAGCATAATTGTTTAAATCCCAAAGGAAAAGGATTCGATTGTGTAAAAGAAGGTTAAATATTTAATTTCTGTATCATTTTTGGTAATCCCACGAACGGCTTACAGAGGTAGCAACAGGGGATGAATAGTATTCCCATTTACCTGTTCTTTGCAGGGAAATATTGACATATATGAGAAACTGAAAAAGACAACTGTATATCCAAAAACAGACCATTTAATCCTATACACTAATTACCCATACACGTTTAATATTATTAACAATATTCTTAAAATAAAATCATTTGAAACAAATACTGTCACATTTCATGAATGCGCACTTTTTATACACTGAGTGGCCACTTTATTATGACCACCTGACAGTTTTAAGCAAATGAGCTATGGCTACACGCTGTTGCCGCCAGAAAGCGAGGCTAGTATAAAAATGGAAAGCTTAGTGTTTGCGACAGTAGTAGTAGAGATTTTTGGGTGACGAGATGGGTAAAAAATGTGATTTGACGGACTTTCAACGTGGGATGATTGTAGGAGCTCTGAGCCATGGAGCGAATACCACCGAAACCGCCGCATTCATGAAATGTTCCAGAGAAATTGTTTAAAAACTGGACTGTCAGCCAAACACGTGTGGTCGTCATTGATTAGTGACGGGTCGGGCGGAACGCAGAGTGTCCACTCTGGTAACATACAACAGAAGGGCAACACTGCTGCAAATTACAGACCATCTTAATCAAGGATCCCCTCAAATGATCTCTCCACGCACTGTTCGTCGTACACTGCATCGGATGAGATATGGCAGCCGAAGTCCAATTCGAACTCTTTTGCTGTCTGCAGTTAACAAGAGAAAACGTCTCCAGTTCTCACAGGAGCAAAAGGAGTGGACAGTCCATAATTGGAAACAAATTATGTTATCCGATGAATCACGTTTTCAGTTGCACCATGCCGATGGCCGAGTGATAATTTGGCGGAAACAGCACGAAAGCATGGACCCCAAATGCATTGCTACAACCCTTCAAGGTGGTGGAGGCAACGTTATGGTTTGGAAAATTTTTCCTGGCATTCTTTGGGCCCTTTAATTCGTGTTGATCAACGTCTGACTGGCACATCATATCTAAACATCGTTGCTGACCGACTGCATCGTGTCATGTGGATGGTTTATTTCCGTTTTGAACATCCACTTTTTATTTCCTATATTATTTTTTCGAGTGGTAGTGCATTAGGCCACTCGGTTACAGAATCGGCTCAATATATCCCATGGAGCTCATCACCTGTCAACTCAAAGGGCACTGTGCCTCAGACAAAAATCCAACTTTTCAAAGGAACACGGGACAAACAATGGATAAAATTACATATTTTTCTTCATATTGATAAGACCACTATCGCGAGGTTTTTATGCGTTATGAAAGCAGTGTTGCCAGGTCAGATGTAGGAAAAACAGCAAGCTTCGTCATGAAAAATATCAGAAATAGCAAAACTGTGACCTCAGTGTTCTCATAAAAGCTTAAAGAATAGCATTTCAAGAAAAAAAGATAGCACTTCAAGAAACTTTCCGCATTTCTCATGCAGGTGTGCAAAAACATTGCATAGCATTCATTCAATTGTAAAAAAAAACTCATAACTCATCAGAGTACCACATTTTTAAATAAAAATTAATCACATAAGGGCACATAATTTAAAGGTGCAACGAGGGAAAGCACAGAATAAGAGTAAATGAAGAAAATCATGTCTATGAAACCCAGATTCGTTTTAATGGATTATAATTAAACATTCGGTGTAACATTAAACTCTTCAATAATGTCAATACCATCATTATCCTCACTTTCCTTACAGTACGTGCATTTATCATACATTGAGTATTCAATTTTTTTACCATTTTGATATTAATCTAAAAATGTTTGAAACATTTTGCATCAAAATTAAAATGACACTTAATTCTCATTCTCAGTAGAGATTGGAGCATTCAAACGTTCATCTAATTTCGATTTTTATTTCCCACAAAATTCATTTTGGAAAATATTCTTTCAACGAGAGCTGCATTGCTGATGGGTACAGAAAGTACAGCTAAATCAGTGTCTGAAAGAAATGAAGATGGATTGCCTCTTATAGAGCATGCCCCTCCCCCAAAACCAATTGGATTTGTCAGTACACTACCTTTAAAGTACTTAACCCAATTCACAAACTAAAAATTCCTGTATCCTGCTTCCAATTTTGACATTTGAATATTTTCATCTTTAAAATAATGAGGAAGATCAGTCACTGGAACTTTGGTTTGTGATAAGCATATTCCTGGGCAATAATTTGCTAGAAATTTCAAATAATCAAAATTACTTACAATCGTTTTGTGTAATTGCACCCAGCGATCATTCGAAGTGATCAACAGCACAGTTAGCGAATTTAAATAAACCGACCAACTTTGTAGGATGGGGTGTGGATTCGTAAGTAGAAAAGAATGTGGCAATATCAAAAATCAAATGAGGTAAAATAAAATGAGTTACTCAACGTGGTTCTGGAAACTATTTTTGTCACTCTACGGTTAACTAACAACAAGCTCTGAATTTGAACTTTGTGTAGCCAAGTTGAGGACAAAGATACAAGTTGGAATTGCCGCTGGCAAGCACAGTTGTTTAAGTCGCAGTGCACCGTTTCTGACGGGTCTTCGAATCCCTGTCCTGTCGGCCATCTAGTCTGCGGTTTTTGCGGGTTTTTACGCAGACACTGTGTTTGGGAACGCGAATGCGTTAATGGTTTCGTGTGAAGTCGGCCTCAGTCGCACTGATCCTCCAGGTCGGGTGCTGAGCTTGTTGATAACGACCACATCTCGTGAAAAACATTTCTTTCGTTACGAAATCTTAAGAAAAAAATATTCCTTGGGAAGGCTTGGTCCCAAACAATGCTGTCGAGTCATTGAAGAAGACTAATTTGATTTAAAGGGAAACACCAAATTTTCAGAAAAAATAACAAAATTTTCCCAGAAAATAGTAAATAGCATTCAGAAAAACAATATAGTACTAGAGAAAAAATATCATTTTTTGCTATAAAATAGCACGACTTGGCAACACTGTATGTAAGTGGCTAGTACAAAGTTTCATGAGTCAAATACGTGCTTGATGGTATTAAGTTGCTATCTATAAATTGCAGTCAGCAATAGCAGCCCTAGTGGTAAGGGGAAACAGTTGCAGTTTTTAATCACTTTGAGCGTACACGAGCTTAAACATTTCCGAAATAATTTTCAATATAATTTATGCAATGGGAAAGGCGAGCACAAATGTAGTTTAATATTACGAACATCTTAAGGGTATTTGAAACATTGCTATTTAAAACAGTTTTTTTAAAGATAAAACTCACAGTTTTAGGAAATTCAAATTTTATTCAACCAATTATATATAATTTCGATAAAATACGTATATACTACTTCATAGGTAGAGTTTTGAAGATCAAATATTTAGTAAAATTGTGATATAGAGCTGCACACGAGTTTCACATTCTGGAGGTACGAAAGGTAGATGTAAAAAACCAAACTGTAGATGACGGTTGTTAAAAGTTAACAACGCCCAATGTTTTCAAATTGGCTCCGTCCCCAACTTTACTTTTAAAAAGAGAGTGTTAAATTAGATTGTTACTTTTAAAAAGAGAGTGTTAATTAGAGTGTTAAATTAGATTGTTACTTTTAAAAAGAGAGTGTTAATTAGAGTGTTAAATTAGATTGTTACTTTTAAAAAGAGAGTGTTAATTAGAGTGTTAAATTAGATTAGGTAAAGCTTCTTATCTCTTTTAGTGCGAGATAGTCGAATCATCCTGAAACGCTATAGATCGCAATGTCAGCTTATCCGTTTATCGTTATGATCCACATCTTTTATTAGTTGGGCTGTCGGAAGGAGACATATCGGAATAAATTGTTTCTTAAGACTAGTATAGTTTCATTACATCTACGATAGCGTAATTCTAAAGCGATATTTTGGAAACACATTTCAGCATATAGACGCAGCATGACGACTGTAGGCGTGTTTTTTAATTCGTACTGGAGTTTCAGCAGACTTTCACTTTGCAATTTTAGCGGTTTTAACAACAATGAAGTGGGTCAAATGTACATTCGCATGCCTGATGTTACGTGATCTAATTCAGAGCCTGCACTATTTTTTGTTTCTTAAACAACTGGATATACAGTTCTGTTTGATACGAACCTTTACTGTTCTGCTAAACATCGGGACTTTGGTGTTCATTCTGTTAACGATATACGGTGGAGATGATTTTCTTTCTGCGCATTGGTCCATTTCTTGGCTCCAAACTATTCACGTCGGACCGCTAATATTTTTCTGCTCAGTTTCCATCCAACACCTGCGTCAATGTTGTGGAAGGAAAGTGTTCTTTCCCGCAGTCCAACACATCAGCATCTCTCGAAGTTCTTCCACTGTACGTAAGGATTGTTTCTTTTGCGGAAGGACATACCTAATTACTACTAGTTCTTTACAGCCACGGTTCCCGTGAATATCCTAAAGCAACTTAACCAGTGCGTTCTGCCTTTGTACTTCCTGAGGAGCAGCTACGAGGAAGTGGCTGTCACTTATGCAACCATTAGCACCTCCTCACGTGACCTACCTTTCCTTAGATTTTAAATCCGATCGCATACGTATATCCGGTGTTACATTTCCAACAGACAAAAGTGTGTTTGTATAAGATAAAACGATACAACAACTGTGACGTTGCTGAGAAAGCAACAGTCCATGAATGGTCGTAGGATTTCTGGTATCAGGACAGATGACCGAAGTGATTACAAAGTGGTCTGGTACTGCTGCTTAAGCCAAAAGACAAAAGTTTAAAGATTATTTTGGATAATACGTAAGTTACAGCATAAAAATAAAAGAATATCATACCTACGTCACATAGAACCCAGTAATCTAACATCGATAGGTAGCAACATCCTGTGTGAAATAATACTTAATATTCGAAGTAATCGCTATATTTAATGTTGGAAGACCCATGTTAAACATCTGCATGGGTAATTGTTGAACCATCACATAACAGTACAACGAGAATAAAGAAATGCATACATTGCAACCAGGAACTATAAAGTACGTATTAATCTATCCAAACTACATAACAACATTTTCTGAGGGAAGTGTCTCCATACATGGAGTTCTGGACTCACCAATTACACCGCATCTTACAGTTTCTGTCGCAGAGCTGTTGGAGAGTGAATATATTCAACGCATGGATTAGCCCACAAGGTCCCCGGACCTAAATTCAATCGAACACGTGTGGGACCTTCTCGGGAGACGCTTGGCTGCACGTCACCAGACGCCAGCAACGATTCCGCAGCTGCGATTGACGCTACAATGAAGAATGGGCCGCGATGCCTCAACAGGTCCTTGACAACCGCGTCATCAGCATGGACAGACGTTGTGAAACCTGCAACGCAGTCAAGGGTGATCATATCCCCTACTAAAGACTGGATTTTTCTTGGCAGTCGCCTGTCACATGGACGTTTCTGTCTTCTGTCCAGTTGTGCTCGAAGCTACATTTTCAATAAAGTGCCTTTGTATCCTTTGGATTCCTTGTTTGGACGGTTTTGCTCACTTGTCCCATATTCTTACATCTTGGGGATCTTATGGTATGATTTGAGTCGATGTGCAGCACTTCTGCACGACTTTACATTCGAAAAACCGTCTCGTCCTTAATTTTTGCACACCACTGTATACTATATAACAATATAATAACACATAGTATATATATTATATAAAAATATAATAACACAACTTATAAAAATAATGTAAATACAATTTTGTATTGTATTTTGCATCTTTATTTTTTAATAAACATGTAAAATACAATAAAAATAGTTGGTTCGTTTGTACCACAATCATAATAAAGGGGAAGAATCTATTAAAATAAGCAAATACTCTCAATAATATCTATAAAGGTATAATAAAAAGCACAATTTATGTACAACACAAAAATGTATGACAAGTATAGCAAAGGGCCAGGGAAAAAGTTTAAAAAAAATTATTTTGCCTGACGAGCTCCTGAACGCAAACGGATAATATGCCAAGTCAAAGCATTCTCAAATTCAGTGTAACTGCCGACTCTGTAAAAATAAATATTACTGTGTTATCAAAACGTTATTAACGAAGCAACAAGAAACCCCTCAACACTCTTTTAAAAACAGCGTAATTTATTATAGATCTAATATGTAACTGCAATTCGTTTGATTCCCTGATACGAAATAGGAAGTATGCAGTTGCCTTTCTTCTAGAAAAGCGTTAAAGTAGATGTCGCATTCTTTCCAATGGAATTTACATGGAATCGGAAAGTTAAAGTTTGGGTTCTGGTACTGACAGTGTGTTTCGCAGTTCATTCAAATCGAATTACAAAAAAAAAAAACAAAAAAAAAGCCTCGAAACAGAAGTGAGTTCATACATTCCTCATTAAATTTTCATACACGAATAAACCAAGAAATCCTTAGATTTTAATGCGAAAAACTGAGACTGAAATAAGAAGCTTCTTTCCATAGCGTGTGTCTAAAAAAATAGATCATTTTCTTGGCAAAAAAATGCAGAAAATGTTGTGATAAAATTAATTCTCGGTTTCCCTCTGTTAGCTTACGTATGCCTGGACGCCTGCTACTGTCCACGTCATGACGGTGTGAAGAGGAAATATGAGAATTGTGGAACCACGTCCCAAGCGTACAAGAACACACGTAATCTTTTCCTCTAATTTTCATCTTCCGACACCTGAGTTTTCCCAAACGATCAGACGAACCAGCTGTGAGAGTCATTGGCTGACCCTTGAACTTCTGCTTGAAGTTGGTAGCAATAGTTGGCGTTCACACTCGAAAAACCCGTTGCTTAAATCACGGTATCAAGAGAAATATCAGCACTATGGAAGCACGGCTCACTCTTCAACAAATTGAATTTCATTCATTAAGTACAGCTACGTAATAACGTGTTGGTCTGCCATTTGCCTTCAAAACAAGATTGATTCGATATCTCCTGAGTTCATCGAGTTACTATTAGCATTCTAAACTTCATTTACGCCTAACAAGTGCGAAAGCTCCCGTTGATTTTCTAATGTCCATTGGAGGATGATTTCTGCTATCGGTGACTCTCTCTACCATATTCCGCACGAGTTCAGTTAAGTTAAAATTTGGGGACTGTGTGACCATTACAGAACTTTGAAGAATTCGTTTTATTCCTGAAACCACTGTGTAATTATTCGAGTCTTCTCACATTACACATTACCCGGGAAGTAATAGCCTCCTCTAACGCGACACGCAAAATATACTTTCTGCCGTTTGAATGTACCTCCCGGGGTACTAAAGAAAACAATGCCTACCATGAAAGAAATAAAAAGACTCGAGACCCATACATCGCCTTCACCAGATTGTACAATTAAACCTTGGCAAACGGACCCATAGATTCGTCCTTTGACTACACGTCTTGTAAAACTTGCTTGGCAAAAATATCTAGTAAGGTATCATGGTAATGACGTTTTTCTCTTTCAGTAGAAATGAAAATGTATTATTTATCCAATCAAAAAAAGAAAAAGATTAGCTCATTAGTAATAACCTTATCCTCTCATCTGAGTGAAATGGCAGCGCCATCTCTTACCGTACTACAGTTTATAGCGGAAATAATTATTATTTATTAAACAACGCCAATGGATAGGGAAATTGGAGAGGTGGTTTTACTACCTAAACCCCTCTCAAAATTTCAGTTTGCCTATCAACAAGTCAAATCAACGGAAGCAGCTCTCCATGGCATTGTTTGTTGCCTGGGGAAGGCACTGGAATTTAAGGAGGTGGCATAAGCCACTTTCCTTGATATTGAAGGTGCCTTTGACAGGGTCTCTATGGAGATCATTGTGGGAGCTGTGGAAAGACATGGTGTTGATAGAACCTGTTGTCAATAGATTAAGGCCATACTCACAAGCAGAACGGTCATGGCCTCGCTCCTCGGGGAGACTCTGTCGGTCTCCACCTGGAGGGGCTGCCCTCAGGGAGGAGTTTGCTCTCCCCTTTTGTGGTGCCTAGTGGTGGATTAACTGCTATGGATCCTGGAGGTGTCTGGTTGAGACTGTGTTTGCTATGCAGATGAGGTGGCCATACTTGTCAAGGGAAAATTCCCTAAAACAGTCTCGAGCGTAATGCAAAGAACACTGGGACTTGTTTAGGATTGGTGCAGGAAGGTTGGTCTACTAGTAATCCCTGACAAAACCACCATTGTGCCTTTCACTAGAAAGAGGAATCTTGGAAAACTTGGAAATATTGCTCTTTGGGAAAACAGTTCCTCTCAATACACAGGTTAAGTATCTGGGAGTCATTTTGGACGGAGGCTTAACCAGGAAACAGCACCTAGATTACTGTATAGCCAGAGCCAAGAAAGTGTCTGGTGATGTAGAAGTGCTATTGGCAAATCCTGGGGTCTCCAACTCCAGGATCTTGCACTGGATATATACTATGGTCACCAGACCTATGGTCACTTATGGCTCAATGGTGTGGTGGCGCAGAGTTAACCTCTGCACAGGGAAGACTGAACTTAACAAGTTACAAAGGCTGGCTTGCATAGGTATATCAGGAGCAATGAGAACTACTCCAACAGCTACATTGGAGCTGCTTCTTGATATTCTGCCACTTCACCTTCATATTGAGGTTTAGGCTATTAAGGGGGCATATAGATTATGCTGCAATGCATGTGGATACCCTCGTTGTGGGTTGGCAGCCATGCCAAGCCTATTCAGGAGTATTTTTGAAAGGATCCCATCTTTCAAATGGGAACCGAAAACATGCTAGTAAAATATCATTTTGATAAAGCATTCAATGTGAACTTTCCCAGTCGCAGTGAATGGGAAACGCCCTTTGTCCCTGGGTGCAGCGGTGAAACTGTTTGGTTTACTGATGGCTCCAGGACAAACGTAGGAGTTGGAGCAGGAGAATATTGCCTATCCAGAGGTTATGGTTGATGCCAAAGCCTTGGAATGCATGCTACCGTGTTCCAAGCTGAGGTGTATGCTATTCTAGCATGCGCCTCAGAATGCCTTATCAAAGGGTATGACAATGTGCGTATCCAGATTTGTTCAGACAGCCAGGCGGCTTCACTGGTACTTTGTCAGTGCCGCATTTCATCCAAAATTGTTTGGAACTGCCTCTAGAGCCAATCTGAACTGGCAAACTGGAACAAAGTGCAGTTGTTCTGGGTTCCAGGACATGGGGGGTTTGGAGGTAATGAGAAAGCTGACCTTCTTGCTAAAGAGGGGGAAGAGCAGGCTTTTTATGGTTCAGAGCCTGCATTAAGGCTCGCCTCTTGTGTGGCCAGAGGACTAACTAAAAGGCTTCTGAGGACTAAGCAACTTGACCTCTGGCATGCTACTAGGGGTCAGAGGCAGGCAAAGGAACTTAATCAATGACCCTTGCCTCATAAGGCTAAGGAACTCCTTAAACTGCCAAAAATGATTCTTGGACTTATTGGTGGTCTACTTACAGGACTCCGTCGTCTTAACACACACCTTAATTTGATTGGGGTGAAAGAAGATCCACTTAGTAGAGGATGCCATCTGGAAGAGGAGACTTCCTGGCATTTTCTTTGTGACTGTGATAATTTTGCAGCACTCAGGCTTGAACACTTTGGTACTCCCAACTTGAGACCAAGTGATCTCTCTTTAATACCAGTCAAGAGCATTCTTACTTTTGCTCGTGCTTCTGGTCTTTTTCGAGATTAGGGCTGTGGATGCTCAATAGACTTAGGTTGCGGTGCTGGGTAAAGAACCCCCCCATTGGTACAAGTAACAAGTAACAAGTAGACAACACCGAAGACAGCCAAGTGAGGGAATCATTCTGATATTGTTATGAATAATAGTAAGGTGCACAACAATACCGCTTAACGTGATGACTACTGTTTTAAAGCACTGCATTTGTCCACAATCTTATGCCTGAAGTTAAAACATTTGGTTACTTTTGTGAAGCTCGTATTTTTATAGATTTTTTAAAATTATACTCCATTGACGAAGTGTCGGGATAATGGCGTTTGTGTTTTAAGTGCGTACCGGGCGAGAAAATTTGACCACAACCATGCAAAATATTTTCCTTAAGAAAGTGGAAGACATTTACAGATAAATTACTAGGAATTTATATTTTGGAGATATACATTTTCTGTTGAAGCTCTACGTTTTTCGTTAAAGATTTTCTTTATATTTTTTAGAACGTCTTTTTAAACAATTGCACTAGTTCTAATGTGTTCAGGAGTTTCATACTTACCAATCTCTAAATTTGATATTTATCTTGAAATGTGCAAACAAATGTATTAAAGAAGATATTCGCTAGGACTTTTAATTTTCCAGGTTCGCACTTCTCTTTCCCGTACGTGCAACGCTAAAATGTATGAATTCACCTGTCTGCTAGTACAGATGTTAAGCAACAAGATCCAACCCAGGAGAGTTTATCAGAACACTTCTGAATTATGAAGCTAAATGTAGTGTGTTCCAAGCTACTGGTCTATCTGTTAACATCATATAAGCCTTTTGAAAGGCATGTCTAATGTTGGCTTGATGCAGTATACCTAATTCGAAAATTAAGAAAATTACATATTGAACAACTGAAACAATTTTTATACATCGGAAAATAGAAATCAATGAAAAATTTCGCCACTGATATGCTTGTAAATGAAAATTACCTCTCACAAAACCCAAACAAACCTGAAAGTATCGATAAAATTTCACAGCTACATTTTACAGCTCTTGCTAAAAATTTGGATCCTCAGTGTCGGCAGCCCCAGGATTACAATCTGATAATAGTTTAAGGAATTAAGT
Organism: Macrothele yani; assembly: GCA_039090855.1. Lineage (NCBI taxonomy): Eukaryota > Metazoa > Arthropoda > Arachnida > Araneae > Macrothelidae > Macrothele > Macrothele yani. Next base: position 111,227,820 of record CM077015.1, on the reverse strand, counting down.
ATGACTGAATTCGTGCTATCGTTACACTAAGCAATGCAAAAACAGCTGTCCGAGCACGTTACACACTCATGCATTTTAGTTTTGACATTAAAAGGTAAAATTTATTTACAGCTAAAAACTACAAAAGTTAAGGGAATAAAAGGCAAAATCTTTCGAGGTCACTATAACCTCATCATCAAGCAGAGTGCTGTAAAGAACGAGCATACACATGAATATATACAGTATGGAAAGGCCAAAATGCAATATTAATCCCAAAAACTGTTGCTAACAGGTAAGTGCGAATTTGGCGAATAGTTCTGATTATTTTATCATGCAGTTCTGACACACCGCTTACAGGGGGTTCGTACGTAATTAAATATCTCCATGGGTAGGGATAATAAATGGCACATCGTTGTTACAGCCTATATCACGGTATTTCGAGATATATAGACTATCTGAAGATAAGACAATATCCTTATTAATATCAGAGGAAAGTACCTTGGCTTGATCCCGTTTCGTGGTGTACTGCTCATGAGCCACAGTCCTGAAGAGTTGGTTAAGCCAGAACAAATAGTGTACATATTTTCAGACTACCAGACGCCAAGAGTCCGAAGTGTAGATCCTGTGTATATACATCTTGTCAGGCTGCTTTATTCAGTTATACTGTAGAGGTATACAAGGCAGCCCATGCCAATTATTGGAAGGAACAGAATATCTGTTTCGGAATGTATATCTGTTATAATGAAAATCCTGAAAAAATTTCCTCTTCTATATGAGTGAAATCGTGATTATCATATTTTCTGCATTCGCTACAGTTAATGATGGAAACATGTCATGCAGTCAGAGTAAAATCTGCTTTTCTGGTGTACTCTTGAATCCTATTTACCCAATAAGAATATAAACGAAACATAATAAATTAGATTTTAGGAAATCAAATTATGGAAAACGTATAAACCATATTCTACTGCTCACTTATTTTAGAAAGTACCAAGAGAAAACTGCGGAATTCTGTCTGATCAGATTTCAGTGAGATTTGAAAGTACAGAGGAATGAGATTTTTGGACGATAAATGATTGTAAAGTGCAAACTTTGAAGACAATTTTTCCTTGAATGAAAAAATACACACAAGGTTACTGGAAAATATTGAAGTAGATGATGTTAAATAAATACTGCTTTCAAGCACTTTGGAATTACCTTAAATAGGATGGTGGATACACTTTCTGCTAAATTATATATCAAGAGTTAGAATGCAAACCAAGAATTTTTTTTATATGTAATATGTGTTATTTAGAAAATACTGAACACTTTTTCCTAATTCTTAATTTTTTTCAATATAAAATGATATACATGTTTATAATGATAAATCATCATTAAAATATTTTGAATAATACATCTTTATTAAAATCTTTTAAATGATAAAAATCAGTTAAAGTGATTACTGGGGGTTAATGAAGCAAGGGTGTACGGATTTCTGTAAAACTTTTTACTACAATATTTAGAACTGAATTTCATTACGTTTTATTTTTTGTGACGATAAAAAACGTTGCAAAGGGACATTTCGCTGCTAGTACTTCCTTGGTTAATAAATATTTCATAAAACACTGACAGTAAATTTCCCCATGGCAAGTATTGTACCTTTTCTCCGGGAAACGATCACTGCAAGCCTAAATTTTTCTTTATAGAGACCCCACTAAAAAGGATCCGGTTAACAAAAACCTAGAAGAAATTCGTCTTGTGACATGGACAAAGGATATTTTAGGTGATTTCTCTCTCGATATTTTTTCCAGGACATCTTCTCGGACATTGTCTTTACATACCTACTACTTTCCGCTAGGGTAAAGGTAGGAATTCTCCTTTACCAGTACATATCCTCATAACATAAAGGAGGTATTGATCAGTATACACGTTGTGTCTAAAGTTTTTCTTTGATTACGATAAATCGTATGAAATGAACCACGCTCGTCAGACACTTTCGGTTTTCAAATATAGTTTACCTGAAATCCAGAGATTTTTTCCGGGTCATCAGTATACCTCAACGTAGGTTCCTTTTGTTACACAGGGGACATCTAGTCGGTACTCTATCTCTTACCATGTCTGCTCTAACACGTCATCTGTGCTGGTCGCAAAAGCTTAAGTTATTCTGCCCTTGAAAGTGTTAATATCTGTAACTAGTGTTGCATAAACTTAATCCTTAATGTAGCCCCATAAAACGAAGTCAAGTGGCTTAATGTCTGGGGATCTTGGTGGCTACGGAATAGGACTATTTCTGCCTATCCATCTGTTAGAGAACGTGTCATCTAAGAATTGAAGGACAGGTACACCCCAGTGGAGTAGGGCGCACCGTACTGCTGGATCTTTACCCATGGTTGCAGCTCTTCCAATTGAGGTGCAACATGCATCTGCATCATGTCGAGGTAAATACCCGATGTAATAGTGGGCTCAATAAAAGAGTACGGTCATATTACTGTGTTTTGCATTACTCCGCACCGAACATTGATTTTAGGGTTGTATCTCTGTTTCTCCAAAACCACATCCAACACATATTGATCAATTTTATGTTCTGATCCTCCGAGTTTTTATCCTAGTTTTTTGAAATCCAACGTGTTAGAGAAAAAAAAAACTATTTGTGTATATGTTTTTATGCATAAGTACTTGGTATGTCCTCTGCTAAGTTTTATTTTCTAAAACGGAAAGTAGTTAATTGTCGCACTTTACTTTTGTAACACAGATTATGATGAGTAATATTGTTATTAAGCTTTCGCCGACTTAATATTCAGACTACAGTATAAAAGATGCATTTCGGTTTTCTTATCATCTGATTTGTTTTCAGAATACTAAATTTGGCTATTAGCACACTGATGCTGTGTACATTTCAGACCAGACCGCACAGTTCAGTTTAGCAAAAATATGATGTTAGCACAACATATGGACTTGTTTCACTAACAACGGCCGAATAGAAATTGCCCCACCTAAAAGAAATGTACAACAAACATGCAAATCGCAAGACAGGTGCACTCGCTCAAGATATGAAAAGAAACATGACACCGAATTTTCCGGTGTAATAAGCACGTCTTTTGAATCCGTTCTGACGCAAATTAAATTTATCAAAGCTATTCAAAGTCAATGGAACCGGTATGGAAAACAATATTATCTGACGGAAGAAAGAAGTTTTTCAATCGGGTTTCCAATCCCTCAAATATTGCTGTAAACGGAATCGTGACCTTACGCCCTCTGGTTGCAGACTTGAAGAAAAACATGATCGTATATGAGAAACATTTCGCACCGGAAACGCTCTCCAACACAGAAATATTTTTTTCAAATCGGACTCTTAGAAACAGAGATATCGACAAAAATAAGATGTGACTTTACGTCTCCTTAGTAGGAAAACTATGCATTATTTTAGAAAGAAAGTATTCTCAAAATGTTTTTTAAAATGAGCGGAACCGGTCCAAGAAAAAGAAATTAGTCGAGTTTTCAGGAGCCCAGATTTTGCTACAGATGCATCAGAAGCAGAAATTAATCTCTATGCCCCCTGGTGGCCAAACCATTCTTTACAAAACATTAGAAATTATATAAAAAATATTTTCCATCTGGTGTTGTATGCGATACAGGATGAATTTTTCAAATCGGAATTTTAGAAGCAGAAATAACGCAGAAAACGCAATTTACCGTTGTGCCCTCTAGCGGAAAGTGTATGATTTACTTGAACATTTTGAATTTATAGGGACACAATGCGCATCGGAAACACAATCAAACAAAGAAGGAATTTCTCAAATAGGACTTCTAGAAGTAGATATATTGACAAAAATATGATATACGTCTACGCCCTCTGGCGTAGAAACCATGCATTATTTTAAGAAGAAAATGTTTCTGAAACGTTTTTTTTTTTTTTAACGACGTTTTTTTGAATTAACATCTTAGAAGCTCATATTTGGCTACAAATACATCAGAAGTGGAAATTAATGTTTACGCCACTTGGTGGCCAAACCATTTTTTAATAAAATTTGAAATTATGTGCAAACGATTTCTCAACAGGAGCTGTATACGGTGCAGAAGGAATATTTGAAATCGTAGATTTAGAAGCAGAGATATCGAGTGGGGGGTCAATGTACTTTTACGCCCCTAGCGGAAGTTCTATGAATTAGTTGAAAATTTTGAAATTATATGAAAAACATGGCACACTGGAAACACTATCCAAAAAGGAAGGAAGTTTTCAAATCAGACTCCTAGAAGTAGAGATATTGACAAAAATAAGACATATATCTACGTCTTCTGGCGTAGAAACCATGCTTTATTTCAAGGAGAAAATTTTCCTAAAAGGTTTGTCGATATGAGGAGTATCTGTCTACAAATGACTTTTTTTCAGTCGAGGTTTTAAAAGCTCATATTTTGCTACAAATACAACAGAAGCGGATATTAAGGCTTACGCTCCCTGGTGAGCAAACCATTTTTTTTACAAAAATTAGAAATTATGTCGAAACGATTTCGCATCAGGAGATGTATCCGGTGCAGAAAGAATTTTTCAAATCGGAGATTGAGAAACATGGATATAAGGGAAAACGTAATTCACTTCTACGATCCCTAGCGGACCGAAGTAGGAAGAGGTGGAAATGACATGTCAACAATGAGAGCAGATTTGAACAGTTCAGAAGCAGGTGTTTGCACTTGCGAAACAGGCTGTGAAACTGGAGGCAATTTGTTGCTCGGTGGTGGCGCTTGAGAGCTGGGCAATGATGACGCAGTAGTTTTGGAAGAAAGCGGCTGCTCGTAGTTGAATGGAAATGGCAGTTCAATGCTTGGCAATAACTGCATAGTTGTTTTGAAAGAAAGCGCTTGCTTGGAATTGTATGGTAATGGCTGTTCAGTGCTTGGCAATAACTGCGTAGGAGTTTTGAAAGACAGCGGCTGCTCGGAGTTGAATAGCAGTGGCGGAACTGAAACAGGTGAAGACAACGAAATATATGCAGTCATTGAAGGAGCAATTATCAGAGATGGTGACGTGGTTGACATTGAGGCAACAGTTTGTTCAGTAGTAAGGGAGGAAGAAGTGTATGACGGAGGTGTATCAGGAGCCTTCAACGAAGGGACAGCACCTTGCGCAGGTGTACGCTGAGGGCACTTAGAAGCCAGGTGTCCCTCAGCTCGACACCGGAAACACTGGACACCAGCAAATTAGTTGAAAACGTGTGTTCGTGTGTCCGTAACAAGTTGCAGAGATGTCGGGCGATTAGAAATGGCTTGGTCAGTGGGGAAAATAACACGAAACTGGCGACGTACTCCTTGCACAAATTTGAATGAAGAGTCTCTTGCAGCAGCTGGGAGACATTTTGTCTCTACTACTACTCGAATAAGAGTGCCGAGTGCAGCAACAAGCAAATTGCCAGGAATAGCAGTGGGCACTGTAGAAATTGTGACTGTGACCGGGCGCTGTGCAGAAGCAACAGGTTGCAAGTGAAAGCAGCCAATACCGATGCCTGTAGCAAGAACGGTGTCGGTGGCTTTTTGGTAAACAAAATGAACGACAACACCCCTTCCAATACGAATAATTGAAACAATGCTCTCCTTGGGAACAACTTTAACTAAGGCCTCCAAATAGAGGGGGGGAGGTGTCACGAAGAGACTGAAAATACACACTTAATAACAAAGCTGAGGAAAGTTCTTTACCTGCTGGTGAATCGTCAGAAATCCGAATCTTGAGAAAATTATGTTCTCTAGAAAATTCTGTTTGCATTGAAACAGGTGCATGAGAAGATTGGATTGGACGCGCAGTCGCAGCATACGAGCGTGGAAGGGAAGCAACCAGGTTAGCAGAACGTGACTCGGCACTCAGCATATGCAAATTAGGACGAAGAACATTCGATGCAGAAACATTAGGACGAAGCACATTAGAAGCAGAAACACAATTTGAAGTAGATAAATTCACACTTGATGAGGTTATAGTAGTCTCAGAAGCGGCCGAAGTAGACGAAGAAAATCCAGCGGAGATAACATCAACAGTAGGAGCTTGCATTTGCATTTGGGAAGCAGCCATCATTGCCGCACGCCTAAAAACACAACACTGTGTGCTGCAACTGCGTCACACAGAAGAAACACAAAATAACGTAACAGGAGGCACTCACACTCACTTCAAGTGAGGCAAAACGATGAAAACACAACACAGTCAACACGAACCACTAAAGAAGACGAAAAATACACAGGAAAAAAACATTTTTTTGTACAGACGAAAGGGAAAGAAGCGAATGAGGTCTGTCTTCACGATAACCACAGAGGAAAGTTTTGGTCACGTCACCTGCTGCCATGGTGACGCAGATAATTTGTTATGCATATGTTTTGTTGGTAAAGCTATCTCAATTGTTTGAGATCGGCGTCAAGTAATTTTGCTTCCTATACTTCTGATGGAAAGCTTTCTGTGCACATTTTCTTCACAATTACTGCGTTCCCAAGGATGAAAATTTGAACATCGATTAAATTAGCTTCATTGTATAACTTGGAATACTTAAATATTTTCTAAAACATAACCATAATTATGCAATCCAACATTTGTTTGTTTACTGACCTCATCAAAGTACAGGTCGCGCCATCTTTATTTTTGGTTCCAACACCACCAAAAGAAAAGTTATTGATTTTTAATATAATTATGGTTATGTTTTAGAAAATATTAAGTAGTATAAGTTATAATATGAAGTTATTTTAATCGATGTTCCAATTTTCATCATTGGGAACACGCTGATTGTGAAGGAAATGTTTTCAATTTTTTTCCATTGGAAGTATAGGAAGCAAAATTACTTGACGTCCACCTTAACGGTTTAGCATAACGGTTTACGGAAATGCTTTTTGGACCGCTTTTGTTTTCCTTAGTGGTAAATTTAGTAAGTGCTTTAAGTTCAACCGACAAAAGTCCGACCTTCCGAAAATTAACGACAGTAAAAAAACTCTAAAACCTCGGAATAACAAGACTTATTTGCTTATACATGCAAAAAAATTGAAATGTATATGAATTTTCCAGATTCTATTTAATGTGATGTACTTGGAGATCGGGCTGCAGGGACGGAGCGCTACAATGGAAACGAGCGTAGCAAGCCTAGAGGCGCAGCCCCTATTGTAAGTTTAAAACCACTGAGGCAGTATACATTTGCGAGATAAGGCTATCTGCAGATACAATGCACATCAATTATATCACATAATTTATTCCGATATGATAAGCCTAACCGAAGGCGAATAATTTAAACCAAATTTTCCCAAGAAATTCCAATCAAATATGAACGCTACTGTATATAATATCAGTTTTACAGAAAATAAAGTGAAAATATAATTTTAAATAGTACAATACAGTCATAAATTCCAAATATCTTGTTTATGAGATATTATTAAGAAACAATTGCTGTGCAAAAGTTAAGGACTAATTAAAAAGAGTAAAATGGTTCCGTAAATAATAGCAGCACATACAAATTCACTGATGACCGTGACTGAGACCAGGAGCAACATCTGATGTGTAAAAATGAGGCTTGGCGTGTGTTTTGAGTCGGGTGAGAAAAAAGCCTGCTCACGCACTTCAGTAGCATCAGTTTAATGGACTCACTAGACTGTGCTCACAAGGATTACAGACATTCGATTGTGTTTGTTGTGTGCGAGCGACAAAGAATGGCCCAACGAGAATATCTTGATAATTTTAGTCGTTGCAGAATTATTGGGACCCTGGAGGGACAAACTCTGATGAATATGGCCCAAGAGTTCAATATTTACAATAGCATGGTATCGCGTACTTGGTCCACCTTCAGGATTACAGGTACAGCTGGACTAAAGCCGTGTTGTGGTTGCCAACCCAAAACCATCCACAGAGATGACAGCTATCTTCTCCGACAGGCAAAGAGCGATGATCACTGGACAGCAAGTATTCTTGCAAAAACAACTAAACATGAGCTCCGGAAACATAACATCTCAGTTTACAATGCTCACGCAACCACAGCGAAGTGGAATGTTCGCCCGACGGCCAGTACGTTGTATTTCATTAGTTACCAGAGGTACCGTTTACAAAGGTCTAGAGAACTAAAGTACTGGACAGCTGAACAGTGGGAACGGTACTTTTACTGATGACAGCAGATTTGCTCTCTCCAGTGATTATAGCCATTAGCTAATCTGGCGTGAGCGAGGCACTCTATATCGACCCATAAACATCAACGAATGAAATAGATACGGCGGCCGCGGTGCTTTCGTTTGGAAGTCGTTGGGATTGATGGACGTATTGAACTCCAGACACAGGAAGTAGGTATTGTAACAGGTGCTCACTATTGTAATTAGGTAATCCTTCTCCACGTTTATATGTTCCAAAGTGCCATTGGATCACAGTTTGTGTTAGTGATGATAATACCACACCCCACCGTACAGTGGCTGTTAATGAGCTCTAAGAGAGCGAAAACATTTAGGGAATATATAGCCCAGCACGTTGCCAAAACCAAAAACATGTGTGGAACGCCCTTGGGAGACGTGTCGCTGCACGAGGTCACACAACGAAAGCTGTCGAACCGTGAAAGACGGTGCTGAGGGAAGAATTACTAATGTTTCCGAAAACACTCATCAACAACTTAGTTTGAAATATGGACAGAAGCTGAATATCATGCATCAATGTTACAGATGACCATACCCCACCTGATGACCGCCATTTTAATTCGTACCCTCCTTAGCTGCGATTCATCTGCATCATAGCACAATAAAATATATCTGTAATATATCATGCTGAAGAAAACTAAAATTCACATAAATTTCTCTTTCCATGACCTATAAATACCAAGAAAGTTAGCACTTAACAATTATTCGATTTTAGTGTTAATGATGTGTCCTAAGATATCTTAGATAACTCAAATTATCGTAATTTTAATTTGTAGTTCATGATTATACTGCTGAATCGTAAGTGCCGCGGTTAATATTTGCTGTCGTTTCTCACAACATATTCTCAACCGCGTTCAAAACACATGTTACACAAATGAACACAAAATTACACTTTATATAGACACGAAAGAAAACACAAAGGTTAAAACAGCAACGCCATAAATGTTTGGTCTCAAGGTGCAATTTGCACCAGAATTGTTGATTAATTATTTTTGAAATTTGAAAATTATTAAAATCGCTCCTGTGCGCATACGATGTTAGATTTTATCTTCCACTTATGTTGTCATTAGTCAGTTGGCCAGATATCAGTTTCCCTCACTCTCCAATTTTTCAAATTAATGTTTGAAACTTAGGATATTAAGACTCATAATGCTGGATGAAAACAGATTCAATAAACTTTATAAAACAAGCTTATCGCATATCAACTTGTCTGAGTGAGGTGATGATATATCCTCATTACAACCATAAGTCGGTGTCATATTTCGTGTTTTCGTAATTTTATGTACTAAAAATGTAAACATTCATTCGATCTCCTTTCTTGATTTATGCTATCCATTTTTGGTAATCATTTCAAAACTTCCACGACTTTAACAACAAAATAATGTATGTCAAATAATTCAGTCTTGTACTGTTACTAAGGTAGTAAAATTGTAATCCAAATTTCGCTTTTAGCTAGGCTTTAATGACGTGAAGAATCGTATTTCATAATTATGATTTGTATTGAACTGAGTATAATTGAGGAAAAATCTGAAGCAAACTTGTGTTTTCTGTTGCTTTAATTTGTATACCGGCGAAGTTTTATTATTACGTTTTAAGCACGTCTCTACTAATACTGAAATTGCGTTCCTTTTCGGAACGCATTGGTTGTTAGCATCAGCATCTCCCCTCTTTAAAGCAGAAAACTAAGTTCTTAGGTCTATTTCTTTTGTTTTCAGTATATCAGAGCATCAGTTCCCCTTGAAATCGACATGCTAACCTTTCTCAGGATAATTAATTATAAATTTACCTATGAATGGTGTTCGAGGTACATCGACGTGTTCTATCAGTGTCATCAAGTTCCCTTTGTGGTTTTAATGTGGATTGTGTATTAAAACATCCCATTGTTTTGATCATAGAATTTTATATGTCATATTCTACATCGATGAAAGTCAATTTATATGCGAACGAAAAGCCCTACTGAAGTACCAAAATCTCATTTAAATCACTATACATTTTTGAAATTCAAATTTTCGATTCAAATGTAAGAGCATTGTGACGGAATGCCAAGGGTAGTAATATTTTTAAAGCATTCCTCAATAGAGACCCATGGAAACAAAATTGTAAAGCATATGGCGATAAATTTGCTTCAGTCTGAACGTTTTCTATTTTGTTTGGGGGTTTGACAACACCCGTGTGTCACACGACAGTTCGTAAACAGTAGCTCTTCCCTAATTTTGAGTTTCTGGTCCTTCAATAAGAGAGAGAGAGCCAGTGCGATAAGACAAACAAAGCATTTATGCGTCACCGAAATTTGCAACTCCAGAGCCATTTCAGATAGATGATCAGTGTCCAGAACTTAGACCACAGTACCACTGATGCTGCTAAGTTTGCAATTTTTACTCGATATCATGCGAATGATATTTCGCTAGCTACTAACATTTTAATAAAAGACGATGGCTACAATAAATTTGAAGGATCGTTCCTTTTCGAAGGATTTAAAACAAATTTGCAATGTATGTTGACTTATTGTAGTATTTCTTTCTCGTCTGAAAATTACAATATATATTTCTTTTTTACACATTTATTACAATCACATTTACGTATTTCAGCCAGGTAACAATTAATGATATCATAAATAATGGTACTCTTGGTTTTTTCCCCATCTGTTCCTGTTTTGAACCCATGTTTTATAGAATTTCCATCCTCAGGGAAGTTTTAGTAGCAAATAGCTGCAACCCACGAGGAATTCGCTGCTGCGTATCAGGACTAAAGTTAAGTTGCATTGGACTTGTACGATCAAAAAAGGCAGAGAATGGACATTTCACAGAAGTAAAAGAGTTAGACGATTAGTGAGAACTTACATAGAAGTGATTCAAGAAACGCACCTGAGATGCAGATGAGAACGAGGAAGGGGTGTTTTATTTAGATCAGTAACCAATGCCCCGAAACCAACGGCTCAAATTGCCAATCCTGCTCACAGAAAACAATCAGTGGTTATGAGACGCACAACCTACCTGGAATTTATCCCACGACCTTCTGGTATGGAGGTGGTCTCTTTAATCATTATACCACCGGACGACCAACATTACCGTGTTGTGAAAACACGAATCTGTCCGCGACTGACATCGAACCAATGTCCCCTCACTCCGGAGTAAGTCACTCTCCCAATTGAACTAGGCTGACAGAATATCTCGCTGGAGAGTTGTCGTCTTGACACATGTTTTCACCTTTGTAGTATGTCACATCATCTTTCTTATTTTTTTTTTCTTTTCATTTTCCGAAGGATCCAACGTCCAGCTGATCCACTTTCCACAATCGGGCGCCAATGTGAATACACCAGTTTGTCCGCAACGGGCATCGAAACCGTGTCCCCGACGGACATTGAAGCCGTGTCTCGCCACTCCGGAGTAAGTCGCTCTCACATCTGAGCTACGCGGACAGACGTCTCGCTGCAGATTTGCATCTTGACACATGTTTAAACATCTGTAGTACGTCACAGTGTTTTCTGCCAGATATTTGTATTCTTTGGAAATTTCGAAAGTTAGGAAACTTTTGGAAATCTACATTCTCCTATTCTAGCGATCCATAAAGGTATTAATGGAAATAATTGAATGAAAAATGAATGAAACGCCATACTTTCACTGATATTTTCCCCCTTATCTTCCGAACAACATTTCTCCAGAAGTAGTATGCTTTACCTATGAATTTGAGGAATACATCTTTAGCAGCTTTGCAAACATGTAAATAATTGAAATTCAGGATTTATACGGATATTACGAAAGGTACGATAAGAATTTCTAGGTTAATAATACTTTCACATAAAAGCACATTTTTTCGAAAACTATATATGTACATATATCCCCCAATTTCAAAGTATATTTATAATAAAAAGATAAATTGGAATTATTTCTTTACTATTATTGACTTTTATTTTATATAAACCCAAAATTAAAAATTCACCGCAAAAATGGGAGACAGTATTGTAACGAGAAGATGGAATTTACGCCCAACATCCATTTCATGAAAATGTATTTGCTCGGAGCTAGCGCGAAGAAGAAAGATGACTTCTGATCGCACTCGGAGAAGGGAAATCTGATGTTCACCCGCACAGACTATTGTTTAGCTAATGCACTGATAGGTGTCAAAGTTCAACACACAGTCAACACATCGAAGCGTGGAAAAGATATGATCACCTGGCAAGTGTGATATTTGTTCTCCATATGCCACCAAAACAGCTCTTACGCAGCGAGGCATGGGCGCCAAAAGATATATATAAGATTTCCAAAAAATGTCTTGTTGTATCTGGTCCCAAAATGTAACAGATAGATCTTTTGAACATTGTATGTTTAGTGCTAGAGTGGACGCAGGTGGATTTGCTGATTCAACACAAACCACAGATGCTGTATTAGATTGATGTCTGGCAAATATGGAAGTGCGGACAATACGCGGAATTATCCCTTATATACCGCGAACCATTCTGAAACATTTCAGGCAGTGGCATGACACATTACCCTTCTGAAATAAGGCACTACTGGAGTGTCATACCTTAGCAAGAAAAAAAAAGTACCTGTTTTGTTACGATTTTTAAAAAACCATGGACATCATATTTTCTGGTACATAACTTTGTGTATTCGGGGCTCTCAGTCGGACATTGCCACTTCCATTTCACTTCCTACAGCAGCTGTGTTTTTTTTTCAGGGAATGGCACTTCTCCAGTAAAAGAAAACACTTGCCCATTCGCAGGGTGCAAAGGGAAACGTGATTCATAGGACCAGACGGCTATCTTCCAATCATTCAATCTCAAATTTTTATGATCACGTGATCATTATAAGCGCTGTTGATGGTGAACAGAGGTTAACATGGCCATACGGAGTGCCCTGAAGGACACCAAGGAGATACGACAAAAAAAAGGTTCTTCAGCAAGTTTTGGTCCCGTATCTGCAAGGTACCCCATGTACCCAGTTTCAATAAAATATGTTTTGCTCACACGCTGCCCAATTCATTTGACAGTGTCTGCAATTTGTTTTGGCGCTGCTCTTTGCCACTCAATCCAAAGACTTCTCCTAAGATACAGAACTTGTGCGATGACATTGGGAGACGTTTTAACGCGTCTTCAGGTCCGGTCCAAATGTTACAGAGTTGGAGACAATGTCTTCAACGTTACATAAGCAATATCTCAGGATACCATCCGAGGAATATTGTATTCGGGGCTTGTCAGTGTTGCCTATGAATAGCATAGCACGTCGTCGATATGACCAATGGACTAAGTTTATATTTTAATATCACTTCACCAAAACGTCCATGTAACGTTTTAAAAACTAAATCAGTTTTATTTGTCACCCAGTTTCCCACACACTGAATTCGTGTATTACCAAAACGTGTAGCAATTCAAACTGTTAGCCTACTGAAAGACGATTTGATAAGTGTTTTAGCTTTGATGTAAAGTTAAGGTTTGAGTTCCTTGCATTCAAAATTTACGAATATAATTTTTAGAATAATATACCGCAATAACGCAAAATATTTTTTGAATAAAGACTGTGCAGAATTTGGTTGGAAAATAAATGCAGTAACCCGAGATATAAATAACTGAATTCAGGTGTTTCTACATAGATACATTACGAAATGTAACTGTGGGAAAAGCAACTAAAATTTCATGCAAAATTAAATAATCCGGTAACATCTTTAAACTTAGAGAAACGGGAAAGTTTTTCGAATGATTGGAAGTTAAAAACATTGGTTTATAGTTAAAGGAGTAAAATCATTGTGAAGGTACGTGGCTGTGTTGCGGGTTACAAACGCAGATATAGGAATCATATATTTATTCATATTCTATCAAAGAAACATTTTATGCTACAAACTTTCATACTCTGTGCTCAAGATGACCATCACCATCCCTAAATAGCACAGGGTGAAAGTATTTCAGTACGAATCCCTATGTACAATAAGACTAACACTGTTTTTAAACAATTTCCAAGCCTTCGTATAGATATGCTGCACCACAGGAGCACGACAAATTTAAAGCGACATTTAACCTTTCGGTTATTTATCTTTATGGCTTTTATAGTTTCATTTGCTCATAAAGGGCTCATTTTTATATATTGTGTCATGGAAACGAAATAATTATAGATATTTCATTTTCCTTCATTCGGGAAAATAAATGCAAATCTGGTTGATCCCGCATTACCTTAAATAAAGCACCTCATAAAATATTTATTCGCCATATCGGATTATTGCAAAATCGGAGTTCACTTTTTATTTTTCTACATTATATGCTAAGGAAAATCTGCTTGCAGAAGATTTTTTCTATGGTTCGAGGTTTAATATCTACCGTGAGGAACTCAGTCGGCTATAAAGAAGAAGCCCGTCCCTAATTTAGGTCCACTGGTTTCAGCGAAGGAAAAGAGCTACTGCCGTAGGAAAAACACAACATCCATTTCGCACCGAGAATCGAACCCAAACGCTGGTCAAACGAATGGTCATAAGCCAGCGCTTAGACTATTGCGCCACCAGGGCGGCGATTGTAAAAGATAAAAAATCCTGTAATTTGATAACATATTTTTCAGAAATTCTATTTTCTACAATGTAAACGTTTTACCAAAAACATTGAATACTCTGAAGTTTCATTTCCGTTTCCGTTTCTCATTCATTCTAATACATCTGCACAATAATTATGCTCAAGCTACTGGAAGTATCTTGGAGTAATAAATATTAATGAACTTAATATAATATTAATATAAAGCTGTTCTTCGCATAATAGCATACGAATATAACTGACGAAATAAATGTGATGCGCTTTAGCGGAAACATGGTTTTTGAACTGATCATGATTTTCTTTTTTTCCTTTGATATGTACAGCCAGACGTCGTCAAACCTTTTCCCGCCTTCCACCCTCCGCTCAGGGATTACAAATCTTATACAATTCTACTGAATAGAAATTTCAGCTTGTAAGCTACCGCCTCGCTAACCGCCAGCCGCCATGATATTTTAGCGTCGTTTGGATTTCTCATTGGAGAATTAACTGTTGAACCGCCAATCAACACGTGAGCGATAATATCAAATATCCACATCCAACAGACGCCCCAAATCACCCATCTTATCTTCTTAAGTGTGTCCCGAAAAATATTTTTGGACGGTATCTCTTCGAAGATGTTTTCATGGTGGGTTACATAAGAGCCTTTACCCCTTCCAAGACCGTTCCCTATAAATAAAAACAAGATGAAAGTAGCAAAGCTTTTGTCAGAAGCAGAAATGTCAAATACCATAAGTGACTTCAGTGACTTATGGTATTTGACAAACGTGAGTCGAATGGTGTGTGTGAGTGTGTGTGTGTGTGTGTGTGTGTGTGTGTGTGTGTGTGTGTGTGTGTGTGTGTGTGTGTGTGACAGCATCTGAGGTCCTAATGCCACTATAGCTCAATTAATAAGACCAGAATAAAATAGCAATTAAAGCGAAAGAAATTCATACAAATAAAATAAGATACCCTGGAATGTAATAATAAAAATTATTTCCCTAAATCAAATCAAATAAAAATCACGGCCCTTCGCTGACCAATTAAAATGCCAGCTTGACGTCTGTCAAGTAGTTCATAAAAGAGACAGGCACCAAGATCATAGCCTCTTTTCTTTAGTTAGCATAAGCCTAAGGCAATGTACATTTTCTCCAACTCTTATTTTAATCACCTATTACATTGTACTAAGTCTTTCTTAACCAAGTGTTCATCCCTCATTAGAACGGCAATCGGTGGCGTTTCGAACGGCCGTCTCATACAACTGGGTTCAGTGATCATTCAGGCGACTTAACTTTTAAGGTATTTTGATATCCAAATTTCCATAACTAGTCTTATATCATCTTTACGTTTTGTCATTCATTTCGCCTTTTGCTCGGCATTACAGTTTTCGAGAGCTTTTTTAAACAAAACAGAGATCTATTCCGTGTGTGGCTGTACAACGTTATACAAATGTAGCAGTTTAAATTGGTGATGGCAGTATTTCTTTGTTCGATATATTGCTATACGGATTCAAGCTGACTAATAATGCTTACAGTATTTCCCTGCATCGCTATTCCGAAGTCCTCTACTGTTCTTTTCAACGAGAAGACGCTTATTATCTATTATTTTTGTGACATTAGTTTGAAAAATGTATCGAAATTAATATTTCAGAAAACCTACACGATTAATTTCCCCCCTTATAATGTGTTTAAAATGTAAATTTTGTTGATAGTTTCAGTTAAAGGTGAAGTGCTGAAAGGAAACCAACAAGTCTACACAACGTAGCGTATTAAAATGAAACAAGTTTTTCCTTTTTACAATTTTTACAGCAGAATTAGTATTATCTGATTTACGTCCGACATACGAAGTGATGCATGACAACATAAATTCACAAACATTCCACAATACTTCTTTCCAAAAAAGACACTGTGATTAAATAATTGAAAAAAAATATTTTTTTCTTTCAAATAATCCTGTAAGTATTTATTACTAGCAGAACGGAAGAAACATTACAGGTAACGCTTAAATTTAATCGTACAATTAAATAAGAAAGATGACAACGGATTTTCGGTTGTAAAGAGCAAGTCTTTTGAATCCGTTCTGATGCGAATAACATTTATCAGAAGCAGCTGGGGAAATGCTTGTAACACCGAAATCCAGAGTAACGCTCATATTTTCTGTCCAGGAACACCTAGAGGTAAATCAGTATTGGGTATGCACTGATCTAGCAGATATGCAAGCTTCATACCGGTGGGGAAAACTCAGAACAAGCTTATTGATTGGTTACCTTAACAGAACTTTCTACTCCGGCGTCAGTGCTCTACCGACTTAAAGACGGACCTAATCCCATCTCAAGAATGCTCTGTTGGGTTGAGATCAAGGGAGTATGCTGGTCACACTAAATTCCATGTAGTCTTCATCGGCAAGGAATTAAGTTACAGACGCTGGACCATGTGGGCAAGAATTTCCTTCCACAAAAATGAATTCCGGTACGATAGTTCCAAGAAACATGCCCACATGATGGAGGATAACATCATTACAGTAGCGTTCACCGGTCATAGACCCTAGTTCTGCCAGTTGCAACTAAATAAGACTATTGTCCGTAATGCTGGTCCAGACCGCATTTCCCACATTTTTATTCTTTTTCCGCGATGATCAGTTTTCCATATTGTGTACAAAGTTTCCGCCTGATGTATTGATGCCAATAGTCGATCATTAAGCTCAGTATACTTTTGTAAATGAAACTCTGCATCATTGCGCATTTGTCCAACAACTGTGTTCTCAACATTGTCGCAAAAGGGCCTGTTTCTGGTGCATTTTTAAAGAAGCACGTTTAACAAGCTTACTTGCATTGAAACCTCCAGCATTGAACCGGATTGACACGATTTGATGTAACACACCTCTCCCAGGACTAGGAAGCAGCTGACTACTGAATTTGCTCCAAAGATTCCATTTTGGAAATAGTACCAAAAATAGTCTCCTGATGTTGTGTTGCATTGTGAATGACCTGTCGCAACACGTCTGGAGGCATATTCAGTTGTTTGGCACCTTAAAACCACAACAGTGACACAAAGCTGTTATCAATTACAAATTCGTTTGCAACACTGGTAACAGTACGCGTTTCTTCGAGTTTTCCGATGATCCGAATAGATTCACACTCTCTCAGAGTTTCTACCTGAATCTCATAAACCCACGAGCCACACGCACATCCTATATGGCAACAAATATCTGTCTACGTAGAGCACGTATGGTGGAAAATGACTGACACCAAATATCATTCGAAAAGAAATAGGAAGAACTTAAAGGATTGGCCAAAATGGAATTGTATTAAAAATTTTTCCCTTATGATATCTTTACTTAAAGTTCAAAGTGTTCACCGTGGCGAACTGGCAGAGACGACCCCACCCCCCATCACTTCAAAAAGAAGTTTTTTTGTCTGGCATCAACCTATGTGAAATTATTCAAAAGTGTCTCAAAAACACAAGAGAATCAGTGTTTGAAAACTTGCAAATTTTATGTCAAAAGTGATTCCCAAACGCAAGAGAATCAGTGTTTGAAAACTTGCAAATTTTATGTCAAAAGTGATTCCCAAACGCAAGAGAATCAGTGTTTGAAAATTTGCAAATTTAATGAAATTGTGGCCGACGGGGTAAGGTTTTCTAAAATACAGAAGTGTTTAAGGAACATTTCAACCTTAAACTTTGAGGATAGTTTTATGATTTCTAGCAGAGAGATTGCTAACAGAGCTGCAGTTTCGGCCCTTTTAGGGTGATGTAATACTTATGTAGCAGTTATGTTTTATTAATACATCAATTTTTGAATCTGTGTTGTTCAAAGTGCACTATAAATACTGCATTTCTTCTTCGTAAGACTTAATAAAAAATGAATTGAAAATTTCTAGTATCATATTTTTTTCTTGTTATGATCTTCTTCGGGAACTTCACATTCGCACTTCTAGTTCCAGACTGGAGATATAGTGACCCTTTCTTGATGTGTAGTGCCCTTAAAAGCACGGATTCGTCAGAAAAAACTTTACTGCCTAGTATTGCATTATTGTTTTTTTTATTTTGCTAATCACGATTGGTTAGGGCCGTATGTTGGGCTCCCTTTCTGGTTTTCATAATTGTTGTACATAGCGATGCTGTGATTTTATAGACGGGCTAATGCCCGTTTAAAAATATTTGCAACTTTGTGGATTACAACAACGCAACTGAAATCACATCATTAATATAATTATTATTTTTTAATTTAATAGTGCCAAACAATATCAATTACTGTAGAATGTATCACAAGGGAAACTATCGGACTTCCCGACGGCAATCGTCACGGCACTTTTTGTGGTGGACAAGCATAACACCAAAGTAACATGTGTGAAGTATGGCATTACGCAATCGCCCGCAACTACTAGAACATGGCCTAAAAAAGTGGGACGCCCGCCTGTAATGTATGCAGCCATAAAGTGTCAAACAACAGGTAAATGTGGGGGTGATATGATTGGGTGATACTGCGCATGCCTGTAAGGTGTCCTACGTTGTGTACGTCAGTGACTGTTAAACGTGAGTAGTGTGAGGCAGCGCACGGCCCTGTTCGTACGCATACAAATAGTGTGTTATTTGTTGTAAAAAAATGGCTTGTAACCCTCATGCTGTAGTAAAGATATTGGTGAACGAGGTGACGCAGAAATATCATGCAGGCGACGCAGCTGAAACGTACATCGACAGGGGAATTGTAAGGCAGTTGTTTAGCGTTTTTGGGCCGCCCCAGTGGCGCAGTGGTCTAAGGCGTTGGCCTCTGATCATTCGTCCGTAAGGGGTCCGGGTTCGAATCCCGGTCAGGCATGGATTAGTGTTTGTCTTACGGCACTGGATCTCTCCCTTCCCTGGAACCAGTGACCATAAATTAGGGACGGGCGACTGCTTATAGCCCATTGAGTTGCTCACGGTGGTCGTTAAACCTCCACTTAAAAAAAAATAGCGTTTTTGGAGCATTATGTCATTAGAATCGCTGTCATATTTGAAGGGCCAACACTGTTGCGTGATCGTGATGAAACATCGGACACGTTATCCGAACACAAAGATACACCGGGAACTCCAGCACACAACGTGCCAAGCAGTTCGAGTTCCTATGAAACATCACCCCCAAAGTGAAACGGAAATGCATTCATGAACAGTTTTACGGAAACACCATGCAGAGTGTATATGGCAATGTGCAGGCCGCAAAGAAAACCGCTGCAGCATTGCCTTCTCTCTCATGGTCTCTTTTGACGTTGAGGTGCCTCACATTTAACAGGTAAATGTTGTTTGACACTCTATGGCTGCATACATTACAGGAGGGCGTCCTACTTTTATAAGCCCTGTTAGGGATTGTGGGCGATTCCGAAATGTCGCACTTAACACCTGTTACTTAGGTGTCATTCTTGTCCACCACATAAAGTACCGTGACGATTGTCGTCGGGAGTTCCTATGGTTTCCCGTTTCAGAGGAATGACTACCGATGCGTAATACATAATCTTCGAAATTGATAAAATGTTTTCTTCTTTCATAGAAAACAATGTACCTCCAAGTTAACGTTTATATGATGTACAGTATTTGCAAAAAAAAAAAAAAGAAAAGATAAACATTGGGAACACCCAGAAGGGAATACTCCTATCGAGATGAAAATATGTATACGCAATATACACATGTATGGGAAAGCAAATAATTGCAATTCCAGTGAATTTAGGTTTTTTTTCTGATAACACTGCTTCACGATTGGATCAAGAAATCACATTGTAGCGCCATCTCTGGCTCAGATAGAAGCAGTGAGGCGACGTGGCATAGACGCATACTGTTCACGCATACTGTTCTGAGGTATAGCATATGAGATAGTGTCCTAATTGATGGCCAATACATGTAAAGGAGCGACCATAGAATTAAAAGATTTAGAGTTTCTGCATTCACTAATAATTGTCGTCGCTTTGCTGGGAGCAAACCATTCAAAACTTTATTTCGAGATTTTAATTTAGCACAAGCACCTCTAAGTCTTTGATCTTTAGTTTGTATTGTTTCATATTCCGTAATATTAATATCTTCTGCCTTTACACTGAATAGTAGAAATTATCAGGTGGTGTGCCTTTGTTAATTTTCTTCTAGTCTAATGAGACACTGGAAATTGTTTCTAAGCCAAGCTTACAGATCGCACTGGCGATTCAACGGCTTATCCGGCCAAATTTATGTATTATACAACCCGATTCCGAAATCTCGATTTGCTGTATTACTCCTGGCAAAATATGAGGTGTGTGCACTAAAAAGCGTAGCTGGAGCAAGAGTGATGTTAATACAGAAGAGATCAATGGGAAGAACGAAATATCATTTCAACCTATTACGTTTACTCTAAAGAAGATCCCGTGATTCTGGTTTTAAATCACATTCATATACACCTTCAATAAAATGCATACAGAAAATTCTGGCATGTTTCACATTGAGAGCATAGTTTTGTTTATATTTCAGAAGACACGTTCTTTGCAACATTCGATTTACTGGGTATGCGTGATAAATTATTACAGTTCCTTTCGTTATCTAATGAACAGTCAGGTCATATTATTGTGACCAACTCCTACTTTTGACGTCAACAGCGCGTACCCAGTGAAAGTAGGCACGTGTCGTGATCCGGTTTGAAGGGTATATAAGGTGGGCTGTAGGCAATTTCAAAACATATAATCTGTTGCCGGCAGGGATAAATAGTGCGATTTATCAGATGTGAAAAAAGGGATGATTATCGGCTTTTGTGCCCAGTGAGGCAGTATTTTTGAAACAGTGCAGTTTGTGAACTCTTCGCGTGTTACTCTGGTTAAAGGGTAGCATGATTGGAAAAATGGCATCATTGCGAATAAGCGATGTTGAAATGCCATTGATGTGAGAGGTGAACGTCGGCTGCAAAGGAGCGCGAGGGCCGATCAACACGGTACAGTGGAGCAACACACTGACCGAATGAACCAGGGGGCTAACAGAAGTGTATCTAAAACGACAGTACAGAGAATCCTGTTGTTTATGAGGCTCCGATGCGGACGGATGGTCACTGCACCTATGCTAACGAAAGTGCAGCCGCAGAAATTTGTGACATTTGCACGACAGTATCAGAATTGGACCTCCGCTGATTGGTAAAGAATTGCCTTCCCTGATGAGTCATATTTTCTGCTTCATGGAAAGGATCGACGTGGGCGTGTCAGGCGAGAAACAGCGGAGAACAAACGCTCTTCAACCACTGTTGGAAGACCACAAGAGGGTGCGGTTAGCGTTATGGTGTGGGGAATATTTCCGCGGCATTCTCTGTGCCCACTCAAACACGTGGAAGGCAGTATGGACCCAATTCGTCATGCAACCATCCATGCAGACCACTTACCGATATATGCTAATTGTCTTTCCTGGGGCGGATAGGATCTTGCTGAACGACAATGCGATGTGTCATCCCGCTAGAAATGTCCGATAATGGTTGGAAGAGAATAATAAAGATTCAAAGTACTTTCCTGGCCACCTAATTCCCCAAACTTAAACTCAATTGAGCATCTGTGACACCACTTAGATCGCGTTGTTCGCTCTATGGATCCTCCAGCTCACACCCTCCAGCAGCTGAGAGATGCAGAGCAGTCGCCATGGCTAAACATACCTGTGAACACCTTTTAACACTTTATTTAATCAATCTCAGCCCGTCTAGCTTCTGTACGCGCTGCACACGGAGGTCACTCTGGATATTAGCTGGTGGTCACAATAATGTTACTGGACAGCGTACTTAGATAGGCAAAGAGCAACAGCACAATATTCCATCATTCTTAGAAAATAACATCCCAGAATAGTGGGGTTTTATTTTTTCCAAGCAAACGATCACAGCGACCGAGCGGTTCTTAAGTTACACGAAAGATGTAAATTTCAGCAACACGTACCATTTTTTCTACACAACGTTCACATTTTGTTAGACATGTATTTCATTTTCCTTACACAATAAAAATCTAAAGTGCTCCACGAGAATGAACCAATCCAATTCCGCTAAGTAACCGCGTCTGTAATAGTGAATGAATGTAAATACACCGTGGTAGCAAACAAATGTCCTTCACCTTTACGTCATACCGGAGTCTCCCAAAATTCCCTAACTACTGCACATCGCAATGAACTTCCCGTGAGTGTTCAATCAGAAAATCGAACATGCTGCCTAGGTATCTGAAAAGAAATCCAAGAATTTGCAACATAATAAATTAAAATCATTATTTTAAGAAAATATTACATCAGCATATTGTATTCAAAGCACAGCCTAGATGAATAAATGTTTAGCTAATGAATAATGTGCAGTGTATGCTAGCCCTTCTAAGAAGAGACTAAATGAATTTCGTGTTTTAGATGTTCTCCTTTAGGAGGCCATGAAAAACGCAGTATTCACGAGGCTTTTGACTAAAGGTCAAAAAAGGTGAAAATATTCCAAATACGTGGCGACAGTTAATAAATAAATACATCGCTCTTTCCACGTTCCAGAAACACACAGCAACCGAAAAATTGTTTTTCAGCCGCCGCTGTGGAATCGAACCAACAGAACTCTCGGTATCGCGCCGAGTGCGTTACCTTTACGCCACGGGGGCCAACAATCCACGGTGCTATATGTATTTTTAAAGTCAGCTACTGACGTCATAAATCCGTTAGATGGACTCAGCTACTGAGACGTCTCCATCTGGTGGGCATTAACGGCACTAGCTATATATATTATAGCAGTTAAATCCAAAGGGCGAGATACAAGGTGAAAATATTCCAAATACGTGGCGACAGTTAATAAATAAATACATCGCTCTTTCCACGTTCCAGAAACACACAGCAACCGAAAAATTGTTTTTCAGCCGCCGCTGTGGAATCGAACCAACAGAACTCTCGGTATCGCGCAAAAAGATCAAAAAAGGTGAAAATATGAATTTTATGTGCTATTACGTCTCAGTAGCTGAGCCCATCTAACGGATTTATGACGTCAGTAGCTGACTTTAAAAATACACATAACACCGTGGATTGTTGGCCCCCGTGGCGTAAAGGTAACGCACTCGGCGCGATACCGAGAGTTCTGTTGGTTCGATTCCACAGCGGCGGCTGAAAAACAATTTTTCTGTTTCTGTGTGTTTCTGGAACGTGGAAAAAGCGATGTATTTATTTATTATTATTATTATTATTGACTAAAGGTCAATTGCTTAACCGAGGACATATTACACGATATCATCGTGGTTTGCAACATATATATCTGTCTATCTATAGTCAGTATTGTCTATCCAGAAAACCCTACATCACAATGCTATAGAAAAACGTAGTTCATCATTCATACTGTAGCTTCGCGTAATACATGGAGATTAGTGCAAGACATTTATATGGACTTATAGTTTTTTTTTTAATTTCGGTTTCACGAGTCTTCAGCAAATGTGCCACTAACGCAGTGAAGGTTCAGCAAATCAGAAATAAGTTTTAAAATTGTCGAATATTTCGCATTAATATTCATTAATGGATTTGATATATTTAACACCTTTGTTACGTATCATTAGTTATTCCCATTATCCTGTTTCCAACAAAGAATATTTCTGAGAGCGCAAATAATCTCTGGGTAAGCATGATACACAGATTTTTCCTTGAATATGCAATAACATTTCAAGAGACAATTGTGCGGAAAAATCTGCTATAAACGTTTTCATGTTCACTTATCATGAATAAAAAATTAGGTGCATAATTTTGAAGCACAAACAGCAGCGTCGCAACTGACTGTAAAATTATGTTCTTTTGCAGCAGTCTTTAGTTTAGGTTTCAGGAAAACAAATCATAATACCAAATTAATTTCTGTGACGGCAGAGTTTCTTACATAGATGGTATATTCTATTTGTGTAGAACTCTAATGTGTTTCGGCTGCAAAACCACAGAATTTTATGGGATATTGCGATTTATGGGCTTTTACGATGACTTTTATGGGTTATTTCGATTTATGTGCTGTTCGATGAATTTTATGGGCTATTGCAATGTGCATAATTTTATTTTCCCATAGTCGTTTGATATCATTCCTGATATGCGAACCGTAATTCTCTTACACCACTTTCAGGACGAGAAAAAGGGCTTTGGGGCATATTTTGAAATGCCCGGCTGTCTGTCATGCTGTCCATCGTCGATCCACACCCATGAGTGATTGCATGAACTCTACGTCATGGACATCACAGCCAACGTAACCTGATCGTGTCACATCTTCCACTCTGTCACGACCTCGTCGGAAGTATGTCATTCATCGTGAAACCATTTGATATGGTAATACTTCTTCATGACATGCTTCCCCTAGACATGGATAACATGGAATAGCTTTTCAGGGCACTACTTGACAACGGTACTTTTACACTAAGTAGACTTTCCTCTGTAAATCTTGATCTGGCGAAGCTCTACGCATTCAACAGTAACAATCTCATGCTACCAGTGCTGTAAACAACAACGCACTCACGTATGAGTCAGCAACGTGGACAGAGTGGTGCCCCAATTTTATATCCAACTTTCGTAATTCGCTTTTAAGGTCTTTCATTCAATGATTTATAGCTACCTTGTATCGATAATTAGGTTTCAACTTTCCTTTGTCTTTGCTTGTTAGAAAGCTGATATTTTCCCCAAAAAATTAAATGGGTTATCTCCATCTGAGTATATTGGGTCATATGAACAGGGTGAAGAATTGGGAAAGGCATGCATTCATGCCCGTAATTTGAAAGAAAGCTGCATATTATTTAAATGCGATAATCCAGCTGAGATAATTTCGGTATCACGAAAGCTGAAATATTATCAGCTATCTTCCTTAGAAAATTCAGAGTACACTGGTACATAACACATCAATTTGTATGTTTTAAAACTGAATTACTGACTTTAAAACTTTGATACTTGTAATGTGCATGAAACCATGTAACTGAAAAGGTACTTGCAGAAAATTTGTACTTGCCAGTCTTCACCAAAATGATCAGCAGAACCAAAGACAGTATTGTTAAGGTGAGAAAGATGGTGAAAATGTTAGTAAACGAACATTATGCAAAAATGCGAGAATGATCTATGGATTCCATAACACAGCGCA
Source organism: Macrothele yani (assembly GCA_039090855.1). Lineage (NCBI taxonomy): Eukaryota > Metazoa > Arthropoda > Arachnida > Araneae > Macrothelidae > Macrothele > Macrothele yani. The sequence continues at coordinate 111,202,184 of CM077015.1, read as the reverse complement.
GATGGAAATAAAATAACAGGTGATTTGAATTTTTTGAAGTCATCGTACTAGAAAACGAAGCACTGCGATATGATGTACTGGAGTTGGAAAAGTGCGAGTTTGCCATAGCAGTGTTCTGGTTGAATAAGAATCTGCATTTAAAAACGCACGGAAAACACACACGCACGCGCTCATCCCGAATAAAATAACATAAAACAAAGTATTTTGTTAGGCAATTAGTTGGTAAATCCAAACTTCTATGTTCAACACCAGCTGGTCCGCAAAACAATAAAATATTACATTTTGAAAGTTTAGCTACTAAATAGCTTAGAGATATGTTTCATTTTTCTATCTAAAAATTTTTTGGATATACGTGTTAAATTTTTGGACACGTATATTTTTGGATATACGTGTTAAATTTTTGAAACTGTCTGGCTCGTTTGGAAACAAATCCTTTTCAGGTTAAAATTACTACGTTTGTCAGGTTTAAGTGTGTGAAGTTCCTAAGATAAATGAATCCTACCTTATACTTAGTCTATCATCGTTATTTACCATGCACGGGCTGTAAAAATTGAAAATTCTCATTGAAAATATTTAGACCTTTCCTTATATTCCTAAATTCTAAAAGCAAACTGAATTTTGAGAATTACACTGGCTCCTTGCGTTCACAGTGAGCACAAATGTATTAAATTTTTGTGCCATTTGGGTTTCGCTATGAATCCTTGTAGCATGAGAAAGTGACTCATTGTCCGATAACTGAGTCCTATCTCGATTTCTTTTCTTTCAGTATATATCCACGTCCGATGGTCTGCGTGATAATTTTTTTTTCGTGGAACCAGAGTATTTCTAGTTGAGAAGACACACATTCGATTGCTACAAATGTAATTCCATATTGCGAAAGTAAATCTTTCTGTTCCAGCACATAAAACAAAAATTCTAAGAAAAAATTGCTGCTTCGGAAATGACCTGGACCAAGAACGTGGAACCGCTTCTTCGGCAGCTGTACCAGTCGCTCCGAAGCGTCGTCTCCCCTCGATTGCTGTGAATACGCATGCTACACACTTAGTTGTAGAATCCATCGATCCGAATGAGAGACTGTCCACCAGATCTCCCTTTTTCATTTCTAAAGCTTTGGACGCTGCGGTTGGCTCCTTGAAGTCTGTGAGGAAGCTTCGCTCTGGGGACCTGCTTGTCCAAACTTGCAGTGTTTCTCAGAGTAACACTCTTCTGCACCTCACTAGTTTTCAAGGCATTCCTGTCAAAGTGACACCTCACCCGTTTCTTAACACCTCTCGGGGTGTTATTTCGGAGTTTGATCTCTTGTCATGCAGTGAGGACGAATTGGTGAGTGAACTTGCAGATCAGGGTGTTATTGCTGCACGTCGTATGATGTTCCGGCGCGATGGTACTTTGATTAAATCTAAAAATGTAATCTTGACTTTTAACTCCCCGAAAGTTCCGACCGAAATCAAGGCTGGCTAATTGGTCTGTGGAGTTTGCCCGTACATTCCCAGCCCTCTGCGCTGTTTCAGGTGCCAGAGGTACGGGCATTCACAACGTTCATGTAACAGTTCCGCTCGTTGCGCAAATTGTGGCTCCAGTAAACATGACGGGGAAGGTTTCACTTCTGCGGCCTGCTGTGTTAACTGTGGCGAGGGTCATGCAGCTTACTCCCGCAACTGTATGAAATGGAAGGACGAGATGGCGATTCAGCGCCTCAAGACCCTGGAAGGGCTCTCGTACCCTGCTGCCTGGGCCAAGTTGGGTATTCCCAACAACCGACAGCGTACTTTTGCCGCAGTAGTTCAGTCTCTGCCACAACCCATGCAGCCCTTTGTCCCGCGCCCTGTAGCTCTCGCCGCACTTGCCAAGAGATCTACAGCTGAACAAGCGACACAGGTGGATTTTACCGAGCTCCAGCTTATTCGACCAGCTGACTCTGCGCCTTCTCTTTTGATGACGACCGACTCTTCCAGTTCCCAGCAGAAAGCCTGCACGCGTTGAAGACCCGGCCCTAAATCCGCAAAGGTGTGCAGTGTCCATCCAGCTGTCGCGGTCCAACTGACCAACATTACAACTGTCTCAGACTCAGCGAGGTCCCCACCCTCAACCAACATTATAGAGGAACATAAGGGGAGGAGAGTGACAGTTTGTCCCTCTCCTGTGACACATCTTATGTGTAGTTGTGTTCGTTTTCGTGACGTGTTTTATTATTCTCATTCCTCAGGTTTACTTAATCGGCTAGTTTCTAATCATTGTACCATGTTTTTAATACTGTTTGTTTCATTGTCTTTTTTGACCCTTCCATCATTCTCATGGTTCGGTTTTACTTGGTCAGCCAGATTTTGGGATTTATGCCACGTTTTTTTTTAATCCTGTTTGTTTGTCTTGTGTCTGGCGCTCTTTGGCCAAACATGGGCCTTGCGCCATAAAAATCAACCAACCAACCAACCAACCTATCTGGGAAACTCCAACAAACAGCAGTAAAATAATATTACCTCATTTCAAAATAAAACCCTACGTATGATGGTTGGACTTGATGGAAGAATTTCAAACCATGCTATCCGCAGCATGCTTAATACTAATTCTATCCATTATACGATGTACGTCTTAGCTAAAAGGTACTATGAAAAAGCTAAGATTCATCCTAATCCTCTGGTCAGAGAGGCCATTAACTATACTGTCAATGAAACCGACAGATATAAAAGGCCAAAAGCTATCTTGAATAAAGAACCAGAAATGAACCCAATTCATTGCTACACTAGCAAAAAAATAACAATAATTGGGACTAGTGTACAAAGGGTATTCTTCACACATGGGAAGAAACTTCGTTAAAAAAAAAGGGGGGCTCTTTAAGGGCCAAACTTTTGCTTTGCAAAAACGAATTATTAAGTCCACATATACGAGACTGGTCCTGAAACAAGGTACTATGGTTTAAAAAAAATTATATATATATATATATATATATATATATATATAAAGTACCTAAGTCCACATGGCCAATAGAAAAAAATCCTTTCTGTGATTGTCTCCTACAAGCTAGAGCAAATAGCAGACAGTGCTAAGTGCAGAATAGATCTTCTATAAATCAATCTTCAGTTTGTAGACAGCAAACTTGGTCGCTCGCAAAATTTTTTATCAAATCGAGGTTTCAAGTATGTCAGACGTTGAAGAACACAAGCAGCAGGAAGCAGAAGTTCCTATTGAGAATGAACCTTCGCCACTCCAGATTCTGGACGATCGCATTGAGACTTCTCTAAAGCGAATCCTGAAATCTGAAAGTTACAAAGAAAAACAAGAAAAGATAATTCGAAAAATTGTGAGGTAGGAACTAGCCTGCATGAAAGACGAAATCAGGGCTGAACTTCAGGAGCAACAACAAGACCTGAAAAGAAGGAAAACGGCAGAGAGAAACATGTTTGTCCTTAAAGGAGCGGCTCTGCAACTGACGACAGACGAAATCTCAAGTGCCCTAAAAGAAGAAGGAATTATTACTATGAACCTTGAAAGCAAAGGTTCGGCTCTGGGACACCCAGAGGTTTCCTCAACTTTGAATCTGAAGTGCCAGTCAGAATAGGATCCATCACCGTACTAGGATACCGGATGTTGATAGAAGATTACAAGCCACCCTCCGCCAGCGCGCGAGGTTTTAAAAGCAGTGTGCGAGGTAGCAGAGGAAGCAGTAGTGGAAACAGCAGAGGAAGCTGCAGAGGCAGGCGCAACGTTCCAGCCGCGCCTTCCACGGTGGTTCTACCGTCAGTAGAGAAAATACCCGCTCCTTCGGCTGGTGTATTCGACCTTGACGATAGGCAAAGGCTAGAGCTAGCTGCCTCTATACTGCTCAGGAGACAATAAACTAGGCATATCTACGAAAGTGACACAAAATAGGCCCTTTTAAGGGCCAAACTCTGGTTTTGCAAAAAGGAGCTATTACGTCCACAAATATGAGACTTTCTAACTGAAAGAAGCTTAGATCGAAAATCCCAATAAAAAAAATAAAAAATCTTCTCGCAGAGTTTCCCCTGAGTAGCGAGGCAAAAAGCCGACTCCTACCTGGAAACTGAGCAAACGACAATTCTGTGATTTCAGGTGCCTTTCATTTCATGGTTTTGTGATAGAACTGAGAGTTTCTCTGTGGAATTTTTCTTGTGTGTGTGCTTCCTTCCCACAAGTTCCCCTTATCCCTGTCCTTTCCCTGATTCCTGCGGCCAGACGTTTTCAACGGGATTACTTGCTCGGAGCAATTTGTTGCAGGTAAGTATTTAGGGTAGCTTACAACTTCAATACTTAACGGGAAACCGTATACTCCTTCCATTCTAATTATTCTATACTTTTCCTACGTGCGATACTATCAGGACAATCTGTTGCCAATTCTCTTATTTTCACTTTCACCTTCCAAAAGGCGCATGGCGCGGTGGGTTAGGGTCTCTCAAACTATGATAGGAATTCTTCTTCAACCTATTATTATTATTATTATTATTATTTGTTTTATGTTATCATTCTATTATATTATTATTATTAAACAGAAACCGACTCGTGCCTTTGTTAGCAATTTATTAACTTTATTTCACTGCAGAAAATACAAGAAAATATACTTTTCTATTGCTATTAAGGTATATAATTCTACTCATACTTTCATTGTGATACTTGTGCCTGCTTAGATGCACGCAGGCGGCTGATCCGTGGCGTAATCTTTGACAATGCAGGACTCATTTCTTCATCGACGGATTTGAGTCTCTTCCTCTTCGATGTTTTAATTTCAGTCAACATCGAAAAGCACAGTTCACACAAATATGTTCTTGAAAATGGCAATAACACATTACCGGCCATCTCGGCGATAGCCGGGTATTCACTTCTCCTTGCCAACCAAAATGTGTCCAAACGCACTTCGAGACGTTCTAATTTCAATGTTCGGTCTGCTTTTAAATCTGCGAGTTCCTCTCGTATATTAATCGGAAGAGGTTTTGAATTCGCAACGGATGGATCACGAACCCAGTCGAAACCTTGAACGCTATCTCGAAAATACTTCTTGAACTTCTGCTGCAAGATTTCTAAATGTTCTTTAATTAAGTCCACCACCACTTCATTACCGTCAGCAAGTGGCCATACAGTCGGGAACATATCAACGACACATTTTCAATTCTCTGTATCCACAAATTCATCTAATTCACAAGTCCTTGAATCTTATCCATACTATTAAGAACATTTTCGTTCCTACCACGCATTTTTCTGTTCAGCTCATTCAAGTATGCGAAAATATCAGAAAGATATGCCAACGTTCATAGCCATTCATCATCTGCAAATAAATCCTCGTACTCATACCCCTTAACAGTCAAAAATGCATGTACCCCTCTATAAGTGCAAATATTCGAGTTGACATTTTCCCTCGTGATACCCAGCGTACTTTTGTATGTAGCAGGAGTGTAGTGTGTTCCGATCCCATTTTTTTGACACAAAACGAAAGAAAGCCGCGAATTTAGGTGCCCTCGATTTGATGAGGTTAACGACTTTTACTACTTCGTCCAGCACAAATTTCAGGGAAAATGGCAAAGACTTAGCGACAATGACTTCGTGGTGAATGAGACAATGATCGCATCATTTATGTTAAGATTTACTTTACGTACTGTAGCTACAAATCCTTCCACTCGGCCTGTCATAGAAGCTGCTCCGTTTGTACAAACACTAAACCAATCCTTCCATTCTAATTCATAATGGAGCACATATTCATTAGTCACACGAAATATTTTTCACCGGTGGCTCGCTCGGGAAGTTATTTGCAAAAAAAGAAATAAGTTGCAATTACATCTCCATCGATGTACCGAATATAGGCAAGAAGTTGTGCGTGACCGCTAATATCGGTGGACTCGTCGATCTGAAGAGAGAATTTCTGACTGCTGTTGATTTTCTCCTTCATAATGTCTTCAACGTCACTGGACATGTCACTAACTCGGCGACTGATTGTGTCAGAAGAGAGAGCAATTTTTGAAATTTCACTAGCAGCTGCTGAACCCAGGAGGTTTTTCACCATCTCTTTACAAGCAGGCATTTAACAACGTTCCAGCTATTGTGTTTGGTTTTTTGACCTTTATGATAAGTTCGGTTAACTTAGAGCTAGCTTCCTGTACGTTTTCCGAAACACGTACTGTCGCAGTCATGAACGTTGCTTGTTTTTTGTTTTGTTCCAACAACCGACGAAAATAATAGATATTTTTTGTTGACAGAGAATAATGTTTTGTTGACAAATGTCGGTTCAATTTACTGGGAACCATAGCATCTTTACTGAGTTTTTCACCACAAGCGATACACTCGGGGATTGGGCATGTTTTATCACCACACAAAAAAACACCGTAAGATAAATAATTATCTCTATACTGCCGATGCACTAATTTTTGTTTCTTTTTTTCCGAGCTCAATGCTTTCACTACTTGCACTCGTGGACGGAACACTCCGTACAAGGAACTTGTCCGTCTTGAAAAAATAAAATAGTTTAGTAGTACTAGAAAATAGCAAGATTTACTAGCAATAACAGTTTTCGGATTATTTCAGAGCACAGCTGTGATAGATCTGAAATATTCGTAAGGCGCTGGACCTATACTCTTCAAAGGGAAGAAGGGACACATATACCGTTTTATTTAAACTAAAGTCTAACAATGGGTGGGTGCATCGGTACAGGAAAAAGAAGAACTAACAAATAGGGACAAATACCAAAACAACGAAATAAAATAATAAAAGATAGAGACAGTTTTGCTAATCCCCTCACTTTTAGAAAAATCGCACACAGAACATGGTGCAAGTGTAAAAAAGAAGCCGAATAGCGCGGCAGTAGAGGCCTGTACAGGAAATCTCGGACTCTAAGAAATATCTGTTACTTTAAATATATTAATTCAGATTAAAAAAGCTTGTAGCATGGCATTTCCTCAGAAATCACAAAAGCACTTCTCTCTGACGAGAAACTATTCAGCCGGTCTTCTTGGCATAAATTAAAAATTAACTACTTTTAGATTTCTATTTCTTTTTTTGCTGCAAGTAGTGACGTAAATTCCTTATTTTCTTTGCGTTTTATGTAGAGTCTTCAATGTGCATTTTTGGTTACCTTCCGTAGACTTCCTAAACTGAGAAAACGTCGGATCACCAAAGCTGCTTTTCCTTTGATGTCATTGATGGTAAGTCTATGAAAGAGACCTTGGATGTATAAGAAATCTTTCGAATTGCTTTCTCGCATTTCAAAAGTTCTTTCGTAATACAGGGTGTCCTAAAAGTACCTTTAGAAATTTGCACATATATTAAGGACACCCTGTACAATGTAAGTTCATGGTATTTGTTGTATAATATACTGGAAATATCAAAGTTTTAATTGACATTATCGATTTTTGGAATAAGGCCTTCACTGTCGTAGCAGGTTTTGTTCTATGAAAATCTGGTCTCCACAAGATAGAGCTCAGGGCGTCGCTCGGTTCATCGAAACGAAATATGATACACTAACACAACATTTCCGCACAAAGTAAGGGAAAACCAAGTCATTTCGTCCTAGTGTCCGCCAATGGCACCAGAAATTCATGGAGACTGCGTTCGTGTTGGATCAAGATAGTGCTGGCCGCCCACGAACATCGACTGAAGACATCGAACGTGTTCGTGATTTATCTTCACAAAGTCCGAAGAACTCCATTACTTCGGCAGTCAGAGAGCTACGAATTCCACATTCCGCGGAACGCAGGGAGCTAAATAGACACCTAAGCTTATATGCATACAAAGTGCAACTGTTAAAAGCACTTGAGCGGAACGATAGGCCACGACGAAAACGATTCGCAGTAATGATGCTGGATAGACATTGAAGATCCCAAGTTTCTCACGCTTGTTAATTGTTTTATGGATGAGGCAACTTTTCATGTCTTTTGGCAGTTAAACAGACACAACGTCAGCATTGGCTGTCTGAAAATCCTGATACCTTTATGGAACTTACGAAAGAAAGTCCTTAAGTGTACGTGTGGTGCGATGTTATGCTTGACAGAGTTCTTGGACCTTTTTATTTCAGTGAGTAAACAGTGACGGCAGGTATTTACCAGATGTTATGTTCCAGTATGTTGTGCAGTAGTTGGATGACCTTCAACCAAGCTTTGTATTCCAACAGAACGGTGCGCCACCACATTGGGGACGGTACGTTAGGGAACTTTTAAGCACAATATTACTTGGAAGGTAAATTGGACGGGATGGTCCAATTGCAAGAAAACTCCGTTCACCCGACGTCACACCTCTGGAATTTTTTGTATGGGGATATGTGATGGATATCGTGTTTCGGATAAAGGTGCAGGACTTCGAAGACCTGAAATCGAGAATCAACATTGCCATTTCCACCATTACTGAGGACATGCTGCAGCACACGTGGTTGGAACCCGAGTTTCAGCTGGATGTTCTACGCGCAACAAATGGTGCACATATTGAGCTTTTGTAATGAGGTAGAAGGAAAGCTTTATTCTTTGGTCTTACTTATGTGCTCAATCACATTTGTCTATCTCATACAGTGTGTCCGTAATAAATGTGCAAAGTTGTAAAGAGACTACGACACCCTGTATGTCCCTACCTGTTTAAGAATATCGCACCTTGATTTGTACTAGCTTTGAATGGGAATAAAATCTCTGCCGCTTTTTCCGCTAATAAGGAAAACACCATGAAAATATACTTTTCTTTTAACCAATATGACCCTGTTTATAAACTTTAAAGTTACGAAGAAAGATAAGAGAAAATTACGGATGAAAAACAATTTTATATTTAAAAATGAATTTGTTGAGTTCTTCTCAAAACAGTTTTCAGTAAAATATTTATAAACTATGGTATTTTTATTTTGAGTAACTTACATAAGATTTTATAATTACCAATCCGGTATCTCATGGTAATTTTGCGAATTTTCATTCGCTTTTTGCTAGTAATGAAAGGCACGTGAAGGAGAGCTGCATAAAGTTAAATATTTACGATCATCGGTAGTTTATAGGGCTGCCCAATTAGTGATTTTGTCACCAGATCTGAATAGTTCGATTTACATCTAGCGACCAAATTATCACTTCCGCAACATGTCTCTGTCAAACAGAAGTCATCGCTCTCTCCACGTTTATATGTGAGTCATGGAAAATTATCATCGACCGCCACCAGGAATCAAACCCACGTTCTTCTAGTTACGCGCCGAACATGCTACTATTGCATAACAGCGGCCGCGAATTCCTCTAGACTCACATACGACTAACTGCCAAGTCACTTGGCATGTTGCTTCTTGGAACCTCGCACAATGCTGGGGATTCAACAATGATGGTAAGCAGCAAATGAACAAATAACTAGGAGGTGAATGAATAACTAATGCAGACAATAAAAATATTGTGGAGAGAGCGATGACTTCTATTTGATGTTCCTAATCCACGTCAATCGTCTGCAATAATCATTAAATTAACTCAGCTCTTCGAAATTCCATGAGAGAATCGAGACGTAACTATTTGTCGTTATGGTCCATCGAAAATGAACTAACGCGAGAATTTAAATATCAAATTAGCAGCACATCGAGTATCACAAAACCACCAGATATGAATTTTAGTGTTGATAGCAATAGTAGTTTTTCCTTTATGGCGGCCACAAACTACAGACACAGGAATAACAGACACCATGGTGAAAATAGTGAAATAGTATTCTGGGTAGCATCCCAAGACGTATATTTTGGTTGAAATCACGAAGTGGTCAATTTTTCCGCGATTACAATACTTTCACATACTAATGTACTGTACGAGCAAATGAAAAGGAACATGTTTAGACAGAATGTCTGACTCCAGCATGACAGTTAGAATGCTTTCGTCGTTTAAAAAAAATGGATGCAGTGCCTTTAATGATTTCTTAATAAAATAATCGCGTGTTGAGACCAACAAATGAAAATGACCGTACCTCCAACTGTACTGTTTAGAAAAAGGAATTAATTGTGTGAATATATAATCGGTTGTCTACTTAGTTCAAATTATCAGTTTTTCATTATGAAAGAGAAACGTTCTCTTAAACTAAAATCCTAATGTTATTACAAATAAAGAAAATGAACTTAAGCACAGTGATTCTTATTATTTCAGTAACATACTTCTGAAGCAACAAATTAATAATTTAATTTTTTGGATTTGGTCATATCATGAAGGGCAAGTACTATGAGCCGGTTACATAACTGAAAATAAAAAAAAAACATTTCATAGAGATCACATGGTGACAGTTTCGATATGAATTATATAATTTCCCTGGAAGGGAGGAAATTACTGGAAAATGTGGTGCATTTAACTCTTTAATAAACTAAATGCATAAACGAAAGAAATATCCCATAGCCTAAATATTCTTTGATAGGCTATAATCAGAATACTAAATTTATCGAGGCGCGAATTTCCCGAACTTCAGGTTATTCTTCTGTACTTTCCAGATATCAAAAATATCCACGAATTTTAGGTTTTGATATTGTTGCCTAAATTTTAGTACAATTTTTAACATTTTTTTCACATTTCATTAATTTTGAAACTGCCTTCATTTGAATTTACTCGAAAATTGTACTGCGAAGTAAAATCTAAACCTGCTACAAAGTCCAAACAGAAACTTAAACCTTCAATTGCCCGAAAAGACTCTTATCGAACATGTTTGACGGGTACCAAATCTTTAGCCAGTTCCTACTTTGGGGGAAAACCCAATAATTCATTTTGCAGATCGCTTTCGTAGTTCATATCGGCAAATTGGGATGATCAAATTGTAACATTTTTTAAACTAAACGCGTCTTCCCTTTTGTAGCGCGATTCCTATAACTTTGCTTTTTTTTTATCTTTTTGGAAATCTGTGATATATAACTGGAAACCTTTTTGTGTTTCTGACGCCAGATGGGGGAATTATTGACGCCAGCAAGTCGGCGGTGACTCCAGATAGGCCGGAAACACAGGCGCCAGCAGATTGAAGTTGACGCCATTTGCGGAAGCCCGGGCATAAGCTAGTTGTCAAGTAACCTTGGCTCCCGTCTATGTTTTGTATGTGTTACAGTTGGCACGCAGATGTATTTTATTGTGTAGTAAACTTAAACTCGGTAAAACTAATCAGTTGCCCCGGCAGTAGCGATCACGTGACGTAATTGATAGCTTGCCGAATGTTGTCCGCCAATTTCCCAGTAGTAGTAAAAAAAAATCTGAGTTCAGCAATAGCACACACACGCAACTGCTTTTTTCCCAACAAAACTCCTGCATGAATTCACGGCGGTGAAGAAATTTCCTCAACAGGTCCGGCAAATCGCGCGATGGATCTGACTCGCATCGAACCAAGGACTTCTGGTGTGCAAGGCGGATGCTCTAAGCACTAGACTAGTTTGCCACGCGTGAAGGTTCCTTGGAGGTGAGCCTCTATCTTGCTCGATGTGAAACTAAGTTTTCTTTTTAGTTTTTTTTTTCGTAAATGTACGTTTCATATAATTCAGAAATTTATTTTTTCAACGTAGTGATTTTTTTGGGGGAACTTCACTCAGTTTGAACCAGTGTATCAACTTAAAGACGTTTTACAAAATTTTTGCGCTGTCCTTCTGGTCTTGAAAAGCGATTGTTTCATTGATATATTTATATATTCATGTCACATTCTGTTACATTTTTAACGTTGTATCTTTTTTTCACGGTCCGAAGCTACATTTATTCTGAATAGGAATGATATTTTATTTTACTTCCGGTTATTTTTAGCAGCGAATTCCTCCAATCCTGTATATTGTACGCATGAATGAGTGCATTATATTCACATAGCATTGATTTTTTTAATACTAGATAATATTGTAACGAAAATATTCCTTTTGCACTCGTAAACTTTTTATTTGTTTTTCAACAGAACGATTTTTTAATGTCTTTCCCTGACTTCTGTTTAAAGTGGTTCAGTGGCGAGTATACAGACCGTATTTCTTGTTATTCATGACCACAGAGTGAGGGTGTGTCATGGCTCTTTGTATTCTCGATTCTTCGTGTGTTAGTGCAGAAATTTTGATACGAAACGAGTTCCTATAAATACATGAAATTAATTTATCATTTCTTACAGTTCGGTAATGGTTTATATAATTTCCCACCGACGGTAATCTTCGTCGACGTGTCAGCTCATTAGGAAATTAATCCGTCTCTCTACATATGGCTAGTTTTTTCAACATCCACTGAAACAAAACGATGGTGAGGGCATCGCCTTCAACTAACTTGTACCACGAAAGTCTGTGCACGTGTTGCTTCAACTCATGCGCAGTCTCGCTGCTCTTACCACCTTTTGGGGTTGTTTCGGCTGCCACCTACGGGCCACTAGTTGCACTTGCGTGGACGCCCGTAGTTTACTGCGATGCTGCAGGGCCATCAATGGCCGCTACCAACGGATCGTTACCGCACCATGAGTGGCATATTTCAGCAGCAGTGAACCATCACCGCCAGCTGGTGGCCAGCATTTTCCCAATGCTTGTGTTTTTGCTGAGAAAGATCTTATCATGTGATCATACATTCCAGCAGCTACCCCTGCATCAAGGGTTCAGTTGGTGTGAGCCTTCGTAATGATCACGTGATAGTTTCTATTCGCTGCTTCCCAGGATCACGTTAGTTGTAACTGTGTCACGCGATTAACACTTAACTGATCCTGAGAAGGTGATGTTGTATTCAGAATTTCAGTTCTTCAGTTGCTTCCCTCTTAAATAGTTTCTAATAATTTCTTTTTGTTTCGTTTCTACCGTGAGGCACTAAAATGTCATGTAAATTTGTTAATAATACAATTAACTCCTGTTATGTATGTGGAGAAGTTACATTTCTACTGAGAAAGTGTACGTTAAGTGTAACAAGAAAAAGACCTATTTGTTTTATTCTGGTTGCAAAATCGGCGATCTTTACAAAGGTGGAACCCACATTTACGCTGAAATACCTGTGCTTCAAACTAAGTGCGTGGTTGAACGGTATGGGTCGTTCTATGCACTTTTTACTGCAAATCATTTGTAGAGTGTCAAACACATAGCCCACAACAGTTATTTCTGAGTAGTGTCTCCATTCAAAATTGGCATGGAGATGAAGAAGGGAAAGACAGTTTTATATCCAGAGGTTTTGACATATCAACGATTTGTATTGTCGTTCGTGGCCAAAGATGAGCTAATCAGCCATCAACATTAAGAGATCTAGAATTTTGGCAAAACCTAGATTCCGTAAATTCGTATATGATCACACTATCTAAACTTAACGACCTCATCAGAGATCTCTAACTGCCAAAGAATATGGCTCAGCTCTTCGTATCGAATTTACAACAATAGAATCACCTCGAACATTCTGTGAAAGTAGAGTTGAACAATTCAATCAAACAGAAGTGATTTGAGTTTTTGTAATGATGCTGAGGTTAACTGGCAGCAGTCAACAGGAGACATACTCCCGAAGAGTGGCGACTATTCACAGGTACTTAAAAAGTGAGACTTGAAGCTGTATTACCACACAATAGAAATAAGTTTCCTTCTATACCTAATACATGTGCAGTCCACAAAAGAAGAAACGTATGAAAACATGAAAAGTATCCACTTAGGTTTACACTATCAGAAATATGCGTGGTAAATCTGTAGTAATTAAACGCTGCAATAAAAATCTGTAGTGATTCTGTAATGTCGTGTAGTCATTCTGTAGTGATCTCTAGTACTTCTGTAGTGATTCGCCATTCTCTTAGAAATGTAAAAACGTTAATCCACGTATCGCTCCTTTCTGTGTGAATGGGATAGCCTTACAAAAGGTGCCCATTACAAAAAAATCGCCTAAGAGAAATCGCTAACTGCTGGAATTAAGAATGTAGCATTTAAACTTTCCACGGAACCAAGCAAAGGTACTAACCCACTTCAAATAAAAATGTGGCAAATTAAGATCTTCTTCGAGACTTTGGACACGTATGGTCCTGCTTTCACATATTTGGGCAAGAAATTTTCAAGACTTAGTGCAGAGAAGATAAAAGCAGATTTTTTCATTGGCCTATAAATAAAGCCACATTTTCACAATGATCATTTTCAATGTTCACTCAGTTAAAGGGAGAAAATAATATGAAGATCATTCCGATGTGTTTCAAGTGGCCTTCTAATAAATGCTAAGCAGCAAGCCATGGAACTTGTAAGGGCTCTTATAAATTCTTATTAAGAAAACATGTGTAACGTGTCCTTTATAGTACATTTCTCGCGTTCACAGGTCGATGTCTTCCCGCATATCTGTGGTGCAGTTAATGCGAGGCATGATGTGCGCATCCATCAAGACGTCTCTGCAATGGAGCATAAATATAATTGAAAGTGCAGTTCCGGTATTTTAGCTGATTAATTTTGGATGTGAAGAAAAGAAACCCCAAAAACAGAATACAAGCGAAAATAAAAAAAGAGCCGTGTTTAAGATAAAAAGAATGTGTACGAGTATATTTGTCTCAATATCATGAAAATAACAGATATATTTAATATATTAACACTTATTTTTTTTTAAATCAAAGTTAATATATCAATTCAATTATTATGTTCATCATCAGGTGAACATAATTTACAAATAAGTAATACTTTGATAACCATAACAAAAAAGCCGAAATTTGTTGACCAACGTAACCATTCCAAGAAATGTGCTACTGAGGATGAAGAAACCCATCAAAATGGTCTTAAGTTTCTTTTAAGTAAGAAGTTGGATAGTATCGCAGCCGTTATTTCACGTAAATCCTTGTTTTGAGCATATCAAATAACTAATAAATTTAACAAGTGTTGCCTTTATAAAGCTGTTATTTTGTTGTGTTTGTAATTTGTTGCAGAAATATATCAGAATAAAATAATATGTATAAAACTGCTTACTCTACACTTTTCCTTGAACAGCTTCGTATCGATTTTACTTAGAGAGGTAAATTCCGCTGTTCATTTAAAGTCCCCTACTGTAGTCACATCTGTTTAAAGAGAAACGTTATCTTAACAGCAAAAGCATAGGTACCCTACTGACCTGTGTTACAGAAAATAATAAAATTATTAGGTGTACAAATAAGTTTTAAAGCATTTTAAGACACCGCATGTAATTTGATATTAACCAACAATGCATTTACGAATCAAAATATGCGCAGTCATTATCCACCACCTTCCGCCATCGGTTAGGGGCAGCTGACGGATTACAGACTTGAAAAATACTTCGTCGTGTGACCCTATGAAGTCATCAACCCATTTTTGCACTTCATCACATGTCCGGAACGGTACAGCAGACAAACTATGTTGCATCGATTGAAACAAATGATCGTCTGAAGGGGCTATGTGGAGACTATACGCCGTGTACTCCAAAAATTCCCAGCGAAGCGTCACTAGCATTTCCTTGACCGATTGAGCGACATGCGGCCTAACATTGTCATACAGTAATTTCACGGGACGCAATCCTTTGCATGTGAATGGATGTTTCCGACAGATTTCCTGTTTCAATCGAAGAACTTTTTGCTTGTAGCGATAAGTCGTAACAGTTTGACCCTGTTCCAATAGTTCGTAATAGAGCACAGCCTTCATATCCCACCAGGTGCACAGCAGAGCTTTCTTGGAGTTAGTATTGCGTTTCGGTGTCGAAGTCGTTGCTTCACCGGGATCTACCCAGTGTTTTTCGCTTTTCGGATTGTCGTACGATATCTACTTTTAATTACTCGTGAATATTCCACACCCGAAACACTTTCTGTGTTGTTTATTCAAAAGTTTCAAACACTTCATAACATGCTCATCCTTGTTCCTCTGGCTCAGGTCATGTGGCACTCATCCTTTCTCATTGCGCGTAAACGATTGGAAATGGTTTGTTGAGTTACCTCCAGTTGTTCATCTACTTTGTTTTGAATTTGAGATGAATCTTCATCGATCAATGCTTGCAGTTTCTCATCTGCAACCTTCTGTGGGGTGCCGCTGCGTTCTAAATCGCTACCATCACAATCACCAGTTTTAAACTGTCTAAAACGAAACTGACATGTGCTTTTCCATACAATATTCTCCCTCAGGACAGAACAGATTGTTGCACATGCTTTAGCATCACTTTTTCTTGATATCGAATAAATGCAGTATAGCTTGACATCTTTCACATACCGATATGCAAGTGCTTTTGACTGTTGGGCAAACTTCTGTGTCACATTTTATACTCTGTTCCAGTTACGGTCACATGACAACATTGCGGGGAAATGTCGGATATTTAAATTAGCGGTATAGGTCACACAAAAACCGCTTTAAAACTTATTTGCACATTTAATAAAACATTTTCTGCAGAAATCTAATTATCTTCTGATGAAAATTACTGCACTATACATTGGAAAGCTTGAAAATTTCTCTATGATACAGACTATTGCTCATTGACATTTTCCTCCCATATTCTTTGCGAATTCGGACTCCATTAAGACACGAGAATGTCTATTCAAATATTGAATTTGTTCTGGAAAACTCACGTTTTCACTTTAGTTACATGGCGAGTTAATTATGATATGTCAGGAGGATTTCTTACGGATGGTATTAAGTAATGAAGAACGATTGACGGAATTGGAACACGACAGCCCCACATGGGTTTCCAGAGCATTGAATGTTCCACAAAATATCATGCAATTCTTTGGAAACAAGTCGAACAAGCCAGTGTAAAAGCCACAACTGCTGATGGTGACTGCTCTATGAGTCTGTTTAGCAGACAGAATTGAGAAATCTCCACTATGACAATCTTTTGCAACAAAGGTTTCAAGGAATAGTATTTGTATGACTTGGTTAGCAATGCATTTATGCAAGGGCTCCAGTTTTTTTGGTCTCTGAATACCGTTATCCCACAAGCAGGGATTCACCACCATCACTTTTGATTGCAAAATAGTTGGTGAATTTCCTTTTCACAGATGAGTCGCGATTCATCTTATGTTTTGATTCTCGACATATACTCGTCAGGAGAGAACTAGGTGTCCGCAACAGTCCCTCAAACATCAGAGAAAGGGACTATCCTGGTAGCGGGGATATGATGATCGAACCAACAATCATGACGATGGGCCGCACGTACATGCACATCTTACAGATTCGCTCATTTAATGCCTTGAAAGACAGAAGCGAAGTCATATATGCAAATATCAGGACATTAAAATAAGCCTTTAGTCAATACCAAAACGAAGAAAAAGTTGTGATTTTTCCTCAAGTCACGCACACCACTGGTTGTACATAGACCAAATTTTTTGGGAAGCAGAATATGAAATCTGGCTAGAGCGGAACACGTGTACTTGGAGAAGTATAGGATAATGATCATAACCAGCTGTTCCAAAATTTAAACAAAACATCGCAGATAGAATGTTGAGGGAAATATTTTTTCTTACAGACGGAAAGTGTCGTAAAAGAATTATAATGGATAACGCTTTTACTACGCTAATTATCGTGAATATAGCTTTCACTACTACTAAGCTAAGCTTCTACTCAGCTAATATTATGATGAATTCAATGCTTGTACTAAGATTCTAATAGTGAATTCAAATTTTTGTAGTTACTAGTTAATTAAGATCATGAATAAAGTCTCCTGCTAGTAGTGTAGTAATAGTAATGAACCAACTTATAACTGGTAGTAATGTTGTAGTAGTAATTAAGATGAATAAAGTCCTATTCTGGTTGTTACTAATAACACTTAATGAAATAAACCTAACAGCAAGACAGAGGTCTGACAGTACTATGAACTGAGAAAGACGTACTTACTTAAAACCTTTTATTATGAACTTCTACTGGTATCATCACACATAGCTACTCAAATAACACGTAGCTCCTTGCACATAAACGAAGCTCTAATAAACACTCTCTCTATACAACAAACGCTCTCCCTATACAACAATAAACGCTCTTCCCGTAAAACAACAAACGCTCTCTCATACAACAACAAACGCTCTCCTCAGGTATCGTTAAACGCGCATATTTATACTGGCTACCACCACGTCATGACTTACACTCATTGCCAGATCTCATTCAGCGGGTGAAATAACATCTCGTTCAGTAAGATAATTTACATAGAAAAATAAAATAACCAGAGATAGTAAAATCAAAAGGAAAGTGAATCGAGAGTATACGTTACATCATCTCCCCCTTAATTTTTTTTTTCTTTTTCCTTCTTTTTTTCTTTTTTTTGTTTCCGAAAAACCTATCAATTTTGGAGTGTAAGTCTTACACTTCGTTGATTGACGTTTATCGACCTCTTTTTTGTTTTGTTGTTTGGTGGCAGCATAATTTACAATATCAAACTTGGCATGACAAAATCAAGAAATCTGTATTCGTCTGTGAAATACTTGTATTTGTGAACAAAACAAACCTGCATCGGCATACCTTCCTTTTATTCTGCCTAGCAGGAATCACTTTTTTAATTTCAAATTACGTTCTCATTATTCGTTGAATACACCCCAACTGTATCAGCAGCGAAGATTGCCTGGAGCTGCCTAACAGTAACAATTTCATTATTTTACCCCTAAGCACATAGATATATATAAAAAAAATTTGGATTAGTAGATGGACATAGAAGAAATATAAAAAAAAAACACATATATACACAAAAAAGAATGCATAGGCCCACACGAAAAAAAGAAATTCTGACACGCCAACTGGTGGTGCAGGAAAAACAACAAACGGAGAAAAGAACCTGTCCACGAGAACTTACTTATCTCGAGGACGCATAAAAAACTCTAGTACGATAACGTTTTCCAGGCCTAATCGGACTGGTAAATTCAGGTGGCTTAGATCTTTTCAAGGACTTGAATGGATCTGGAACATCGGTATGCTGTCGGTCAAGAAATCCCGGATCCTGACAGGAACGGTCAGGAACGGCTGAAATTCGTCGGTCAGGAACGGCTGAAGTCTGGCGGTCCGGAAATCCCTGCGGCTGATAGGAACGGTCAGGAACAGCTGAAATCCGTCGGTCAGGAACGGCAGAAGTCTGGCGGTCCGGAAATCCCTGCAGCTGATAGGAACGGTCAGGAACGGCTGAAGTCTGGCCGTCCGGAAATCCCTGCGGCTGACAGGAACGGTCAGGAACGGCTGAAGTCTGACGATCAGGAACGGCCGAAGTCTGGCGGTCCGGAAATGCCTGCAGCTGATAGGAACGGGCTCCCCCAGGCTTTTGATATGTAGTCCCTTTGTGCTGGGGCCCGTGGTGTCCTTCCAGTATTCTTTTGGACGGACGTGGCTCCGGCCACATCGTTTGTTTTCGTTTTCGCCCTCGTGGCATGAGAGTAGCAGCAGGCATCGGCCCTGTTTGCCCTGAGCGTAGGTTCCAGGGGCGAAACCCGGGCGGATGCAAGGATCTCTGCCTTCGTCACTGTTGCGGCGAAGCAGATTAGGGAGACAAGTTACGTTTTCGCCCAGCTGTTGGTGGTGCTGGACGGTTTGGAATTGGTTTTTGACGTTTAGGAATAGTCAAATTATTGTTCATAACTGATAAATCAGAAATATCCGAAGCCTCTGAGTCGCTGATGTAATTTAGTGGTCGTGCAGGGCGATGTTTATTTTTGCCTATAGGAATACTCTCTGACGAAGTATTCAAGGAGGTAGGAGCTTGTGGTGTTGCAGAGTTATCAGGAAATGGTGCAGCAATAGTCTTGGCAATGGTTGGAGGGAAAGGAACGATATTAGTATTTGAAGAACTTGATTCGAGCCTTGGTCTCCTGGGAGAATCAGGTTGCGTGTTTGGAAACCCGTCTTGAGGAGGGGACGGTGAAGAAAAAATCACGGGAGATTCTTCAAAAATGTTTGTTGGTTCGACCAAAATTCCTGGAGGTTTATCGTGAGATATAGACTCTTGAGTCTGTGGAACAGAAGGTTGAGTAGGGTTGATTATAAAATCGATATTTCGTTCATGATACTTGCGACACTGAGTAACGTGTGCGTATTGAAATTGATTGTCAGGTTTTTCAAGAACAATGTTATTTTCAAACACATTTGCCACCCGATATGGACCTTCGCAGCTGGGTGCAAATTTCTTCACTAAAGTATGAGAAACAGAAGACTGGAAGTGAGTTTCCACGAGAGTGAGATCTCCAACGACAAGATCTGGTTCCCTACGCCTAGTATTATAATATCTTGCTTGAGCCGCTTGCGCTCCTAGCATTGCAACAGGAGCTTTTTCTGCCATGATTCGTACTGATTGCGGAGTTGGTCGCTATTTTAGTTCGTCGATAATCCCCGTTAAATTTTCAAAAGGGGTTTTAATTTTGCGACCCAGAAAAAGTTCTGCAGGAGTAATTTTAGTAGATTCGTGAACAGACGAGCGGAGGGCGAACGCAAAAGCTCAAGATGGTCATCCCATCGTTCGTGATGATCCATGACAAATGTAGCAATCATTTTCACTAGCGTGCGGTTTACGCGTTCCGCAGGATTACTCTGGGGATGATATGGGGAAATGAATTTATGCTGAATGTGTAGTCTCGCACACATTCTTTCCAAAATGTCAGAAATAAATTGAGGACCATTATCCGAAACTACTTCATTAGGTTCACCATATCTAGAGAATACTTCATTAACTAATACATTACAAATAACTTCTGCCATAGCGGCTTTAATGTGAAAAACTTCAACCCATTTAGAAAAATTATCAGTTATTACTAAAACGTAACGAGCTTTGTTTTTAACAGATAAAGGATAAGGTCCCAATAAATCTATTGAAATAATGTCAAAAACATGAGAACTTGAACTAGATTTCAAGTGACCGGCCGGTCTTACATTACGGTAATTATTAATCTGACACAAGTGACATGATTGAACGTATGCGAGCACAATTTGGTACATGCCAGGCCAATAGGCAACATACCTCAATTTACAACGGGTCTTGCGTATACCTAAATGGCCTGCAAGAGGTTTGTCATGAAATTCGCTTAAAAGAGCCATTCTAAGGGTTCACGGAATACATGGGGGAAACTCTGCCCTAGTAGTCCTAGATTTCGTATAGTAAAGAAGACCCTCTATGACTTCAAAATGTTGTGACCTTCCAGCCAGAGAAGGATCACTTTGTAGGGGCGAACTCGCAAGCAAAAAATTATATATATCCCGAAATCTGGATCATTTATTAATTCTGCCAATATCTGCTCTCTGGATGTTATATCAGCTATTAGAAGTAAAGGCTGACATCCAGGAGTAGTTTCTGTGGGGACCCCACTAATCGGAACGCGAGACAATGCGTCCGGTAATTGATTCTTATGACCTGGCTGATACGAAATTTTGATATTGCTCTCTTGTAACTTCAGAGCCCACTTCATAAGTCTTTGAGATAGGTGCTTAGCAGAATTCAAATACTGAAGGGCAGAATGATCCGTAATTATGTTAACTGTCAATTCGTTAAGATAACATTGAAATTTTTCAAGAGCATACACAACAGCAAGACATTCACGTTCCGTAGCTGAATAATTGCGTTCAGCTTTGGCTAAAGTACGAGACGCAAAAACTATTGGATGCCCAGCTTGTGACAAAACGCAACCAAGACCAACTCCGGATGCGTCAGTATAAATATCAAATTCCTTAGTATGATCCGGGAAAGCCAACACCGGAGGCTGAGTCAACGCAGACTTCAGTGTTTCAAACGCAGCGTTAGCCTCAGGTGTCCAAACAAACTTCTTGTATTTACGTTTCAAAGCATACAATGGCTCACAGATTGTAGCATAAGCGGGGACGAACTGCTGATACCATCCGGTCATTCCCAGAAAGCGTGATAGTTCTGTTGCTGTTTTAGGCCGAGGAAAGTCAACAATAGGCCTAATTTTTTCATTATCCGTAAATAAGCCGTGGGGAGTGATTTTCAACCCCAGATATACAATCTTGTCCGTCGCTATCTGGCATTTACTAGGTTTTAACGTCAAACCAGCATTGTATATGAGTTGGAACACCTGTTTGAGCAGAGAAAGGTGCTCGTCAAAAGTCTCGGATGTAATAATAATGTCATCCAAATATACATGCACATGGGGACCCAGAACAGGTCTGAGAACCGTATCCATAAGCTTTTGGAAAGTAGCAGGTGCAGAAGCTAATCCAAAGGGCATACGTAGGTATTCATAAGCCCCAAAAGGAGTCACAAAGCCTGTTTTATCAACAGAGTCCGGATGTACTGCTACCTGCCAATATCCACTCGCCAAATCCAGGGTTGACATCCATTTGGTTGACGACAGGTCATGCAAAATATGTGACATGACAGGTAGTGGATAATTGATCGTTTTTGTGACTTGGTTGAGCTTGCGAAAATCTGTCACAGAACGAAATTCATTGGGTTGTTTCTTTGGAACCAAAAAGGCAGGAGCAGCCCAGGCGCTTTTTGATTCCCTTATTATGCCCGGTTTAATTATTTCAGCAATTTGACGTTGCATTTCCTGTTTCTTATGGAGAGCACAAGGGTAAGGTTTCGTCGCAATCGGTTTCGAACCATCAGTGTCAATGACATGATAAACCACCTCTGTGAAACCAGGTTGATCAGAAAATAAACCAGGGCTTTCCTGTAAAAGTAGAGAAAGCTGGTTTCGTTGCCTCTCATTCAATTGGTTACTCAATAACAAACTCGTTATATCCATAGGAACCGTAGGAATCATTTCGACAGGTTCCGGAAAGGAAATCACATGTTGTACGAAATTACAAAGTTATTTGAAACGTATGAATAAAGTCCATGCCCATTAGACATTTCACAGGTAGTTCGTCTATAAGCAGGAAAGAATGCGTAAAACGAGCTTTTCCCAGCCCTAGAGATAATGTGACAGTTCCTGTGATACTGAATATTTCGTTATTTGCACCTCGCAAATACTGCGTCGCAGGCTGAACGAGTATTGCAGGAAAATTGTCAGTGCAAAACTTCGTATTTAGGGCTGATATTTCAGAACCAGTGTCGAACTTTGTCTCGACATAAATATCTTCAATTGTCAAGAATACATCAGGCAACTGAGGAGTTTGAACAGTCACTAATACTGTTTTAGGGTCAGAATGCTTGGTATCAGGAAGCAGGACCGACCCTTGGTCTACTTCCTTTGGAAATTTAAAGGATTTCTGGTTGGATTATCATGCGGTCTGAAACCTCGACCCTGCCGGGTATCGGGAAAATTTTCAAGATGAGAAAAACTGCGTGAAACCTGCGTCGGGAACTCCGCATGTCTGTTGACATTTTCATATCTATTACTTCTGCCCTCAGCACGGGCAGAAAAATCATCATTGCCCTGAGCATGAAAACGTTCCGAATGCTGCGGATTGGAACGGGGTCGAGCATACTGTGCATTTGTACGATATTCCGAAGATTGTTCAGAAACTCGCTGTTGGTTTGCCACTCTTCTTTGTGGTTTAACGTGTGATGCTTGGGTGTGCACTTGTGCATGCTCGCGCTGAAAGTTATTATGCCTATTATGCCGCTGAGGGTTTTCGTAATAAGCCTCGCGGGGTGCCCGAGCATGGTGAGTTGAACCATGTTTGCCATGTCGCTCTTCATACGTTCGTATGAGGCGAAGGCATTCATGAATTGTGGCAGGGTGTCGAACCTCAAGAAAATCTTGTAAAAATGGGTCGAGCTGCTGCAAGAGGGTATCCAACATGTCAACATGACTGGCATGTAGATCCCATAAGTTATATAAGCGTGTTGTTTCCAACGCAAATGCAACAGGGCTATCGTTGGGTCCTTGCTGACGAGAAAAAAGTTGTTGTGCAAGGCTAGCTCGACTGAGGCCGAAAGGAAAGACCTCCAAAAATTCTGCTCGGAAATTCTCATAATGAGAATCCGGGTTCGACACTCTCCACTGCCGATACCAAGTCTTAGCGGTATCCTTAGAGCAAGTGCCTGCGATTTGTACTTTGCAGTCTTCAGGAATATTGTAGAGATCAAAATGATCTTCCAAATCTTCGAGGAACTTTAAGGATCCCTCCAACATATTGAAATGAATTGTTCCTGCATGCGGCACGAAATGGGCAAGCATTCTGCTTCGCTGAGAGGATTGAACTCCCTCAGGTACGACCTGCGACTCAGAGTAATAGGAAGCTGGTGCCTTACGAAATGGTGAAGAATGCCTGGGTACGTGTAGATCATTCATATCAAAGGTAGACCCACAGGCTTCTTGCAAATTGTCAAAAACATCATCACCCTCAAAACTTGCCTTAGGGTGAAAAATGGAAGTTGTCTCAGGTAGTGAAGACATGGGTAATAATTGTCAAGACCTCGTGTTCGAGAAAAGTTCGGGCGCCAATTATAATGAATAACGCTTTTACTACGCTAATTATCATGAATATAGCTTTCACTACTACTAAGCTAAGCTAAGCTTCTACTCAGCTAATATTATGATGAATTCAATGCTTGTACTAAGCTTCTAATAGTGAATTCAAATGGTTGTTGTTACTAGTTAATTAAGATCATGAATAAAGTCTCCTGCTAGTAGTGTAGTAATAGTAATGAACCAACTTATAACTGGTAGTAATGTTGTAGTAGTAATTAAGATGAATAAAGTCTTATTCTGGTTGTTACTAATAACACTTAATGAAATAAACCTAACAGCAAGACAGAGGTCTGACAGTACTATGAACTGAGAAAGACGTACTTACTTAAAATCTTTTATTATGAACTTCTACTGGTATCATCACACATAGCTACTCAAATAACACGTAGCTCCTTGCACATGAACGAAGCTCTAACAAACGCTCTCTCTATACAACAAACGCTCTCCCTATACAACAATAAACGCTCTTCCCGTACAACAACAAAACGCTCTCTCTATACAACAAACGCTCTCTCATACAACAACAAACGCTCTCCTCAGGTATCGTTGAACACGCCTATTTATACTGGCTACCACCACGTCATGACTTACACTCATTGCCAGATCTCATTCAGCGGGTGAAATAACATCTCGTTCAGTAAGAAGATAATTTACATAGAAAAATAAAATAACCAGAGATAGTAAAATCAAAAGGAAAGTGAATCGAGAGTATACGTTACAGAATGTGTAATTATATATAATTTATGACTACAAAGCTTGTGATGTTGGGTAGCAAAAAATACCAATGTTTATTCACAGTGATCTAATTATTTAACGTCGAATATAAATTTGCAAATACTTTTGTTTGATATTTTCAGCACAAAGGGAACGTAGATAGTCAAATCATTGTGACATCGACAGAGATGGTCACGGGCTTTGGGGAGTTGTTTCTCCGCGCTTGAAAGAAATTAAGTAAACATCTTGACAAGCCGTGTAGGGGTTCGATATATGTAGAAAGCTTGATTGTCGAATCAGATTGATTGTCAAATCAGGTTTAGCAACAAGCGTAGCGTTTTAAAACAAAGATGTCTGCTTAATTTCGTGACAATATTGGGCTATCGAAGACTTCTGCAGTTCACAGTCCGTACGTAAGTCTTGTGTTTCTTCACATGGAAACTTAAATGCCATAAATTTATTATTTTCCGTTATTTACAAAACTGTCCTAACATTTAGGAAACTGAAACTTGTGTGATTGCTCACGCCTATAGACCTCCAAGCATGAGAAAATTTGGCGGTTATCCCATTTGCTACTCAGATTTCCTTCGGAATTTCAAAAGTTCTCAAACGTTTTAATTTCAAAGCTTATTTCCTCTGGGTCCTCCTCATTTACCAATCCGGCTGGGTAATACCTACTGTTAGTGATGCTGTTGCCGGCATATGCTCTCTGGGTCATCGGAACACAGAAGCCGAAGATAAGGTCAATGCAATATGGGTTAGAGGAACTTTTTAATAATTGGCAATTAACCTTCTATATGATGACTCTAAATCGGTGGGTTCATTTACGCTAATGCTCGTAAAAGATCAAGTTGAACAATTTCAGATACGAGCTTTATTGGCGGGCAGAATGACCTTAAAGTCGAAGCGGAGTACTTAATCGACACGAATGGCTCGCACGGGTTGTGAGCTAAACAGTTGTAAGTACCTAATTTTGGAGAAATACAAAGAGACGAGCGAGTCGTAAAATTCAAAATTCAAAATGTTTTATCTGCAGTTCATCTTCAACAGTATCTGTAAAATTTATTTTGAATATAGAGACGCGCACTACGAAAAGTGCCATTTGAGATTGGAATTAAACCTAATGAGATGTTGAGAGAGCATTTCGTTAAATACAAAAGAGAACAACTGTTCATAGCGCAATAATCTGTGTCCTGTTTCAATTTATGATAATCTAAAATGGTAGTTTATTTATTGATCATTTATTATGGGAAAGAAGTGAAGACTAAAACTGTGATTGTGTCTGTTATTTTGGCTGTCATTATCTGTTATGTTGCTGATTTGACATAAATGTTGGCAGAAGACTTACCTTTTCGAGTTTCCGTTTTCGTGAATTAAAATTATGTGATTTTAAATCAACCAGTCGCGGAGTAAGATAAAGTACAAATTTTCAATATTTTGTATTTCAAATAGAATTGTGTTTTGTCATTTATCATAGTACAAATTGTTCGCTGCAGTGTTGCTGAAATTTTAGAGAAACGAATTTTCATTTGCATAAAATGGATTAGGTGCAAATTATGTTACCCAGTAGGAATGTATTTGTATTAGGGACAGAACGTTTTCAACGTCACATAAGTTTAAAATACAATTGCCGTTTATTCACATCTATATCACTTCACAGCTCAGCTCCATGCGTGTTAATGCGGAATTCTTTCGATGTTAATTAAACAATGTTAAAGAGTTTATGGAGATACATTAGCGTCGCAGTTTATCACAATGTTAAACGTTACCCACAAAATATCAGTTCCGTTACTTTAATATGTGATATAATGAGAAATTTAAGAAGAGAGCACAAAAGTAGAACGTCTGAGGGCGTTCATTTCTCTTGGAAAACTCTATAATATAATTTTTTCAAATTTAAATATAGCATAATTTGGCTTTCTTTTCATGTTAGGCATAAAAAGGAAAATATACGAACTACTACGTGTATTTTTCAACAGGCAGTTTATTTGGATTTAGAAATAGTCGGTCATTTGTTAAAAAAAACAACATTTAAGAAGTGGATGGGCATATGCTTAAATAACCAAGTTCAGGCTCATTAGCAAATTTTATCATCGACAACTTCATTTTCATGTGTATGGACTATCTGCATTGGCAACAGAATTTTCGAAGACAATCTCATAATTCATATATTTAAGCTGACAATATTCCGATAAATAAGAATCCGATTATTTTTAGAATAATAAAGAAACGGGGTTTACAATGCGCAAACTCAAGCAGCTGGTGAGCACATATGGTATTTAAATTTAGAATTAAGCTTTCAGTTCTTACCATCGGAAAAACATCCTTGATTTTAGGAGTATTCCTTCATTTATTACACAGGGAAATTTCTGTCTTTTTTTTTTTTTTTTCGAAATCAAACTGTGTAATTTGAATGCTTTCATGGACTGCGCCAAAGTTTACATGAGAACATTCGAATTTCACAACGTTTAGAATTATGGAAATATCATAATTTCTTCATGACGAAAACTTTTCAATACATTGGATTTAAACCAACAAACCCTGTAACGTCGCAATCTCAATTTTGTGGAGCTATGACAAAGACTTTTAAATGCTTGTACAAATAAATTTTTCTTCGTTTCATTCTGAATACCTTCATTAAAAGAAACATCTGACTTAATTTACTTAATCAACGTGAACCTTAATACTGATCTCAATGTCATAAAAAGCGTTGAAGACCAAAATCCTACTCGTTCTACAATCCTAGTTTTAAAAATGTTTTTTCATAACACATTGAACTCACTGATTTTTAAGTTTTGCTCTCTTCTTACCATACTTATTTTTCGCATATTAAAGTTTGACAGAAAAAGAAAGTATTGTTTGCTAAGATAACAATATTAAAATAATTTTGACAGGATCTGAGTACTATTAAATGGCAAGTTTAGGAAAGGAATTCCACTGTACAGTAATATTTAAGAAAAATAGGCTTTATATTTTAATGCTGTCAATTATTTTACAGTCTATATCCCATCCCTTAAAATGTGTTTATTTAACGTCTGATGAGTATCAGTCCAACGTTGTATGCAGCAGTGTGAAAAGAACAAGTTCTCCTTTTTAAGACTCCTATTTTAATCCGCATCTTGTTGCTGCTTATTACGTGTGCCACAGGAAATTTACACGAATTTTCAGCCTCCATTTAAAATGAATTTCACCAGCCTTACACAAGTTTATGAATGAAAGATAGATGTGAATTACGTATAAATATGTGCCAAAATTACTCTCCTTCCAACAATAATTCAATCGTATCATCCCTTGGAATTCTAGAGTTATTTCCCAACCAACGAATCAGTTTTGGTTATCTAGTATTTAGTGCTTTGCTTTGTGTAAAAATGTTGCTGTTCTTCAAATTCTTCAACTTTCTTCCCCTGCAGAAATGCAACGAGAACTATTACATGAATAAAAACGTATTTCATACTTTGTGTTCCAAATAGGATCAGTAAGATAACTAATCCTAAACTTTGATTTCAAACTTTTGGTCTTCATCACAGTGGGAAGGAATATCGAGTTTCACCGGGTATGAAAGAAATATTTACCAGATTGAAGGAGTATTTTTATTTGCAGTAGCGTGGCACTGAAAATTTTCACTTGGTTTTCCCAATGAAGTATTGTACTTTACAGCTGACACTAGGTAAAACAACACTCCTTTTGGTAGCCTTTTCAATATAAAAACATGTTACTAAGATTCCATATTCATCTCCATCGGCACATTTCCTCTCCATATTACTACCACCTCAAGCCTAAGTTTCTCTTTATAGCTACGTCACAAAAAACGTTTTCGTAATAAAACTTTGGTGAATTCCGGGATGGAGATCAAGGCTGTTTCACAAGATTAGATCATTCTAACTAGACCTGCATACTAGGTGGATTGGTAAATTGTCCACCCGTGCATTGTTTTACAACGGAGAAGTCGTCATGGTCTGCTTCAAACAGTGCGGGATAGGGAAACAGCCATTAGGGCCTCGAGTGGAGGTCAGAATTCATTCTTCTGTCTATTGTTACTTACGGAGATCTCCACTTGTGTATTCTGCTCAGGCCAAAATTTTTATTTTCTGATAATGATTTGTTACTGAACGTTTTACTTTAAAAGCATGTTTAGGTGTCATATTCCTTCTTAATATTATACGGTATTTTCATGCTATTTTATTGCTACCGTTGTGTAAAACAACTTGTCGCCGCAATGAGCCGTTTAAGAATTGATGACCAATAATTTTTCTTTTAAGAATTTTTTAGAAATAGGGGAACTGTTTGCCCTTTTACCAAAACTACTGTATGGTTACCAGCCAGCACATTACTAAACGCATAGATCGTAATATTTTTATAAATACATGCTAGTTATTTCTTTCCACACACTCTAATTTACAATACTATCCCATATCCGTTATATTTACATCATTTTTAAAGGTATACCATATTTTGACTGTCGAATATTTCTGTTTAACGAAAGATGTATTGAGATATGACAGACATTTGTCGAACTACAATACCTTGTGCAGAAGGTACTCTGCACATAATAACTATAACATTGGACCTGCATGTTTATCAGTAAGAGCATGCGTAAAGTTCGGAAAAGCTTATCTTAGGTCTTATAACAACGGTGAGAACGCTTAAAAGTAAATTGCTTTCAAATCACGCAGTTTTCATTTAAACTTGGGAATCTTTTGAAATGGATGTACAGATATTTAGCATGGAAAAAGTGATTTATATACTTAAATTATAACTAAGATTAAAGTGTACAAAAACAAATAACAATCACTATTTCTGTAAAGAGTATTGATTTTTTTCGCAAAACTCAAAGAAGCAAATGTCACAGCAAACCACTTCGAACCGGAACAACGAGACAGAAAGACATCACTTCGTTATCAGTTGCATCTCGGAAAAAGTGAAAAATAAGGAGATCAAGAAATAAGGAGTACTTCGTTTGATGTCGTTCTAACCGATGTACACCGTGCAATAGCTTTCACCGAATTGCTGAGCGTACACCGCCCGTGTGCTTTATACCCTTCCGACACTCCCCGCCCTCCTCGCTACGTCATGCTGCATATATGGGCATGCCCTACCGTACCTACCCTAGTCTATCTCCTGAGTGGTCTTTCGGTCAGTTCTGCCTGCTCGTTCCGCTGTTATGCTAATTTCTCCTCTTCGTCCTTACTTATTGCGCACCAGTGTATTATGGGTAAATATATTTAATTTATAAATCTAGTTCTTACTTATGAATCAAAGCCTACGAACAAATGAAAACAGCGTGGACGTCATGTTTATAATCTCGATTTTTAATTGGCTGTTGGCTGGATATATTGCCGCAAGAATTAAACAGATTTGGCTATCAGAAATACCGACTGAAATAAAAGATTGCGTATCAGTGGGCAGATAAAGAAAAACAGGTGTTCTAGGAGACGACTGTAGAAATTCCGAAAGATTTATTTAGTGGCTTGTAAGGACCGGGCAAAAGACCAAAATTTGTGTAATATACTTATGGAGATCTTAATCCAGCTGTCGATTGATAATTAATTTGATGCTGTTCACAACGGTATGTAGAACAGACGTAAGCAAATCATAGAAATACTATTACGTACTTTGCTAGAAGTTCTTAGTAACTGATGTCTGTTCAACAGTCTTTTCTCTAGGATACCAGTAGTTTTTTGTTCATACTGAAGTTGAGTAACATCTCATTTTATAGGGCTTTTCTCTAAAGTGCTTAGAAAAAAATATTGCTGGTACATAATGGTGTTTAGTTTGAATTTCAAAAAAAATAAAAAATGACTTCGGTATTAATTAATAATTACATAACATTTCTGGTACGCGTGTCATAGACGTTTTTTCGAATTACGCTTTGCTGCGTATCGTTCGTCCTTAAGACCGAAAGCATATATTTGGAGATGTAGCATAATTTTCAATTTTACTCGTGGTGTTTGGTGCAATGGAACATTCCCTCTTCCCATTGGGAACGTTGCGTTTCTTTTATAAATACGAGATGTGTTCCTACAGAAGTGTCTGTGTTTTATTCTTAACAACGCTCTTGAGCTTTGCCATTTTGCAGAAACTTCCGATCATTGATTTGTTTAACACATCGACATTTTATCCAGTGACATTTTATCCCGTGACAACGTCATCTTAAGTCTCTTCATAAAGAAGTGTAGTAGCAAGTTCTTTAGATGTCTTTATTTCTTCATACATTTTTTTAAGTTTGTTATATCACCACTGCTTCACTAATTGTTCAAAAGTGTTTTGGGCTGATTTCTCTGCTCTTCGTCCTTGTGGAGCAGTATTCTAAGCTCTGTTCTTTGACTATTTGTGAGAGATGGATCCTGGCCCGAATCCTGTTGGAGCATGGACTCTGTATTTGGATTACGGGCTTACGGTCCTGACACCCTTTCTTCCTTCCAACTAGTGTCCCAAAATCGTAGTCGGGTAACTGCTTTTATTAAGCTCATTGATTTTCTCACGGTGCACATCAAGTTGCCTCCAAGGGAAAGGGATTGCCCTTTTTCTTGGAGGCAACTGTAATACTTGACAGAGTACTGTCAAATTCACCATATTGTTGCGCCGTTTTCGAAATGCCTCAGAAAAAACATTTATATTATGCATAACAGAAAGGAAAGAAAGTAAATTAATTTCACTACCTTTTACTTGTACATCAGTTAGAATTGGTTTTCATTTCTCGGTTTGTGTGCCCTTAGCCTGAAACAACCGATTGAAAACAACCCATGCTTCTCATGATAAGTCCGAACACTAAACATATTAAAAGCAACGGAAGTAAGAGCTATGTAAATAAAGAACGCATATAACACTGAAATTTCGGGCTCATAGGAAAGGTTTATCTATTATGACTTGAAATACATAAGATCAGTATTTAATAAAGAAGACAAGTTTCACCTAAAATAATTAAGCATAGTATTGAGTTACAAATAACAAAATGTTCGATTGCGAAGTACCCGATTTCGAATCTCCGGCTGGAGCCCAACGGGGTAACTGAGATTGTGCAGCAAACCGTCATTATACCAACTGGTATGCGCCTTAAGTCAGTGCCAGTTAGCTGTCAGATGGCGAAGAGTGTAAGCGCTAGCCAACATGGAAATTCGCATAACTCACCTTCGCCATTACATGCTGCTTGAGCATAGCATCCTCGCTAGTGCTGTAAGGCACATTATCAGTATGTACCGCAATGCCATTTCATGTCGCCAGTGCTGTCAATGTTTCAATCGCCTTTCGGAGGGAAATGTTGACCTGTTAGACCGTCCCAAAGTCGGAAGATATTCAACAGGAAATATCGACATGCTAAAAACCTTCATGGAAACCAATCCCCGTGTAATCACGCGGCAGTTGGCTGAACAGGTGGGCGACTTCCCACATGAGAATTTTCACGCACCAGCCTCGACTTGGCAAGGTGCACAAGAGGTCAGTTTGGGTACCCCATTATATCACGACAGTGCCGATCTTTAGGCGGTGATTATGGTATGAACAAATTGATTATTCTTTGCATAGGTCTGCATATAGAGATTTGAATAAAAAGCATGTTGTTTCATTTTATGATATTTCGAGGGTTAAAACTAGATAGCAGTGTTGAAATTAGCAGTTTTCGTACCTGATCAGAACTCGCAATAATAATTAGGATACAATATCATATGTGAAGTGAGTTTACAATGCTAAATTTGTGAAATGCAGAAAATAAAATCGCCAGTAAGTATTTTGATATGTTAGTCATCCAAATCTATAGTCACCGGCCACTGATTTAAAAACACGTATGCAGACGTACGTAAGCGTCACTCATGCGGGATATATCTAAAACGTGTGGGTTACGGGTATCCCCAATTGCGCTACGCATATATTTGAAACTGCTCATCGTCTGCCATGGTCGATAGGTTGATCACAGTGGTAAATACGAAGGATCTTTCGGAGTTCGATAAAAGGCTAATAGTAAGTGCCGATCTGCTTAGAGCAGGGGTTCTCAACCGGTGGGGAATTCCCCCTAGGGGGAAATTTCGCAGTTTCAAGAGGTGAATGCGGCGCCAGCCTGGCACATCGTCTTTTCAGTCTCCTGACTTCACTTCACTGCGACACTCGCTGCTGCGTCCCAAGTGAAGAAAAAATATGAAGAACCGAGAGAGAAATCTGGCTTGCTGCCAAAGTCACCGCTCGCTCGAAACCGGTTGGAAGTGCCTTTGTTGCTCAGAAGGAAAAGCAAGTTAATACGAACTGCAACGTGTTCATATCACCCGGTAACGTCAGAGATTGTTATTGCGCGTTCATTCTTCGCAAGGAAGTTGTAGTTGAGGGAAGGCATATTTCTCGCCGAATGGCTTGTGATACTATTTCCTCGTGAACTTTTTTTTATCAATAGTAGAACAGAATGAATGTCAAAAAAAAGAGCGTAGGATAATTCATTCATTCAATATGGATTCACATCCGTTACTTTCAATGGAGAAGACAGACCTCAATGTGTTATTTGTAGCAAAAAATTGTCGAATGATTCCCTGAAACCAAGCAAGTTGAATCAACATTTGCAGAATGTTCATCCTCAACACAAGAACAAGGACAAAAGCTTTTTTAGCGGCATGGGAATGCTCTCAAAAAGATGAAACTGGATTCAACAGGGGCATTTCAAGAAATGGACCAAAAGGTTACCGAAGCTTCTTACGTCGTAGCATTGGAGATAGCAAAGCAGAAAAAACCACATACAATTGGAGAAACGTTGATCAAACCTTGCGCTCTCAAAATGATGGAAATTGTGTTGGAAAACGAAATGGAGAAAAAACTTGCAGCAGTTTAACTATCAAGCAGTACTTATCAAAAGAGAATTAGAGACATGGCCATTGATATCAAGGATCAAGTTATGCAGGAGATTAGGGGTGCAGCATTTGGCTTATTTTCAATTCAACATGATGAATCGACTGATACGGCATCGTGTTCCCAGTTACTGGTGTTCGCAAGATATCTTCCCTTAGGTTCATTTAAAGAAGAATTTCTCCTTTGTTCTCCTCTAGAAACAATTACCACGGCCTCAGATATTTTGAAAAAGGTTTCATCTTTCTTTGAGTCAGAAAATCTTTCGTGGGAAAATGTATGTACTTACATACATTTTCCATCTGTACAGCACTTGCTGTACA
The DNA here is from genome assembly GCA_039090855.1 of Macrothele yani. Lineage (NCBI taxonomy): Eukaryota > Metazoa > Arthropoda > Arachnida > Araneae > Macrothelidae > Macrothele > Macrothele yani. The sequence continues at coordinate 111,168,147 of CM077015.1, read as the reverse complement.
GATGGAGCACCAGCTATGTTGGGGACAAAATCTGGATTTCAAGTTAATGTGAAAAAGTTGTCTCCCAAAGTGAAAGGCATTCATTGCATGATCCATCGTCAAGCACTGGCCTCAAAAACACTTCCAGCTCCACTATTGATGGTTTTGGATCAAACAATTGAAATTGTGAATTTTGTCAAAGAAGGAGCTCTTAATTCACGACATTTCAAGCAGTTATGTATTGAGCTGGATGCAGGCCATCATTTGCTTCTTTTCCACACAAATGTTCGTTGGCTTTTAACAGGAAATGTAAGTGAGCGAGTATTTGAGCTTAAAGATGAGCTTAAAATATTTTGTAAAATTAAGGGTAAGATGGAATTTTTTGCCTGGTTAGACGATGAGGAATGGATCTTGCGCCTTGCTTATTTGTATGATATTTTTTAGCAGCTGAATAAATTGAATCTTCAGATGCAAAGAAGAAATACTAACATCATAAAATGCATCGATTCTTTGAAAGCTTTTATGAGTAAACTTGAAAACTGGAAGAGAAAAGTCAACATGAAAAATGTTGCAATGTTTGAGAAATTGTCATCGATTCTTATTACTAGTGGTAATGACGATGTACTTCCAGAATTTGCAAAAAATGAAATTTTGCAGCATTTGACAGCACTAGAAAATGAATTCAGCCGATATTCTCTTGAACTTTGTGATGAGGAGTTGGACTTAGTGCGAAATCCATTCAAATTATTGGTTGAAAACGTTCGTGATGCTTTTAAAGATGAATTTAAGGAACTGGCGACTGATTCGCGAGCAAGAGACATGTTTGATGAGAAATCAGTCACAGAAATTTGGCCTCTGATGTGTGACCCTTACCCAAGAGTGGCAGAGAGAGCTATCCGTACATTGCTTCCATTTGTGTCGACGTATGTTTGCGAGTCTGTCTTTTCAACTCTATTGCAAATGAAAACGAAACAACGAAGTAGATTGGAGGTTGAAAGTGACCTGCGTTGTGCTCTTTCAAGCACTCCTCCGCGTATCCAAGAATTGGCAAAGAAAAAACAATCACAGGTTTCTCATTGAATATAAAATGGATTACAATATCCAAGGCATGTTATTGATTTTTTTATTAATTGAGGTATGTGTCATTTTATTAAGCCAGATTTAAGTATTTCATTTACGAATATAAAAAACTAATTTTATTCATGCTCTAAAATTCATCAACATTTTCTATTGCTGTTTATAACCTGCTATAAAATAATCTAAATAAATATATATGTTCTAATATAGACAAAAAAAGATTTTCAGTGGTATATTCATTAAATTTGGTAATCCATTTTTTCGCAGATTTGGAAAGGGGAGGGGGGATGACCTTTCTGACATATAAGGAAAAAGGTGCATGGGGCAAAAAAGGTTGAGAAACCCTATATTAGAGCGACGATTTCGAAAACCGCAGAGTTCACTGCTTTCTCAAAAGGCGAGATTTCCATGATTTTAATCAATGAAAAGGTAACAGACGTTGCTACTCTAAGAGACGAAAATGTGGGTTACGACAATCTGTCAGAGAAAACAATCCCGTTGTCTGAGAAGGCTCTTACGGAGAAACAAATCTTTTTGTGAATAGCATTATACACTGCCGGACAATTGCTAAGGACGAATGACAATTGCAACGATAGCAACCATACAATGGAAGGCAGGAAAATGTGGAAATTAGCATTAGTGCGGGATACAGTAAGACGTGTTGTGCGTATGCAAATTTTGGATTGCCGACCTTGTTCTTGACGTCAGAGCGCTGATAAGAGATATAAAAGATTTGACGAGTATTGACCGTTGTTGTTCAAACGCAAAGTTGAAAGGGAAAGATACAATTCACGAACTTGCAATTTTCAGTATGTCTTCCCGACATCACCTAGATGATTTTACGTGTGGCCGTATTATTGGCAAGATTGAAGAAGGGCGAAAAATAACAGATGTTGCCAGGGAGGTCGACGTCAGCCACAGTGTTGCTTCAAGGCTTTGGAAATCTTTTCACACAAATGGAGAGTGTAGCAAACGTCACGGAGGAGGTCGTGTTCGCAGTACGACACCTGCAGAAGATCGGTATATAGTGTTATCAACAAAAAGACACCGGCGCAGCACAGCTAGTGAGGCAGCAAATCAGTTTATGGCTGCTATTGGCAAGCGGATCTCCAGAAAAACTGTCGCCAGACGTTTGCATGAAGGAGGACTATACGCACGCCGTCCTATTGTGTGCATCCCATTGTCCGGACATCACCGTACCACCCGTTTGCAAAGATGCCATCAACATCGCAATTGGACTGATAACGACTGGCTTGCTGTTCTCTTCTCAGATGAGAGTACATACAGTCTATCGTCTGATTGTCGACGACAACTGATCTGGCGTGATAGTGGTACTGCATATTGTCCAACAAACATACAGGAAAGGGACCGATATCCGACATGTAGTGTCATGGTATGTGCTGGCATCATGATCAATGGCCGTACGTCCATCTATGTGCTTCCAGCTGGGACTATGACTTGTCAAAGATACATTAATGATGTTCTGCTACCTCATGTTCGCATGTTCCGTGGTGCTGTCGGTGATAGATTCATTTTCATGGACGACAACGCAACATGTCATCGAACATTCGCTGTCCAGGAGTGTCTTGAGAGCGAGGATATTCAACGCCTCGTATGGCCAGCACGTTCTCCAGATCTGAATTCCATTCAAAATGTGTGGGATGCTTTAGGGAGGAGTGTTGCTGGTCGCCAATGCCCTCCAACAAACAAGGACACCCTCATCCGTGCACTGACAGAGGAATGGGATAAATTACCCCAACGGTTGCTTGATAATGTTGTGCAAAGCATGACACGACGTGTGGAATCTTGCATCAATCTCCATGGTGGCCATATTTTGTAATGACATCTTACGCCGGAACGCCTGCGGACGGTAATTGCATTTTTTTCACGTTTACGTATTCTGCACAAAATGGCCTGTTTGTCCCTTGATCACGGTCCAAAGCCTTCTGGATTTCAGAGCACAATAAATTGTCTTTCTTGTAATGTCCTGGCATTCTGACATTATTTTATTTCACTTGGAATCGAACCACACGTACTTTTTTTGCGCTATATAGCCGTTTATGATCCGTCCTTAGCAATTGTCCAGCAGTGTATTGAAGCTACGAGTGAAGGGAATTCTCTACCCATATATAAGCGAACTATGCATTTTATTCACAGTTGCATGACTGAACTGAAACCGAAAATTTTTTCATCGGTGGTATCCGGAACACGGTAACTGCACACTGGAAGACCGGGTAAAGATATGCGGTCCCAGCGTCACGGTACATCTTCTTATTCACCAATGGTTTGCAGAATGTTTGAGGAGTCCCATAACATGATGGAACGAGCTTGCCTTGTAAATACGACTCAAGATTGTGGAGGTGGTGTCATGGAAAGCGACTGGTTCTGTTGGACAAAACGGGTTATCTCATAATGTTGAATTTCGGCGTGTTCTCCGAGGAATACATGAGCATTGTTGCCGCTCAAGCCAATCCTAAACTGCTGACTTTCAAACCCGGCAGATGAGGTATGTATCGCGGACCACAGTGCTATACGCCCTCGGGCAATATCTGTTCAGCAGTGTTCAGCAAGAATACAGGGATTTGCACCATCATCACTGGGCGTAACAAAGCCCACATCCGAACCCCACTGAATACATATGGGATATGTTAGAAAAACCGATCCTCGAGCAAAGTTCTCTACCGTGAAATATGATCCAGTTGATGGACTGTCTGGTGAAAGCTTGGCTTGCTGCAGACGTAGATGCAATTCATCACCTTGCAGAATCCATGACAAATCATCGGAAAAGAGCTATAATTTTTGCTAAAAGAAGTTCAAACCGGTATTGGATAAGAGTTTCTTACCAAGCGGGTTGTATGTGAATTATTCTGTCAGACAGAAAAGTGTTCCAAATAAGGTTATGAAGTTTTCTTAATTCTGGGGAAATATACACATCTAAGTTATTATGCAGAATGAAAATCAGTAATTAAATACAAAAATTGAAATAAAATAGTTGAAAATATGTCTTTGATTTGCAATGAACTAATTTTAACGCCCTGTACTACGTGAGAACTTTATCACTCAAAACTTTGTATTCCTTTATCGAGCGTCCCTTAAATAACTCATGGGACAATATTGCAACACAAGTATAAAAGCTTTACCGTTTATTAAACAGACCAGCATCTAGAGAAGGGCTTGGGATCCATATAATTCATTATGCCATTGGTCCTCGCTCGAATGGCCCATACGAATCAGCTGGCCTACCCTGGGAAGAAAAAAATATTCTTGATTTATAAAGCCAGATAGCACATTCAGATTCAGGAAGACATAAATGCATGTCTTAATTATTATGCAGAATGAGAAGCAGTAATCTAATGGAAAGATTAGTAAAAAAATAATTGACAATTTTGTTTTTATTAATTCTTTTCTTTTATGTACACCACCTAAAAAGCTCTTTAATTTGGAAAACATTTTGTTCGTTTACTGACCTTCATTCAACAGCTCATGTGATAAAATTAAAATGCGAGTATAAAAGTTTTTCGGTTACATTGCACAGACAAGCATCTCGAGAAAGGCTGGGGATCCCCTGAAATCGTAATGATTTTCATTTCTAAAAAATATAATTACAGGGGCAAACTTTAGGGAAAACTATTGAAATACACTATCTACTAACAAGTAATTGGACACCTGTGATAGCAAAGGAACACGAAGTTTATTCACCTACAATAGTTGGTGGAGCCTCCACGAGCGGCGATTACAGCTGCGACCCTCCGGGGCATACTCTCAACCAGGCGTTGCACTACGGCTAGCGGTATTTTCTTTCACTCGGCTTGGAGAAAACAGTTCACTCCCTTCACCATTTCGGACGGTGGGGTCACCCCTTAAGTCGACGTTCCAACTCGTCCCAGAGGTGCTCGATAGGGTTAAGGTCCGGACTCTGCGCAGGCCTGTCCATTCGATTAACCCCATTGTCACCATACCAAGCCATGGTGGACCTCGCAACATGACAGGTGGCATTGTCATCCTGAAAGTAACATGGGTCCACCCCGTAAAACTGCCACAACGTAGGAAGCGCATGGTCATCCAATATGGTGCAGTATGTCTCGGCGTTAAGTCTACCAGGAATTGCGACCAAGGGTACCGTGCCATACCAGGAGAAACAACTCCATAGCATGATTCCACCGCCGCCGAACTTCACAGCTGGCACAATACATTCCGGCAGTAGGCGTTCTCCAGGCAGACGCCAAACTCAGACCCTGCCATCCGAACGGTAGAGGGTGAACCTTGAGTAGTCGTTCAAGAGAACCTGTTTCCACTGTTCAACGGTCCACTGACGACGTTCTTGGCACCACGTTAGCCGAGCAGCGCTATTGGACTTGGTGATCAAAATCTTGTGGGCGGCAGCACGTCCATGATAACCAAGCAGATCGGCTTCTTACGAATGGTATTCATCGAAAGAACACTCCCGGATGCCTGTTGAAACTTCTCTCGGATGTGGCACATTGATTTGGTGCGGTTCTTCCGAATTTCTCTGGTCAGCACCCGTTGGTCTCTAACTCCCAGTTTTTTGGGTCTGCCGGGTCGGGGCACATTCGGACAGTCACCTCTCATCTTCCACTTGCCAATCACGTAGGCCACTGTCGATGTTTGGTATTTCAACTAGCTTTGATACCCAACGATTGCACCTTTCTCGAAATTAGACAGCTCCGAACTGCGTGGTATCTTACATGCGACTGGTTGCGTAGTTGTTTCCTCACGATATTTAATGGCGGCGGCCGTGACGTGTATCAGGACCGCAGATATCGTCCATTGCAGAGGTGTCCAATTACTTGTTGGTAGATAGTGTATTAAAAGGTGTTGATGCAAGACTAAATGTGTAATTATTAGGAAGGGCAATTGTTCTGCAGATAAAACAAAATTTTCAGAAGACCCTAAATGTCTAATTCTCAAATATTTTAATTACGAGGTCTGTTCAAAAGTAACAGCAAATTGAAGATTTTGGGATAAAGATTCATAATTCAGTGAGAGGTACAAATGATGTTTCATTTTGCTACATAATCATCACCCATCTTTTCAATACATTTCTCATACCGTTGCATCAACTTCTTTAATACATCGGAAAAAATGCTTTTGGTTGTGCCTTCAGCTAGGAATGTACCGCTTCTTAAACCCCCTCATCACTCCCAAATCTTTGTTCTCTGAAAGCGTCCTTCAGGGGTTCAGACACATGATATTCACCGAGATGAAGTTCATGGCTGTATAGGGGGTGCTGTAAGATCTGAAATCTCAATATACGCATGTTGTCAACAGTTGCAGCGGTCGTGTGAGGGCGGGCATCATTATGAAAGAGAAGAAAGGCTCTAAACAAATGTCCTATGTGGCGTCTCCGCACGTCTGGCTTCAGCTCTTTCTCGAGCACTGCGCTGTATCGGGCACTATTTACGGTTTCCCTCTATTTCTCAGAGTGCTACAAAACTGGTCCATTCATATCCCAGAAGAGAGTAAACAGGACCTATCCCGCGGAGGGTTGAGACTTGAACTTCTTGACTGGAGAAGATGTGCGCCGCTATTCTGAAAACTACCTCCTACTTTCTGGCGTATATTGATGAACCCAGGTTTTGGTTTTGGTTTTACCGTGATAAAAAGGCTGTGGAAGTCTGCCTACGAATTATCTTGTGCTCATCAGTAAGCATCCGAGGTACACAACTTGCGATACTTGAGAACCTCCGTGGCAATTGTATGAGCTGGTCCTATACTGATATCCAATTCTCAGGCTAGAACTTCTAAAGAAATACGCCTGTTTTCACGAATAATGGCGTCAGCGTCACCCACCTTTAATTTAGAATTTCCCTCGCTATGATACGCCGATCTTTCAATCAATATAGGCATTCAGTTGGAAAATAGCGTGTTCGTTTTCACATTTTTTACTGTGAATTCCTTGGCGTTCTCCTCACACAATACGGGAGGTTAGGGACACGGAACTTCGTAGAGAACTGAATATGAATGTACTGGACTTGGCAGTTTGAACGCGATTATTTTTGTATTCAGTTTAACTTTAAGATTTTGCAATTTCCTTGACCGCATTACATTGGAAAATTATCGCCGTAAGAGTGTCAAACCAATTTTGTTGACGTGTGATTTTATGCAACTCCCTTCCAAATATCCAGTTCGTCTTGCAAAGACCAGACTCTGCGATTAGTTAAGCCATCTCTCCAACGCTAGAAAGTGTATCTACACGAATGTGTAAACTTCAATGCAAAAACAACAAGTAAGAGCAAGGGTTCACTACAGTACTAAATGGTCACAACAAAGGTACTTCCTTTAAGTGTGCACGCATTCCTCAGAGTGAGTCATACAGCAGATGTATGACGGAAATAGGGAGAGAGAAATGAGGGAGTTGAAAGTAAATTAGAAAATGAAAAAATAATTCCTGGGGGCGAGGTAAGCTCAAAGTAGTATTTGGTGAATGGCATTTGCATGGTTTGAATTTCTAATTTGTGACATACAAATTTAACTTATAAATGAAATGACGTTGAATTCGAATAACGAGTATTTGATGAAATTTAATAATAACGCCAATTCGAAATTTTTGAAACCGCGATATTTTACTCGTAAATAGGAAGAACGTATAATCTGTATGTATAAACGTTGTTTTTCTGTATTTAGTTCAAACAAATTGGCTGAAGGTATTGAATAAAAATTTTTACTGAAGCGTTCAAAATGTAGAAACGTTGTAAATGACACCTGACCACCATGTGTTCAGTTCAGTTAAGCCTATAGTTGCCGCTACGTCCGCTGCCTTGAAAAAGAAGCAATTTGTTCCCTGCAGTAGATGGCGTTCTCTCTTAAGGATTTGTATGAAGCTGAGTTATTACTCATAACGCTAAGGTAAGATTTGCAGTGTAAATGAAGTGAAGTATTGTGCAATATTTTAGTAATGTATATTTAATATATTTTGTGCTTTTACCCCTTTGCTGAAATTGCTTGTCAAGCTAAAGTTGCATTATAGCTGATAACGGAAGGTTCATCCCTTTATATCAAGAAATATAACATATGGGCTGCTATTAACAAGGTACTGATATTATTTTTCGCATTTCCAATAACTGGAAGGTATGAATGTAGGCCAGAGGTGAACACATATTTCGGGTAATGGTATTTTTTTCGTTTAGTACTATTGACTATAGCTCTAGCTACATAATTTCTCCCATAATCCAATAAATCCATGTGGAGGAATCATATTTAGCACTAGCTATTCTCATTGTAATACTGTTAGCTGATATAAAACCGAGGCTATAATCTCTGTATTTGAATGCTAAGAATGAATGTACTCAGGGATGTCACTTTTTAATTCTTGTTATTGGTATTACTAAGGTATTATTTGTTAGTAAAAGCAGAGAAGCGATTTCTTCCCGTATTTTCCAAATTTCTCTGCGTAAACACACGCAGGATGGATACATATGTCTAATATAATTAACATTTTTGGATCACATATTAGAACTAATGATCACATTTTCTTACACATTTTAATTTCTTCTTCGAAATGCAAAAACGGAATAAGTAGCCAATATATCTCATTATCATTTGTATATTGTTTTAATATAAAGTGCGGCATTATCATTGAAAAAATACGCTGGCGCATTACCACGCTTCAATCTGCAGTTTTGCGATCAAACTCGATATCAGACAGCTATCGCGGTTAACTCGATGCGTTATATCCCTTGAATATATGTCCTTAAGAAAGGAACGGGTGCAAAGCCAGTCTAATAGATTGATCGAGCTGAAAGAAAAATAATGTCCATCTGGTGTACAAAGATAAGTATCTGCATATTATATGGTGTCCGCCATTCCCTATTAGTCGTAATGGAGATTGCTGGTATTTGTAATTTCACCGAGATGTGAACAAACGTTGTGCAGTCTTCTAGATCACCTGGCAGTCTTTTCGGTTTCTCCATTGCTGAAAGTTTACCAAACTTTATTCTACCAAAAATAATGAAACATAGGAGATGTAAGAACAGGTACAAGGTGGGAAAGCAAAATATCTGCACCCTCTTGTATGTTTCCGTCTCTGCAAGGGATATATGGTGACGACTACTGTTTGAAAAACTGAATGTAGAAATTGAAAAGAATATTTGGGCGTATGAATATAAGCATCGTTTATCAAAATTAAACGCACAAACATATCCTAAACTAGGAGGATCAAAAAGAAAACAATAACAAATAATAAAGGTGTTAAACGAAATTACTTTGAGAAGGGTAAAATGCAGTTTTCGATTGATAGTTGGTTTACACTATCTGATTTGCAGTATAAGAAAATACGTCTTTAAAACATATTTTTCCTTTAAACTATCTATATATTCAAAACTAAAGTTTTGGAAAGTCCTGGAAAACATGCTCTGTAAGAACACTGAAATAAGAAAAAATGTATAGTCAATATATGTAAACATGAGCACTACATAATTAATCTTAATACCCTAAAAATCCGGTTTACATTCCTTAGCCTGTAGCATTCCTGGAAATTGAAACATTTGGTGTCTTTCCTGCGGGGAATATAGGGAACACACATGGTTGCAGTAACTGTGCTTCACTTACAGCCCGGTCCCCCTTGGCCAGTGTTTGTTACTGGATTACGAAAATATATTTTTTAATAAAAATGCTATACGTGTACTCCCCATTTAAAGTAATTATGATTTTCATTTAAAAACGTTTCTCAAAAAAATTGTAACACAACCAACTTCGGGTTACACGAATATCGTATGGTAACAAAGAATGTATTTGTAAGTGCACTTACATATGTATAGACAAACATTTGCTCTGCAAACCTATCGATCAGGCTGATGTAATTTTTTTTTCAAAAAGAAAATAAATACCTATGTGAGTTCCACTCTACATCGATATTTCTTTAAAGGCATATCACTCCATAAATATAAAACGCGCAAAATATTCCTTTTAAATATGGTTTTAATTATTCTTCAGGTCAGCCATGGAAATCAGGAGATTCCTTTCTTTTTCTTTCGGGTGAGAAAAATGCACTTTTCGGAGGATTTTTATTTTATCAGTAGGAGAATTTACACTAAATTCAAATGAACGGTAGTTAACAGGAATCTCAGTATATTTACTTAACCAGCTGAAAACGTAAATCATAGAAACCTACTTGAAAACCTATAAGGAAGTCTCCTATAATCTTCACTATTAAACAAACACAGCAAATTTTGACTTTCATAAATATTGAATTATTCGATTTGAACGGGTCAGCAAATAATGAACACTAACGCATGAAAGGAACGGGAGACAATGTTCTTAAGATATAAAAACGTGCCGAAGATTTAGTGGAAGCTATTGTTATTATTTTCTGGATTTAATCACCAGTACAAGATAGAATAGGATGTTTACAAATAAAATATTTTTTGGTACTTTGAGAAATGTGAGATTTTATTGTTAAATAATTCGATACATCCCGACCAACACCTGAACATTACTGTAGTCAATCGTATTTTAGAGCAATGATTTGCAATTTGGTTTATGACTTTGAGGATAATTTTTACTGCGGATATGGAAACTTTCTGCACTCCGAATTAGCTGGACATCTCAGAACTCAATAAACAGGTCGTCTTAGCAAACTCTAAAGATTCCGGGTGTAAAACAGCCATCATAAAATCTCGTTCAGCTGTAAGATTTCGGTCGTCCCAAATTTTGTGTTACGGATTCAATGGATAAAAAACGCCAACGCTGTAAGACAATCGCACCATTCATGCCTTATCAGGGATTTGGACCCTGACCACGCGTCTGCCGAGTGATTCTAGTTCAAGACAAGTAGGAACACGAGGTGGATGTCTTACTTTCTAAAGTTCTAATTTTAATTCAGTGTGACTTTTTAAGGCCATTCGGTGTCGTTACACAACATTTAATTCAGTTGGGACTAAGATATCTTTTCCAGATTGTTTGAACGGTTGCTTTATGAAAAATCTTTTGTCGGTGAACTCTAAATTTTGTCATTTCAGTTACGTTTCTAGTAGCTGAAGTTTGGGAAAATAGAAGGTTGAAATGAATCAGAGGCAATCTATGAGCAATTAGTTCTAGATCTTAGTTCTATTTCAATAACTCTAAAGATTCTGGGTGTAAAACAGCCATCATAAAATCTCGTTCAGCTGTAAGATTTCGGTCGTCCCAAATTTTGTGTCACGGGTTCAATGGATGAGAAACGCCAACGCTGTAAGACAATCGCACCATTAATGCCTTATCAGGGATTTGGACCCTGACCACGCGTCTGACGAGTGATTCTAGTTCAAGACAAGTTGGAACACGAGGTGGATGTTATACTTTCTAAAGTTCTAATTTTAATTCAGTGTGACTTTTTAAGGCCGTTCGGTGTCGTTACACAACATTTAATTCAGTTGGGACTAAGATATCTTTCCCAGATTGTTTTAACGGTTGCTTTATGAAAAATCTTTTGTCGGTGAACTCTAAATTTTGTCATTTCAGTTACGTTTCTAGTAGCTGAAGTTTGGGAAAATAGAAGGTTGAAATGAATCAGAGACAATCTATGAGCAATTAGTTCTAGATCTTAGTTCTATTTCAATATCTTTCTTACCGCTACTAACAACACGGTTATAGTTGGTAATACTAAGATAAAAGGGGAAAGTAATTATTTTGCAGTAGTTTTCGAAAAGCTGCTGCTGTGAATATTTCTGATTGTGAACCACAACAAACTACGGAAGCGGTTTGGTTCACGTACAGCAACTGCTTAACAGATTAAATTAAGTGCATTGAAGCAAAAATGAAATTTCTCCATAACAATTAATATCAGCATGTAAGACCTTTGTGTAAAATATTTACTTTTATAATACTTTTAATATAATGATTCATTTTAAGAAGGTTCATTCCATTGAAATTGCTCTCGTTTGCTTTCAAATGCCACGTTATTTCACTGCAATGGACAGTTTTGTTACTGTCCACGGTTTTTAGTTTCTTTACCTAAGAGAGAGAGAGAGTGAAAGAAGCTTTTTAACTAAAGTACTTGTTTTACGAGTTTGTAACTTTCACTGGTTGTTTTTAAAGATTGGGTCAGTAAACTAAGAGCAAATAATCTGCGATAAGCCATAGTGATGAATTAATCTCCACATCATGCAACAAGTACCTATAGAAAAGGAACAGAACCATCTTACTGCAATTCATAAGTAAATTGATTATTTGGGTCGAATGATTTAATCGCTGTTAACAACTCAATGAGTTTAGAAACCCCACCCTTTCAGAGAATGAAAGTATCGTCTACGTAGCGTTCCTTTAATTTGCATGAGATCTCGTTGGAAAATTGGTCTTCAAAATGTTTCAGGCATATTTCACAAAAGAATTGGGGATAGCAAGCATCCCACTTCTAGACCACAGTTATGCGCATAAAATTGAATTTGTAAAGTAAACTATCCCTGAGAGACATGTAACGACTAAAATTAAGAGCTTGTCTACTTCCAAGCTCGCGAAATGATATGATAACGGGTTTTCTCAGGCAGTCTACCTCACCTTTTAGTGGAATGTTAAAGCGTTCAATAAGGTTAAATAATTATATTTATACATTATTTTTCAGAGACTGCAGCCCTTGGCGTTTCACAAATTAACATATTGTTAGAGAAATTAAGTAAATGATTCGTATTGCATTTAATATTTGCTACCTTGACAGGTACTCAATTCTAGGTGCAGGAATTATCCTTGCTGTTAATATACTTGAATGCAGATTCCTTCCAAAAAATTATAAAACCGTGAGTTTCTGTGACACTATGCGAACATGTCAGCAAAACATGGATGTACTAAGTTTTACAATTCCGTTTGTGACGTCCGTCAAAATTCTCGAGCAACTTTACTTCGTAACATTGACCGTACAAAACACTGCAAATTTCCGAAATTTTGCAAATATTGTGATTGTAGTGGTTGATTTTGTAACCATATTTCTTTTCTGAAAGGTTTATAACTGCAATTTCACAAAGACAGTGATTGATTTAATACAATGTAGTGAAATGATGTTAATACATATGTGTTTTTGAAGAGGGGTTGGGTGGGTGTCAAAGGACGTATTTTGTACATGAAAAACTACTCTGAAAAGATGAAACTGGATTTACATACATTACGTTCTGCCTTAAACACGATATGAAAGGCTATCAATGGTATCTTGTTCCTAAAATTCAATTTCACCTTCCAAATAGCAAATCGTAGCATTGAAGATGAATGCTTCAAGTCTTGAACAAGATTAAGTTGGCATTATTTACGAAAATAAAAAGTAAACTTTCGGGTAACTGAATTTCATTAAAAAGCTGTGAGAAAAAATATTTTTATAACGAGATGACAAATGCAGTAGTTTCTGGTTAATTGGAAGGCAGCAAGGCCAGAACACTTCGGCCGAAATAAACGGGTGCTTCATTATGTCCAAACTTTATCTTGGAAAGCTCATTTGAAATTTTCCTCAAAAAAATGGTCCAAATAAACATCTGACCTGACATACCGATAGCCGAATTTGCGAGAATCTACTGCATAAGGATTTATAATTCTATTCTCTTCACAACAACCGAAACTATCTGTTCGTTTTTTAAGTAGGCACGTTCGTTACCTACTAGATTTCTACCTTGCATCTGCTGCTATGGCAGCTTTTCTACATATAAAGTTTCAGAATGTATTACAAACAAGAATAAAAACATTTACACAGTGTTGTTAATTACACAAATAGATATAACTACAAGCAATTAAATCGACATGTGTACATTACTACACTAATAAAACGAAAGTTCTGTAGTAATTGATATTTACACAAGATGTACATAATGTGTTTTATTTTCTCCTGATTCTTCTTTCTTTTCCAATGCAGAGTTACTGCATCACTTGATAACCGACATTTCGGAGGAGAGAAAATTACTCTACATTGCATCGAATTTTAAACATTTAGATCCAACGTATAAGTAACCACCACATCCATGAAATCCTAACTGAACCACATCATTTGCTTTATTGTTATCTGTAATATTTTGCTGACGAATAAACACATGTCTTAGGTGTGCGCTATTTCTGTAATGCTGGTTTCTAAAGGAAGAACTATTTTTTAAGGATTCATGAGCACGATTTGCTCCTGTGCCTGTCGGTGTGAAACATGGTTAACTCTGAAGACGCTTCATTGTTGTTTTTGCTGTCTTAGGTTTTCACTGACGTGTTTTTTCTCAGGGGTGGGGACGTAGACCTTTCGAAGTGGAACAACAGAAGTAACGTTTTTCCCATGATTTCACCTTAGGCCATTTATGATTTTGAGCAGTCTAAATAGCATTTAATTAGAACAAATGCTACTGCAAACAACGACATATGAAATAGCATTTTCGAATTAGGTATGCACCACTTTTCACATATTATAAACGGATCTAGGCAATGATTTTTGGCTTTTTTTCTTTGGTAATAAGAGAATGAATTATTTCACTTGTCTTAAAACTGAAAAAGAAAAGGGTTATGAGGACTTATTTGCGCTCTAATCAGTTCCACACGTTATGTGGCTTAGGTGTCAGGGCACGTTATATGTCTGAGTATTTGACGATGTGCTTCCTTCTCTTTGATGTAGATATTTCTACCATGAAGAAATGCCAATAGACCGCATAGGAACGCTGTTCTTGCCTCATAATAAGTACAGCAAAAGACCTAACTGTCCGCTTTTCAGTCAGCAGCCACGCTCTCAGCTTCGTTGTTTAGTTAATACAGCACGTATGAGAATCCCAGTTTCAGTCTCATAGCCAATCTAGCTGCAAAATGCAAAGAATATGTGCATTGAGTAATGCTGCATATTTATTTCTACTGATATTATGTTGCAAACCTACAAAGCTCTTCGTTGAAATTGTGAGTGTGGATCAGATAATTACCTTATTTCGGCATTGTAACAATACATTGGTCGGCAAAACACAGAAGATAGAAAAAGTTAAAAAAGTATATCCCTATAAATGCAGATGAAGCTTAAATGTCCTCATGCGATAGGTATCACATCGTACTGATACAACTGTTTTATCATCACGTCAGCAGCTCAGCAGTTGTTCTCTCCAAGACATTGCTAACTATAAAAACATGTGAACAATATTTGATAACATAGCAGGTAAGGGCCGCAGAGAAAATATTACTTATTTTGTTTTCATAAACCTATTAGGTGTCAGGTTACACAATATATCTGTGCCGTATTTCCTTAACGAAATTGTAGTAATATATGCGCATTACGGGTAGAAACAATAACAAGTTAGTACAATTTATATGCTATTATACGCTTTCCAACATACCAGAGATCATTACTCAAGTTATTACTCAAGTTATGAGGATAATGGCTGTGGAATAAATCTCACCTTTGTGTCTTGACCGATCTCATTTCGATGATATTCAACAGAACTGGTTTAATATACTTCAGGAACATAATGATAAAGTTTGTCTCAATTGAAGCATTTTTAGTCAAGTTATGACACATAAGGGCAATAGAATGAATCCCGCTCCTATGTCCTGACCGTTGACCCCATTTCATCCATTTTCAACATGGTTCGTCTACAGCTGACTCCCTACCACGTACTAAAATTTTATCGAAATCGAAACATTTTTACGCAAGTTATGATGCATAAGGGCAATAGAATGGAATGGATCCCTCTCCTATATTCTGACCTTTGCCCCATTTTGTCCATTTTCAATAGGGTTCGTCCCCAGTGGTCCACTACCACATACCACATACCACAATTTCAGCGAAATCGAAACATGTTTATTTAAGTTATGACGCATAAGGGAAATGGAATGGATCCCTCTCCTATGTTCTGAAGCTCTGGTCCCATTTCGACCATTTTCAACAGGGTTCGTCTCCAGGCTGCCCCCTACCACATAAGAAAATATCATCGAAATCGAACCATTTTTACGCAAGTTATGAAGCATAAGGGCAATCGAATGGATCCCGCTCCTGTGGCCTGGCCTTTGATCCCATTTCGACCATTCCCAACAGGATTTGTCTCCAGGTGGTCCTCTACTACATATTAAAATTTCGTCGAAATCGAACCATTTTTACGCAAGCTATGATGAACTCAGTTTCGATCCATATTGTACATTTTCGTAAACTTCAAGGAACGTTTTTATTATGACCTGCTGGTAAAAATCGTTATGATAATGATTGATAACATAAGCGATAAATGTTTACAAATTTCATCATGTTGAAAACCTAATACCGATTGCACGTTCGTCAGATATACTGCCTTTTATCGTTGTTAGTTGTCCAAATAAATAATTCCTCTTTACCGTCTATTGAAAAATTAAAAAAGTCTTAATTTGCTATACTTTCTTGAAATATACACCTTTCTTATGTAGCAGAATGTGAACTGATGATTACTGCAAGAAGTATGTATGGCCGTAAAATATTTAATATTCAGCCGCTAAACAGCTGTACACGAAAAACAGAAAGTACTCGAATGTTGTACACTTCTGATCAGATCATATCATATGTAGAGGTATTTAGGAAGGGAATGTCTGTTCCAGCTCTTAAACAACCCTTTGAAATAGGAAGCTAGGAGATTTGTGCTAGAGTGCAAAATAGGAAAGCGACACGGAAGTGAAGTAAAAAGGGGGAGGAAGATGCCCTTATTTAAAAACGGGGAGCAGTACCCAGGGGACCGACAGCTTAACAAACAAAAGTTGAATGCTTTTCATCAGATTTATAATTTTTATTTTCGTGATATTTTACTGTAAACTACTTGGAATTTTAGACTTTCTCGTTGGAAGATTCTCTGAATCGTAGGATTTATACTCAAACAGAGGCTTTATCAAACCGCTAAATAAAAGCTACGTTCCGTATCTCTTTATAGGTTTCCATAATTATAATTCTCATTTAGTGAAGTTTCCTTTGCGAACAGGAAATTCTGATCTCTTAATTTCATGTTCACATGAAATAACTTTGCCATAATTACTAAAAATATATATATATGAATCCCTTCCTTTCCCATTTCCAAGGGAAACATGGAAACAATGATTATTTTTCTGCACATAAAAATGAGAATAAGAAATATTTCTGTCTTTCATCGGGAAGCGATAGCTATGAACGCTAGTCACAAATGATGCAGACTGTGAAGCATAGGTAAAAGTAAATTTAGTATAAGAAATTATTTGAAAAATCTCAATAACATCTTGTTCACGTATCGTACATAAATGTAAATCAGCCACTTTGCTCGAAAAATTGTCCAAAGCTGGAGCTTGTATTCCGCTACAAGTGTACGGGAGTTGTACTACAACTGCATGATGTAAAAATTATGTGAAACGTATTTATGTTCTGTCCTTATTTGAGAGATAAATCCAAAAGTAATTATATCCAAGTTATGGCACCTATCACTAATAAAAGAATGTAAACCCACAAAGGTGGTAGTCCCGTGAATCGCCGAATTAATTAGTGCAAGAAGGAATCCTCCTATCAAAATGAATTTCTGAATCATTGTTGCAAACAACTGTTAAAACAGGACTGCGTTCCCCGTACTCCGACTTTTTTTCTTTTCCTGAATCGAAATTTTGGGTAATCACGACTAAGAAGTTACCGAATGTACTTATTTCGGGGAAGTGCTTTCGGAAAATGAACTAATTCATGTAGGAGCCAAATAGTCCTCTGCTGGCGCCAAACTATCGTTCAGCTACCTTTTGAGTCTCGTCAACAGGTTTTCCCCATTCTGTGTACAAATGTCGGGATCATCAGGATTAACAAAGTTTTCAAGTGGATTACAATGGAATGATCATAAATATTGTTTTGTAAAATGCCTGTTTCTGCATATGTTGCCCAACCGTCAGAAATTAGGTAACTTCCTGGTTATATCTTTTCTAGAATCAAGCCGTTCAATGTTTTTGCTTTACGATAGGGCACCTCCAACAAGAAACGTTTTCCCGATCCTCTCTCAGTGCCAACGAAAGCACAGTGTCCTTTCCTGTAACGACCGCGATGATATTTCCCATGAAAGAAATAGGTGTCGTCTGTTCCTCAACGATAGGTTCTCGATTGTCATCAAATTCTCCTATCAGTTCCCGATTTCGTGGAGGTATTATTGAATGAATTTATTGAATTCCGTTATTATTTCATTTCGGGTAAGGTATATATGTACAGCATACTTCCCGACAGTATTTGCATCAATAACTTCTTGATGAATGAGCTTTTGTGAATAATTTAGGCATCAGCAGTTGGCCATGAGACAATCTTCTTAACTGACAAATTGCTACGTCTGGGAAGCGATGAATACAGAATATTTCGGGTAAACTGAGATCTACTGAATTTCCATCGTATTTTTTCAATTCCCTTGGATTAGCGGACCAGTGTACATAGGTCACCTCACTGTGCGCATGTGCAGGTGTTCTTCAAGAGTCTTGGGCGTGCCAGCCATCTCATAGCTTTGTCGACAGTGTTGGTCTACCATGTTAAAATACTTTGCCCCCAGACTTCGTTCCTAACTACAGTACCTGCAAGAATTTCATCGTCTAGCACAATATAAGATAGAGCCCTAGGCTTTCTTGCCATAGCTAAAAAGGCTGGAAAGAAGGTAGATGCAAAATCTACTAAAAGAGAATGGATAAATGTTAGATGCAAAATGTTCCATTTTGACGCACTAGCGGGATATAGGGTACTGCATGTCCATTAAAAACGTACATGGGTTTTCACAATGAAAGTAGAGATTGACAGCGCCCTCTACAGATATATAACATTTGTACCAGAAGCAAATCCACAGGGTGTAATTATTTTCAAGAACATGCGGTCTCGTTGTAGTAATATTACGCGCATCAATTGATGTTCCATCAGGATAGCAAACCAAAATCATTCGTCATCCCAACAAATAATAATCACTGATAGGCAAATCAGCTGTTTACCTTACCTTTGCCTCTTTAGTTACTACGAAAAACTATACAGTACAACGATGTTGCTTCTTTCAGAAAACGTTGTAGGTATTTCAAATATTAAAACTTTCTTTCTCATAAATAAGTGAGTCAAAAATGCATGATAGAGAACACTGAAATAGCGAAGAAAAAAAACATTAGTTCTACATAAGGTGGTATGAAAACAAATCAAACTTACAAACGCTAAATCCGGAGCTCACTTTGATTACATTGGAAACATCATGGTCCATCTCGGCAAGGTACATCCGTACCCTAACACGAAGAATTCTCTTCCATCCCATAGAAATAAATGACCAATGACCAAAACGAATAAGAACCTCAAATAGAGAAAGAGTCATGTTAGGCTTTATCTACGGAAAGGCATGTCATACGTTCACCTGTGCACCCAAATTTAATATGTAGCATTTGTAGAGTTTCGAAAATCGAAACATTAAACGCCATCTGCAAAATCTCTGATTTTCAAGAAAAGCAGGGACGAGGATATCAATTCATATCATTAATTAGTGTATGGGTGAATCATTTGTAAAATACAATCTATGAAAAGAGAGGAGAAAAAGTGAGCCCATGGTTTCCCAAACGAGAAATGTTTGGATGATTTGTTTGCGGCTCGGTCTGAGGAATTATAAAATCGGATCTAAGGTAAATATATTCCACCTTACATCTTTTGTGTAGGAAATAGGTAAAATAATGTTTAATCTTCGCAATCGATTGCAGAAATTAGCTGCAATGCGCAGGTAAACTTTCAGCAAATTTCTAGTGTAACAGGATTACAAAGCGAAAATATCTGAAAAACGCTGCCTTGAAAAGCGGACCATGTTGTATTTTTTCTCTCGTTAGACACGACACTTTGATCTTTTGAAATATAGATCTCGCTACATCTATATTTCAAAAAGATCAAAGTGTCGTGTGTAATAGATCTTTTGAAATATAGATCTCGTTATGTTACAATTAAATCTGGATTATGCCCTCGGATTTTGTTTGGTGTACGCCTATATCATGTGCATACTCCGAGGTGGCAGAATATTAGTACACCTTATTCGGCGAAGCTACATCTTTGAAAACCGCTATAATAAATGTACTGTGTTCTCAAATAAAGACGTTTGGTACGATAATTTCGTGCGTCCGCCATTTCGGGGCTGTACCGAAAATATGGAATGTCAGATAAAATTACGTATTTCTGTACAAGAGGAAAGACACAATTCCTGTTGTGCTTTAAAGAAAAACATCCACGTCAGTAGTTAAGTCCAAGTTACAGGAAAATCTAGGACGAACCACTTGCAGCAAAAAGTGTATACCTGTGGCACAAGCCATTTGTTCAGAGACGCTTATGTTCTCGATAAGATAAAGTTGGTGAAAGTTCAAGTGTAACAGCAGAGAATGTTGAAAAAAACGAAAAAGCTATTCTACGAAGGGCTCGGAATTGAGCGTGCAGCTCGAGTCGATTTATCGGGTGACAATATGGAAACTTCTACTACGTTGAAGTTATTTTTAAAGCACAGAATTAGATTTCTTCAAGGATTGAACGAAACTGATGAACTAAACTGATATCATTTACGTTATAACATGTTCGAGCAAATGAAGACGGACCGCCAGTTTTTCGACACAGTCGTCTTCTTTTCTTTAGGTGACTTTCCACATGAGTGGAAAAGTGAAATGACACAACTTTTGCATATGTGGCTTAAAAAAACTAATCATGAAATGTTTACACATGAGCATCCAATAAAAATTTCATGGTGTCTGCATTAACGCTGAGCCGTTTTTTTTTGGGAAATTTAACTTTACACGAATTTTCTATATGAACATATTTAAAACGACTGCATTCACCATTAGAAGTTGAGACTGGGGCCTAAAATGTGTTCCAAAATGATGGCGGATCAGGATTATTATTCAAGTTTATCCTCAACAGAAATGACTGCTGAAAATTGGACAGGCGGCGTTGTTCAACAACAAGGACTCCAAAAGCAGAAAAATTAACACCCGTGGATTTCTGTTTCACCTGCTATTTTAGGAATACTGTATACGTGCCTCCTATGTCCAACAGGCAGTTTATTTTCAAACTTGAAACCCGAACCATGTGCTGTTGTAATTTAGGAAGCAACAGTGGACGGTATTTAGAAGGAACTGAGATGGTACTGGAACATATCTCTTGTTACCAAGGCAGCATATATTGAACGCACGAAAAACAAATATTAATGTACTTCAGAATAAATTCTTCAATTTCAAATTGGAAATTAAATATGAAAGCCCAAGTAAAGTTGCTAAATATGTTTGCAATTAAACTTTACACATGTGGCTGTGCTGATATTAACTGCTACAGAAAGGGTATATATTTATGAACAACTACTATTGAAATACATTTTCGAATACATTGTTTCTAAAGTATCAAAATATTTTATAAACGCCAAAAATTCGACAACACATGGAAATTGATTTAAATTGTTTGGTAATACATGTATGAAAAAAATCCCATGTCCTTGAAAAGAGATCCTTTATGCTTCGTTCCACAGGTTACATTTATTTTTGGAAGATTTTTCTTCAAAATATTGCTACGCATGTTGTTTTCTTTACATGATATTCGTCTAAAAACCGGTCTTTCAAGCAGTTTACGATCCAAAGTTTATTAAATAAAACTGCAACATTACTACGTAATTTTGTAATAAGTCAGGGACAAAATCATTTTGAATCAGATGTATTCGAAATAAAGTTAGAAATAGTACAGGGTGATAGACTCGGGACCGAACACTTATCCTTTTAATAAACTCACGACTGCACAGTTGAATGAAATTAATGTAAAACATAGATCGGTTCTTTAAAACAGTTTGGCCCAATGATATGGCGTCGGGATACCGCACAGCAGACATCGATTTGCTGTCGATGCAATGGCTCTTCATCGATGACATGGGGATTTTCACTGGCACACATCCCTTTATTTTGCAAGATTACATTGACAGATAAATGGAACTATGCTTCGTCAGTGAAGCATGTTATGGTTCACTAACTATAACATAGTTCACTGATACCCAAATAACGAACCATTCTTCGTCAGTGAGCCATGTTATCTTTCGCCAAAAAACCAGGGCGGGGTTTATGGCGAAAAATATGTTAAACTATTGTAAATATGTCAATCGCTTAGCAAAATCCGGTGGGGGTAACTTGTTCACAGCCGTGATATGGTACAGCTTACTCTTCGCTGTTTGGCTGCTCTTTGACATGTCGATTGCTATGATCCAGTCACGTGAGATAGCCGCCGAATATATTTTTGTGGGGGTGCCAATAACCATTGCTTCATATCCTCTATTGTGTCCTCTACCATCTTCGGTCGACCGCACGTATGATGATCCACGAAGCTTCCCGTGATTTCCAGTTTATTCGCCGATTTCAACATGGTGACTCTAGTGGTTGGTTTACGCCCACCAAATTTAACTTTACGCCCAACACATGCTCCTCAATTAAGTACACAATCATCATTCGATCCCCTTGCTTAAACTGATTGCGGGGACACACTATTCCCCCCAACACTACTAGACAGATGGCGCTTCAGTGCGGCGCCACCCAACTGTCCGGGAGACAGTTATTCAGAGAATGCAGGTCTACTGCTTTGTGAGCCACTAAAGAACCGCTCCGTTCGGATTTTACTTTCATCTTATAATCCCCATCTCATACAAGGGATGGCAACGAAACTGAATCTCATGGGCTTAGGACACAACACATTACTAGTACGGTGTAGGGCCCTTTTGGGAGCTAGGACAGCTGCAATTCTTTGTGTAAAGAACCGATACATGTGCTGTACAGTGGGCAGAGGGATTTGAAGCCAATCTTCTTGCAGAAAAGTGGCTTATTTACGACGTGCTGCTGGTGGTGGAAAACGTTTCCTGATTCGCTATTCCAGAACACACCAGAGTGGCTCAATAATGTACAAGTCGGTTGTCTCTGAAGGCTTGACAGAAGTTCAGCCTCACTTTCATGCTCAATAAACCACTCTTCCACCAGTTTGGCTCTGTGTATCGGTGCGTTATGATCTTGATACACGGCACCACCGTCAGCATTAAATGTTTGAACCATTGGGTACAGCTGGTCTTCCAGAATTGTCCAGTAGTCCTAGTCAGTGATGTGTATCTCAAGAACAATCAGAGGGATGACAGACTGCACGATGCTGGGGCACAAACCATTACCTATTCACCTCCGTGCTGCATTGTGGGCAATAAATAGTGCCGGTTGTAAGCCTGTGAGGGAAGTCTCCACACGTAAACTTTCCAGGTTGTGGGAAAGACAGTGAAGGATGATTCATCGGAGAACAACGTCCACGATTTGGGCTGCTGACACCATTGCGACCGACGTTTGTCATTCTCACTCTTCATCCAGGGTTTGGCAGCGATAACAAAGCGACGGTAAATTTTGATCACGTGAACCTCCACACGAACAGATTTGATTGAAACAGCTGAGTCTCGGTAGGTATTCAACTCAGAGGTAAGTTGGGCCGCTGTGGTTTCATTTTTTGGCTACCATCGATGTCAGCACCAGGATGCGCCTGTCAGACAGCTTCCTTTTACCTCGACTCTTACTCAAATTAGATGTAACTCTTCCTTCTTGATGGTATGCCGACATGACTCTGGATACCGTGGGTCACGATGAACCACAAAGAGTTGCTGTCTTGGAAACAGAGTCACCGACGAGACGCGCAACAACAATCTCTTATCTTTGAAACTCGAATATGTCTCACATTATGTTGTGTGGATCGCACGTTTTGACGTCCATCAGTGCTACTGCTCAGCTAATACAAGCTTCACACACCACTCTCGTAGACTGACTGCGAAACAGATGCAAGCTGGCAAGCAGGTAGCGTGTACAGCGGCGTGACGCGTGGGGTGCTATTTGCACAGGTGTTTCTGTTTCGCTGTCCACCTTCGTATATTCCACATAATCCGTGCTCAGTCCCGAATGAATCACCCTGTACTTTATTATGAGATAGTTTGAAGAAAATATCTCAAGAATGCAGTATTACGCCTACTTCAAATGCATTGGTAATTTAGAAACAAGAGTGGTAAATTTTCTGAAAGAAAATAGTTTATAAAAAGAAGCAGACAGATCAAAATGTGTATTTTATTAAAATTTCTGTTTCGTGTGCTATGAAATAAATAGAAACAGCTCCTTAGCGAATTGCAAATCAGGATGTCTTAAACTTTCCCAGCTATATGACAACTCAAAGAACTTAAGCTAAACCAGTATTAAATAGCTCCAGAACATTTGCGAAACTATCTTTAATTGTATTTAATAATTTATTACACATTTTAGTAAATGTATTACTAGCGTTTCTGCTATATTTCTGGTTGATTTTTTTGATATATTACTCTTTCCCACATAGGTGTTTTTCAAGTATTTCTTCAATTCCCATAAACACTCAGTAGTTATTTTGTACTTCTCAACATTTTAATTTTATTTTAAATGATGGGTACCTCTCGAAAAGGAATATCATTAGAAATTTTATAATCTTGAACAATGTATTTTAGTTCGGAAAACAACTAAGTTTTCTCACAGAAACAAACGATGCACATATTTCCCAATTTCTATCTTGCTTTTCAAATTAATTTCTTTTATTGTTCGTTAAAGGACATCCTGCGCTCTTTTGCATTCTTCATTTATCAAAAACAGCTTATGAATTGGTAGTGCAACGACAACGAGAATCACACGTTGTCTATACTTTCTTTCTTCTTTTCCACGCAGACTCAACTGATTTTTAGAGCCTGTCCCATTTTGATTTTGATAACAAAATAAAAATAACCCTTTGAGTTGTGTATAGATCTGCCATCTGTGTAGTGAATTTTCTCGTTAGTCGAACTTTTGAGCGCGCCACACATTTCGGAAATGAATCTTAGGAAACATACATGGTTACAAGAAAAGCCACTCTAGCTAGCTAAATTTCTCCGTAACAAAATCTATAGTTCTACCTCTGGAATAGGTGTATATTAACTTTTATGGTGCCGCATGATTAAACAAACACCAGTGGGGGTCCCTTATCCTTAGGGGTGTTGATGAGGGTGCTGTTATCTCTCCTACTTTGCTTGCAGGCGAACACAGTTAATAACAAATTATACAGCCTGGTAGAAGTAAAGCATCCGCGCGAGTGGACTGCGTGACACAATGGGGCCTAATGTTATTTGTTTTTGATTGCAGGTTTAACGACCACAGTGATCAACTCAATGGGCTATACCCAAGTAGCACAAAAACGTTTGTAAAACGTTTTAAAACCAGTTCGGCGAGACGTTGAAAAAACGTCACAATATTACGTTTATAAAACGCTAATACGTCTCGTTGATTCAATGGTTTTTCAACCGTTGTTATAACGTTATAGCACTGTTTTTAAGACGTTTAGATGACGTTATTTAAACGTCATATTCCTTTCATTATGACGTTTAGGAAACGGTTTTAACAACCGTTTAGCAACGTTTGAATGACGTTATTTAACCGTCATATTCCTTCCCTTATTACGTTTAGAAACGGTTTTAACAACCGTTTAGCAACGTTTGAATGACGTTATTTAAACGTCATATTCCTTCCTTATTACGTTGAGAAACGGTTTTAACAACCGTTTAGCAACGTTTGAATGACGTTATTTAAACGTCATATTCCTTCCATTATGACGTTGATTAACGTTTTTAAGAATGTTTAGCAACGTTTAAATGACGTTATTTAAACGTCATATTCCCTCTTTATTACGTTGAGAAACGGTTTTAACCGCCGTTTAGCGACGTTTTATTTTCGATTTTACAACGTATTTTTCCTTTCTGTATTACGTTTAGTAAATGTAACAGCAACGGTTAATCAACGTCTAAATTTCCTCTATTAAACATTGCTGTCCTTTGTGTATTACGTCAAACGTCGCAAAAAATGTTACCACAACCTTTTATCGAAGGTTATATTCCAGTTTCAAGACTTTTTTTTTTTTTTTTTGGCTTTACGTGTGCCGTTGCAAAACGTTAGAACGTTTCTATTTCGTTCTTGGGTCATTCCGTATCGACTCAACACAACGACTTGACCATCTCAGATTTTAATGAAATTTGGTACATAGGTGGCCTCTATGTAGATTAAGAAAAATACCAAATTTCATCGTCATATATCCACCGGTTTTGAAAATACAGCTATAAAAAGTATTAAAAACACCCCAAAATCGGAAGATTGATGGGTTTTTAAATTGTGATTGCAGCTCCCCTAATTAAGATAGAGAGATGGGAAAGGTATCTTTTTGTAGTATTGTTCATGCTATTTTATTTGATGTACAACACCATAGGGGTTAATATTTTAAAAAAATTAAAATTTTAAAATTAAGATTTTGAATTTTTCAAAATGTGACGCTCCAAAAAATTCGAAATTTTTTTAAAACAATCTTTATATGTTTGGCATTTGATTACATGAGTTGTAACTTGGGATGATAATGGGTTTACTTAAAAAGCTATATTCAAATTTAGCCTAACACAAGAGTTTAATGAAAAAAATAAATAAATAAAAAAACATGTAATCTGAAAATAAATTTGGGCTAAATCTTTAAAAAGTTTCATTAATAACAATAGATATAGTATTTTTATTTAAAACCATTTATTTAAACAATGGTTTATTTTTAATTAATTTGTTTAAAATCTGAGTCACATGGGCTTAAAAGTTTTATTAATTTCATTATTCAGAATTTGTAATAATTCCCAATACAATATAAAAAAATAAAGACTGTGCAGTTATACTGTAGGTTACATTTTGTTTGGACAAAACTCTGCATGTTCCGACTTAAAAAAACTGATTCTGTTGCTTAGATCATTGGTAACAAGACGCAACAAGCAGCAACTTGCATTCCTACCTTGCAGACCTGTCTGCTTTAGGTTTTGATGGTGATCAGATGTGTTTCTCAGTCTGCTTTAGGTTTTGATGGTGATCAGATGTGTTTCTCAGTCTGCTTTAGCTTTTGATGGTGATCATGTGTTTCTTGCAGTGAAAGTGATATGTGTTTAAAAACTTTTGTGGTTGAAAACTTTAATTGAATAAAGTACATCCTTTTCAGTTTTGAAACTAGACTTTTATAAATTGAAGCTGTGCAGGATTTTTTTAGGAAAAATAAAAAGAACAGGTAATGGGAGGCAATTATTTTACTATTTTAATTTTACATTTTATGCACAAATAATCAACAATGGAAAGTACAAGATATGCATTAATACAATGTTTCAATCCATATAGAAATGTGACAGACTGGATGTTGGAAAATTTTGATGACTTATCAAAGGAGACTAAAATTTGTGATTCTTGCAGAAAGCAGCTGAAAACTTTAATAATTAGTCAAGAAGCAAATGAAACCTGTGCTGATGAGAAAATGGACGAAAATTTTGCATCTATGTCAGAAGTAATTGAAACACTGAATACTTCGCTCCATGAATTGGGTGAATCAGCTGTCAATAAGAAAAAGCTAAAATCTAAATGTTATGCTTCAACCAAAATTCAAAAAATCAGTTCTGCTATGAAACGGAAGCTTTTTACAAATATTCAAGAATCATCTGATGATGAGGATGAAATACTTCACGACTCTCTTATGGACAATCTTAAAAGTAATTTTTCTAACTGCACTAGAGATAAACAGTTGATGATTTTGACTTGCTTACCAGAGTCATGGAGTGTTAGGAAAATCATGTAAGAATTCAATGCTCCTAATTATATGGTAAGACAATAAAAAAAAATTCTGAAGGAGAAAGGAATTTTGGAAAGCCTTAATAGAAAACCAGGTAAGTCTCTCTCTTCTGAAGTAGTTGTAGTATGATCGTTTTACCAAAGTGATGAAATTAGTCGGGTTTTACCTGGAATGAAAGATTGTGTTTCTGTTAGGACTGAAAACGGAGATAAAGTTTGTCAAACAGGCTGATTTTATGTAATTTGACAATTTGGAAGCACGAAAGTCAGTTTTTCCAAATTCGCAGAGCTCAGACCAAAAAACCGTGTCCTGGTAGGGTCTAGTGGTACTCATACGGTATGTGTTTGCACCACACACCAAAATGTAAAACTGATGATGGAAAATGCAAGAATTGGTTCACTAACGAATGGACAATTATGGAAAATGCAAGAATTGGTTCACTAACGAATGGACAATTATCTTCCTACAAACATTGTCTTGCAAGAGTATTATGCAACCCTACTTCCATAGATTGTCATTTGGGAAGTGTCCCACCTGTTCTGGGAACACGGTTTTGAGAACTTGGTTGAAAAACTAACTTTTCGCCAATGGATTACAGTTGATAGATGCAACTTGGAGACATTAAAAAAATCAACTTCAAATTTTATTGATTTGTTTTGCGAAAAACTGTCTGCTTTGGTCAGACATTACTTCATTGCTAAGCAGCAAAGCTCTTTTATGAATAGTAGTACTAAGGAAAACCTCAAGGACTCAGAATTTCTCATCATTTGTGATTTTGCTAAAAATTATAGTTTTCTTCTTCAAGATGAAGCCCAGAGCTATCACTGGACCAGTGGGCAAGCCACAGTCCACCCATTGGTCATCTATTACAAAACAGAAAAGACTGAACATGCAAGTTTTGTAGTAATTTCTGAATGTTTAGAGCACAACACAATTACACTGTACTGCTTCCAAAAAAAAAAAACCTTATTAACTTCTTGAAAAGTAAGTTTGGTGACAACAGCGTCAAAAAAATGTACTATTTCTCTGACGGGTCTGCAGCCCAGTGCAAAAATCGGAAATTTTTTCACAAACTTTTATGTTTCCATCAAGATGACTTCAACATTGATGCTGAATGGCATATTTCAGCAACAGCACACGGGAAGGGGCCATGTGATGGCGTTGGTGGAACGGTGAAAAGGTTAGCTGCCCAAGCCAGCTTACAACGCCCTTACGAGAATCAAATTCAAACACCATTTCAGTTGTACGAATGGGCAATTCAGAACATTTTTGTGGCAAACTTTACATATGTAAGTCAAGAAGAATACATAGAAACAGACCAATTTTTGGAAAATCGCCTAAGCAAGTCTCTAACAATACAAGGTACCCAGAAACTTCATGCTTTTATTCCTATCCCATTGAGTAATTCAAAAATAAAAGTGAAGATGTTCTCGGAATCAAACGAGTCAGCTACTGAAAAAGTATCAGCATTACAAGACAGACTGCAAATAACAGAAATGAGTGGTTACATAACCATAATCTATGAAAACAACTGGTGGGTAGCGTATGTTCTACCAAAAGAAGAGAGTGAGAATGAAGTTAAGGTCTCATTTTTACATCCAGCTGGTCCATCTACATCCTTTTCCTACCCTAGCCCACAAGATGTATTATAGCTTCCTGTAAGTTACCTCTTGTGTAAAGTAAATCCTTTGACTCCGACAGGAAGACTCTACAATCTCTCTGAAACAGAAATACACCAAACTATTGAAGCTTTTAAAGACTATATCAAGGATCTACACGTGTGATTTCACTTCAAAACAATGATGCAACTTTTTTTTTTAATTTTAGAAGATTCTGCTTTAAGTGACGATCTAAGTTTAAGATTAGGAATATAATTTGCATAAATGTAAACAATTCAATGCCATATGTTATTATTATTTTGATGTGTTTCTTGAGCAGTAATTGAAATTACTTTTTAAAGTCTGTTTATTTTTTTGTATTGAATTGTGAATTATTACAAATTCTGAATAATGAAATTAATAAAATTTTTAGACCCATGTAGTCTCAGATTTTAAACAAATCAATTAAAAATAAAACATTGATTAAATAAATAGTTTTAAATAACAAAAATACTATATCTATTGTTATTAATGAAACTTTTTTGAGATTTAGCCCAAATTTATTTTCAGTTTACATGTTTTTTTCATTTTTTTTTCATTAAACTCTTGTGTTAGGCTAAATTTGAATATAGCTTTTAAAGTAAACCCATTATCATCCCAAGTTACAACTCACATAATCAAATACCAAACACATAGATTGTTTTTAAAAAATTTCAAATTTTTTGGTGTCGCATTTTGAAAAATTCAAAATTTTAATTTTTTTTAAATCTTAACCCCTATGGTGTTTGTTGTACATCAAATAAAAGAGCATAAAAAATACTACAAAAAGATACCTTTCCCATCTCTATCTTAATTAGGGGAGCTGCAATCATAATTTAAAAACATATCAATCTTCTGATTTTGGGGTGTTTTTGGACATTTTATATAGCTGTATTTTCAAAACCGGTGGCTATATGACGATGAAATTTTATATTTTTCTTAATCTATACAGAGGCCACCTATGTACCAAATTTCATTAAAATCTGAGATGGTGAGATAAAAAATGCCTTCAAATTGTGTTGAGTTGATACGGAATCACTCTTCAAATCTTTTACTTTGCATATTACATTGAAAACAAACTTTTCCATAACGTAGCAAAACCGTTTAAACGACGTTTCCATAACGTAGCAAAACCGTTTTAGTAACGTTTGTGCTCTGTAAGAGGGACGTACGGTAATGCTTATCTGAAAGCTGCCATGATAATCTGTTGTATACAGTCTTGTTACCTAGTCTACAAAAATTTGGGGGTAAATAAATGAAGTTCTTAGCTAACCTAAAAAATCATTTTCATCATATCATAAAATATCATTTTCATCATATGAATGCCCCTTCACAAAACTTTTCTTGTTCCTAATAGTTATTTTACTATCACTTATTTTTGTTGAAGCTTTATAAGGGATGACTTTGTCAGGAAAGTAATGTTATAAAAAAGAAAGCATTTCTATCACAGTTACTAGTGCAACACAATCTCTCACCATTATACAGTGTCCAAGAATTATTAAACACATTACAAAATTATGTACAAAAAAAAAACTATGAGCATTGTCTGTTTTTCTATGTCATATATTACTAACACGGTTCCTATATTTTTGTATTGCAGAATTGTTACTCCCAGAATCCAATAGATGGCGCTAGGTGTGGCCTGATGAGGAATTTATGAGAAATGCGCAATCAGTAGTCTTGTCATCCATACAGCAGAAGGCGATGTGTGTGTTATGGTTTGCGGAATTAAAGTCTGTCATTAAAGTTAAAAGACGGTACCGTTTAGAGTATGGTTGTAATCCTCCGTCAACAAATTCAACTAAGCGGTGAATGAAACAGTTTAAAGAAACTGGCAATGTGGAACATCGTGGAGGAACCGGTAGGCCTAGCGTCAGAGGTGAGATGGTTGACCAAGCTATGAAAGTTTCCGACGAAGCCCCAGGAAATCCGTTCATAAAGCAAGCAGAGAACTGTGCATTCCAAAATAGACAGTTCATGATATCTTGCACAAGAAATTAGTTTCATGCTTATAAAATTCAAATAGTGCAAAAGATGCATGCAAATAATCACACTCTGCAATACGATTTTGCTGTGGATATGCTGAATCAAGTGGGAAACGATAAAAACTTTCTAAGTACTGTAATTTTTAGTGATTAATCCACATTTCATGTATGAGGTATTGTTTCACTTCGTAAACTATGTTTTGTTTGGATATGGGGCAGTGAACCGCCTCATGCTGCTATTGAACTGGAACGTGATTCTCCAAAAGTTAATGTGTGGTGCGCCCTATAAAAAAGAGAAGTGATTGGCCCTTTCTTCTGTGAAAAAACCATAAATGGTGACATTTACTTGGATATGTTAGAAAATTTCCCTATACCCCAGATCAAAAGATATGACGTCGTTTTCCAACAAGACTGCATGCCTTCGCATTGGTCAATGTGTGTACGTAAGTGCCTAAATGAGCATTTCCCCAACAGATGGATTGGGCATGGTGGTCCCATTCCGTAGCTCCTCGCTCCCCAGATCTAACTCCATTGGATTATTTCATGTGGGGTTATGTGAAGGATCCTGCCTATCAGACACCTTGTACTGATTTGCAGGAACTGAAGCAGCATATCACAGCTGCTATTAATTCCATATCTTTTCAGATGCTTGGCAATACATGGCATGAAATCGAGTATCGCTTGGACGTACTACGAGCAACCAAGGGATCTTACATCGAAATTTATTAACATGTGTAGTTACATTGTAAGTTAGTACAGTCAGTTTCTTTCTATCTGTTTAATGTTTTGTTTTACATAATTTTGTACTGTGTCCAGTAATTCTCGGACACCCTGTATATTTATTGTTCACAAGGTATACGACTCCACAAACTATGTTTTGACTCAAGTCCATTTCACTGGCTTCGTTGTGGCTGTTGCAATTTTCTTGAAAATTCAGTTGCTCATATTTAACTGAACATAAAGTAGACATTTTAATACCACTAACATCTAAGTTATTGCAACATAAAACTGAGTCAGTTGTGTTGTTCATTTAAGAGTTTTTTGGACACATCTGAAATTTAGCTGATAGATTATTAGAAATGTGAGGTGAAATAATGCTGGGAGATAAATCAAGTAGTACTTTCACAGCTTTGTTTTTAATTTTTCTTTTAAGTGTAGCTAAAGGCTATCTGTGTTTCTGCTGCAGATCTGTGTATTTATATCTCAGTTTACGTTTCTTTATCATTTTTTCTGTATTTTTACAGAGGAGCCTTTTATTTTGGTATGTTAGTTGATTTGTATTTTTTCAACCCATGTGTATTTGGTTCTTAATCTTTTTTTTCACTAGTTTGCGAATTTAGACTTAATTTTTGGTTATGTCTTAGTATTTCAGGAAGTTTGTTTAGTGTATCTTGTGCTTAGAAATTGCAATTTTTAGTTTCCGCTTGAGGGTCCTATTGTGTAACAAACAGTACGTAGCAAATAAATAATTGTAAGAATCAATTGATTATGCATGTTGAAACACCTTTTTCAAAAATTTGTATGCAAATAAGATATGAAAACAGCCACCCAATCTAGTTTGTTCTGTCTTGGGTTAAATTCTGTTGCTACTCATATATACTCATTTCACGAGTAACTCTTTGCATTGTTTGGCCAACCAGAAAAAAATATTTTCTTCTATTGGTTGTTCATTAATGCCATTTGTTGTTGTACTCTGACATTGTGCTGTGCTCTTCTCTCTATTTCTGTACATAACATTAACTTCAAGTTCCTAAAATGTATAAGTTCTTTTTCTGTTTCAATTCATAGGTGGTCACAAAAAGTTATAATGAAACAAATGAACAATTCATGCATTCATTTCATTATTTTCATAGGCTTCAAACACAATTCATGTATTCTGAATCATAAGAAAATATATATATATATATATACAGTACTCACAAAAAGTTTGGGATATTATGGTTTCAAAAGGGAAACATGGTGATATGCATATTTAGTGACTACAGGAGATAGGTTATCAGCATAAATTAGCATCATGATGACACATCATGTGGTTGGTGTGTGTGTGTGTGTGTGTGTGTGTGTGTGTGTGTGTGTGTGTGCAAGCTCCGATAAAAGTAGCTTCTGAGAAGTAGAAAACAGGTCGTTTCACTGCTTGGACTACAAGTTTGCTGAATGCATTTCCTTCAGAGTAGGATTAACTTGAAAAGATGTCCAGACGACGTTTAAGTATTGACATCAGAAATAGGGCTGTTGACATGTTAAATGCAGGTGTACGGCAGATTGATGCAGTTGCTGCTTTAGGAGTTTTGCAAGCTAGCTACACACAAAATTTCTACCGAATGGAAATGCTGCAGATCAAGCAGGATTTTTACCCCCCCAATAAACAGGTATGTGTGTGTGTGGGGGGGTTACTTAAAAAAAACACCCACTGCAAACGGTTATTTTATTTTTTTTCCAAAGAAACACATGATTTCTTTTCTGGTTAATGCTCTTGTACGTTATGTTTTTGCTCCAAGTAATTCCCAAATATATTTTATGACTTCAATAGTTGGGCTGTAGAGATAGAATATTTTAAATAAGCAATGTTTATTCACAATTAAATATTTTATTTTAAGATTTTAAATCTACTGTAGTTTCACTGAGCATTTGGCTTGGCTTCATTAGGACAAATGGAGTGCAAACGTTCAAATCATCGTGACATCATCAGCATTCTGACAGTCACTGCTCTTGGCAAGTTGTTTCCACGTGTTTGAAAGAAATCTAGTAGATGTCATGTCGTTGACAAGCCATGAGCAGTTGCACTAGATGTGGAAAGCTTCTAATATATTAAGCTTGATAGTCAAATCAGGTTTATCAATAAGCGTAGCATTTAAAAAAAAATCTGGTTATTTTCATGACAATGTTGGGCTATAGACGACTTCTTCAGTTCCATACGTAAGTCATGTGTTCCTTCACATGAAAACGTAAAAGCTCTACGGATCTGTCCTATACATGAAAGTCCACATTCACAAGCGATGTGATAAATTCCCCAGTTATGTCTTCAACGTAGTCTTTTGATCCACAAAAATTTGCCTTGTTTATAGATTTCAAAATAACTTTGAAATTTAAACATTTGAAAGTTCCTAAATTTCTGGACAGCTTTGTCTACAACAAAAGGACAATCTATATCAATCTATATCCTGTGTGTGCCACAATTTCTTTAAAAAATAATCATAACTTTCTTTTATTTTTTTGTTTTTGTGTTTACTGACCATGGTGAGCAATTCAATGGGCTATAAGCAGTCGCCTGTCCCTAATTTAGGGTCACTGGTTCCAGAGAAGGAAGAGACCCACTGCCGTAAGACAAACACAACATCCATGCCTCACCGGGATTCGAACCCAACCCACTTGGAAGAACCGAACAGTCATAAACCAGTGCTTAGACCACTGCGGCGGCAAAAATCTAGCTTTTTCTGCAAGGAATCCTCTGTAACGCATAGATGTACTGCACGATATACATGGGTAGAAAACACCAATTTGTTTCCATGACTTTTCTTTATGACTTGTCAACAACATGACACCTACTCGATTTCTTTCAATTGCATGGAGACAATTCACCAAAATCCATGATCATCAACTACCTGATGATGTCACATATGAATGTTTATGCTCCCTTTGTCCTGATGAAGCGGAGCCAAAGGCTCAACAAAACTATAGATCTTAAAATAAATTATTTAATTGTGAATAAATGTTGCTTATTTATTCTATAATTTCACACATGGCTTAATCCTTTAATTCCACTAATATTATATTTACCAACTTGGTGAAGTCACCAACTTGGTTTACTTTCACAGGGTGATCCAGTTGTACTCTACAGAGAGATCTACTGGTAGGAGGGGAAATACTGATCTGAGGGATATAAGCTCAACTTTTAAAGCTACAGGAGGTTGTACTTAATTTACACTCATCTGTGTTTTGCATAACATCCCTAACTTTCCTAACTAGAGCCATGAATAACCATACCTGAGTAAAATTTAAAAAGAAAAAAAAATCATTTATGCAATTTCTTTATATAATTCAACTGTTTTGAATGCCCTATTATTTCTTAATGTAAATCACATTCAAAAGTTTGCCCTCATTAGTGCTGGTAAATTATGTTTATAAAATTTTATTATGAATTATGATATACCCCCAAATTTAAATTTATCTTTATATATATTAAGAATCAAGCAAGAAGAAACAAAAAGGGAAGTAAACACTGAAAAACAAGTTACTAGTAAAGTGAAAAGCCAAAATGAGCACAAGCTGCAGTTACAATTAACTGGAATGAAAATTATTAAAAAAAAAGGAAGAGAAAAAAGCTAAACCACTGAAGAAACCTATTGAAAGTGCTGTCATCATGGCATTCAACTTTTTCTGTTTTTTTTTCCTGACAGCCAGAAAGACTCCTTTGATTTCCCCCCCCCATCTTTTTTTTTTTGCAGTATGGACCCAAACACAGCAAATAGCTTTAATCTCAACTTCGCATGCTCAGTAGATGTCACTAACTCACTATTATATGCTATGCTACAAATAAATAGTCCAATATAATAATGATAATTTTACTCACAAAATGACTGAATCATACATAGTTGTTTGTGTTATTTACATGAAACTTTCATGTCTGGCTTTACTTTGCAAAAACCTCTTTGCTTCAGAAATTTTTTTGGTGCAATATCGTTTTCAATAGAAATGATGGATAAAGCCGATAGCTGTTCCTGCATCGTTGTAGATCTCAAATAAGTCTTTATCAGCTTTAATTTATTAAAACTTCTTTTCCCGCTTTCTACAGACAGGAATTGCAATATTTGAAAGCAAATCCTACTGTTGGGATAACAATGAACCATATCATACTGGAATATGAAGTTTAGAGCTTCTATTGTAGTAGCTGAGCTGCATTTGCTCATAAGTGCTTGCAAATGCCTCAGCTCTTCAAACAGTTGCTCCCCATCGATATCTTTTTCTTCACTGTCAGCATCCTTAAGGAATTTTTCTAACTGAATACACTTTTCTTTTAAAGAATCCCCTGTCAGACAATTTCTTCAAATTATAAAGGAAACCCGAAGCGTTGAAAAGTTTTTGCAACTGAGTAAATCTTTCCTGAATGGCAAACAATGCGCTATCAATGAGTGGATAGAAAACCATTGATATATATATGGTTCGCAATCTGTAGGAACTTTGTGTTGCAGTTTTCATAGTAAAAAGTGTTTTTTTCCCGCTTTACCCTAGGCTGTGGGAATTTGGGATTTATTTCCAAGATGTACATAACAATAAGGCTTGTCACTCAAGCCTTATTGTTATACACTGAGTTGCCACTTTATTATTACCACCCCCTCAGTACTTCGTTGGGCCATCTTTTGCCTTTAATACTACGTCGATGTAGATTCTTCGTGGCCTGGACTCCACGAGATGTTGATAGGTGGGTTTTGGAATCTAAGACCATGCTTGATGAATAGCACTTTCCAGGAGTGTGAAATTGCAGGGTTGTGTATCCAGCTGTTTGATGGCTTGTTCAACTTCATCCCACAAATTCTCAATGGGGTTGAGATCTGGAGATTGTGGGGGCCAGCTAAGCAAAGTAAACTAACCGGCATTTTCCTGAAACCAATCCTGTACAATACGAGCACTATGGCAAGACGCATTATCTCGTTGAAAGTAGCCATCGCCATTGGGATAAACCATCCACATGACAGGATGTACTTGGTCTGCAACGATGTTTAGATATGATGTGCCAGTCAGACGTTGATCAACATGAATTAAAGGGCCCAAATCATGCCAGAAAAACATTCCACAAACCATAACGTTGCCTCCACCAGCTTGAAGGGTTGTAGCAATGCATTTGGGGTCCATGCTTTCGTGCTGTTTCCACCAAATTTTCACTCGGCCATAGGCATGGTGCAACTGAAAACGTGATTCATCGGACCAAATAATTTTTTTCCAATTATCGACTGTCCAATCCTTATGCTCCTGTGCGAAGTGGAGACATTTTCTCTTGTTAACTGCAGACAGCAAAGGTGTTCGAACAGGCCTCCTTCTGCCATATCCCATCCGTGCCGTGTACGGCGAACAGTGCGTGCACAGATCATTTGAGGGATCCTTGATTAAGATGGTCTGTAATTGCTGCACTGTTGCCTATTACCAGTCTGGACACTCCGGTCCGCCCGTAGAGAGCAGTCACTAGACGACCACACGTTGCACGTAGAGACCCAGTTTTTTGGCTGACAGTCCAGTCTTTAAACACTTTAACAACAGTGGCTCTGGAACATTTCATGAATGCGGCGGTTTCAGTGATACTCGCTCCATGGCTCCGAGCTCCTACAATCGTCCCACGTTGAAAGTCCGTCAAATTGCATTTTTACCCATCTCGTCACCCAAAAATCACTTCTACTACTGTCGCAAGCACTAAGCTTTCCCTTTTTATACTAGCCTCACCCTCTGGCGGCAACAGCGTGCAGCCATAGCTCATTTGCTTAAAACTGTCAGGTAGTCATAATAAAGTGGCCACTCAGTGTATATAAAAATGTCAACAAACATCAGGAACGAACAAAAAAAAAGGTTCATTTTTTCCCCCTGAAAACCCAAATGCGTAAAAAAGCAGCAGAGAAGAATTCTCAGAAAAAAAAACGCACAAGAATTGAAAATGCTTCTTGTTGTTGGTGGTATATATATAGGAACTCTGCACGTGTCAGAGAAACAACAAAGGAGTATTCAGCTTTCATTTTTGTGGCAAATACAGACTAGCTCATAAAAGAAAAAGAAAAAAAGTTAGCGGATAATTTTACTATGTAAGAAAATTTATGGGCATCCCTTCCATTTGGTGGCTGCCTACCTGGCCGGTAAATATGTATATTAGCGTCCTAAATTATTTCGTCGGAAAAATGTCAGTACCTCGAAAAAGTGTGACGTAAAGATTTTAGAGTACGGAAATTAATGGCAAATGGTGCAGAAATTTCATATTTTAAATGTGTTTTAAAGATTTTCTATCATAATATTGAACTGTGAGTGATGCTGTGAAGAGACGCTGCGGTAGGCCTAATGCATCGCCAGAGGTGCATTCAAATAAAATGTGACTGCATACACAACCATTGGAACAGAAAACTTGCTGCAAACCCGCAAATTACGATAACAATGGAACGAGATAATTTAAAGAAAAATTAATATAACAGTAAATAATTATTAGAACATTACAGATTCCAGAGAGGGCAAAAGGACATTACGACTGAATCCGCAAAAATGTGTGTAAAATGGACCTTAAGGCCAAAACTTAAAAATTTTTGGACTATGAACCTCATAAAAACAAGAGACTAATTTTTATATCAAGAAAAGCAGTTCTGTTAATGAACCTTCAAAAATTATATATATCATCTTTAACAACTTAATTCAAAAATAGTACTTATAAAATATATAAGGAAAATATTTTATTTTAATAACTGGCAACTGCAAGAGTAACCTGGCAATAAAATAAAAAAATCTGTGTAAATGAAACTTTTGTTACAGTTCCTATATATTGAGAACAGGCCTTGATAAAATCAAGAGGCCAGAAACTTCTGCAAAAACAAAATAACTATCGGAAGATGTGAAAAATAGTTGAACATTCTCATGTTAAGATAGAATTAAATATATTAATCTTAGTAAAACCTTAAGTGTTTTAATTGCTGTAATAACATTTTTATTTTTTTAATCTACAAGCAAAAACTATCTGCAAAATCTGCTAATAATTTGCAAACTATCCACGTATGGCGTACGCGTGTACGTCTATATTGTGCGACTCTGTGCATCGCTACGGCGACGATGTGAAGCTTAGCTTCATTGAAAGGAAGATTCGCTGCAGCGTTTAATTCACGCGCGGACGACTACAAGTCCAAGCGCGTATTTTGTTACCACGAGAGTGAGCCGTGTTATACTCATACGCTACACAATATAGTTCGTTCATGTTTTGTCATTGTTTTTAAAGCGATGTTGAGAAATTTTTCGTTCTTTAGCATACTCGTGGTATGCGAAAGAACGTAGAAAAGCCTGTTAGAAAGTACTAACATGCCACAGCGTCAGACTCACAGGTCAATATTACGAAAAAAATATATCTTTAAAACACATTTAAAATATTCAATTTTTGCACCATTTGACATTAATTTCCATACACTAAAATCTGTACATCGCACTTTTTCCAGGTACTAAAATTTTTTCAATGAAATAATTTAGGACGCTAATCTACACATTTACCACCTGGCCTACCTACCCCTTGGACCGGCCCTGGCTGGAAAACCACAAGATCGAATCCTTACAGCTACCTCAGGTCTGACCTTAATACTACTAAGAAAATTTGGGAATCTATACAGCAACGTTTAGATAACCGCATTCCATACCCCAGTATACTGGCAGACCTCTGTAATGTGTTGACTAATATGGGACTAACTGCACCAAACACTAATCAATAATGTCACTACAAGTATGCTTCGTAGGTGTCAAGACGTTCTTCGACACATAGGTAGTGTTACTGGATACTGAAATCCAGAGGTTTGGACATTCTCTGAATATACACTTTTGTCTATATTGTGGTACTACTTGTTGTGAGCAGAAATTGCCCATTGAATTGTTTTTGCAAACACACTCTGGCGTTTGTTACGTGGCTTCACTTCATGCAATATCCCTAACTTTTTGTGACCAGTATATATATATATATACATACATACATTGCTGATAAAAATGTGTACAATCAAACTGTGACAGTTTGTACGGCTTTTCTACACAGCGTAGCTACGTGATCCAGCCTTTAATCTGTTGCCCTTAACGATCTGATAATAGAAGAGATCCATAATTCAGAGAAAGGCTAATTAGGAAGCACTGGCCTAGTCGGAAAAGTATTAATCCGACAGTGAATAGAAATATTGGTTTGTGGCTCTCTAATTTAATTGCTTAGAAAAGTTTATTCATTCAGAGAAATCTGAAGATACAGACTCAACTAGCAAATACAAAAAATGGTCTATTACTCTTGCCATTTGGGAACAAACAGCTACAAAATTCAAAGTGAACATTAAATTCAAAACCAGTAGCACCAAAAGTAAACAGCTATCAAGATGGTTTTGAAGCATTACAGAAACAAAGGAGCAATGATATGTGTTCAAAAATAATATTGTTGAGAGAAAATTAATTCAAATTAGAAAAAAAATCCTCATAAAACTATACTTCCAACCAAAGTAGTAGAATGTAAAAGTATGTGCGCACGCCGATAGTTTTCAAATTATTAGCAGATTTTGCTAATATGGGCACATTTGGACGTTTGTGGCCTCTAGATTTTATCAAGGCCTGTTTCTCAGTACATAGGAACTGTATCAAAAGTTTCCTTTACACAGAAGGAATTTAAATTTTATTGCCAGGTTCCTCTTGCATCAACTAGTTATTAAATTAAAATATTTTCCTTAAGTAATTTGTAAGTCGACAGTATTTTTTTTTATTGGAGGTTTAACGACCACCGTGAGCAACTCAATGGGCTATAAGCAGTCGCCCGTCCCTAATTTAGGGTCACTGGTTCCAGGGAAGGGAGGGAGCCAGTGCTGTAAGACAAACACAACATCCATGCCTCACCGAGATTCGAACCCAGACCCCGTTCGGACGAATGATCAGAGGCCATCGCTTAGACCACTGCGCCACTGGGGGCAGCACAGTAATTTTTGAACTAAGCTGTTGAAAATACTATTT
This sequence comes from Macrothele yani, assembly GCA_039090855.1. Classification (NCBI taxonomy): domain Eukaryota; kingdom Metazoa; phylum Arthropoda; class Arachnida; order Araneae; family Macrothelidae; genus Macrothele; species Macrothele yani. The sequence continues at coordinate 111,127,240 of CM077015.1, read as the reverse complement.
ATAATTTTTAAAGGTTCATTAATGGAACTGTTTTCTGGGTATAAAATGTTTCTTTTAATTCTCTTGTTTTTATGAGGTTCATAATCCAATATTTTGCCATAAAGGTCAATTTCACACACATATTCAATTGTATTTTGCCGTCATCGGAATTTGTAATGTCCTAATAATTATTTTTAAATTGTTTCTTTAAATTATATTATAATGTCATCGTGATATGCAGGTTTGCAGCAAGTTTTGTTTCAATGGTTGTGTTCACAGATACATTTTATTTTTATACAACTCTGCTTCCAACTTCTCCCACCCCTGCATTCCTGAAATTTGAACAAAAATTTAGTAAACTGTAACTGGAAAAGCAAAGCAACTGGCCACCTTGCCTGCGACAGGTTCAATAGCATTCCTGTGCTTCATTATTTGATAGGCACAACTCTGATAATGTGGAAGGGGAGATGGGCACATTTGAATGTAAGTGTGTACTCCCACAGTCTAACAAAATGTTGCATTGGATATTTGTATATATTCCATTTGGATACAGATACATTATGATTTCAGTAAGCTTAATTCACATCTGGTATAAAACGTGCATTTACAAAAAAAAAAAAAAAAAAAAAAGTTAAATTTTTGCGTGCCTTACGTAGACTTTGAATTGTGACTGACAATATACTTCTTGGCCACAGGACTCTCTGTACAGGGTGGGTTTTGAATTTTTTCAACCTTGAAGCTTCCTGGATTTAATAAGTATCTCTCCAACACCTTATTCCGTTTGTTACTCTACACACAATATATTTCTTGCAAAAAAAACTGGCTGAATGAGCCCTAAGAAATGCTGATCTAATATATGATAACAGTAATATAGAGTATCCTTTATAACTAACATACCAATAAGCTGCGTTTGTAACAATGTTTGCTACACGGAAGCACATTTGAGTAATTAAGTATAAATTCAATACTCTCTAAACATTTGAAGAATTAGAATTTCTTTTACAACTAGCTGCATTTGTTATTTAAAAATCTAACCAAATATTCAGTAGCTCATAAAAATGAAAAGGTCTAAAATTTCGTTTCCTTGAAATATATTTTTGTTACTCTTTCACGAAAATACAAAATTAAAAACGAATCAGCTGTGTTTAGATCCGAAAATCTAACAAATTCTTTACTACTCCTAGTTTAAAATGCAGTCGATGATATATATACCTGTTAAGAAAATACATGAATGTGTTCACGTGTTAAGCCTACCTCCACGTGTTACGAAACGAATACATGAATGTCTTCATATGTTACGAAACGAATACATGAATGTCTTCACGTGTTACGGGAATCTCCACGAGTTACGAAGCGAATACATGAATTGTTTTCGAAATCGAAGCCTATGAATTGAAACAGGAAAAGAAATTACCTTTTAAGAACGATAAAATCCACGATTAGGCATGCAGCTCTGGACGATCGAGCTCAGCCTTGCCATAACTCACCGTCCGTAGTACAAGTGACGTAACAGCAGGTTAGAGAACGACGCAGCCGCAGACCAGAAGCTGCTTGAAAACCAATGGAATAAAATCTTCTAGTCGTATAAGCAAAAAAAAAAAAAAAAAAGGAGGAATTCAATAAGCTTTATCAATTATACACAAGCTTACTGTTTTATCAACAGTATAATTTTGTTCTTTTTTGCCTGAATGTAATGTCACGCCAAAGATTAGCTGTGAGCTTGCTAACATGACGAAAATGCAACGTTTAGCAAACGTAATGAATGTGACAAAATCGCAACGGTAACGGATGTAACATTTAACAAACGTTTATCAAACGTAGTCTTTGTACGGAAGACCAAATATCAACTTTTGCAACCGAAATGCGACGTCTTTTAAACGTCACGTGCTACTTGGGTAAGCAGTCGCCCGTCCCTAATTTAGGGCCACTGACTCCAGGAAACGGAGGGAACCAGTGCCGTTAGACAGATGATGTCAAAGGTATAAAAAGAAAAGAAACAGTCTGTTCTGAATGCCTCACCGGGATTCGAACCCCCACCCCTTTCGGACGAACGATCAGTAGCCATCGCGTAGACTACGGCGCCACCGGGACGGCGGCCTAGTGTTAGCAGCAGTACTGCGAGCAAGACGCTGACAAACAGCCATCCAACCACTGACAACTGACAAACAGCCATCCAAATATCGCAAATCGAGTTGGCTAATGCTACTAACCAGTGAGATTATTGATGATGTCTTAATATCAGCCAGGATTGTCCGGTAGAAAGTCTGATTTAAAGCCAAGCAAAACTACAAAAAAATTCAAACAAAATTAAACATGATTTTCATATTTACGTCACATGAAAAGCTCTAGATCCAGTTCATTGCTGTCATCCTCACTAGAACAAATAGGAGGTACAGCATAAATCTTATAAGATGTAACGTCTTTTATCATTTTTGCAGACGGAGTGAAGTCCTTACAACATTTGTTTGAAAGCAATAGTTCTGTGATTGTCACAATAACATCAAGAAAATTCAGTTGTATTCCGTTCCTTGCCTTTACATTTACTGAGTTTATAATAGAGAATATCCTCTCAACCACGGCATCATTTACTGGTGTTGTTAGAGAAGTTAAGGCAAACGTGCTAAGATTTTTAGATGCCTGATGTTAAAGCATGCCAATCCAAAACTGCTCACTGTCTGTAGGGAGTACATCTTTCTTAAATGGAACTTCTTGTTTCCAATCGAGAGAAATGTTTTTTCTGCGTTGTTCTTAAATGGTGCTGATGTTGTTTTCTGCAAGGTGTATAAAGGTCTACTCTCAAAATACGATTCTTGAAACTTGATTTAAAATGACCTTAGAGCTCAATTTTAATATATTTTGAAATATAACTCTGGCAAAGGAAGGTCTACGCGACGTGTAACTTGATTGATGTCTTCTTCTCTCATACGCATATATCTTTCTTTGGCATTTCTTTTAGCTCAGAGTCAATATCGTTTTTCTTCTGTTGGAACATACTACATTCCGTTTAAAGGTGTTACCAAAATCAAATTGCTGAACATTTTTTCTTCCTTTGTCATCATGCAGTCTGTTCTGAAGAATTTTCTGATCTAAGAATAATTATTGGTACAAATCACAAAGAACAGCTTTGGTTTGCTGAAAAAAGCTGTTCAGTGTTTCACATTCCTGTACAAAGGTGGCGCAAAATTTGGAACAAATAATTTTTGTAGTCTAATATTATTTCTTTTAACAATCTTGCTTTGAATTATGTGTCCAACCCTAAATGGGCTTATTTAGCACTACTCAAACAAGTCTTTAGAAATTCCCAATTCATCAAAGTATAAAATAAAGCTTTTCTACGTATGGGCCAAGGCGTAGATAAACTTTATAGGGAAAGGGGAGGGGCAGTTTGGTTCGATTCAAAATCTGTGGATGTGTCCAACACGCTAATAATGCTTTTTAGGCTTCTCGTCATAAATCACTATGGCAAAGCCATTAAAGTATTGCTGAGAGCACAAATCCAATATTTGATGGCAGCTGGGTTTCTGAATAAAAATGCAAAGCGCCAGTGAATCACAAATACATTTGGGCTGTACACTGGAAGGAAATATATATTTCAATCAAGAAACACAGAGTTATTGCTCCTCACCATGTTTGGTGCTTCATTTAATGCAGATTAAATGCATTTTGTAAAGGTCTGGCTACATCTTTTTATTTCTCCGTCAATGAAATTGAATACATTTTCTCCTGTGGCCCCTTGCAGCGGAATTAAACCAAGAAATACAGTTAAAATTCCGATTTTCCTATCACTTAAAAAACGAATAAATACACAAGTGTTTTTGTTTAGGAACGTACCAAGATCCATTTACGCGTATAATGATGGCATATTTTTGTTATGAAAGTTATCAATGAGATCGTTTTTCAGTGCAGGCGATATGATATTCTTTATTAAGCACGAACACTTTGTTCCATGTAAATGTGTCCACTCTATTTCCCTGACCATGTTCTGTCATGATTTCACTCAGATGGTCTACTTTGCCTTTACCTGACTTCATTCCTCAGCATTTTTCTTACTCAGTTAAAGTTTTATCTTATATCGTTCTGAACAAAGCAATGCGTTTCGTCATCATTCCAAATGTCGTTATAGCAATATTCGCTCATTATATAGAAGGCACTCCACTCTCTCTTTCCATTCTTCAATGGTAGCCACATCCACATTTCCCTTTTTAACACACACGGCTCTGAAAACAACGTTTTTCTTTTTTCGAAAACTTTCCGGCCATTCATTGCTTTCACGGGAAGAACTTGCAGTTCCAAGCTACTCGGCAAATTCGCGCGCTTTTTTTATTTTGATAAATAGAGCCACTTATGTGAATTTTTTCTGCCCTAGCATTGCAAATCCAACTGAAACGCAAGCCGTTTACCTTTTCATAAGTTACTTAGCGCTTCCTTTCGTTCCTTTTGTGTTTATTTTATTCCCAATCGTTCAGAATTTCAGTATTCTTTGGTAAAATACATCCTATTTGTATCCGCAACTCAACTTGGCAACGAATTGTCTCTACGCTTATCCAGTAGAGCGTTCGGTTATCTTTCTATCCACCTTTCTAATTATACATTTTCAATCTTTCACTTTTCCTGCCGTTTTGCGATTTGGGGACGCATGCACATTGTTGCAAATTGTAAGTTCGTACCACAAGTGTCACCGGAGGATTCGTAAATTAAGATGCCGAGCACAAAATAGCAGCACTACTGCAGTTTCAGACCTGAAGCAAATTTTCTCAACCCCTTTTCGTCCATTCTCTTCCTTCATTTTACCATCAGGATCGAATGATAAGGTTGTTAAAAAAAACGGTAGTAAAGTGAGAGGGCTTTGTTCGTCAAGACGATGGGGCGATCTTATTTGTGGGTTTCTGGCTTTCACTTAGGTCAACTGAAGATCGACGATCATCCGTAACCTAGTTAAAAGAAAACTGTTCCGTCTGCTGACAAAATGCTAAGTACTTTATAGACTGACCACCATCCAATTGCAATCTCGTGAAGGGTGGTGACTGTGAGAGAAAGAGGATCAGGTGTTTCGTATTAAGCTAAAGATACTTTCGTTTTCCATTTAAAACTTTTGAAACGAGATTTTTCCAAAAGTTCCTCGTATTCGGTACAGTCAAATGCTAGTGTATTCACATATGCTTTTAAAAAATTGCTCTCTACGGACGCAAAAAAATGGTCTCTTATGCATTGCTTTTGCGAGTGATAACATCCGTGCTGGACAAACCGACTGTTTGGCAGGTGACAAACAACACAATATTCAGTCTGTTTGGATTCGTAAAACAAATCATGTAAAATATTTTTACTAGTTATACGTAAGGTTACATTCAAATTTTATCAATCAATATAAAAAAAAAATATATTATTTCAATCCAGATATATTAAAATTTACTAAACCATCTTAGTGTGAAAATGCGTAATAATGCCAGTCAAAATATCATCAATACAAAGAAATGAAGCTAATTTCCATCATGTGAAAACATCTCTTTCTTCTGCATGAATTACTTAAACAATGGAGTTTACTAGGCTTAGAAAGAACATTATGTCCCTATTTTTTTATTTTAAACAAAACCACTGCATAAACCATGTCTGATGAACCCATGATCACTTAAATAACTTTCACATATTGTCCACTCAATGTTTAGTCCTTATAACATATTTACTTTTGTTGTAAGACAATATTCCTTTGTTGTTCTATAAGAACAACTTTAAGAAATTATAATTGAAGAACTATTGGTTTGATTGACACTTAACGTTCGGTAAATTATGGGAAAAAATTTAATATACTACATATAAATGTTTGAGACTGAAGACGTCTTTATTTTAAATACGTGGGTTGATACTCACATTACAGGCAGAGAGTTATCGGTAGGTATCACTATTCTGACAAGAATACTTACTTTTTCCACATTGACAAAAAGCTAAGCTGCGTTAAACTCAAAAACTAACTTTTTTTATTGGTTTGGGGCGTCACGACCACCGTGAGCAACTCGATGGACTGTACGCATTCGCCCAATTATGATTTAGGGCCAAAGCTGAAAAACAAACACAATAACATCTATTTCTCACGGGATACGAATCCGAGCCCATCTCGGACGAATGATCAAAATCAAGAACTTAGACCACTGCGCCACCGGGGCGCGGAATCTACGTTTTGACGATATCCTCGTGAAGTGAGTGAGAAAAAGTCACAAAAAAATGTTTTACCTAAAGAAATAGCTAATTGGGGGGCTCCTTAATTCCCATTTTCTCTTTTTTAACCTTTCCAGCAGTAGGGTGATGAAGCGTATATGCTCCAGCTTTGTCCGTCTGCCTGTCCGCACGATAATTCGCGTACAAATGTTTCGATTTCGATGAAATTTTAGTATGTGGTAGGGAAAAAGCAGGGGAGGAACCCTATTGAAAACGGATGAAATATGGAATAAGATCAGGACATAGGAGCGAGCTCCATTCTATCGCCCTTATGCGTCATAACTTAGGTAAAAATGCTCCGATTGCGACAAAACGTTATCATGGTGTTCTGGAGATTTACTGAACTGGTTTTCTTCAATAGCATCGAAATGGTATCAAAAGTCAGGGCACAGGAACCAGATTTATTCCAAAGCCATTATCCTCATAACTTGACGAAAAATGCTTCTATTGCGACAAAACTTTAGTGTGTTGTTTTGGAGGTATACTGAACCAATTATGTGTAATGTCTTTGATATGGAGTCGAAGGTCAGGGCACAGGAGGCCATTATCCTAATAACTTGGGTAATAAGTTGATTAATGATTTCTGGTATGTTGGAAAGCCTTACATAATCAATGCATCGCATGATTTTACCGACCTGTTACGGTATGATATTTTTTTATGTTTCTGTTTACAAAAGCTAAAGAAGAAAATTCTGAAGTTTGTATGCAAAAAATTTTTTTCCTATAATGTTTAGCAAAATCGTGGTGATGCTTCGTGAGAAATTGAATAATAAAGTTTTGAGTTGGGCTGTTCCTCAATTGTTTTTTTTCTGGGATCAGTTTAAACGACAACAGCTGGATGCTGTCGTTTTAAATTATTCCTAAGATTTGACGTATTGCTCGCCGTTTGTAATTTTTTCCACAAAGGCTAACTTTTGCGTAGACCATATCCCTACCTAAAGAAAAATAAAGTTGCACAAAATATATTTTACGTTTACCCATTATTACTGATTACTTACTCTCAACTATTAACTGTCGCAGTACAAACAACAAGCACAGTGCTTTTGACTTCGTCTTCATCCGACTGAAACGCACAAAAGAGTGCAAAACCCTAATACCCTCACCGTTTACTCTTTTGATTACAGTTAACTTTTGATTCTCATTGTCATCATGTATTAATATGGCTGAGCTCAATATTTTCAAAACCAGTATAAATGAGTTGGAAACGAGCGTTCCACTCATCAAAGCCATCGGTGGAAGCTGAATATTTCACACCATCGTGATTTACACTTACAACATTGAAAAACCAAAAATTATCTATAAGTTACGAAAAACTATTGATGCACTATCGATGTACTGAGTTGGACATAATTATCTATACTTTCGATAGTGCCATCGATAGTACCTCCACCTCTAACTCACATTAAAATTCTAAGAATAAGTAGTTGATTTGCGAAAGTTTCATGACACGTAATCCTTACATTAAAAATATTCGTGCTGCAGAGTATTAGTTGCTATCAAAAGCTGCAAGATTCTAGTAGAGATTAAAATCTATGGATCTATCTATTATCTAAACGAGATCTAGTAGAGATTAAAATCTATGAATGCATCTATTATCTAAACAAGATTCAAGTAGAGATTAAAATCTATGAATCTATCTATTATCTAAACGAGATTCTAGTAGAGATTAAAATCTGTGAATCTATCTAATATCTAAACAAGATTATATTAGAGATTAAAATTTATAAATCATTTTAATGTTAAACATATATCGCAGATAAAAGTATGAGATCCTTCGAACCTCACTTAGGGTTCATCTTCAGATAAGCAATTCAAATTAAACATGAGAATCAGCACCTTAAATTTATATACGAAATTGCACCTAATAAAATGTGCGTAGTACAAATGGGCATTAGAGTCCCATTGTAACACGGAGTCAGCTTCCCTGTTCAGCGTAATGGTACAGTGTGTTTCATCGGTCAGATTGTACGATCAATGTCGTTTATGGTATGGAAGCAATGGAAGAGTAGTCATCTTTGCCGCTGTCAGATGTTGTGCAGTAATAAAAAGGTTTTCAGTGAAAATGCCCTCCAATTTAGAATATGTACTTGCTAGGTGTGAGGTCTCAGCCCAAAACGTTTAGTGGGTTCCATTAATGGACTGTCCTAGATAATGAGGCTGCCATTAATGCTGTCCTTACATCGTATTTATGTTCTGGGAGTCACGTTTTAATATTCCGAAGTGTTGAGCGATGTAGATCTTATCATCGTCCTGTGGACCCAAGGCCTTAAGTGGGATACTACTTTCACAGGTTCAGGTCACCATTCTTTTTCATAAAAGTAAGTATGTAATCAGTCATAATCCCAAAGCTTATTTGATGTCTTTTGCCGATATTTTTTAAGAAACTTGTGCGTTCTGTAATAAAATATAATGATCCCATATATTTAGTTGGGTTTGTATCTTGCTGTAGAGTAGTGAAATGAAATCTCTGTAATTTTCTAATTTGATCTATTACCAAGAATTTCGGGAAGCAATGGGCTTCTGCTATAGCCATGATTTTGTTGATGTCAGAAATTGTGTATCCTTCATTTGATCAGTGGCTAAATGCTGTCGTAGCATCAATGAAATAGAAGATATTTCATAATTAAGTTGGTGAGTGGAATCTTAGGGTATCATTGAAGTCAAGGTAGTTTGTTTCCTGTGTAATGTAGTGCTGATTTGACTATAAATTTTGCATATTCAAAAAGGAATGAGGGAAATTCTGTTCAATTTCCACGTGGTTCTGCGACGAAAATGTGTTTGTTTGTCTGCCTAGGAGTTGCTATACAGAAGTGATGGTCTAATGGCGTCTCGCTAATTTATTTATTATGGTCCCAAAATTGCGCTTAATTTTTCCAATAAATTTTATGGTCAAATTGCAGAAGTATTCGCTCTTGCTCGCATAATTGAACGTGTCGGTTCAATCCATGTTATATTTGACCAAAATAAGTTTGAGATCTTCACGCAGCTTATTTCCATTCCTCAATTATGACTGCAAGCATTAATTTCTAATTACGCCTTCCTTTTCGTTACTCGCCTGTTTCACTGGTTAGGAATGCACAGAATATTTATCTTTTGCGGGAGGATCCCCCTCCCTGATATAATCAGCCAGCGCTGATATTGTCACGTCACATTAAGGACGATATTCAAGTACTCAGGTAAAACCATTACTTTGAGACGCGCAGTTGTGCACTCCGCAATTATTGCACTCGTCAAGGATTTCCTCCAATTTCTCTTGGGTGACTCATTGCAGACTGTTAAACCTCGATCACGTGCTCAATTTTTTTATACTTTTTTTTTCACGTGTTTGTAACGAAGATGCTTTCTAAATTTATGAAAGTGGACAGTGAAAACCGTACATTTAAAACAGCATGGGTGTTTGGTTATTTGGTTATTTGTTTACTCTCAGTAAGGAAAAGGGACCTCAATCCTTAGTTTGTCTTCAATTGCCATCCCTATTGAACGAATACAATCTTAAAAGACATACATCATAAATCTTTCCAGAAACTACAAGCGTTCCTGCAAGTCAAGAAAAAGAGCTATTGAATAATTAAGGAAGAAGATAAAACCGTTAAAAATATATATTTGGTGATATGAAAAAAATTCACGAATCGTCACCCCTGGCATCCTCTTAGATCAGTTACGAAGTTGCAAGGGCAAAGCAATCGTTTAGTAACGAAGAATTTGTAAGAATGTGTGCTGTTAAAATAGCAGAAGCGTTTAACGAAGAAAAAAGCTAGAAATGAATTTTCATGTGTGCCTCTTTCGAAACAAACTGTTACCAGGAAAATTAAAGATATCAGGCTGCATTTTCCTTCTAACTTGAATTCTTTAACGAATGAAACACGGAATTACATCATTGTACAGTACAAATTTGGGAGATGTGAACCCGATTATTGGTGTAAATATGACATGGATTTTAAGTCTAAACATACACGTCATATTTACACCAATAAACGGATTCACATCTTCCAATTTGTATTGAATATTTTAATTAAAGATTGTCTCTACTTTTCTTTGGCATATGATTAAAGTACAGACATCACGGACCCTAGTCGACCTCTAATTTTTGTTAAACTGATCCGAAAAGAATTTTGTATTTCAGAAGAGTTTCTGAAAGTTGGCTCCTTGCACAGTATGACTGAAGGAGAAAACATATTTTCTGCTATTCGAAATGCAATGGAGGATAATAGTGGATTTGAAAAGTTGTCTGCTGTATGTATCGATGGCTCTAGGATTGTGATCAGTAAAAAGGCTGCTTTCGTTGGACAAATGAAAGAAAAAAATGATGTACCTGCATTACATTGCAGAGTTCACAAAGATGCCCTGTTTGCAAAGTACATCAAACTGTGCAAAATCCTTCAGGCATTGCATCTTTAAAATCAAATTTTGCACTTCATATTATATGTTAATTGAGCAGTCTATGTAGACCAGTTTTACTTGAACTTGAAGCCTACAGTGGATTCCATTCAATTTCTACAAGTAGTTAGAAAAACTAATCAAATTATTTGAATTTTCAAAAAAATAAAAAGAAGCCTTCCTTTCAGCAGGCTGTTATCTTGAGAGCTTGTTTGATAACAAAAGAACCGCACAAGGTGTCACAAATCGTCTACATTCACCATTCGCACGGACATGCAGTTTTTAATCAAACTTTGTAATTCCCAAAGAAAATGGAACCTTTAGTTTAGTTACCATTTTGTAGCATTTTTAGAAATAAAATGTATGAAGCATCTCAAATTCTTCTAAAACTTAAAAACCCGGATTTACGGGTTTGGAATGTGACAAAAACCCAGAATTCCGGGCTACACCCGGATTACAAACAGGTCTGATATATGTACATACACTGAAGGAAAAAAATCCCAAAACCACGAAAAAATAGTTGTAGAGGAATGAAATGGTGGAAATACATTTGTATAGGTAACATATTTAATCGATTAAGGTTTCAAGATCACAGCTTATTGTAAGCGCGAGAAGAGCCATTTTAAATGTGAAATGCTGGTACATTAATAACCTGTGTAACCGCCAAAATGTTGAATGCAAGCACGCAAACTTTCATGCATTGTGCCGAACAGGTGCTGGATGTCAGTTTGTGGGATGGAGTTCCATGCCTGTTGCACTTGGTCGGTCAATACAGGAACGGTTAATGCTGGTTGGGGTGACCATGGAGTTGTTGTCCAATGATGTCCCATACGTGCTCGATTGGTGAAAGATCTGATGATCTAGCAGGCCACGGCAACATGTCGACACTCTGTAGAGCATGTTGGGTTACAACAGCGGTATGCGGTCGAGCGTTATCCTGTTGGAAAACACCCCCTGAAATGCTGTTCATGAATGGTAGCACAACAGGTTGAATCACCAGACCGACGTACAACTGTGCCGTCAGGGTGCGTGGGATAACCATGAGAGTGTTCCTGCTGTCATAGGAAATTGCTCCCCAGACCATAACTCCAGGTGTAGGTCCAGTTTGTCTCGGCCGCAGACATGTTGGTTGCAGGTGCTCACCTGGCCTCCTTCTAACCAACACACGGTCATCACTGGCATCCAGCCAGAACCGGCTTTCATCAGAAAACACAACAGATCTCCACTCCGTCCTCCAATGAGCTCTAGCTGGACACCACCTACGTGGCAAACGGCAGTGGTTTGGAGTAAGTGGAATGCACGCTACAGGGCGTCTGGCTCGGGGCTGTCCTTCACGTAACCGATTTGTAACAGTTCGTTGTGTCACTGTGGTGGTAACTGCAGCTCGAATTGCTGCCGCAGACGCAGTACGATGTGCCACGTCCATATGCCGTACACGGCGGTCTTACCTCTTAGTAGTGCCACGTGGCCTGCCGGAACCCGGTCTTCTTGAGGCAGTACCTTCTCTTGACCACCCCTGCCAACAATCATGCACAGTGGCTACATTCCTGCCCAGTCGTTCTGCAATATTGCAGAAAGAAAATCCACCTTCTCGTAGCCTTATTACACGACCTCGTTCAAACTCCGTGAGCTGTTGATAATGGCTTCTTCATCTTCTTAAAGGCATTCTTGACTAACATCAACACACTACGTCGAATCTCAACGATAACTAACGCTCACGAACGTTAAAGCACGTATTTACAGCAAACCTGCTTTGCATGTTCCGAGGGGCGCTACTAGCGCCGCACGGATGCGCCGAGCGCGAAATTTGCATAGACGCCATCTTACAGATGTACTCTCACCGCCTACCAACTGTCGTTCATCTAACACACCCCCTTCTTGGTGTTGGGATTTTTTTCCGTCAGTGTATTTATGTAGCAATAAATTCCGAAAACGCATTAGTAATACTGGACACGATGTTGAATATATGTATGTATTTATAGTAACTTAAATATTTTTGAGTTTTCCAAAGATGAGGGTTGGTTGGTTGGTTGTTGGATTTTATTGGCGCAAGGGCCAGGTTTGGCCAAAGAGCGCCAGACCAGAGAACTATCAGCCACAGATTTTTAAAAAACGTGGAAAATGATTAAGAGCAGACAGGCTTGGTAAAAGTTGAAAAAGAGTATGATGAAAGCTGTGAAGACAAGGTAGTTAATTAGGTTTATATAAAAATTTATTAATTGACTATTATAATTATTATTATTTTTTTTTTTTTTTTTTAACAGAACTACACAAAGGATGAGTCACTCTCCTCCTCCCCACACTCCCCTGCAATGCTGGCAGAGGGCGGGGACGAACTGTCACTCTCTTCTCCCCCATGTTCCTCTGCAATGTTGTTTGAGGCTGGGGACGAACTGTCACTCTCCTCCCCCCTATGTTCCTCTATAATGTTGGTTGAGGGTGGGGACCTCGCTGAGGCCGAGACAGTTGGATGGACACTGCACACCTTTGCGGATTGAGGGCCGGGTCGTCCGCACGTGCAGGCTTTCTGCTTTAAACTGGAAGAGAGGGTCAGCTGCAAAGAGAAGGCCCAGAATCAGGTAGTCGAAAAATCGCGAGCTCGGGGAAAAACACCTGTGTCGCTTGGTCAGCTGTAGATCGCTTGGCAAGCGCTGCGAGAGCTACAGGGCGCGGAACAAAGGGCTGCACGGGTTGTGGCAGAGACTTAACAACTGCGGCAAAACTACGCTGTCGGGTGTTGGGAATACCCAACTTGGCTTTGGCAGCAGGATACGAGAGGCCTTCCAGGGTCTTGAGGCGCTGGATCGCCATCTCGTCCTTCCATTTCATACAGTTGCGGGAGTAAGCTGCATGGGCCTCACCGCAGTTAACACAGCAGGCCGCAGAAGTGCAACCTTCCCCGTCATGTTCACCGGAGCCACAATTAGCGCAACGAGCGGAACTCTTACAGAATCGTTGTGAATGCCCGTACCTCTGGCACCTGAAACAGCGCAGAGGACTGGGAATGTACGGGCGAACTGCACAGACCAAGTAGCCTGCTTTGATTTCTGTCGGAACTTTCGGGGAGTCAAAAGTCAAGATGACATTTTTTGACTTAATCATGGAACCATCACGCCGGAACATCATACGACGTGCAGCAATAACACCTTGATCAGCAAGTTCAGTCACGAATTCGTCTTCACTGCATGGCAAGAGATCAAACTCCGAAATAACACCCCGAGGGGTGTTAAGAAACGGGTGAGGTGTCACTTTTACAGGAATGCCTTGAAGACTAGTGAGGTTCAGAAAAGTGTTACTCTGAGAAACACTGCAAGTTTGGACAAGCAGGTCCCCAGAGCGAAGCTTCCTCACAGACTTCAAGGGGCCAACCGCAGCGTCCAAAGCTTTAGAAATGAAAAAGGGAGATCTGGTGGACAGTCTCTCATGCGGATCGATGGATTCTACAAGCAAGTGAGTAGCATGCGTAGTCACAGCAATTGAGGGGAGACGACGCTTCGGAGCGACTGGTACAGCCGCCGAAGAAGAGGTTCCACATTCTTGGTCCAGGTCAAGGTCTAAAGACCGTTTAAGGGTATGAGACTTGGTAGGTTGAGAAGACGAAGGACAGTCGTTGTCAACTATCATTTTGTCATTTGACTTAAATTTGGAGTTTTTGTTCTTTTTACCCATGGAAAAAAGGAGGAAGATTCGTCTGCAGACTACTCCACCCACCACCGAGCCCTACAAGGGAGAACTGGAGGTCTGCAAGCCAAGAAAATGACGCTGGACACAGTTCTGGAGCTTATACGTTGCAGATATAGTCCGTTGGCTGTGATCACACGCACTCGGCGGACACTTCGGCCTCCGGGTACCGTCATGCCAACGCCTTTGGCATGATCCCACAGCCCCCGGGCTCACCCTGCCGTGCTATACGACAAAAAAGCCGCTAAAGCCGTGTACACAACTTGGTACAAGACTTCTGACTAGAGGTGGGTTAGTCTCTAGCCTCCCGTTTACAGCGAAGCCGGGGTCGAAGAGGAGTGTTGGTACACAGGAGGCACTTATCCGGTCTCCTGCGACCTCAGCCGCCAGACATCCCATTTCCGCCTCACGGGTCTCCGCACGCGGCAAACATGCAGGTAGGTCTAGCACCCAAACCAGCTAAAAGGAAAAAAAGAAATCCAAAGAAGACAAATCCTGGAAGGGAACCTAAACGGAATCTCAGCAACCTACGAACTGAGCGGTTAATATAATACAGTTAGTGGTGGAGGGTAACAAAACCACAAGACCGGGGTGTTAGTGCATAACGTGGTAGCGATTAGGTAAAGTATACAACACGGGCAACTAGCCAGTGGAGAAAATAAATAAAAACGAAAAAGCGAGACACAAGACCAGCTCGGGATCGTGGGGCCGCGACTCCCCAACAGCTGGATGAACAGCCGTCCCTGCATACACCATCAGCACCAAAATAAAAAACAAGCGGTGGCATGACATCAGATGTTGACCAGTCACAAGGTCAGCTCGGGTCGTGGGGGCGCCGCTCCCCAAATAACTGGAAAACCAGTTATCCCCGTGCGGGGCCAAAGATGAGGGAAAATGCAATTTGCGTACATATGCAGGGCACGAAATTTCCGGTCACCAGCTCGCCATCGGCGAATGAAGAATTGTAGTTGGCGAGTAAAACGTTTCTCATTGAATTACCGCAATTTCGTTGTTAACAGCTACAGCTATTATGATGATAAAAGGTTGTTTTTTTTAAATGTCTGGAACGTATGTGGTGCTGCTGATATGCTGAATTTGTTTTCTGTAATTACTTTTTTTTTCTCTTTCATAAACTGCTAGGTTCTCGGTGCTCGTATTGCTCGTTTGAAGTCTGTAAAGATCACTCTGCAGGCTTCTTTATAAAAAATAAAAACGTGCACTATTTTAATCGTATTTTTAAAAACTGGGAAGAGCAGTGTTTTTTCTTTGCGAAAACAATTTTCGTAAGTATTTTACTGTTAAAAAAAAGTGTTAATCGCTGTTAACGGTTGATCGGAGGATTTTCACCGTCATCGTTAAATTCATGAAATGTTTACCTAATAGAAAAAAATATTTGGAAGACGTGAATGAACAATAAAAAATTATAGTAGGATAAAAATGTGATTTTAAACACAGTATTTCTATCCTATTAACCAAATGGTTTAACTTTAGGGATCGGCTCATAAAACGACCGTTTTCTACGCGTCCCCAGTATAATAAAGTTACAGCTGTTAAGTCGTGTGGTGCACATATGGCAACGTTTGCTCTTAAGATGACTAAAAAAACACTTCGGTAAAAACTTAAAATTTTATTGTGGGCTTGGGGCTTGGCATCGCGATAAAATTTCGCATACCTCTCCCCCTTCAGTGAACGCATTTTCAGCTTTTAAGACTGAAATCGCTGTCCGCTATTTAGAGGTAAAAACACAGAACTGCCTATACTTTGGGGATTACAAAACTGTCCGTTAAATGAGGTGTCTGCTATTTGGGAGTGTCCGTTAAGGAGGTTTTACTGTACCAATAAACAACTGTCAAGCAGAGCGTTCTTTTCAAAATAGGCCTTGGTAAGAAATAACTTGCGATAGACAGTGCTTCAACGAAGACTTAAGGGTCAGGCTATCATTTCATTAATACATGATATTGTCAAGCAGTTATCGTTCGACGATGTTGTGCACTCCTTCGCAAACCTTAAAGCAAGGAAAAAGACATTTTAAAGATGAACTTAAACTCCTGAACTATGTGTAAACTTCTGTTTTTGTGCATTCATTTCTGATTTCTTGTTGTCTATACTTGATTCAATGTTTGTGTTCCTTTAGTATAAAATTTTTGTAAAATATGTTGACATTTGAAAAGACTTTGGGGCACTTTTGGGGTATACTAGCAAAGTTTATATTCTACACAGAGTACAGTTGAGATTTTTGAGGGGATTTTCTTAGCTCACTTAGCAGTTCTAATGTAATTACTGCCTTGCGTGACAAATTTGTAAAACTTTGTACACAATTGGGTTAACACTGAAAGACATTGTTTTGGGTACTCATTTTATAAATAAAGCAAACATATTGCTACTGCTATTAAGAGCATTGGTAATTTACCTGACATGTCTCGAATTATGTGTCGGGTGATATTTCTGTCATTTGTTTGTAATTTTACAAAAAACACTGGCAGTTAAACAAGTATTACTACACAAAGACCTGTGTGCTGATACATTATAATTTTTTAAGAAATTGAATGCCTCCGATAACCTTCTATCTTACCACAGATGGAGGGTACACACAGAATTGTCTCGAGTTATGAGTTGAGTGATTTCTGGCATTTTTTTTATAATTTTACAGAAAACACTGGCAGTTATTACTACACAAATACCTGTGTATTGATATATTTCAAATAATTTTTAAGAAATTGAATGGTTCTGATAAATTACCATCTTACCACAGATGAGATATACACACTGCTCACACGAGATTTCTTCAATGTGTTGGTTTGCAGAAAAAAATGTTTCAACATCTTTAAACAGACATTTTAAAGACAAACTCCTGAACTATGTGTGAACTTCTGTTTTTGTGCATTCATTTCAAATTTTTGTTATCTATACTTGATTCAATGTTTGCATTTCTTTAGGAATAAATATTATAAATAATACATCTCCTTATGTCTGCAAACACATAAGATGTGTTTTACAAAGCCTTAACATACATATACAAAGGAAATAGGTATCCAACATATATATATAAGACATATCTATCGTATAGTCTATAGGACATTCGTATTTTACAAGTACTTGTGACCAGAAATAGGGGCCTCAAAATCTTCAGTAGCACAGATTCCAAAAAATGCTGTCAGGCACTAAAAAAGATGTAGGAAGCAGGAGCATGGTGTTAGAATTTTTAGCACCTACGATTGTGAGTGGTAAAAAAAAATTTCCTGGCCCCAACGTGGTCTAGGTGAAATTGACCATTATACAATTTGTACCTCGTTCTCCAAAACTAGTTGTCACCCTAGTCACAGGACAAGCGAGGAAAATTAGTTCTTCACGCAGCTTATTTCCATTCCTCAATTATGACTGCAAGCATTAATTTCTAATTACGCCTTCCTTTTCGTTACTCGCCTGTTTCACTGGTTAGGAATGCACAGAATATTTATCTTTTGCGGGAGGATCCCCCCTGATATAATCAGCCAGCGCTGATATTGTCACGTCACATTAAGGACGATATTCAAGTACTCAGGTAAAACCATTACTTTGAGACGCGCAGTTGTGCACTCCGCAATTATTGCACTCGTCAAGGATTTCCTCCAATTTCTCTTGGGTGACTCATTGCAGACTGTTAAACCTCGATCACGTGCTCAATTTTTTTATACTTTTTTTTTCACGTGTTTGTAACGAAGATGCTTTCTAAATTTATGAAAGTGGACAGTGAAAACCGTACATTTAAAACAGCATGGGTGTTTGATTATTTGGTTATTTGTTTACTCTCAGTAAGGAAAAGGGACCTCAATCCTTAGTTTGTCTTCAATTGCCATCCCTATTGAACGAATACAATCTTAAAAGACATACATCATAAATCTTTCCAGAAACTACAAGCGTTCCTGCAAGTCAAGAAAAAGAGCTATTGAATAATTAAGGAAGAAGATAAAACCGTTAAAAAGATATATTTGGTGATATGAAAAAAATTCACGAATCGTCACCCCTGGCATCCTCTTAGATTAGTTACGAAGTTGCAAGGGCAAAGCAATCGTTTAGTAACGAAGAATTTGTAAGAATGTGTGCTGTTAAAATAGCAGAAGCGTTTAACGAAGAAAAAAAGTTAGAAATGAATTTTCATGTGTGCCTCTTTCGAAACAAACTGTTACCAGGAAAATTAAAGATATCAGGCTGCATTTTCCTTCTAACTTGAATTCTTTAACGAATGAAACACGGAATTAGACCATTGTACAGTACAAATTTGGGAGATGTGAACCCGATTATTGGTGTAAATATGACATGGATTTTAAGTCTAAACATACACGTCATATTTACACAAATAAACGGATTCACATCTTCCAATTTGTATTGAATATTTTAATTAAAGATTGTCTCTACTTTTCTTTGGCATATGATTAAAGTACAGACATCACGGACCCTAGTCGACCTCTAATTTTTGTTAAACTGATCCGAAAAGAATTTTGTATTTCAGAAGAGTTTCTGAAAGTTTGCTCCTTGCACAGTATGACTGAAGGAGAAAACATATTTTCTGCTATTCGAAATGCAATGGAGGATAATAGTGGATTTGAAAAGTTGTCTGCTGTATGTATCGATGGCTCTAGGATTGTGATCAGTAAAAAGGCTGCTTTCGTTGGACAAATGAAAGAAAAAAATGATGTACCTGCATTACATTGCAGAGTTCACAAAGATGCCCTGTTTGCAAAGTACATCAAACTGTGCAAAATCCTTCAGGCATTGCATCTTTAAAATCAAATTTTGCACTTCATATTATATGTTAATTGAGCAGTCTATGTAGACCAGTTTTACTTGAACTTGAAGCCTACAGTGGATTCCATTCAATTTCTACAAGTAGTTAGAAAAACTAATCAAATTATTTGAATTTTCAAAAAAATAAAAAGAAGCCTTCCTTTCAGCAGGCTGTTATCTTGAGAGCTTGTTTGATAACAAAAGAACCGCACAAGGTGTCACAAATCGTCTACATTCACCATTCGCACGGACATGCAGTTTTTAATCAAACTTTGTAATTCCCAAAGAAAATGGAACCTTTAGTTTAGTTACCATTTTGTAGCATTTTTAGAAATAAAATGTATGAAGCATCTCAAATTCTTCTAAAACTTAAAAACCCGGATTTACGGGTTTGGAATGTGACAAAAACCCAGAATTCCGGGCTACACCCGGATTACAAACACGTCTGATATATGTACATACACTGAAGGAAAAAAAATCCCAAAACCACGAAAAAATAGTTGTAGAGGAATTAAATGGTGGCAATACATTTGTATAGGTAACATATTTAATCGATTAAGGTTTCAAGATCACAGCTTATTGTAAGCGCGAGAAGAGCCATTTTAAATGTGAAATGCTGGTACATTAATAACCTGTGTAACCGCCAAAATGTTGAATGCAAGCACGCAAACTTTCATGCATTGTGCCGAACAGGTGCTGGATGTCAGTTTGTGGGATGGAGTTCCATGCCTGTTGCACTTGGTCGGTCAATACAGGAACGGTTAATGCTGGTTGGGGTGACCATGGAGTTGTTGTCCAATGATGTTCCATACGTGCTCGATTGGTGAAAGATCTGATGATCTAGCAGGCCACGGCAACATGTCGACACTCTGTAGAGCATGTTGGGTTACAACAGCGGTATGCGGTCGAGCGTTATCCTGTTGGAAAACACCCCCTGAAATGCTGTTCATGAATGGTAGCACAACAGGTTGAATCACCAGACCGACGTACAACTGTGCCGTCAGGGTGCTTGGGATAACCGTGAGAGTGTTCCTGCTGTCATAGGAAATTGCTCCCCAGACCATAACTCCAGGTGTAGGTCCAGTTTGTCTCGGCCGCAGACATGTTGGTTGCAGGTGCTCACCTGGCCTCCTTCTAACCAACACACGGTCATCACTGGCATCCAGCCAGAACCGGCTTTCATCAGAAAACACAACAGATCTCTACTCCGTCCTCCAATGAGCTCTAGCTGGACACCACTGACGTGGCAAACGGCAGTGGTTTGGAGTAAGTGGAATGCACGCTTCAGGGCGTCTGGCTCGGGGCTGTCCTTCACGTAACCGATTTGTAACAGTTCGTTGTGTCACTGTGGTGGTAACTGCAGCTCGAATTGCTGCCGCAGACGCAGTACGATGTGCCACGTCCATATGACGTACACGGCGGTCTTACCTCTTAGAAGTGCCACGTGGCCAGCCGGAACCCGGTCTTCTTGAGGCAGTACCTTCTCTTGACCACCCCTGCCAACAATCATGCACAGTGGCTACATTCCTGCCCAGTCGTTCTGCAATATTGCAGAAAGAAAATCCACCTTCTCGTAGCCTTATTACACGACCTCGTTCAAACTCCGTGAGCTGTTGATAATTGCTTCTTCATCTTCTTAAAGGCATTCTTGACTAACATCAACACACTACGTCGAATCTCAAAGATAACTAACGCTCACGAACGTTAAAGCACGTATTTACAGCAAACCTGCTTTGCATGTTCCGAGGGGCGCTACTAGCGCCGCACGGATGCGCCGAGCGCGAAATTTGCAAAGACGCCATCTTACAGATGTACTCTCACCGCCTACCAACTGTCGTTCATCTAACACACCCCCTTCTTGGTGTTGGGAAATTTTTTCCGTCAGTGTATTTATGTAGCAATAAATTCCGAAAACGCACTAGTAATACTGGACACGATGTTGAATATATGTACGTATTTATAGTAACTTAAATATTTTTGAGTTTTTCAAAGATGAGCGAAAATGCAATTTGCGTACATATGCAGGGCACGAAATTTCCGGTCACCAGCTCGCCATCGGCGAATGAAGAATTGTAGTTGGCGAGTAAAACTTTTCTCATTGAATTACCGCAATTTCGTTGTTAACAGCTGCAGCTATTATGATGATAAAAGGTTGTTTTTTTTAAATGTCTGGAACGTATGTGGTGCTGCTGATATGCTGAATTTGTTTTCTGTAATTACTTTTTTTTTCTCTTTCAAAAACTGCTAGGTTCTCGGTGCTCGTATTGCTCGTTTGAAGTCTGTAAAGATCACTCTGCAGGCTTCTTTATAAAAAATAAAAACGTGCACTATTTTAATCGTATTTTTAAAAACTGGGAAGAGCAGTGTTTTTTCTTTGCGAAAACAATTTTCGTAAGTATTTTACTGTTAAAAAAGTGTTAATCACTGTTAACGGTTGATCGGAGGATTTTCACCGTCATCGTTAAATTCATGAAATGTTTACCTAATAGAAAAAAATATTTGGAAGACGTGAATGAACAATAAAAAATTATAGTAGGATAAAAATGTGATTTTAAACACAGTATTTCTATCCTATTAACCAAATGGTTTAACTTTAGGGATCGGCTCATAAAACGACCGTTTTCTACGCGTCCCCAGTATAATAAAGTTACAGCTGTTAAGTCGTGTGGTGCACATATGGCAACGTTTGCTCTTAAGATGACTAAAAAAACACTTCGGTAAAAACTTAAAATTTTATTGTGGGCTTGGGGCTTGGCATCGCGATAAAATTTCGCATACCTCTCCCCCTTCAGTGAACGCATTTTCAGCTTTTAAGACTGAAATCGCTGTCCGCTATTTAAAGGTAAAAACACAGAACTGCCTATACTTTGGGGATTACAAAACTGTCCGTTAAATGAGGTGTCTGCTATTTGGGAGTGTCCGTTAAGGAGGTTTTACTGTACCAATAAACAACTGTCAAGCAGAGCGTTCTTTTCAAAATAGGCCTTGGTAAGAAATAACTTGCGATAGACAGTGCTTCAACGAAGACTTAATGGTCAGGCTATCATTTCATTAATACATGATATTGTCAAGCAGTTATCGTTCGACGATGTTGTGCACTCCTTCGGAAACCTTAAAGCAAGGAAAAAGACATTTTAAAGATGAACTTAAACTCCTGAACTATGTGTAAACTTCTGTTTTTGTGCATTCATTTCTGATTTCTTGTTGTCTATACTTGATTCAATGTTTGTGTTCCTTTAGTATAAAATTTTTGTAAAATATGTTGACATTTGAAAAGACTTTGGGACACTTTTGGGGTATACTAGCAAAGTTTATATTCTACACAGAGTACAGTTGAGATTTTTGAGGGGATTTTCTTAGCTCACTTAGCAGTTCTAATGTAATTACTGCCTTGCGTGACAAATTTGTAAAACTTTGTACACAATTGGGTTAACACTGAAAGACATTGTTTTGGGTACTCATTTTATAAATAAAGCAAACATATTGCTACTGCTATTAAGAGCATTGGTAATTTACCTGACATGTCTCGAATTATGTGTCGGGTGATATTTCTGTCATTTGTTTGTAATTTTACAAAAATCACTGGCAGTTAAACAAGTATTACTACACAAAGACCTGTGTGCTGATACATTATAATTTTTTAAGAAATTGAATGTCTCCGATAACCTTCTATCTTACCACAGATGGAGGGTACACATAGAATTGTCTCGAGTTATGAGTTGAGTGATTTCTGGCATTTTTTTTTATAACTTTACAGAAAACACTGGCAGTTATTACTACACAAATACCTGTGTATTGATATATTTCAACTAATATTTAAGAAATTGAATGGTTCTGATAAATTTCCATCTTACCACAGATGAGATATACACACTGCTCACATGAGATTTCTTCAATGTGTTGGTTTGCAGAAAAAAATGATTCAACATCTTTAAACAGACATTTTAAAGACAAACTCCTGAACTATGTGTGAACTTCTGTTTTTGTGCATTCATTTCAAATTTTTGTTATCTATACTTGATTCAATGTTTGCATTTCTTTAGGAATAAATATTAAAAATAATACATCTCCTTATGTCTGCAAACACATAAGATGTGTTTTACAAAGCCTTAACATACATATACAAAGGAAATAGGTATCCAACATATATATATAAGACATATCTATCGTATAGTCTATAGGACATTCGTATTTTACAAGTACTTGTGACCAGAAATAGGGGCCTCAAAATCTTCAGTAGCACAGATTCCAAAAAATGCTGTCAGGCACTAAAAAAGATGTAGGAAGCAGGAGCATGGTGTTAGAATTTTTAGCACCTACGATTGTGAGTGGTAAAAAAAAAATTTCCTGGCCCCAACGTGGTCTAGGTGAAATTGACCATTATACAATTTGTACCTCGTTCTCCAAAACTAGTTGTCACCCTAGTCACAGGACAAGCGAGGAAAATTAGTTAGCAACTGCATTCGTTTACTTAACTTGTTCGGCCTAACAAATAATTTGAACGAAATACATGAATTAAAAATCAAACTAGTTTCAATTCTTATGCCTGCCAGTCCCGCACGGGGATAACTGGTTTACCAGTTATTTGGGGAGCGGCGCCCCCACGGCCCGAGCTGACCTTGTGACTGGTCAACATCTGATGTCATGCCACCGCTTGTTTTTTTATTTCGGTGCTATTGGAGTTTGCAGGGACGGCTGTTCATCCAGCTGTTGGGGAGTCGCGGCCCCACGATCCCGAGCTGGTCTTGTTTCTCGCTTTTTTCGTTTTATTTATTTTCTCCACTGGCTAGTTGCCCGTGTTGTATTCTCTACCTAATCTCTACCACGTTATGTAGTAACACCCCGGTCTTGTGGTTTTGTTACCCTCCACCACTAACTGTTTTATATTAACCGCTCAGTTCGTAGGTTGCTGAGATTCCGTTTAGGTTCCCTTCCAGGATTTGTCTTCTTTGGATTTATTTTCTCCTTTTAACTGGTTTGGGTGCTAGACCTACCTGCATGTTTGCCGCGTGCGGAGACACGTGAGGCGGAAATGGGATGTCTGGCGGCTGAGGTCGCAGGAGACCGGATAAGTGCCTCCTGTGTGCCAACACTCCTCTTCGACCCCGGCTTCGCTGTAAACGGGAGGCTAGAGACTAACCCACCTCTAGTCAGAAGTCTTGTACCAAGTTGTGTGCAGGGCTTTAGCGGCTTTTTTGTCGTATAGCACGGCAGGGGGAGCCCGGGGGCTGTGGGATCAGGCCAAAGGCGTTGGCATGACGGTACCCGGAGGCCGAAGTGTCCGCCGAGTGCGTGTGATCACAGCCAACGGACTATATCTGCAACGTATAAGCTCCAGAACTGTGTCCAGCGTCATTTTCTTGGCTTGCAGACCTCCAGTTCTCCCTTGTAGGGCTCGGTGGTGGGTGGAGTAGTCGGCAGACGAATCCTTCTCCTTTTTTTCCATGGGTAAACCCAAAAACAAACGCTGCAAATTCAAGTCACCTGAGCAAATGATCGTTGACAACGACTCTCCTTCGTCTTCTCAACCTACCAAGTCTCATACCCTTAAACGATCTTTAGACCATGACCTGGACCAAGAATGTGGAACCTCTTCTTCGGCAGCTGTACCAGTCGCTCCGAAGCGTCGTCTCCCCTCGATTGCTGTGACTACGCATGCTACACACTTAGTTGTAGAATCCATCGATCCGAATGAGAGACTGTCCACCAGATCTCCATTTTTCATTTCTAAAGCTTTGGACGCTGCGGTTGGCCCCTTGAAGTCTGTGAGGAAGCTTCGCTCTGGGGACCTGCTTGTCCAAACTTGCAGTGTTTCTCAGAGTAACACTTTTCTGCACCTCACTAGTCTTCAAGGCATTCCTGTAAAAGTGACACCTCACCCGTTTCTTAACACCTCTCGGGGTGTTATTTTGGAGTTTGATCTATTGCCATGCAGTGAAGACGAATTGGTGACTGAACTTGCAGATCAAGGTGTTATTGCTGCTCGTCGTATGATGTTCCGGCGCGATGGTTCCTTGATTAAGTCTAAAAATGTAATCTTGACTTTTAACTCCCCGAAAGTTCCGACCGAAATCAAGGCTGGCTACTTGGTCTGTGGAGTTCGCCCGTACATTCCCAGTCCTCTGCGCTGTTTCAGGTGCCAGAGGTACGGGCATTCCCAACGTTTCTATAAGAGTTCCGCTCGTTGCGCAAATTGTGGCTCCAGTGAACATGACGGGGATTGGTTGCACTTCTGCGGCCTGCTGTGTTAACTGCGGTGAGGCCCATGCAGCTTACTCCCGCAACTGTATGAAATGGAAGGACGAGATGGCAATCCAGCGCCTCAAGACCCTGGAGGGCCTCTCGTACGCTGCTGCCAAGGCCAAGTTGGGTATACCCACCAACCGACAGCGTACTTTTGCCGCAGTGGTTCAGTCTCTGCCGCAACCCGTGCAGCCCTTTGTTCCGCGCCCTGTAGCTCTCGCCGCACTTGCCAAGCGATCTACAGTTGAACAAGCGACACAGGTGGATTTCACCGAGCTCCAGCTTATTCGACCAGCTGAGTCTGCGCCTTCTCTTTTGAAGACGACCGACTCTTCCGGTTCCCAGCAGACAGCCTGTACGTGCGGAAGACCCGGCCCTCAATCCGCAAAGGTGTGCCGTGTCCATCCAACTGTCGCGGTCCACCTGACCAACATTGCAACTGTCTCGGACTCAGCGAGGTCCCCACCCTCACCCAACATTATAGAGGAACATCGGGGGGAGGAGAGTGACAGTTCGTCCCCAGCCTCAACTAACATTGCAGAGGAACATGAGGGGGAGGATAGTGACAGTTAGTCCTCGCCCTCGGCCAGCATTATATTGGAGAGTGTGGGGGAGGAGAGTGACTCATCCTATGTGTAGTTGTGTTCGATTTCGTCATGTGTTTTATCATTCTCATTCCTCAGTTTTACTTAATCGGCTTGTTTCTCACCATTTTACCATGTTTTTCATACTGTTTGTTTCATTGTCTTTTTTGGCCCTTCCTTTGTACTCATGGTTCGGTTTTACTTGGTCAGCCAGATTTTGCGATTTATGCCCCGTTTTTTAATTTTGTCTGTTTGTCTTGTATCTGGCGCTCTTTGGCCAACCATGGCCCTTGCGCCAATAAAATCTAATAACCAACCAACTATGCCTGCCAGATGTTACCAAAACCACCTAATACTAACATTCTCATCATAATGCACTGTGACTTACACAAAACAAAAAAATACTTACCGAAAATAAATGCTGCGGTGCTTCTAAAAATCGGTAACAGAATCCTTACTTTGAGACGTCCATCGCTTCGTACCAACATGGCGTCCGCGGCCAGTATTCTTTGAGTCTGTTGCCATTCGACAGCACGTAAAAAAACAAGTATTATACCGTAATGGTTAAAACAGTTTAAACACCGTTAACATGTATTTTATCTACCGAAAATTTACGATTCATCTCCCGTTGGCGTGTTTACGGTCCGTAAACCGTTTTAATACGGTTGAAACACCAATAATTCACGGCAATTTTTTACAGTGTTCTTCACCTTCGGTAAATCACGGGAATGAATTCTAAACCACCAGATTCGCTGTGCTGAATGCCAGTTGCTTCGACTAGCGAATCCTATGACGGATTTAGATTTCCAAATTTGTTAAAAAGTTTATATTGAAGTACAATGAGTTGAATACATCTTCGTCTTAGTGCTTCGGTTAACTTGGAAAAATGAAACCTTTAATTGTACCGTTTAAGGTGCAACCTGTACATTTTGATGTTCACTGCAGTGAATGATAGGGTAAATTGGTAGTTGACCATCCTAAATTATTTGTCTAAAAATTTCGAAAGCATGAGATATATATATTTTAAAATATGCAATTTGACAGCAAATGGTAAAGAAACAGCTTTAAAATGCATTTTAATTTTTTTTACTGTAAAACATATCTCCAAGTTTGACGATGTGAATACACGGTGTGGCAGGACTAACACAACGCTGCCGCGCCGACGTCAAGCTTGGCTCCGTTGGAAGGAAGGTCATCCTGTTCACTCCGGTGGCAAATTTACAGGCGGAAGAACACAAAAAAACCGATAACGCTCTTGTCAGGAACGAGTTCAATTTCGTTCTGCTAAACTACAGAAAATATCTCATCATTTGTGTCTCAGTTTTTCTGATCACAAGCTGAGAATTGCTTGTTTTCTTTTTCGCGTATGATTCTTTGATTCGCAATGTATGATCTCACTTCTCCATCGAGCGGTTTTTTTGGCTTTTGCAATCCCATTTGAACGCAACTGGGATTTAACACTTATCTAGAGACATAAAAATGAAAATTGCAGAATTCGTTCTATAACTAACTGCTGTAACATGTAAAAGCAAAGTTCTGCTTTGATTTGTCGTCGATGGCAGTAAATATTCGTGGCTAAGCATGTAAGTGACTTGCCTGAAGCAATCTGATTCGCTTTCACAGATGTTGTAATCGCTGGTTCTTAACGGTTTGCTCTAGTAGGCCTTGGTTGGAGTCGCTGATTATGCGCAGGTGGCATATTTAGTTTACGGAATCGTCTCTTCTCCGTTCCTGTAACCAGTTCCCCTAAATAAGGTATAGGCGATTGTTCATACCCCTTAGAGCTGCCATCGGTGGTCGTTGAACCCCGAATTAAAAATAAAGCAGTTGTTTTAAACTTCAGACGGGTGACTGTTAACAATTTTTACAGTTGTTTGTGGAGCGTCGTAGTGGCGCTTTGACCTGTGCGTTCGCTTTTGGCTATTCTTCAGAGGTGGGTCTGGATTCCAATCTCGGTAAATCATATATGTTAAATTTGTCTTACGACAGTGGTTTTCTCTTTTGTCTGGAACTAAATCTCCGAAATCAGGGACGGGAGACTGAAAACAAGAATAATGCGTTAAAACTAAACAAAAATTGAAGTTTAAACAGCATATGTGTTTCTCGAAAAGCGTTAACACTTAACTGCGTACATCCCCAACCCCCGCCCTTTTTTTCTTCTTTCTTCTCAACTGTAATTTTGTGCAACCACGACTAAGAAGTTACCGAATATACTTCTGTCGCGGGAGTCAATTCGAAACATGGACTCATTCATGTAGGAACCAAATAGTCTTCTGCGGGTGCCAAACTGGCGCCTCAGGTTCCTTTTCATTATCTTCTACACGTTTTCTACATACTTTGTTCGAATGTCGGGATCATCAGGATTAACAAAATTTTCACTGTGGATCAAAATGAAATGATTATAAATACCGTTTTGTAAAAAGTTTATTTCTGCAATATGCTGCCCAACCGTCAGAAGTGATGTTATTTCCTCGTAATATCTGTTTTACAGTCAATCGTTTCAATTTTCTTGCTATCCAATTATAAAATTGAGCACGTCCTGCAAGAAACATTTCCTCGCTTCTCTCTGAATGCAACCAAAAACCCAGTGTCGTTTGTTCTAACGGACTCGATTATATTCACTATAAATGAAATAAGTCTCGACTATTTACACAACGGTAGGATCTCCATTGTCATGAAGTCTTCCTGTGGGCACCCGATTTCGGTGAAGTTATAATTCGCATTCTTCCCTTAAAAAAGTGCCTTAATCCTTTACGGAATTCCGTCCAAAACAACAACATGGTGAATGAGCTTTTGTGAATAAACTTGGAACCATTAGTAGGCCATGTAAGCAATCTTCTTAAAGGCAAATAGTTACGTTCGGGAAACAATGAATACCCGATAATTTGGGTAAACTGGCATCTACCGTATTTGTATTGTTTCTTATCAATCCCTTGTGAATAGCGGACCAGTGTACTTAAGTCACCGAACTGCTTTCAATTGCATGTGTTTTTCAAATGTTTTTTTTTATTGGAGGTTTAACTACTCCCGTAAGCAACAGTTTGGGCTATAATTAGGGACCGGCCCCGAATTTAGGACAACTTGTTCTAGGAAGAGAGAGAGAGAGAGAGACTAAGCCGTTAGAAAAACACAACATCCATGCCTCACCTTGATTGGAACCGGACCCATCTGTTACGAATGATCAGAAGAAACCGCGTAGAATCCTGCGCTCCCAGGTCGGCCATTTTTCAGGAGTTTTGTGCCCGCTAGTGATTTCATGGCTTTGTCCACAATGTTGGACTCTCTTGCCAAATTCTTAACCTCCAGACTTCATTTTGTACTGCAGCATCTGGAATTTCTTCTTCAGCATCAATACGAGTTGGAGCCCTAGGGCCTTTTTGCTATAAATGAAAAAGGCAGGATAAATGGTATTATATCCTGTCGTTTTCATCTTACGTTGGAAATAGTTGAGGTTGCGGTCACCTATGAATGGGAGAGTTGACATTAAACAGAAGCCTGTTGTTGAATGTAACAATGCTTGATTCAATTCATAATGTACGGCAGTAATGACGTAGATACATAGAATGTTCACAAGAGACCCGATAACTTTCTTAATAAAATTGCAATTAGCAAGAGCTAAAACCGGAGAAAAAAAACTACTAAGCAGGAAAATACGAAGCTATTTCGCTGACGGCCACATGCACAGAGCAGAAAGAAATGAAAACTACAAAACAGGAAAATTTCGTATCAT
Organism: Macrothele yani; assembly: GCA_039090855.1. Lineage (NCBI taxonomy): Eukaryota > Metazoa > Arthropoda > Arachnida > Araneae > Macrothelidae > Macrothele > Macrothele yani. The sequence goes on along the minus strand of CM077015.1, from coordinate 111,097,672 downwards.
ATACACTTAAATCTTAGAGATATAACAATTTTTAAAAGATTTAGAACTGAAATACTCGCGTAAACACATCAACATACTAGTTACTCCCTACAATGGCGGCTTTTAATGAATGCCTGAAGTAGCACGCTCTTTGCCAGTCTATCCTCCAATGTCTTGATTGTATGTTACAGAACTATGTTCACGTTGAATTGGGCAGCCACATTTAATGATACAGATAACAGCTTCTTGACACAGGACAGAGAGAGAGAAAAAGTGTTCACACAGCCTTTCTGCTTCTGCAAACTCTACGAGAGTATTCCCAAATTGGTTTCTGTTGCCGTAACCGAAGTTATCTACCGAAGTTTAATTGTGATGCTGTTACACTATTTTTTCATTGAAATCTTCTATAATGGTCTTGAAGTGCTGCTTTCCCTTTATATTTAGATGCCGAATTTCTTTGCAAAATTGTTTAATTTCTTCCTCAGAATGACTTGTGGCAGGTACGCAAGCTTAAATAATCTGATTTTGGTAACGTTTTTGGTAAGAATAAGTTATCAACGTTTATTCTCAATTAAATAGTGCAATAAAAAGATATTTAAATGTGAATACAGCTGATAATTCCTTCTTTCTTCACATCCCAACAATGTAGTCTTGAATTATATCTTTTTGTTAGTTAGAAAATACGTCGTGCAGCTGTTTCCTAAGAATTTTCCACTTCAAGAAACTTTTCTTTCATTTTATTGTATATTATAAATCCAATGCCACTAGTTCTGCCAGTTTCTGTCCTGTAACAGTCAAAGAAATGTCCACTTTCTGTTCAGCAGGATCATCTCCATTTCTTCTTTCCTCACTTTGCCGTTTAGATGATCAGGTATGCAACATATATCGAATGCTGTAATTTATATGCAAACATGCTCGTGTCTTAAGGGGATGTTGTTACTGAAGAGATGGCCGTCCCGGTGGGGGAGTGGTCTGGATTCGGAATACCCGTGACTGAAAATTCCTTAAAACGAAAAGAAAAAAAATCTACAAAAACAAATATTATTTCTGCTTTGAAGTGAAACATGCTGTGCCGGAGATAAGACCACTTCATTGCTGAACGTTACTCGTATTCATATCAGTAGCTGAGAACCTGTTCTCCAACAATGTCAGCCAAAACAAATTAAAAAAAAAGACATACAGAAAAATTCTAGAGATCACCAAAAAAAAATTTTTGTTAACAAATGGTACAGAAAAGATCAATAGTGTGGTTGAAGTATTGTAAATTTCATTTGAAGAATCTAATATATGTTGCCAACGTGTAATAAAGATAAAGCTGAAATATTTGCAGCTGCAGATTACAAATGCGGTAGAAGGTGTATCTCATACATGATAATAGACCAAAACCATCTTTCCACCTGTGTGGTTTCATAGTGATTTTCGTAGGATATACAATGTTGTGATTGTAACCTTTGGCTCAATAACATGGCGCAATAACATGCGCAAAATCACAAACGTGGAAACGCATATAAAGTTAAACGCTGTCTTTCTACGTTAAATTAAATCAATATGTTCCAATCGCAGATTTAAAACACGAGATGTATTGACAATTAAAACACAATGCTTAAATTAACTGTAAATAACTCTCGTATTTTACTTCTGCAATTGGAACATATTGGTTTAATTTAACGTACAAAGACAGCCTTTAATTTGATATATGTTTCCACGTATGTGGTTTTGAGTAAGTAATGTACATATGGAATCTTGATATTCGTAATAATATGATTTTAAACCAAGAAACAAATATATGCAATATCAATCGCAAGGCAGCACTGTCTGAGGTTCTCTAGATGAAAAACGTTATTCGAAGTATAACGTTTAGTAGATCGGCAAATTTTCTGATATTTTAACATTCCAGGAACAATTAAAACAGTTTAAACCGTAATGGAGGTAAATTTATACATAAACACAACAGATTCATTCTTTCTGGAACTAGAGAAGGGTTCACACTGAGCAGTCTAATTTGCTAGACGCGGTAAGTCTGCACTTATGACGTCGAAATCCTAATCACTTATGCCACATTGTCTGATAGCATATCCTGTGCAAATCGAAATAGGTGCTTTATTCCTTCAGGTGTTGTGCTTTTTTGTGAATATGTAGCTCATACACAGTATAATGTTCAAAAGATTTATTTAATATATGCGTTTAAAGTTGCAAAGTTCAGTCATTCATTTATCAAATATATTAATGTTAAATGAAAACTTTATTGACAGGAATTTGTACAATTTCTATTGTGACGAATGCAATTCTTTTCCATACAGGAATTCTAATTTTATCTGGGTGTCTAATATATTTTGCCTGTTAACTGAAAATAAACAAGAGCTTCTCAATTCAAAAATATTAATAGCGATACTTCCTGTAAATTTCGTGTAAAAAGATTTTTTTATAAATAAAATTTTAAAAGCATTAGGTTATATATGCGAAGCCTTGATTGAAAATAGCCTTCTACCGACCAACCTAGGTAGTTGGCACAAGGAACTGTAGGTACTCCTACTCGTATAGTCTTGGTTAGAGAAGTTATAATCAAATGTTCATATGTAGAAGATTTTAGGAAGGGAGTGTCTGACCCCAGGTCTTAAACAACCCATTGAAATAGGGAGCTAGGAGCTTTGGGCTAGAGTGCCCGATAGGCAAGTGACACGGAAGCGAAGTAGAAAGGGGGAGGAAGACGCATTTATTTATTACCGGGGGCGAGTACTTGTAGTCCGACTGTTTCACGTGCCCATCCGACGCACGGCGGATATTTAGGGGATCGAGCGTTCGTACCTGCCTGCGATCGAACCTGAGACCCTTCCGGGGCAGTCTTGAACGTTGCCCACTAGGCCACTCGCTGCCCAAGTTAGAGAAGTTAATTGGGCATCGCCTTTTATAAAACTATATCGTCTGAGACGTTAGAAATTGTTCGACGCGTTCAATTTTCACATTTTCTTTTAGCCTGAGTTTCTAGACAAAAGTTGTAGTTAACAAAATCAATATATATATATATATATCCGCTACACTATTGGTAACACCATGGGTATTTAAAATAGATGTCAGTGTTTAAATATACAATACACCATGTTATCCTAAGTGTGTAGTATTTTTAAAAGTAGGATGCGGAGTCAAAGCATTTCCGGAAGAAAACAAAATAGCAGTATTGAACCACGTGAATCTGTTGCAGAGTCTCCCTTCTATTTTTTTTTCAGCTTCTGTGAAATTCACAAGTTTCCCGGTGACGTTGATCGAACCTACATCCCTGTACTCCTCAGCCGAATGTTAAAAATTGAACTACACCGACGTCATTTAACGCTGCAAATATATTGTCCTGACACGTGCTTCACATCTGCAATACATCATACTTTATGACCTATGCAGGGCTCATTGCATATTCTTTCTTTCTCCTCTTTCACCGCTAAGGCTGCTTAAGTAGGTTCCCCTCTCGTTGTTTGGTAAAAAAATTCCACGTTTTGAGAGAAGCCTTTTGCGTCACATCCACCACTGTAAATTTATTCTCTATCTGTTTCGTATGTTGGGAAAAGTCCAGTGTCTCACATACCCTGCGGTAAATTTATTTCTCTGTTTTGGGAGAAGTCTTCAGTGGTATTACTTACCCGATTGTAAATATAAGGTTTCTGTGGATTGAAAGCTACGAGAAGGCTTCGATTTCACATTCCCTACGATAAATTTATTTCTTTGTGTTGGGTGAAGTCTTCAGTGGTATCGAATCCCCGATTGTGAATTTATATCCTTGCGTTTCAAAAATTGCAAGATTTCTGATACCATCTCACATTTCCGATGGTACACGTAAAATTATTTCTCACTTTTAGGACTTCCTTTATATCAATTCCAAAATTTAAAATTTACTATCGCTCTGTCTCGAAATTTGCGAGAAATACTGTGTTTCACATTCCCGATGGTAAATTTATTTCTCTGTTTAAGGAGAATTCTTCAATGGCATCACTTCACCGACTGTGAATTTACGGTCTCTGTGTACCGAAAGTTGGGAGAGTTTTGGTGCTATCTCACATTCGCGATAGTCAGTCTACTTCCCTGTTTGAGAACTCTTCAACGGTATAACTTCCCAGATTGTAAATGTATGTCTCTTGTACCGAAAGTTGCGAAAAATCTAGTATTTCGTGTATCCGTCCATTTTCCGAGTTGCGTACATTTCCCAGCTGAATAATTAGCGGCAGACAGTAGAAGTCGTTCTTGATTGAAGGGATTCTCATATTAAAACTATTTCTGAAACGACATCTGTAATTCTGAAATTTGTTTTAAAAGCAATTTTAAGGGGCAAAATTCTGAGCGAAAAGAATAAATAATGACCAATCACGCTGTTAATTTTCTTGGCAAATATTAGCGATTAATTTTCGTACAATAAGTAAATATTCCGTACCGTCCCCAGTAGACTGAGTTGTTTAGAGTGTGCTGATTACAAACATATTTTTTTGGTTTAAACGGAAATTCGAATATATTTTTCTTTAATCACTTTCTAAATGAAATTTCGATCTAAGTATTACATAACAAAATACAATACTTCATTCATTCAATGAGGAAAATCAATTCAGGGCGCGAAGAGATATAGTCAATTTCTTCATCCGAAACACATGACAAATATCTTCATCCGAAACACATGACAAATTCATCCGAAACACATGACAAATACATACATTCTAATTTTCTGTACATTAAAAATCCCTAAATGGTAACTCATATTTCACTGATATTGAAGTAATTATTCCTTTGTGAATTGAATCTGGTAAACTGTTTTTTTCACTAGAACAAATCTGGAGTTTTACATTCTAAAGGATGATATATATTGTTTTGTGTTATGTTTAGTAATGCAATTGCAAGTTTATATTACATATAAAAGCAAATCCACCACCGCATGTAGCATAAATATCTAAGCAGTGCAGTGAAGTAACCTGTATAAAGTGTAAAATGCCACGCACGGGGATAACTGGTTTACCAGTTATTTGGGGAGCGGCGCCCCCACGGCCCGAGCTAACCTTGTGACTGGTCAACATCTGATGTCATGCCACCGCCTGTTTTTTGTTTTGGTGCTGTTGGTGTTTGCAGGGACGGCTGTTCATCCAGCTGTTGGGGAGTCGCGTCCCCACGTTCCCGAGCTCGTCTTGTGTCTCGCTTTTTCGTTTTTATTTATTTTCTCCACTGGCTAGTTGCCCGTGTTGTATTCTCTACCTAATCGCTACCACGTTATGTACTAACACCCCGGTCTTGTGGTTTTGTTACTCTCCACCACTAACTGTATTATATTAACCGCTCAGTTCGTAGGTTGCTGAGATTTCGTTTAGGTTCCCTTCCCGGATTTGTCTTCTTTGGATTTCTTTTTTTTCCTTTTAGCTGGTTTGGGTGCTAGACCTACCTGCATGTTTGCCGCGTGCGGAGACCCGTGAGGCGGAAATGGGATGTCTGGCGGCTAAGGTCGCAGGAGACCGGTTAAGTGCCTCCTGTGTACCAACACTCCTCTTCGACCCCGGCTTCGCTGTAAACGGGAGGCTAGAGACTAACCCACCTCTAGTCAGAAGTCTTGTACCAAGTTGTGTACAGGGCTTTAGCGGCTTTTTTGTCGTATAGCACGGCAGGGTAAGCCCGGGGGCTGTGGGATCATGCCAAAGGCGTTGGCATGACGGTACCCGGAGGCCGAAGTGTCCGCCGAGTGCGTGTGATCACAGCCAACGGACTATATCTGCAACGTATAAGCTCCAGAACTGTGTCCAGCGTCATTTTCTTGACTTGCAGACCTCCAGTTCTCCCTCGTAGGGCTCGGTGGTGGGTGGAGTAGTTTGCAGACGAATCCTCTTCCTTTTTTCCATGGGTAAAAACAAAAGAAAAACTCCAAATTTAAGTCGCCTGAGAAAATGATTATTGACAATGACTCTCCTTCGTCTTCTCAACCTACCAAGTCTCTTAACCTTAGACGATCTTTAGACCTTGACCTGGACCAAGAATGTGGAACCTCTTCTTCGGCAGCTGTTCCAGTCGCTCCGAAGCGTCGTCTCCCCTCGTTTGCTGTGACTACGCATGCTACACACTTAGTTGTGGAATCCATCGATCCGAATGAGAGACTGTCTACCAAATCTCCCTTTTTCATTTGTAAAGCTTTGGACGCTGCGGTTGGCCCCTTGAAGTCTGTGAGGAAGCTTCGCTCTGGGGACCTGCTTGTCCAAACTTGCAGTGTTTCTCAGAGTAACACTTTTCTGCACCTCACTAGTCTTCAAGGCATTCCTGTAAAAGTGACACCTCACCCGTTTCTTAACACCTCTCGGGGTGTTATTTCGGAGTTTGATCTCTTGCCATGCAGTGAAGAAGAATTGGTGACTGAACTTGCAGATCAAGGTGTTATTGCTGCACGTCGTATGATGTTTCGGCGCGATGGTTCTTTGATTAAGTCTAAAAATGTGATATTGACTTTTAACTCCCCGAAAGTTCCAACCGAAATCAAGGCTGGCTACTTGGTCTGTGGAGTTCGCCCGTACATTCCCAGTCCTCTGCGCTGTTTCAGGTGCCAGAGGTACGGGCATTCACAACGTTTCTGTAAGAGTTCCGCTCGTTGCGCTAATTGTGGCTCCAGTGAACATGACGGGGAGGGTTGCACTTCTGCGGCCTGCTGTGTTAACTGTGGTGAGGCCCATGCAGCTTACTCCCGCAACTGTATGAAATGGAAGGACGAGATGGCGATCCAGCGCCTCAAGACCCTGGAAGGCCTCTCGTACCCTGCTGCCAAGGCCAAGTTGGGTATACCCACCACCCGACAGCGTACTTTTGCCGCAGTAGTTCAGTCTCTGCCACAACCCGTGCAGCCCTTTGTTCCGCGCCCTGTAACTCTCGCCGCCCTTGCCAAGCGATCTACAGCTGACCAAGAGACACAGGTGTTTTTCCCCGAGCTCCAGATTTTTCGAATACCTGATTCTGGGCCTTCTCTTTTGCAGCCGACCGTCTCTTCCAGTTTCCAGCCGAAAGCCTGCACGTGCGGAAGACCCGGCCCTCAATCCGCAAAGGTGTGCAGTGTCCATCCAACTGTCTCGGCCTCAGCGAGGTCCCCACCCTCAACCAACATTATAGAGGAACATAGGGGAGGAGAGTGACAGTTCGTCCCCAGCCTCAAACAACATTGCAGAGGAACATGGGGGGAGGAGAGTGACAGTTCGTCCCCGCCCTCCGCCAGCATTGCAGAGGAGTGTGGGGGGAGGAGAGTGACTCATCCTTTGTGTAGTTGTGTTTAAAAAAAAAAATTATAATTATAATAGTAAATTAATAAATTTTTATATAAACCTAATTAACTACCTTGTCTTCACAGCTTTCATCATACTCTTTTTCAACTTTTACCAAGCCTGTCTGCTCTTAATCATTTTCCACGTTTTTAAAAATCTGTGGCTGATAGTTCTTTTTCTGGCGCTCTTTGGCCAAACCTGGCCCTTGCGCCACTAAAATCCACTAACCAACCAACCAAAGTGTAAAATGACAGTAGTGTGCTTCAGTGACCATTTGTATAAAGTTTCCTACTTTTCTTCCTTAAAAGTCTTTCTCACTTGAAAGTTTGCTATTTCGTCTTTACTTGGGTGTCGTAAAGCTTAAATGTCGCCTGGAGAACTGCAATAATTTTTAAGTTATTATGTCCATAAATCACACAGACTGATACCGCCGTAAAATAAACAGATCGTGAAGGTGAACCAAAACGCATATTTCTGCTGTAATGCCGAAGCGGAATTTTAGCGGTTGTCTTCATAAAAATGCTTGCAATATATATTTCCATATTGAAAAAATCCTTTCGAAGAGAAAAATACGGGGCTGCAGATGGTATAGTCATCAACGTTCGCTCGGAAAATTAACAGGATCCATCCTAAGAACGTACTGACGTTCGAACTAATAACTATCTGCCATGCGTCGGGTAGGCACGTAGAACCTCCCTAACTTGAGTACTCACCTCCAGGTTACAAAAAATAGAGCATTATTCTTTCTTTCTCGCAGAGACTAGATATGTAAATAGACACCACATATTTGGCTGGCAGGGATTTGAGATTTATATATGAGACTACATATGTAAATCTCAAATCCCTGCCCGCCAAAAATGCATTCCTTTATGAATAATTCACGATCAGAAACTGTTTAAAAACTGAGGCAAGTAACGGTGACGTAGCAAGGATTTCATTTCAAAGAGTACGTGATGTTGGAGATCCCATCTAACGCTCTTAGCCTATGTAGTAATTTAAGTTCAATTAAATTGTGGTTATACCTCCAATTAATAAGAAAAATATTTTTATAAGTGATCATACACAGTTAGTCCAGATAATTCCAGGAATAATTTTTTAACAAACTATGCGCGCCACCTCCTGGGCAACACATGAACTATTTCTGATGAAACTTCAGAAGCAATTGAAATTTGTTCACCCAGTTTCGCTTCGGCCGTCGTGTGCAGAGCACGTTATTTTCATACTGGAATTTTAATCTTGTTACACTTTATAGGATGTAGGAATGGGCTAATATCATGTTTTGCTTTAAATGTGTAAATGTGGTCGACAATGATTTGTGGACAATGAAGAAAAATCGAAGGACCTTCAACAAGCAATACTAATGAAAATGTGCAGTGTGTTCGCGATCTATGAATCTGCTTTGTTGGGACAGATGTAAGTTTTTCAAGTGTAGCTTTTCTTCTTACAGAATACAGTGGAAGTTCCGAATTTATTGGTAAAAATTACACAGAGAAATCATATTTACAACGTACACTATGTTATGTGCATTATAGTTTGCAATAATCTTCAACGTTGTTGTAAAGATATACATTTAATGCGATTATTTTTTAATTTGTTTAGAAGTATTCCCTACATCGAGATACGCTCGATTCTGGTGAACCTCCGATTCGAAAAACTGGTTGTGTCATGCTGAAACTACGTTTAATATTGTAATTTTGCACCATGCTCTAAAAATGTAGTGGTACAACATTAAGCGCTCTGCTAATCCTGACTGAAAAGTGGAACATCATTTAAGAGGTGTTTAATACCTGTTGTTATCCGTGGTTCAGCATTTAACCTGGTTATTTTGATAAACGTTCAAGGAGCTCCTAAACATTTCCGCTTCTTAAAACTTTGGTCTCTTTGTACCACAGAACGCAGAGGTTTGAGTATGACTTTTTGCAGGAAACATTTTTTAAAGTGTTACATGTAATTCCTAAAAATTAATAAAATGAGTTTATGCATAATACGTCTTACCACGGTCTAAGAAGAAGTTTCGTCTCAGGTATTTTCCAATTCTAAGATGTGCTAGCTCACTTCAGCTTAGAGAAATGGCTAATATTTCGTCTGGAAGTGATCGAATTGTTATGCAACATAGCTGTTACAGATGTTAAGGTGGGACAATCGTCCGACCATTAGTGTGCAATTTAAACTGGAAGATATTGAAAGCTTGCCAAAAACAAATGTATGTATAAATAGTTTCTTTACATATTATACTGCAATTAGCTTAAACATTATCTTGTCCAACACGTCTGTTTTCCTTCACGTTTGATTTTCAGAAAACACCAGATCAAGTGAAAAATAAAAACAATTTGAACATGAAATCTGAAAATTAACATTTTCGTTTTCTGATGAATTGTAATTATCAAGAAAATACTATTTGAGTGCCCCACTGTTTTTCTTTCTGTTATATATCGTTAAACTTTATACAGGGTGTTCGTAAACTGTTTTGACAAAAGAAGAGGGGTGATAGTACCCATCAAGACGAACAATATTTACAATGGAACCTAGGGTCGCATTTCCACTCTGAGTTTCAGAAAAGAGTAACTTTGAAATACGTCCAACAAGCACAAGTCGTCCCCTCAGACGACATTTCTTTCGTGCCGGAGAAGTAGCACATCGCCAGAACATCACTGTCAAGCATTTACCGTATGCAAATTGCCAGAGAAAAGACGCCGCTTCGAGAGATACAGCTGATTGGCTTATCAAGGTGCAGTAGACACTTCCTGAATGCCACATATCCCACACGACGGATTGAACGTGGTAGACATGTGGCTTGGCCTCCACGCTCACCGGACTTAAAACCACTGGACTTCTTCTGGGGTCATATGAAATCATTTGAGTAGGAGACGCCTGTGGACTCCGTGGAAGATCTCGTCGCGAGAATCGTTGTTGCAGCGGACAGGATAAACACGACACCAGGAGTCTTCGAGAGGGTGCGCCAGTCTTTCATTCGCCGGTGTGAATTGTGCAACGGAATCCGTGGTTGCCACTTTGAGCATCTACTTTGAGTCTGTCCCTGATCTCCATTAATGAGATTGTGCAACTTATGATGTCGTTCATTTTCTTTCTTTGCACTGCTGAGTGTTCAACTTGGACATCTAACTGTACTCTTTTCTCACACTCAGAGTGGAATGCGACCTTAGGTTCCATTGTAAATATTGTTCGTCTTGATGGGTACTATCGCCCTTCTTCTTTTGTCAAAACAGTTTCACGAACACCCGGCATACTGGAAAACACAGAATTCCAAGGTTTTCATTTGAATTTTGAGCGTTTAATGATTTCAAATTTATTTACAGCAATACGTAGGAGCACGGTGCTTAATTTCTGTATAAACATTCGGTAAGTAGAGGATGGACATGAATGTTTTCGCTCACTAAGAGGTTATTTATGTAAAAACTGTGATAAAGAATCGTTTTATGGCATGATGCACAAAAACTATCAGAGTTTTTGTTGCTGTAGATGAATGCTGAATGATAACTAGGTGGCACTGCCAGATCAAGGATTGAAAATTGCGTCTGTGCATGAATAGGCGCATAGTGTTAGGTGGTACAAAGAGACCAAATCACCCATACATATTTAGTGTAATTTCAGAATTTTGTTCGGAGTCCACTACCTGAACATAAAATCATAACAACTTGGTATGCAACGTCTAAGGAGACAGGGAATGTTGACGACAGAAAAAGAGCGCGCAGATCGGCTGTATGTGAAGAAATTGTTGATACGTTGCTGAAAGCTTTCATAAGAAGAACCTCGAAATCCACTCTCCAAGCTTCGTCAGAGCTCGTGCTCTCCTACTCTACATTGAAGAAAATTTTACACAAAACGCTACGTATGTATGCCCACAAAGTGCAGACATTTAAAACCTTGGGTCATTTGTTGTTCACTCCAATCACAAGGAGAAACTTAAGTGGGAAAGTTTTTCCTGCACCCCTTATAAGGAAAACTAGTGCTGAAGATGGGAAATCTTTAGATGTAACAGAGTAGTATTTTCATCTTTGTATATCTGACGGTATGTCAGCCTTGCTTAAGGATTAGACAACGCGCGGTGCGCTAATTTTTCATAAGATCTTTGATATACTGCCTACCTCTAATGCTGTGGATACATTCTCCACGTTGGCTGGACGACTGGCTTGTTTCCTTTTAAAGATTTCTCGTAAAAACGAACCTGTGTCTTAAAATTTTCGAATCATTTTCCCTAAATCATTTGTAGTCAAAGGCCCAAATTCAAGCCCTTAATGTTGTGAACGTGTGCTGCGTTATTAAGCTTTTATTTTTGTAAGACAACTTTGAGAGAAGTTCATCATCTTTTGTTGAAAATTATATTGCACTTTAAAATATTGTCTACACGCCCGGCAGCGAATTGACACATTCCTAGATGTTTGCTTTTATAGCAGCTTCTTTTATGCATTCCGTATTATTACTACAAGTAAGAAATCAATATCTGGACCACGCCAGCAGGTATATCTGTAGTTTTTCGTTGCTACCCATGAATGCAGTGCCACTGATCGACTGTGGAGGTATGTTTTGGAAAAAAAATTTCCGTGGAATTGTATTCCATCGCTTTTGAATTGCAGTTACCAAAATCGAAGTCTTTACATCGAATAGTTTGAATTGCAGCGCTCTTGAAATGCGAACTTTGATTATGTATACCCGGTATCTCTATAGCAGCTAGAACTATTAACATAATGAGAACAAGAAGACGGTCATAGTCAGTCAGACTGACCAATGAAATACTGCTCTATATTGCAGACTTACGAAACTCATAGGGGCATCTACATACTCACAAATTTCTTTTATAGAACAGTCAAAAACAAATCATCGTTTGAGGGTTGACGGCTCTTTCATTTTTAAGTACTTTACAACTTTAAAATATTTATTGCTGCGCTATCTCTGCAAACAGGTGAAACATTTTATAATGTATTTTGAACTTGCTTAGCTATTATTAGTAGAGAAGAATTATCAGCAGTAATATAAGAATATAAAAATGTTATATAAATTAAAAAATTTACTTCCGAGCTATTATTTTCATAGTGTTTTCTTCCTTCTTTCGGGTAAGGTGTTTTTTTCAGCCGCCTGCACTTCCGAATTCATAGAACGTCGTAGTACAGTGAAACTTCGCTTGTACGCTTTACGGCGGACTAGTGAAGAAAGTCTTATGATAGGAGGAAACGTCAAACCGAAATTGAGGAAAAGCAAAGTTTACAGGTATATATAATGTGTTCAAAATATAGAAATGCAATGTAAAGTAGTAGTTCTATTCTATACTACATAGTATGTATTGTAAACACATTTACGTAAGAAACAAAAAATTAAATATAACAATGTACGTTCTTAGATGATGGGATGTTGGGATACATTTTCAAACATTCGAATCACAATGTTTGGGATTAGCGAGGTTTACGTGACCATTATGATTTTTACCGCACTAATCATTTATAATCATTGTTAACTTCAGGTCATGATTCTGCCTCCATTTTGCAACAAGCCGGAGTGTACAGTATACCGATAATTAATCAGAATAACCAAACTGTATCTCAATACATCAGAAGCCCAAAAAGAAATATTAAACTACGTTTGTTGGAACACTTAGCAAATTGGAATAAAAAGAGATGAAAATCTCACTAATATAATTTTGTATGGAAAACCAAACTGTCTCTTAATGGGAAAATGTGCAAATCCGTGTTCAACATAATACCTGGAAAGCAATTTTCACAACTGAATCGTTAATGATTGAGAAAAGCAAACCACTTACCTGTAATACTATTAATTATCTACTGCTTTCTTTAGCTTAGAAAAATCAGTTGACAATCGAAATATCAGTTACACATAATAATAAGAAAAAAATTAATGACATTTTATATTTACACCACTTTGAATGGGGATGTTGAAAGTTGTAACATGTGCTTCCGCAGTACCAAACATTCACACGCAGGCAGATGAGAAATCATTAGGCCTAGTCCTGGCTCAGTCACCGTTGAAGATGCCCTGGAGATACAAGTGCGAAACACGTCCGGAGTGATGGAAGATTTATTGTTGATAAGCTTTTGAATCAGAAACCAGTATGTAACTTCCTACATGTTTATGAGACTTATTAATAAGGTAATGGGAGTGACAATTTTTCACTAATGATAATAAAGACATTCCCTAAATTAAGTTTAGTCCCAAGCATCTAAGCCTATGGTTCGGCCTTTACACTAAAACTCGATAACATGTAGGGCCTCAAGGCAGGTTTCGAAAGCGGAAAATCTCTTATGTCTGATTTCCAGTCCTCCAATGTTGCAGAGAACTGACTTTGTAGGAAATCGGCAATGGAGAGTTGCGAACCGGGCCGTACTTGTATAGAGACATTTACTAACTGTAATGAGAATAGGATAAAACGTGAACCCCTTCCAATTTACAGCGGACTATCAGATTTGTGGTGGAGAGATGGAGATTTTGTTGTTACTTAACAGGAAAAGTCTCCCAAAAGAAACGAAACTCACACAATGTGTGCACTTCCATAATGAAGATTAAATATGAATGCATACAGCATTTACCATTGATTTCATAAAATTTATTTTACTCAGACGTCCCAGTTGTCAGACAAAAACAAGGTTGGAAGTTGTTTTCCTCATCACCTTTTCATTGAAAACTTTCTGTCAAGGCAGAAATATACGTCATCAATTCTCAGCTTGTTATACTTCTCGTAACGAGACTATTCGTAGCAGTAACTATATCTGGTTGTGAATCATTCGTAAAGCGATTGTATTCGTCGAAAATTGTAATGAAACCATCTTTGAAGTATCATAATGAGAAAAACGGATTATGATACTGCGTGTACGGTACCCGCACGACATTTAATGTAGTAACTGAGTTTGTTAAATGGTAGCTGTCGATGTGTAAATAAACTGAAGCCAGTCATCCTTCACTTTGGTCTTCGTAAATACTCCATTTTTCCACATGGGTATTTCAGTGTCCGCAAATTAGGTCATATATCCTGTTCAGGACAGTAAATTTCTAGAGCATAGCTGAGTTCCTTAAGCACAGAAATACCCCCATTGTAAAGAAAAATTGAAATACAACCTTTGAAAAATTGAATAATAAAACAATAAAACGAAATTAGGGAAATACAACATGTTCGAAAACAAGTTCACGCTTTTGCGGAGCCAAAAACTATTTATAAAGTTTTAGGGTTTTTTTGTTGTTTTTTTTTTGCGATAGACGGCACATTTGTTTTATTAATTTTAATTTTCTTTCTCGGAAAAAGATGTTTAACGTAGCAATTTCAGTAAGATCTTTATATGAATAAGTAGTAATAACGTTAAACGATTTTCACGTTCTCATTTTTACCAAGGCATATAAGAATAACACACTTAACCTATCCAAAAAATATGAACTTATGTTACGGCAAATTGGATAACACGAACAACTATTTGACAAAATCCAATCTTTGTAAAGAATGAATATTACACTTTCAGCAGATTGTCCTTCACTAAGAAAGCCAAAGATGTGAGCTTAATCTAAAAAAACCACTGCTCTGTACACAAGGATAAGTCCACCATTTTTCTTTCTTTCTTCATCGGAAAGTTCGTTCATTAATTTATGACGCAGTGAAATTTTTTTCCTGAATGTTGTAGAGAACGTTTTTCTAAATTTTGAAAAGGGAATGTCTTACTGAAACTTAGCGGATATAAGCTGATACCTTACAGCATTGCGATCCTCACGAAAATCCCCGAAGGTTAGATGATATCTAATATTGGTTAATTTAGATAAAAGGGATTTTAGCGCATTTTATGAAAAAGAAAAAAAGTGATACGTGATGAAACAAATTTATGAAAATTTAAAAAATCTATATATTCCAATATATGAGGAATAAAGATTCTGAACCTTGTATATTTAAAAATATATACTTATTGCAGAAGAAATTGATGTGAAATTCAATGTAACAAGATCGAAGAGCACCCATTTTAACAAGTGAAAGACTCTATTTAAGCGATAATCTTCGAAATTAAATTGTATCTCATTAATATTCTCATCTATCATGTACATAAAAAGGTACTGCTCCAAATGTCCTCTGCCGAGAGAATTTTCATACGTAAGTACCACTTGTTCCATAATTTTATCCAACCTTCGACTTGTGCAAAGTTGAAGGCGTTAAACATACGCCATAAGCAATATTGTAAAGAACTTTTTTCAGATTATTTATATATATATATTTTTAAACAAATTACTGCAACTGAATTTAAAGTAATTGACCTGTACTGCCAAACAGAAGTCATCGCTCTTTCCACATTAATATGTGAGTCACGGAAAAATGTTTATCGGTCACCAACGAGAATCGCATCCAGGCTCTTCCAGGCTTTCTTTCCAGGCCGCTGTGGTGCAGTAGTAGCATGTCGGGCGTGTTACTGAAAGAGCCTGGTTTCGATTCCCGGGACCGGCCGATGATAATTTTTCCCATGACACATTTATTAACGTGGATTGAGTGATTACTTTTGTTTGGTCTATCCTGCTTTAGTGTAAATCATCACATTTCACAAAAAAATTTTAGAACGTCATTTGTAAAAATGATTGAACTTATATAATAGGTTTGTCCGTACGTTGGTCCGTCAGTCCGTCAGTGTACACCATATCTCTCAAACTATTATTCAGATTTAAAAAAATAATTTTGCTTTGAGAATCTTAAATTATGAGAATAACGATAATTGAATTCCGTTCTTTTCCGATGTAGAACTTAGCCCGTAGAGGATGTAAAAACAGATGGTAACGAATTCAAAATATATTTTATGGAATATATATGCTTCTTAATATCCGATTGGAACAACTTTCTTCCTTTCGGCTTCAATTATGAAAAAGAAAGACTATTTTTGGCACAGTTTTGTTTTCAAGTAACACACAGGCTTTGTGCTAGGGTGCGTAAAGTTCAATTCCGATATCGCCGATATCACTGTTCCTAAAAGTTCGATTTTAAAAATTATTCCTGCATCGGTAACAGCTCTTGATGGGAAATGTTTTGTATATAATTCCTAATTTATGGTAAGGACTGGTTTCTCCACCAAAGTCCATAGGATTTGTTTCTGCCCCTGATTATTTTATTTGCACCAAAATCAGAGCTTTTGAAAATTCGACTGAAAACTTCTTTCGTGGGTAGTTACCATACACGTCGGAAATGGTTTTTAGAACTCCTCCTGCAAAAAATAGCGCATAGATTTCCAGCCAACGAGAACCTTACTTCTGACAACATCTTTTGTTCTAAGATACAGATTTGAGAAATTCCTGTTTAGTCTGAGATCTCTTTCGGTGCGAAATATTTCTCATATAGTGTGTAGTTTAAATTTTTTCAAGAAATGCGTGGATTTTCAGTTAGTAGCGTTAATGAAAATTGCGTTTTCCGTTATATCTTTGTATGTAATGCTCCGATTTAAAAAGTTCTTCCTGCAGCAGATACAGCTTTTGAGGGAAATGTTTTGATTATAATGTCTAAATTTCAGTACAAGATTATAGTATCTACTACGGCGTGTAAGGGTTTATTTCTGCCCCAGACTTATTTTTAACAGAATATAAGATTCTGAAAACTCCATCTGAAAAACTTCTTTCCTGTACCGATAACAATCACCTTGGGAAATCTTTTCAAAATACTTTCTACTTAAAATTATAAATGGTTTTCCCTTCAGGGGGCGTAGAAACATATATATTATTTTTCGATATCCGTTCTGCTAAGCGTGTAACTTCAGGAATCCTTTCCTTGTTGGAGAACGTTTCCGCTCTCAAATTTTCCTCATGTAATTTCTGATTTTCCTTAACGCACAATTTTGCCACTACATGGCAAAAGATTACGTGTCCGTTAACACTAGCAGGACAACGAACACTATTTAGAAATATTTTTTTGGTTTGATACTACTAACTATGAAAACTCTGTGTGTGTTTTCTTTCCAAAGTAATGCAAGATTTCGCCACTACTGAGCGCCAGGGAACAAACTATTTTTCTTACTATTGCTGCTTCTAAGTGTGCGATTTAGAAAAATCTTTCAACACCGGATGGTATCTACATTGTGCAGTAATTAAGCTTACTGTTTTAGGTGATTTTTAGTGCACAATTCAGTTGGTGGGTTTTTTTGGTGTACGTCTGATTGCATCTGTATCTCTATTTCTAAAAGAAAATATTGAGGCATTTTTTTACTGTGTGCAAATCACCAAAATAAAGATGTGGAGTATTATCCTCCTTAAATAAATCACAGGTTACCCGCTAGGGGCGTGAAGTTCAATACATTTTTTTCGCTATTCTGCTAACCGGAGGAGTATTTGAAAAGTTAATTTTCTTTAGCACAGGTTTTTTCATGAAAACTATTTTTAACCTACTTTCAGCAATCCTATTTTGCAAAAATTACCCTCTAGAAGGCGAAGATTTATATCATGTTTACAAATAAGAAATGAAAATCCCATTTGAAGATGACATTCACAGAATTTCACCTCGATAACTGCAAAACCGCCACCCCAGTGGCTTAGTTGTCCACGCGATGGCGCCTGACCATTCGTCGGAGATGTGTCCGGGTTGAACTCCCGGTGAGGCATGGATGTAATGTTTGTCTTACGGTTCTGGCTCTCTCCCTTCCCTGGAACCAGTGGCCCTAAGTTAGTTCTTTAGCAATTGAGGAGAAGTCCAATATTGACGCTGAGATGGTTAAGTACAATGACTCTTCGTCATATATATTTTTAAGTGAGCGAAAATTAATACACTGTTCATTCTATAATTCTTATTCTTTCCATACCTTCATCATGTGTCAAATTTTTGTGTTTCTTGTTTGTGGGTTTAACGACTACCGTGTGCAACACGATGAGATATAGTTAGCCTTCCGTCCATAATTTCGAAGCACTGGTTTCAGGGAAAAGACAGGACCGTAAGATAAACACATCATCCATGCCTGACTAGGATTTGAATCCAGACACATCTTAGATGAAAGACCAGGATCCAGCTTTTACAGCACAACGTAATCGGGGTGGTATGTGTCGAAATAGTACCGTTACTAAAATAAAGTCAAGTTCTCAGACGTTACGGATTTTCAAAAAATCTGCAACATTTGAACTTTTAGGAAAGTCATGCTTAAAAGCACTGTACGTTTCTTTATTCTAGTGGGGTTTATTAGTTTTGAAATTCGTTTTCTTTTCAGCAGCATAAAATGACACATGTAAGCAGCTATTCCAAGAAAAAGTCTAAATGTTGATTAGCAGTGGCAAAAATATTGTTAAAAATTTCTTTGTTCGTAAAGGGTTAAAGTACAACTTCAACATTCTGCCTTAGATTTCACAATCTGATTAAACTTAGAACCCAACATGTAAGTACGAATACAGGCTCCATGACAAAGATTTCCCACTGGAAGCATGTACTACCAAAAATCTGTGGTCTCTTTATTAAAAAACACCTGCAAAAATATTCCATTGGATTCGGTGTAAAAACACAAAACCTCTTTTCAGTAATTAGACGTGATAGAGAGATGGTTCCAACTGTTTCCCGCATTGGAGTGTATAATATTCCTGTATTGGACAAAAATGGGCAACCGGCAGATCTTTGTTATGTGGGCTCGACTTCCGAAGCCTAGGTATTCGCTGGGCTAAACTTCGATATTCCCTCCGTAAGAAATCTGCTACCTCGACATTGTAAAAAACTGTTATTGAAAAGGACTTAAGACCTTACTGGGACAATGTGAACTTACTATCAACAACTTCCAATAAAGGCTGTATGCTCTTCACTGAGAGAATATTTATCTTTAAACTGGGACCAAAATGCTGTACTGAGGACGTGCCTGTATACATTCCCAATGCCTGGAGAAACTTGGTTCTACAATACTCAAGGGGAAGTATCTTAATAATTACAAGTACTTTATACAATTTGTAGTGAATGGCAATGACTTTGTGTTTTCATTTACATAATATATATCCCTTGTGCTCCTATCTGTCATTATTTAACCTTGTGCCGTTCTAATCTGATTTCACTCATTGGCCTGATGATGCGACCATAGTGGTTAGCGAAAGTGCTTGCCAGAGCTTTTATCAAACATGTTTTTAAATTGTAAATGAAGACGCTTTTAAATCATACGTTTTTTAAAAAATAATTTAGTGATGTGTGTGCTTTGCATCCAAAAAAAATGTTACCGTGCTTTGACAGCAATATCAATCTTCTTACGTACAATTAGCACGAAATATCTTTGGTTCTTATGCTTACACTTTCTTCTTCGTAAATAAAATGCAATCATCTAAATACAGAGCTTGTGTATTATGTAAAAAATCGAAGTGTTGTGATGATATACGCAGTTATTCAAGAATATTATTTCAAATACATATCGGTACTTGAGTCCGGTCAAGATATTACATTTGGCTATTCTCTTCCTGCTCATAATATGATAATCTTAACTGAGGCGTACTCTTTTCTTAATTTTCCTTCCCGAAAAGGCTGGTTAAAGGACATATCGGATGTTAAATATATCGGGCTGTGAATCATTCGTAAAGCGATTGGATTCGTCGAAAATGATAATGAAACCATCTTTGAATTATCATAATGAGAAAAAAGGATTATGATACTGCGTGTACGATACCCGCGCGACAGTCAATGTAGTTACTGAGATTGTTAAATGGTAGCTGTCAACGTGTAAATAAATTGTAGCCAGTCATCCTTTACCTTGGTCTTCGTAAATACTCCATTTTTTCACATGTGTATTTCAGTGCCCTCAAATTAGGTCATATATCCTGTTCAGGACAGTAAATTTCTAGAGCATAGCTGTGTTTCTAAAGCACAGAAATACAACCTATGTAAATAAAAATTGAAACACAAGCTTTTTAAAATTGAATAATAAAACAATAAAAGGAAATAAGGGAAATACAACATGTTCGAACACAAGTTCACGCTTTTGCGGTGCCAAAAACTATTTAGAAAGTTTTAGGATTTTTTTTTTTTTAATTTTTTGTTTTGCGATAGACTTCACATTTGTTTTAATAATTTTAATTTTCTTTCTCGGAAAATGATGTTTAACCTAGCAATTTCAGTAAGATCTTTATAACAATATCTAGTATAAATGTTAAACGATGTTCACGTTCTCATTTTTACCAAGGCATGTAAGAATAACACAATTAACCTGTCCAAAAAAAATGAACTTATGTTTCGGCATATTGGATAACACAAACAACTATTTGTCAAAATCCAATCTTCGTAAAGAATTAATATTACACTTTCAGCCGATTGTCCTTCACTAAGAAAGCCAAAGATGTGAGCTTAATCTAAAAAAAACCACTGCTCTGTACACAAGGATAAGTCCACCATTTTTCTTTCTTTCTTCATCGGAAAGTTGGTTCATTACTTTATGACGCAGTGAAATTTTTTTTTCCTAAATGTTGTAGAGAACGTTTTTCTAAATTTTGAAAAAGGAATCTCTTAATGAAATTTAGCGGATATAAGCTCATGCCTTACAGCATTGCGATCCTCACGAAAATCACCGAAGATTAGATGATATCTGATATTGGTTAATTTAAATACAAGGGATTTTAGCGCATTTTATGAAAAAGAAAAAAAGTGATACGTGATGAAACAAATTTATGAAATTTTAAAAAATCTATATATTCCAATATATGAAGAATAAAGATTCTGAACCGTGTATATTTAAAAATATATACTTATTGCAGAAGAAATTGATATGAAAGGCATTGTGACAAGATCGAAGAGCACCCATTTTAACAAGGGAAATAACCTATTTTAGCGATAACCTTCGAAATAAAATTTTATCTCATTAATATTCTCATCTATGATGTACATAAAAAGGTACTGCTCCAAATGTCCTCTGCCGAGAAAATTTTCATACGTAAGTACCATTTGTTCCACAATTTTATCCAGACTTCGACTTGTGCTACGTTGAAGGCGCTAAACATACACCATGAGCAATATTGGTAAAAACTTTTTACAAATTATTTATATAAATTTTTTTAAACAAATTACTGCAACTGAATTTAAAGTACTTGGCCTATACTGCCAAACAGAAGTCATCGGTCTTTCCGCATTAATATGTGAGTCACGGAAAAATGTTCATCGGTGACCACCGGGAATCAAATCCAGGCTCCTCCCGGCTTTCTTTCCAGGCCGCTGTGGTGCAGTAGTAGCATGTCGGGCGCGTTACTGGAAGAGCCTGGTTTCGATTCCCGGGGCCGGCCGATGATAATTTTTCCGTGACTCATTTATTAACGTGCATTGAGCGATGACTTCTAGTTGGTCTATCCTGCTTTAGTGTAAATCATCACATTTCACAAAAAAATTTTAGAACGTCATTTGTAAAAACAATTGAACTTATATAATAAGTTTGTCCGTCCGTGGACACCATATCTCTCCAACTATTATTCAGATTTAAAAAAATAATTTTGCTTTGAGAATCTTAAATTATGAGAATAACGATAATTGAATTCCGTTCTTTTCCGATGTAGAACTTTGCCCGTAGAGGATGTAAAGACAGATGGTAACGAATTCAAAATATATTTTATGGCATATATATGCTTCTTAAAATCCGATTGGAACAACTTTCTTCATTTCGGCTTCAATTATGAAAAAGACTATTTTTGGCACAGTTTTGTTTTCAAGTAACACAGAGGCTTTGTGCCAGGGTGCCTAAAGTGAAATATCGATTTCGCCGATATCACTGTTCCTAAAAGTTCGATTTTAAAAATTATTTCTGCATCGGAAACAGCTCTTGATGGAAAATGTTTTGTATATAAATCCTAATTTATGGTAAGGACTGGTTTCTCCACCAAGGTCCATAAGGTTTGTTTCTGCTTCTGAATATTTTATTTGCATCAAAATCTGAGGTTTTGAAAATTCGACTGAAAATTTCTTTCGTGGGTAGTTACCATACACGTCGGAAATGGTTTTTAAAACTCCTCCTGCAAAAAATAGCGCATAGTTTCTAGCCAACGACACAAGTAATTTCCTTTATTCTGACAACATCTTTAGTTCTAAGGGTCAGATTTGAGAAATCCCTGTTTAGTGTGAGATTTCTTCCGGTGCGAAATATTTCTTATATAGTGTGTAGTTTAAATTTTTTCAAGAAATGCATGGATTTTGAGTTAGTAGCGTAAATGAAAATTGTGTTGTCCGTTATATCTCTGTTCGTAATGCTCCGATTTAAAAAATTCTTCCTGCTGCGAATAGAGCTCTCGAAAGAAATGTATTGATTATAATGTCTACTTTTCAGTCCGAAATTATAGTATCTACTACGGAGTGTAAGGGTTTATTTCTGCCTCAGACTTATTTTTAACAGAACCTAAGATTCTGAAAACTCCAATTGAAAAATTTATTTGGTGTACTGGTAACAATCACCTTGGGAAATCTTTTCAAAATACTTTCTACTTAAAATTATAAATGGTTTTCCCTCCAGGTGTTGTAACGTATACTCTATATTCACTTTCCTTTTGATTTTACTATCTCTGGTTATTTTATTTTACTATGTAAATTATCTTCCTACTGAACGGAATATTATTTCACCCCGCTGAATGAGATCTGGCAATGAGTGTAAGTCATGACGTGGTGGTAGCTCGTATATAGGCGCGTTCATCGAGAAGTGTGTGTCGTTGCGTTGTAGTTGTGTTGTTGTGTGGTTGTGTAGTTGTTGCGTTGGAGTTGAGGGTTGTGTTGGTTGCGTTGGAGTTGTGTTGTTGCGTTGGAGTTGTGTTGTTATGTAGAAGTGATATATGAGTGCCTTAGTTGACCAGGAGTCTTCATAATAAACAAGTTGTTCTGTAAGTTCAGTCTTTCTCAATTCTTAGTTTTGTCAGACCTCTGTCTGGCTGTTAGGTTTATGACTTTGATTACTTAATATAAATAACCAGCGTTGAGACTTTGTTTAAGTTCATAATTAACGAGTAACAACACCCTTTTGGGAATTCATTATTTTGAAGCGTAGAGCATTATTCATTCATAATAATTAGCTTAGCAAAAAGATAAACAAAGCTAATTCATTATAATTGGCGCCCGAACTTTTCTCGAACACGAGATCCTGACTATTATTACCCATGGCTTCCTTACCTGAGACAACTGCAAATTTCCACCTTCCGGCAAGTCTCGAGGGTAATGGTGTTTGTTTGGACAATTTGTACGAAGCCTGTGGCTCTGACTTGGATATGAATAATCTACACATCCCGAAGCATTCTTCACCATTTCGGAATGCACCAGCTTCTTATCACTCTGAGTCGCGGGTCGTAGCTGAGGGAATTCAATCCTCTCAGCGAAGCAGAATGCTTGCCCATTTCGTGCCGCATGCAGGAACAATTTATTTCAATGGTTTGGAGGGGTCTTTAAAGTTCCTCGAAGATCTGGAAGACCATTTTGATTTATATAATATTCCGGAAGACTGCAAGGTCCAAATTGCCGGAACTTGCTTGAGAGATACCGCCAAGACCTGGTATCGGCAGTGGCGAGGGTCGAACCCGGATTCTCATTATGAGAATTTCCGTGCAGAATTCTTGGAGGTCTTTCCTTTCGGCCTCAGTCGAGCTAGCCTTGCTCAACAGCTGTTTTCTCGTCAGCAGGGTCCCAATGATAGCCCTGTTGCATTTGCGTTGGAAACTACACGCCTATATAATCTATGGGATCCACATGCCAGTTATGTTGACATGTTGGATACCCTCGTACAGCAGCTCGACCCATTCTTACAAGATTTTCTTGAGGTTCGACACCCTACCACTATTCATGAATGCCTTCGCCTCATACGCACGTATGAAGAGCGATATGGCAAACATGCTTCAACTCACCATGCTCGGGCACCCCGCGAGGCTTATTCCGAAAACCCTCAGCGGCATAATAGACAAAACTTTCAGCGCGAGCATACACACGTGCCCACCCAAGCTTCATACGTTCCACCACACAGAAGAGTGGCGAACCAGCAACGAGTTTCGGAGCAAGCTACGGGGTATCGTCATAATGCACAGTATGCTCGACCCCGTTCCACTCAGCAGCATTCGGAACGTTATCATGCTCAGGGCAATAATAATTTTTCTGCCCGTGCTGAGGGCAGACGTAACGAAAATGAAAATGTCAACAGACACGCGGAGTTCCCGACGCAGGGTGCACGCAATTTTCCTTATCGTGAAAATTTTCCCGATACCCGGCAGGGTCGAGGTTTCCGACCACATGATAACACCACCAGAATTCCTTTAAACTTCCACAGGAAGTAGACGAAGGGTCGGTCCTGCTTCCTGATACCAAACATCCTGACCCTAAAACAGTATTAGTGACTGTTCAAACTCCTCAGTTGCCTGATGTATTCTTGACACTTGAAGACATTATTGTCGAGACAAAGTTCGACACTGGGTCTGAGATATCAGCCCTAAATACAAAGTTTTGCAATGATGTTTTTTCTGCAATACATGTTCAGCCTGCAACGCAGTATTTGCGAGGTGCAAATAACGAAATCTTCAGTATCGCAGGAACTGTCACATTATCTTTAGGGCTGGGAAAAGCTCGTTTTACACATTCTTTCCTGCTTATAGACGAGCTACCCGTGAAATGTCTCATGGGTATGGACTTTATTAACAAGTTTCAAATAACTTTGAATTTTGTACAACATGTGATTTCCTTTCCGGAACCTGTCGAAATGATTCCGACGGTTCCTGTAGATATTACGAGTTTATTGTTGAGTGACCAATTGAATGAGGGGCAACGAGACCAGCTTTCTCTCCTTTTACAGGAAAGCCCTGGTTTATTTTCGGATCAACCTGGTTTCACACAGGTGGTTTATCATGTTATTGACACTGATGGTTCGAAACCCATTGCGACGAAACCTTACCCTTGTGCTCCACATAAAAAACAGGAAATGCAACGTCAAATTGCGGACATGATTAAGCAAGGCATAATCAGGGAGTCAACAAGCGCCTGGGCGGCTCCTGCCTTCTTGGTTCCAAAGAAACAACCAAATGAATTTCGTTTCGTGACAGATTTTCGCAAACTCAACCAAGTCACAAAAACAATCAATTATCCCCTACCTGTCATGTCACATATTCTAAATGACTTGTCGTCAACCAAATGGATGTCAACTTTGGATTTGGCGAGTGGATATTGGCAGGTGGCAGTACATCCGGACTCGGTCGATAAAACAGGCTTTGTGACTCCTTTTGGGGCCTATGAATATTTACGTATGCCTTTTGGTTTAGCTTCTGCACCTGCTACTTTCCAAAAGCTTATGGACACGGTTCTCAGACCTGTCCTGGGTCCACATGTGCATGTCTATGTGGATGATATTATTATAACATCAGAGACTTTTGACGAGCACCTTTCTCTGCTCAAACAGGTGTTCCAACTTATATACAATGCTGGCTTGACGTTAAAACCTAGTAAATGCCAGATAGCTAGGGACGAGATTGTATATCTGGGGTTGAAAATTACTCCCCAAGGCTTATTCACTGATAATGAAAAAATTAGGCCTATTGCTGACTTTCCTCGGCCTAAAACAGCAAAAGAACTATCCCGCTTTCTGGGAATGACCGGATGGTATCAGCAGTTCGTCCCCGCTTATGCTACAATATGTGAGCCATTGTATGCTTTAAAGCGTAAATACAAGAAGTTTATTTGGACACCTGAAGCGAACGCTGCATTCGAAACACTGAAGTCTGCATTGACTCAGCCTCCGGTGTTGGCTTTCCCGGATCATTCTAAAGAATTTGATATTTATACTGATGCATCCGGAGTTGGTCTTGGTTGCGTTTTGTCACAAGCTGGGCATCCAATAGCTTTTGCGTCTCGTACTTTAGCCAAAGCTGAACGCAATTATTCAGCTACGGAACGTGAATGTCTTGCTGTTGTGTATGCACTGAATAAATTTCAATGTTATCTTAACGAATTGACAGTTAGCATAATTACGGATCATTCTGCCCTTCAGTATTTGAATTCTGCTAAACACCTATCTCACAGACTTATGAAGTGGGCTCTGAAGTTACAAGAGAGCAATATCAAAATTTCGTATCAGCCAGGTAATAAGAATCAATTACCGGACGCATTATCTCGCGTTCCGATTAGTGGGGTCCCCACCGAAACTACTCCTGGATGTCAGCCTTTACTTCTGATAGCTGATATCACATCCAGAGAGCAGATAATGGCAGAATTAATAAATGATCCAGATTTTGGGGATATTTACAATTTTTTGCTTGCGGGTTCGCCCCTACCAAGTGATCCTTCTCTGGCTGGAAGGTCACAACATTTTGAAGTAATAGAGGGTCTTCTTTATTATACAAAGTCTCGGACTACTAGGGCAGAGTTTCGCCCATGTATTCCGCGAACCCTCAGAATGGCTCTTTTAAATGAATTTCATGACAAACCTCTTGCAGGCCATTTAGGTATTCGCAAGACCCGTTGTAAATTGCGGGATGTTGCCTATTGGCCTGGAATGTACCAAAGTGTGCTCGCATACGTTCAATCATGTCACTTGTGTCAGATTAATAATTACCGTAATGTAAGACCGGCCGGTCACTTGAAATCTAGTTCAAGTTCTCATGTATTTGATATTATTTCCATAGATTTATTGGGACCTTATCCATTATCTGTTAAAAATAAAGCTCGTTATGTTTTAGTACTAACTGATAATTTTTCTAAATGGGTTGAAGTTTTTCCCATTAAAGCCGCTACGGCTGAGATTATTTGTAATGTCTTAGTTAATGAAGTATTTTCTAGATATGGTGCACCTAATAAAGTAGTTTCGGATAATGGTCCTCAATTTATTTCTGACATTTTTGAAAGAATGTGTGCGATATTACACATTAAACACAAATTCATTTCCCCATATCATCCCCAGAGTAATCCTGCAGAACGCGTTAACCGAACGCTAGTGAAAATGATTGCGACTTTCGTAATGGACCACCATGAAAGATGGGATGACCATTTAGAACTTTTTGCGTTCGCCCTCCGCTCGTCTGTCCACGAGTCTACTAAAATTACTCCTGCAGAACTTTTTCTGGGTCGCAAAATTAAAACCCCTTTTGAAAATTTAACGGGGATTATCGACGAACTAAATCAGCGACCAACTCCGCAATCAGTACACATTATGGCAGAAAAAGCTCGTGTTGCAATGCTAGGAGCACAAGCGGCTCAAGCACGATATTATAATTCTAGGCGTAGGGAACCAGATCTTGTCGTTGGAGATCTCACTCTCGTGGAAACGCACTTCCAGTCTTCTGTTTCGCATACTTTAGTGAAGAAATTTGCACCCAGCTACGAAGGTCCATATCGGGTGGCAAATGTCTTTGAAAATAATATTGTTCTGGAGAAACCGAACAACAATTTTCAATATGTACATGTTGATCAATGTCGCAAGTATCACGAACGGGATATCGAGTTCATTATCAATCCTACTCAACCTTCTGTTCCACAGACTCAAGAATCTATATCTCATGTTCAACCGCCAGAAATTGTGGACGACCCACCGAACATTTTTGACGAATCACCAGTGATTTTTCCTTCACCCTCCCCCCTCCAGACGAGTTTCTACAACCGCAACCTGATTCTCCCGTGAGACCAAGGCTCGATTCGCGTTCGTCGAATACTAGTATCGTTCCTTTCCCTCCAACCATTGCCAAGACTATTGCTGCGCCGTTTCCGGCTAACTCTGCACCAACGCGGGATACTTCTTCTTTGAATATCTCATCGGAAAGTATTCCTATAGGCAAATCCAAACATCGCCCTGCACGACCGCTGAGTTACAGCAGCGGCTCAGAGGCGTCGGACATTTCGGATTTGTCAGTTATGAATCCAACATTTAATATTCCACACCGTCCAGCACCACCAAAAGCTGGGCGCAAACGTCACTTGTCTCCCCAATCTGCTTCGCCGCAACAGCGACGAAGGCAGAAATCTTTGCATCCGCCCGGGTTTCGCCCCTGGAACCTCCGTTCAGGGCAAACAGGGCCGATGCCGGCTACTACTATCATGCCCCGTGGGCGTAAACGAAAACAAGCGATGTGGCCGGAGACACGTCCCTCCAAAAAGATACTGGAAGGACACAACGGGCCCCAGCATCAAGGGACTTCATATCCAAAGCCTGGGGGAGCCCGTTCCTATCAGCCGCAGCAGGGATTTCCGGACCGCCAGACTTCTGACGTTCCTGACCGTTCTTCTCAGCCGCAGGGATTTCCGGACCGCCAGACTTCTGACGTTCCTGACCGTTCTTCTCAGCCGCAGGGATTTCCAGACCGCCAGACTCCTGACCGTTCCTATCAGCCGCAGCAGGGATTTCCGGACCGCCAGACTTCTGACGTTCCTGACCGTTCTTCTCAGCCGCAGGGATTTCCAGACCGCCAGATTCCTGACCGACAACAGACCGATGTTCCATTACCGTCCCGGAAGAGATCCAAGCCACCTGATTTCCCCAGTCCCATTAGGCCTGGAAAACGTTTTCGCACTAGAATTTTTATGCGTCCTCGAGATAAGTAAGTTCTCGTGGACAGGTTCTTTTCTCAGTTTATTGTTTTTCCTGCTCGACCAGTTGGCGTGTCAGAATTTCTTTTTTCGTGTGGGCCTATGCATTCTTTTTTGTGTATATATGTGTGTTTTTTTTATATTTCTTCTATGTCCATCTACTAATCCACTTTTTTTGTATATATCTATGTGCTTAGGGGTAAAATAATAAAATTGTTACTGTTAGGCAGCTCCAGGTAAATTTCGCTGCTGATACAGTTGTTATGTATTTCAACGCATGAGGCAAACGTAATTTGAAATGAAAATAATAAAATTGTTACTGTTAGGCAGCTCCAGGTAAATTTTGCTGCTGATACAGTTGTTCTGTATTTCAACGCATGAGGCAAACGTAATTTGAAATGAAAATAATAAAATTGTTAATGTTTGGCAGCTTCAGGCAATCTTCGCTGCTGATACAGTTGTTATGTATTTCCACGAATGAGGCGCACGTAATTTGAAATTAAAAAAGTGATTCCTGCTAGGCAGAATAAAAGGAAAGTATGCCGATGCAGGTTTGGTTTGTTCTACACTACAAATTTCACAGTCGATTACAGATTCGTACATTGTCATGCCAAGATTGATGATGTAAATACGGCTACCACCGAACAACAAATCAAAAAAAGATCGAGAAACGTCAATCATCGAAATGTAAGACTTACACTCCAAAATTGATAGATTTTTCGGAAACCAAAAAAAAAAAAAAAGAAAAAAAAAGATGAAAAATTAAGGGGGAGATGATGTATCGTATACTCTATATTCACTTTCCTTTTGATTTTACTATCTCTGGTTATTTTATTTTACTATGTAAATTATCTTCCTACTGAACGGAATATTATTTCACCCCGCTGAATGAGATCTGGCAATGAGTGTAAGTCATGACGTGGTGGTAGCTCGTATATAGGCGCGTTCATCGAGAAGTGTGTGTCGTTGCGTTGTAGTTGTGTTGTTGTGTGGTTGTGTAGTTGTTGCGTTGGAGTTGAGGGTTGTGTTGGTTGCGTTGTAGTTGTGTTGTTGCGTTGGAGTTGTGTTGTTATGTAGTAGTGATATATGAGTGCCTTAGTTGACCAGGAGTCTTCATAATAAACAAGTTGTTCTGTAAGTTCAGTCTTTCTCAATTCTTAGTTTTGTCAGACCTCTGTCTGGCTGTTAGGTTTATGACTTTGATTACTTAATATAAATAACCAGCGTTGAGACTTTGTTTAAGTTCATAATTAACGAGTAACAACACCCTTTTGGGAATTCATTATTTTGAAGCGTAGAGCATTATTCATTCATAATAATTAGCTTAGCAAAAAGATAAACAAAGCTAATTCATTATAGGGTCTAGAAACACATATATTTTTTTTCAATATCTGTTCTTCTAAGCGTGTAACTTCAAGATTCCTTTCTTTGTTGGAGAACGTTTCCGCTCTCAAATTTTCCTCATGTAATTTCTGATTTTCCTTAACGCACAATTTTGCCACTACATGGTAAAAGATTACGTGTCCTTTCACACCAGCAGGAAAACGAACACTATGTAGAAATAATTTTTGGTTAGATACAACTAACTATGAAAACTCTGTGTGTGTTTTCTTTCCAAAATAATGCAACATTTCGCCACTACTGAGCGCCAGGGAACATACTGTTTTTCTTAATATTGCTGCTTCTAAGTGTGCGATTTAGAAAAATCTTTCAACACCGGATGGTATCTACATTGTGCAGTAACTAAGCTTACTATTTCAGGTGGTTTATAGTGCACAGTTCAATTGCTGGGTTTTATTGGTGTACGTCTGATTGCAGCTGTATCACTATTTCTAAAAAAAATTATTGAGGCATTTTTTTACTGTGTGCAATTCACTAAAATAAAAATGTGGAGTAATATCCTCCTCAAATAATGCACAGGTTACCCGCTAGGGGCGTGAAGTTCAATGCATTTTTATCGCTATTCTGCTAACGGGAGACGTATTTGAAAAATTAATTTTCTTTAGCACAGGTTTTTTCATGAAAACTATTTTTAACCTACTTTCAGCAATCCTATTTTGTAAATTTTGCACTCTACAAGGCGAAAATTTATATCATGTTTACAAATAAGAAATGAAAATCCCATTTGAAGATGACATTCACAGAATCTTACCTCGATAACTGCAAAACCGCCACCACAGTGGGTTAGTTGTCCACGCGATGGCGCCTGACCATTCGTCCGCAATGGGACCGGGTTCAAATCCCGGTGAGGCATGGATGTAATGTTTGTCTTACGGTTCTGGCTCTCTCCCTTCCCTGGAACCAGTGGCCCTAAGTTAGGGATGTGTGACTGCTTATAGCCCGCTGAGATGCTTAAGGTAGTCGTTAAATCGCCATTAAAAATAGAAAACACACTGCACAACCCAGTTAGTTCTTTAGCGATTGAGGAGAAGTCAAATATTGACGCTGAGATAGTTGAGCACAATGATTCTTCGTCATATATATTTTTAAGTGACTGAAAATTATTACACTGTTCATTCTATAATTCTTATTCTTTCCATACCTTCATCATGTGTCGAATATTTGTGTTTTTTGTTTGTGGGTTTAACGACTTCCGTGTGCAACACGATGAGATATAGTTAGCCTCCCGTCCATAATTTCGAAGCACTGGTTTCAGGGAAGAGACAGGACCGTAAGAAAAACACATCATCCATGTCTGACTAGGATTTGAACCCAGACACATCTTAGATGAATGATCAGATTCCAGATCTTACAGCACTATGTGTCGAAATAGTACCGTTTCTAAAATAATGTCAAGTTCTCAGACGTTATGGATTTTCAAAAAATCTGCAACATTTAAACTTTTAGGAAAGTGATGCTTAAAAGTGCTGTACGTTTCTTTATTCTGGTGGGGTTCATTTGATTTGAAATTCGTGGTCTCTTCAGCAGCATAAAATGACACATGTAAGCAGCTGTTGCAAGAAAAAAGTCTAAATGTTGATTAGCAGTGGCAAAAATATTGTTGAAAATTTATTTGTTCTTAAAGGGTTAAAGCACAGCTTCAACATTTTGCCTTAGATTTCACAATCTGATGAAACTTAGAACCCAACATGTAAGTACGAATACAGGTTCCATGACAAAGATTTCCCACTGGAAGCATGTACTACCAAAAATCTGTGGTCTCTTTATTAAAAACCACCTGTAAAAAATACTCCATTGGGTTCGGTGTAAAAACACAAAACCTCTTTTCAGTAATTAGACGTAATAGAGACATAGTTCTAACTATTTCACGCTTTGGAGTGTATAATATTCCTGTAATGGACAAAAATGGACAACCGGCCGAGCTCTGTTATGTGGGCTCGACCTTCAGAAGCCTAGGTATTCGCTGGGCTGAACATCGATATTTCATCCGTAAGAAATCTGCTACATCGACATTGTAAAAAACTGTTATTGAAAAGGACTTAAAACCTGACTGGGACAATGTGAACTTACTATCGAAAGCTTCTAATAAAAGCTGTATGCTCTTTACTGAGAGTCTATTTATTATAAGACTGGGACCAAAATTCTGTAATGAGGACGTGCCTGTATACATTCCCAATGCCTGGAGAAACTTGGTTGTGCAGTACTCAAGGGGGAAGTATCTTAATAATTACAAATACTTTATACAATTTGTAGTGAATGGCAATGACTTTCTGTTTTATGTACTCAAGGGGGAAGTATCTTAATAATTACAAATACTTTATACAATTTGTAGTGAATGGCAATGACTTTCTGTTTTATTTACATAATATATATCCCTTGTGCTCTATTCTGTCATTATTTAACCTTGTGCCGTTCTAATCTGATTTCATTCATCCGCCTGATGAGGCGACCATAGTGGTTCGCGAAAGTGCTTGCCAGAGCTTTTATCAAACATATTTTTAAATTGTAAATAAAGACGCATTTAAATCATACGTTTTTTTAAAAGATAATTTAGTGATGTGATATGTGTGCTTTGCTTTTAAAAAAAATGTTATCGTGCTTTGACCGCATTATCAATCTTCTTACCTACAATTAGCACGAAATATCTTTGGTTTTTATGCTTACACTTTCTTCTTCGTAAATAAAAAATAATCATCTAAATACTGAGCTTGTGTATTATGTAAAAAATGAAAGTGTTGTGATGATATACGCAGTTATTCAAGAATTTTATTTCAGATACATATCGGTACTTGAGTCTGCTCAAGATATTGCATT
Source organism: Macrothele yani (assembly GCA_039090855.1). Taxonomy (NCBI): domain Eukaryota; kingdom Metazoa; phylum Arthropoda; class Arachnida; order Araneae; family Macrothelidae; genus Macrothele; species Macrothele yani. The sequence continues at coordinate 111,064,795 of CM077015.1, read as the reverse complement.
TGGCTTAGTCTCTTCCTGCTCATAATATGATAATCTTAACTGAGGCGTACTCTTTTCTGAATTTTCTTTCCCGAAAAGGCCGGTAAAAGGACATATCGAGTGTTGGGGAACCAGTAAAGTTCTAATGTCAGGGAATGTAAAAAAAAAAGGTTGAGCTGAAGTTTTGTGATGTAAATATTCATCCGTTTGCCCATATTGATCGAAGAAAGTTAGACGATCTTTACACAGGGAGCAATTCAGAAGTTTTTATGTTAGTAACTTCAGCGTGAAATATTAGAACAAAATACATATTTACAGCTGTCTCTCAAGTTCTTTTTCTATAGTCCCAGGCTAGGGAAATGCCTACATCCTGGATATGCCAAGATGCGACATTTTGCGGACATCAATGGGCGTCTTGCAGCTTGACCTTCGTAAAGTTGTTAATGCTGTTGATGAGAACAGTTAAAGAAAGTATATGCATTCGGTAGACTGGTCAGCGTGCACTTTGACATTCTGCAACAAAGCATGAATAATAAAGAAATCGTACATTCGACACTCTTTTTATTTTGAAATTCACTGACCAATAATACCGATTTATTCTCATAAGTAAAATTTGCGGAAATATTTTATAAGACTAAGCAGCGACTCTTATATCAGTGTAATAACCGGTGTTGAAAAATACCATGCAAAATATACAAGGTTATATTTACATTTTGTTAGTTCTAGTGGTTTCCAGAAGTGAGCATTTCTTCACCTTTTTCAAAGGCAGGAATAATGTTTTTTCTTTCTGTTTGTTTGTTTCGGTGCTTAACGACCACCGTGAGCCATTTGACGGCCAATAAATAGTTGAACTTCCCTAATTTAGGGACACGAGTTTTAGTGAAGGTAAAGAGCCAAAACATTTTTTAAAGTACAACATCCATGCCTTGCGGCATTTAAACATAGACCTATCTCGGACATACCGTGAAAACAGGGATTAGACTTTTGCGGCACCTTGTCGGCACGAATATTTTCAAACATCGATGTCAAAATCGTCACTTGCGATAGTAAACAGCAAAACCCTTTGAAGGAGAGGCTTAACAAATAAAAAATAATTGCGCTGTTCATTTGGTTTTGTTTCAGTTACAGAACATGTTTATCTAACATAAGTTCGGGTTTTGTTTTCTCCTTTTTTTTGTGTGGTTTTCTTATTAGTCAGTTCGAAATATTCGGAAGGCATGTACAAACTTGCTGAATATACTTATCGTCATTTAAAAGAAATATTTTATAATGCCTGTTTACGTTTGCGAAAATGCAATGCTTTTTAGAACAGCATGCGTGGGAATATAGAAATATGTATGTTGGTCATGGGAAATGCACTACATTGTTTAGATACCTGACATTCTCCCAATACGTTTAGTGACAGTGTGATTAAGAAATAAATAACCCTGTTTCAATCAAAATCTTATCAAGAATATATGGCAAATCGCTTCCTTTGAAATAACAGAATATTTAATCTGATTTTTGACACTGAAAAAATGATTTTCCGCGTAACCTATTACGTTTTAAAACAAAACCTGAATCTTTACTTTAAAATCCTAAACTTTTTTGCTATGATGTGGATCTCTGTGAAGATGAGCAGTCTTCTTGTGGGGAATTTACCGTCGGATCTATCTGTTGGTTTCCAAGTATAAGAATGCTCAACGGAAAATTTGATTTGAAATTTACTAAAGTTCTCCTGATAAATTTGTATTGGGATTTGTTCATGAAAGCTAGCATAACAATGCTTTACAAAGAAATAAAAGAAGTTGAGAAGAATTTTATTACATTAATGTTTATTTAAATTTTATTTGTACAATTAATTACTGCAAGATAAAAAGTAAATTTAATCTTATATTTATTTAAACATGAAAGAAATATTTAATTTTTCTAAGGAAATCTTTGGATTTGGGCGAACTGAAATATAATGTAGTAAAGTATTAATAAGAAGTGACAAATACTGAAAATCTGGATAACATTTTTGCTATGTATTTACAATGTGTTCCACGAACTATGGGCAAAACGGATATGTCTTGATAACTTTTAAAATAAAAGACGGAAACGCCCGAAACTATGATATATAACGTGAAATGTAATGCGGAGTCACGGTATGGTATGCAAAATATAATAATTGCACTGGTTTATGCAAATGAACAGAAGCATTAATGGGATTGATGCTACTGCGTGAGTAACGTCCTTTACGAAAATGTAAAGGAAACAGCATGCGATGTCAGATTTGTTGTAATGGCTGCGAGACATCATTTAACAGATGAACTGAGGAGGTGCCCAACCGGAAAACGAGAGGAAGACCAAAGTGAGTATCGAAAGTGCAGGATGGCTGCATGTGAGAATGCTTGTTGTCCACAGTGGGTGCAACTAATTTAAAAATCCACAAGTACCTTGCAGAAGGTACAGAAAAATAAGAATTTGGGTACGACATCCGTGGATGACTAAAGCGTTCGATTAAATTCGCGGAAGAACAGGAGGTCTACCCCGACGCAACTGGCATCTACCGTTGCTGCGACTATAAGAATGACTTTTCCTGTTTCCACTGGTTCAGGAAGTGTCCTTTAGCAACGAAGCATTCACTCTGCATGCCCCTTACTGGCTGCCACAAGAGGTAATATTTGAATTTGGCATGTTTTCACGCCTTTTAGGGTTACAGTCGATGAAGTTCAGTACTCTACACAGATGTGTCCATATTTGCCCTGCAGAGCTATTCCAGGAGTGCTGTGATCGGGAGAGAACGAAAATTACGATGTCATTCTTCTATGATCTGTCAAAGAGGATTATATTGTTGTGGTAACATGCATGTCAACTGTGGCATATCGACGATATATAAAGCCCTTCCATGACTTCACGAACAAATACAATTACTCATTTCGTATCACTCAGGATAACTTTATATTTGGAATATTCGGTAGCATTAAGAAATTATTTTACTGTTGTTTATTATTCAATGGCATTGTTAGAAAAAAAATTTCGGATCCTACTTCTGGAAAAGACTAATAACTGCAATTCACCGGATACTGGTAAAGTTCTTTGATATAAGAGATTAGTTCACTCTTTTTTTCAAAGGTTATTACCATCTTTGGAATATGTGATACTTAATCCTAAATAGAACTTCTTGAAAGTGATAAATACGAATTTTAAGGTGGATTATATATTCAAATTTAAGCACATCACCTTTTATGTAAGATCACTGGACTGAATTTGCATTTAAAGCCTATCCAAAGGCGCATTACAGAAATATTGAAGACGAAATGAAAGTTAAAAACCAATGAAAATTATATATTATAAAATTTAAATTACTAATAATTAACTGTACGATAGCGGTTTTAAGAAATTGACTGACTTTGTATTACTAAGAACATCCAAAAGCACAATCACAGGCGCACACCCTGATGTACAACAATGGCGCTAGCAGTAAGGACATGTTTATGGTATAAATTAAAGTGTACCATTTAGTGTTCAATTGTATTGTTTGCCAATATTAGATATAACCTTTATATGCAAATGTTATATGTAATATTATATTACATATAACTTTTAAAATACCCTTTAAATTAGCTTTCACTGGGTTCAGGTGAAGGGATAAAAAAAACATGCAGAAGTTGGATTTTTGACATGCCAAAATTGGATACATTACTAAAAGTAATAAATCCAAATTTTGAGTAGCAGTCGTTATTCATATTCATTCAACAAATATTATAACGATATATATCATTTTATTTAGCTGCGGTGTTCATTTCATTTCAGCGGAATCCAAAGAATGCAGAATCATATAAATTTAGCAATACTTTGCAACATCAAATTGAAATTCCTTTCTCTAGGAGAATAGTTTTCTCCTATTTAGAACAGCGTAGGAAGCGTCACCTATAGGAAACTGTGCTGCATTAAGTGCCCAAAAATGAGGACGCTAAATCCGAATTTTAGCTGAATTATATTCCAAAGTAGAAACGATTAGCGGGGAGTCAAAACCAAATTCTTTGTCTGAAGAAATATTTATATCTAAGAGCAAAAGCATTAACGCCAGCTCATTTCTATCTACATCGACACAACTACAAGTATTAGACAGCGCATTGCGAATGTCGAGAAACGAAATAAATAACATATGGTGCTATCCTCTGTAAATCAGTGTTATTCTTCTTTTGTAGATCCGAAAGACAGAGGACTTAGGTGAGTATGAAAAATGCCAAATTTTAGTCGCCAGATAACTGGTTAAAGCATTTCCGAAGGAGAATGGCTTGCTCTTTGCTCACGATCAGTCTTAGTCAGTACCTTAAAAAAGCGGTCCGATGAGTGAAGAATCACGAACCACCAATATGTGGCCCGACCACTGCTCCTCGATCCTAGTGGTAAGCTAACGCTATCCCGTATTGTACGAGCCAAACGTAGGAGCACTGTGGAACAACTTGCAAGTAGTTCGAATGCCGCTGTCAGGAGGTATGTTTAACAACACAAAATTAATGAATACTGCCAGAAATTGGGCTTCGTATCCACAGGCATCTCCGAGTGCCCCTGTAAACCAAAGAGTCCACATTGTGTAACATCTACCGATGTAAACCATAGAGTCGAAAGTGGACAGTTCAGCGTCGAATGTGGGTGAAAGGGTCACGCGAGCATAAAATCTGAACTTTGAATGAATGGAATATTGTCGAATGGTGTGATGCATCTCGTTTCCTCTTGCACTTTGTAGACGGCTCGTTACGTGTGCGATGTTTTCCTCGGGAAGTGTTGGCACTAATATCTACCATAGGACAAAAACATAGAAAGCAGTGAAAGCACTGTAGAAAGCAGTGAAAGAGAGTTGGGGCTATTCTTCACACATATGAATAAAAATAACCCCGAAGAACTGAGCCGCAAGACAGGCGAAAACAGTTCTAAAGCAGTAAGTATTGTAGATCGAGAGCGTAAACATACTCACTCAAGCAAAATTGATCTTTTAATTAAAAAAAGTAAAGAAAAGTCCATGAGTGAGAATTTTACGGAAAACCAAATAAATGGGGAAACAGATAAAAAACAAAAAAATGGTGAATGGACCATCAATAAAATAGCAGAATTAGCTGCTAAACTGGTCAAAAACATGGAAGCAATCAATTGCAATACTGATATTGATGCCCAAGTTACCGAAAGTAACAACAATATAAAAGAAATTTACACAGTAAAAAATGATGAAAAAAAAGTGAGGATGAAATTTTATACTCTGAAACAAATGGACTTAACATATTAATTTGGAATGCGCAAGGCATCAAAAGGCAGCATAAAGAATTCTTAGCCTACCTAAAACACAGAAAAATTGATATTGCGCTAATTAATCCTGGCTAATAGACAGAGTTAAATTCAAAATTCCCAACTACAAGGTTTACAGAAAAGACAAAACCACCAAAAGTGGGGGAATTTTGATTGCAGTGAAAGATAAACTGGAGCAAAGTGAAGCAACATGCAACACAGAGGATGGCATGGAAGCGCACTCGGTTATTATTAAAAGAAAAAATAACCCGATTAAATTTACGGCGCCATACAAACATCCCAAACACATTATTACCAGGGAATCTCTAGATAATCTTTTCGAGGAAGATATTCCCACGGTCATAGCGGAAGATTTTAATAGTAAACACCGCTATTGGTACTGACCTAGAGCTAATAAAAGTGGAAACAATATCTTCAGATATCTCTTAAACAAAAACATTGGTTTGGTGGCACCGTCTGAACCCACGAGAACGGCGCTCAGAGGAACTAGCAACATACTAGATTTTGCCCTCTTGAAGAACAATAAATATTAGTTTGAAATTTACACTGCGGCAGCGCTCTCCTCTGACCACAATCCCATTCACCTCCAGCTTTATACTGATAAAAACTGTGCCGGTAGCACCCAAAATGGTCACTAATTTAAAACAATTTGAAGAGAAAATTAAATTAGTGCCACCTCCGGTAATTGGAGACTGCAATAGCAAAGAAGAAATTGACAGAGCTATTGAATTCTTTAACCTCGCCATTAAAAAAATTATGGAAGAATGTCATACTCCTGCTGAAGAGAAAAAAAAATCCGTCCTATTTACCCAAAGAAATTTTGGACCTTATTAAAGAAAAAATAGGTACCGAAGCAAGTGGAAAAGAACAAAAAATAAAACTTTCTATGACCTTTATTGCTGCCTAAATAGACAAATTAAAAGAGAAATTAGAAAATTCGACAATGGGTCATAAGGTCAAGTATTAGAGGAAGCTCACATTGACTACTCTGAAAACTCGGATAAAAAAAAATATAATGACCCTATGAAATCTTACGTCGAGCTTGCAAAATAAAAATGTCAAATTAGTTCTACCCCTTCAAAAATAAGATGGGACGGTAGGTAGAACTGACGAAGAAAAAGGCGGAATTTTTTGAAAACTCACTCGAAAAACAGTTTAAAATAAATGATATCCCTGACACGGATACATACATCAAAACCCAAATAGCCTTGGATATTTATTTTAAACATGTGGAGGATGTCAAAAACTCTAGAGTAATTGCACAAAGTGCACAACTCAATGAGAAATTCACCAGTAAAAAAAACCAATGAGAACATACCCAAATAAAAGCACACAGAATGGTGTGATTAAAAAACAAAGGGGGAGAAAAGACAGAGAAAGCAGCAACTCAAAATTGAAAGTGCTACGACCTCCCTTAGGTCCACAAACCCTGAACAAGCTGCAGAAATCGGACATAATCCGACTGTGAAAAAGAAATAAAAAAACGGCCCTTTCAAAAGCCGAAATAAATTTATTTCACCTGACTTTGAAAACCCACTTCCTCTTAGTGACAGGGAGGTACGGTTTCATATTAACAAAATACGGAATAAAAAATCACCTGGTAAGGACGGTATTAATAATAAAATCATAAAAAAATTACCGGAAGCATATGTGCACACGCTTACCAAAATTTACAATAAAGCTATTGAAATAAAATACTTTCGAGATGAATGGAAAGCCGCTGAGGTAATTTTACTACCCAAGCCAGGTGAAAACCCTAGCTATTCCTGAAAATCACAGACCTATTTCGTTGTTCCCAACTATGGGGAAAATATTTGAAAAAAATAATTCTTATTAGAACGCAACACATCTGTGAGGAATTCCCAATAATTCCATTTATTCAATGAGGTTTTAGAGATAAACACTCCACGGGGCATCAACTCTCTAGAATAACTGAAAAATGTGCTGAAGGAATAATAAAAAAAAAAAAAAAACACAGCACCCATATTTCTGGATGTGGCAAAACATTCGATAAATGCCCACATGTGGCAATTATCTACAAGCTAATAGCACATGGTTTCCCACCCTGGATTAATCATATAATCAAATCATACCTCACTAACAGAACTTTCTGTGTAAAACTCAATGGGAAAAAATCGTTAAAAAAAATCGAAGCTGGTGTACCGCAAGGCAGTGTACTCGCGCCAACGCTGTACTCTATTTTTACGTCAGACTTTCCTAACTATAATAACAGGAATCTGACTACAGCTCTCTATGCTGACGACACTGGCTTAAACTTCCAAAAATAAAAATCAAGCAACTTTCATGTTGCAACATTATGTGGAACAATTTGAGAAGTATTTTTTAGATTGGAAAATCAAAATCAACACTGAAAAAACTCAAGCAATTCTATTTTCTAGGATGAAATATAAATACAATCCAGTGTTTGAAATAGAAATGTATAAACAGAAATACTTTGGGTAAAAGATGTTAAATATTTTTTACTTTTAATGGACCACAACCTGAACTGGAACAAGCATATTAAAGAAATTCTGATCAAAACTCTTAAGATCAGAGGAAGTCTCCAGCCAATAATAAAAAATAAAAGGCTTAGCAGGAAAAATAAAACTTTGATATGGAAAGCATGTATTAGCCCTGTTATTACTTATGCCTCTCCTATCTGGGGTAACAGCAACAAACATCAGAAAAATAAGATTACCTCATTTCAAAATTAAACCATACGTTTTATGGTTGGACTTGATGGAAGAGCTTTAAACCATGCTATCCGAAGCATGCTAAATATTAATTCTATCCATTATACGATGTCTGACTTAGCTAAAAGATACTATGAAAAAGCTAAGATTCATCCTAATCCTCTGGTCAGAGAGGCCATTAACTATACTGTAAATGAAATTGGCAGATATGAATGCCCAAAAGCTATCTTGAATAAAGTTCCAGAAATGAACCCAATTCACAGCTACCCTAGCAAAAAACAACAACAATTATTGGGACTAGTGTTCAGATGGTATTCTTCACACATGAGAATAAGTTTTGTTAAAAAACAAAAAAAACGGCTCTTTTAAGGGCCAAACTCTTGTTTTGCAAAAAGGAATATTTCATATTTCAGTCCACATATATGAGACTGGCCCAGATACAAGGTACTATGGTTTAAAAAAAAAGTTCCAAACTCCCCTCCAGCCAGTGGAAAAAGATATATATATTTTCTCTGAGAAGCCCATGAGAAGCGAGGCGAAAAGCCGACTCCTACACGGGAACTGAGCAAACGACAAATGTGTGGTTTAAGCTGTCTTGCAACAAATGGTTTTGTGAAAAAACTGGGTGTTTTTCTGTCGGATTTTTTTGTGTGGTTTTCTTTAGGCACCCCTTTTCCCCTGTACTTTCCCCGATTCCTTCGGCCTGACGTTGGCTGCGGGATAAATTTATTTGATCGATTCGATGCAGGTAAGTATCTAAGGTAGCTTACAACTGCAATACTTAACGGGAAACCGCATATTCCTTTTGCTCTACTTTTTATGTACTTTTCTTTCATGCTGTTCTATCAGGGAATTCTGTACCCAATTATCTATCTTCTTCTTTTACACCTGCCAAAAGGCGCAGAACGCTGTGGCTTCCGGTCTCTCTACCTTAGATAGGAAATCTGTCTCTCTGCAAGACGAAAAAACTGTTTCGCGAGATGTTAGTCTGGTTCAAAGCTGCGAAAACCCATTCGTTGGGCGACATGATCTCATGTCTCTCTCCATGGCAAAAAAAGGCATCTCAAGACATAGTATCAACATAATGAAAGCGCAGAAATAGGTGAAGAGTACTATAAAGACTTCAAACTTGAGCGACTTGAGAATAATTGCTCATATTAAGAAGTTAAATGACCGATGAAGATGAAAAAACTAAAAACCTTCACTAATGTGGTTTAGAAGAAGGCAGTGAACATCAATGGCAGGACAATAATCATGAAAGCAGACAAAACACTATTTGGTCGAATCACTGTGAGAGCACGCAATCGGATCCTTACATTGGCAGATGTACTCTCTCATCCTTTAGGACCTTTACCATAGGCTTTAATAAATCCTGAAAGTCTGTTTCGAAAGGCAAACACAGCAGCTTTAGCAACATACTTGATGGAAAACGTAACCCCTGCTGAGGAAATTACTGTGAATTCAGCGACGATGGTTTATGATACGATTCTATTGGGTTGTCGGAAAAGTCATGACGTATTGTGACACCTGATGGTGGTTGGGTGGTTTTGGAAGTACTAGAGGCATTCGCAGCTCTGTTATCGCTATGGTATTCGACAGATGACAGTTCTAGCTGCAGTCTAAAGAAACTGTCTCGGTAGGGAGATTTTGTCTAGTCAGATCATTCCGAAGGTAGAAGACCCGACACATTGCATATAGACTTGCTGAAGACGTAAGTGAAGACCGACCCATGTATGACCACGCGGAAGTTGGAGAAACAGTTGCGGATTATCCTAACGAGCATTTAAAAGCACCTCCAGGGAGTTTGGGTAGCGCATCAACCCACAGTTGAACAAAAAAATATCGAATGTCTCTATGCGTTTCCATGCTGGCACACGACCAAGTCGAATCGCTCTTGGAACGTATTGTGAGAGGTGGCGGAAAATAGCTCCTGTATGAAAATGTCAGCGCACGGAAACACTAGTTGTACCCAATAGAGCAGCCCATGCCGACCGTCAAAGTTGGTTTATGGCCACTTTAGGTGCTGTTTTTTGCTTGTTTGTTGGGACATGCAGGGTGTGGTGTTTCTCGAGATGCTGTAGGACAACACAACTGTCACTGCCGATGTTTACTGCCAACAGCTCAGCGATCCATCGACATCACTCACGTTGAATCCACCAGCACTGCTGAATCGCAATTGCCTCCTCCCACAGATGTATGAGCGAGAACCAATCAGCAACCTAGGCTGGGTGCTGCTACCCCGCCTAGGCTATTCTCCGGATATCGTCCCCAAGCAAGTACCATCTTTTCCTGTCGTTCCAGTATTTCCTGGACGGCTACCGATTCACCAAGTGGGGAGATCTCGAACGTACCCATACTCATTTCTTTGCGTCCAAGTTGCCACACTTCTACAGGGAGAGTGTTCAACAGCTGCCCAGATGATAAGAGCAGATCGCGGCAAACGATGAAAACTATATATTTGACTGATTTGTACTTGAAGATACGGTAATTAGCACTTGTAGCGTTTTTAGGTTATTAGGACTTTTTCAGCGTTTTTAAGCACAAATTCCCAAATCAATATATTGTACAAAAAATTCCAGATAGTTGGGCCATAAGTTTATCCAGGGCGTCCGATTTTTTTTTAGAATTCTTGAAGAACTTCCCAAATGAAATCTTTTGGATAAAGTTCCGCATAATTGGGGCTGCCGTTTAATTGGGCCAATGTCTCCTAGTCTTTATGTGCCCTGAGTATATCGGAACCTACTGTACTTTCAAACATAAAAATGTTTCTTAAATAGCCGAAACCACAACCAAATTGCAACCACTTACGATATTAATATTCTAAGTGTCAAATGCAGGTAAAATACAACAGTTTATTGTGGTTGTTCCAAATAGATGACCTTGAAGTTCGAAATAAATACACCAACCCGCAAATTTACAATAAAGTACGAGCTCACATGCAGTAAATAGCAAGTAAAACAAAGGTTTGAAATTATCTTAAACAAAGAAGGGAAAAGTTAATTCCCATTCTAAGATACAACGTTTAAGCAAATTACATATTCTGTCTTGTTTTGGTGTTTAATGAACACTGTTTGTTTGTTTGATTGGAGGTTTAACGACCACCGTGAGCAACTCAATAGGCTATAAGCAGCCGCCCGTCCCTAATTTGGGGTCACTGGTTCCAAGGAAGGGAGAGAGCCAGTGCCGTAAGACAAACACAACATCCATGCCTCACCGGGATTCGAACCCGGACCCCGTTCGGACGAACGATCAGAGGCCATTGCTTAGACCACTGCGCCACCGGGGCGGCTTAATGAACACTGCAAAAACCTCAATAGGATGCTAGCAGTCGCCAGTCCATAATTTAGGTGCTCTGCTTCCAGGTTAGGGAGAGGACCAGCGAAGCAAAACCAATACAGCAGCCATGCCTCACCCATATTAGAACACGGGGCCATTATTGCGCCAACGTGGCGCTGTGCCCAAATTCTTTAATATTCACTTCGAAACCATGCTGTACCGATTAGACTAAATATTCATGCATTCAGTTCGTCAGTAGAGATAAATTGAAGTCTTTTTTACCTACTATCTCAAGTTGAAGCACATACACCTGATCTAGCTCAACGTGTGCGCTATTTGCTGATTCATAAGGCAGGCGGAAGATTATGGTCCCAGGGTTGTGATTATGGAATGAACAAATTCAGGATTCTTCGCATCGGTCTGCAAATCGAGATTTGAATTAAAAACAATTTTTCACTTTATGCTCTTTCCAGGGATAAAAACTACATATTAGCACGTTTCGCACCTGTTCAGAACTCGCAATAATAATTAGGAGAAAAATATGACATACGAAGTGTATTTACACTGTTAAAGTTTTGAAATGCATTAAATATAATCACCAGTAAATATGAGAACAGATAATCCAAATCTGTATTCACAAGCCACTGATTATAAAACCTTTATGCAGATGTCCGCAAACGTCACGCATGCAGGATATACCCAAAAACCGTGGTTACTTGTGTAACTAATTGAGCTACGTATAAATTTAAAACTGCTCATCGACTGCTATCTTCAATAGTGTTCATTACAGTAGAAAAAACAAGGGATTATTCGGAGTTGGATAAAGGAGCAATTTTAAGCGCCCGTCTTCATTGAGCGACGATTTTGGAAGCGGCAGATGTGGCTGATTTTACAAAAGGCGAGATTTCAGGGTCTTTAATCATTTAAAAGATAGCAGACGTAGCCTCTTTAAGATGCGGAACTGTGAAGCTACGAAAATTTGTCTGAAACGAGATTGCCGTCATCTGAGAAGGCTTATACGCAGAAACAGAACTTTATGTGAGCAGCAATTGTTTGACACAATGAGGGAAGGCTCTTCCCGACCCATATTTTAGGAACTTTGTGCAGTATATTGACAGTCGCGTGACTGTAGGGAAACCGAAAATTTTTCAGAAGAGCCGGAAAGTTTGTGTACAGTGGTAACAGGAACACCGTGATTGGACACTGGAGGACAGGTTGTCCAACGCCTGTGGGTACATCTTGTTCTGTACCCACGGCTTGCAGACAGTTTTGGGGACACCCATGATACAATGGAACAAGCTTGCCTTGCACACATGACTCAAGATTATGGAGGTGGTGTCATGGTAGACAACACTTTCTTTTGGTAAGGAACTTGTCTCTTAATAATGCTGAAATATAAAGTGTCCTCTAAGGATATCTGAGCTTTATTTCCCATTCAATCCCATCCTTTTACCTTTAATTTCTAATCCACCATGTGTGGTGTGACGACAGTGCTATGCTCCCAGGTGCGAAATCTGTTCAGCAGTGTTCAACGATCGTACAGCGATTTCCACTTTCATCCCTGGACACCACAAAACTCGCATTCGAACCCAACTGAATATTTATATGGCATGTGTTAGAAGAAACAAATCCCGGAACAAAGTGCCCTATTGTCAAATATGAGTCAGTTGATGGACTGGCTTGTGAACGTATTAAGAAGAATTAATATTACATAGGAAGGTAATGTTTGCGTGACTCTGAGCTTCAGAACATAGCTGGAAGACGCTCGTGATAGGTTAGCGATAAGAAGGGCACCAACTAATTGACCTAAGACGGGTGAAAAACTTCAGTGAGTAGATGCCTTTGGTCTTAAAATGCGTGCACATTGGTGAACTGTAATAGCAAGAGGAAGAAAGTAGGAGACAAAGTGCGATTTTTTAAGTAAACTGGTCGCCCTATGTTGAGCATAGGAATAAGGCAGTCTACCTCATTTGTTTGCAATGACAGCGTATGCGGTAATGAAAGAATACAATATCAATAGGCATTATAATAAGAAGCACATTGTAAAACATTCTGGATTGGAGGAAAGTTTCCAAAGAGAAAACGTTAATGAATTAAAAAACAAGATAAATTATCAGCAGCCGTTATTCTCCAAGGTAGTCAAACAATTTGAAAAGTATGTTTGCGTGAGCTACATGATAGCAGACAAAATTTCAAAACGTGGAAAGCCCTTAATTGACAAAGGGAAATAATGTCTTCAATTTGGAGTTGGTGTGCTTTATCCGTCACAGACTCGAGTTGTTTCCAATATTAACTTAGCTGGTGTAACAGTAGGAAGGCAGTGGAAGATCTCGCAGCAAGTGTATTTAGAAATTTCAAATTCAAGTGCAAGGTGTTTTTGTTTTGTTCTGTAGCAATATTCATTCATAGCGTTGATAGAAACTTTACGAGTGTAGGGAATTTGCCAGTGTAGTTGCTCTGAAAGCCACAACAAGGACTTCCGATTCGTACTCAAGTTCAACAGATATCTTGGCTAAGTGCGTGTTAGATTTTAACAGCATATCTGGAACAATAACGTATGGTACGCTTGCCATGGCTGCAAAGAAGTGAGGAGTGACAACGTTAAGGAAATCTGATGGATTTAAACGGCATCATCCAAAATGGAAATTTGTGTGCTGTGTCCTTAAACTTTTACATTTGTTGACTGATGTCGTGAAAGTGGTGAATTTTATCCGGTCGAAAGGTCTGAACCACAGGCAATTTTAAACGTTTTTGAGCCATGTATAAGGTGAACACAGTGACGCTGCATATTACATGAACGTATCTAGATTGAGCCATGGGAAGATGCTTCAGCGCATTTTCTCTTTGAAGAGAAAAGTCGCTAGTTCTACAATTCCTGGAATATGAAGAACTCATTCGTGAAGTACAAATTACAGGCTAAAAATGGTTTTGGAAACTTATGTTTGTCGTAAAAAAGGTAGTATTCTAAACAATACAGATTACACAAGCGATCGGTGTTGCTTTTGGTCAAGTGTTTCGGCCTCGCACTTATTTATTAACCAACACTTAAATCAGATATAAGTAGCCAAAAAATCAACGAATATCGACTTTGATTTGTGGGAAATAAAACAGGATTTTAATATTAGGTAATAAAACTGGAAAATGCATAACCTAAATTATTTCGTTAAATTTGTGATATCGCGTCTGCTTTTGATATCATACTGTTAAGAATATCTTCATAAAAGTGGAGCCCCTTTCTGACATTGCATTCCCTTTAATTACACTAAAATTCAGCAAACCATAAAATCATCAATGTAAATGAACTGTTCTTTTACATCCTAAATAAGACAAAACGCTGGTGACATCAGGAAGAAAAATTGAACGGAACTTATGAAAAAAAAACTATGCTCAGCTGATAATTTCAGTGGTTGTGAAATGCGAAGCAGTAGTTACGTTTTGATACTTCCTTTTCTCTAGGGCAATTTCTCCCGTAGTTTCAATTGCCCAACTCCGTAATTACAAGTGAGATATTCACGAATCGTATTGTGAACAGGCGATTACCTAAAGGCAATGGATATGAGTTTCTATATAGAACAGCTGTCAATTTATTGAAAATGAAATTATTTTTAATTAGACGTCTCTACTTAAATAGACGTCTCTACCTAAAACGTAATGATATATATACACCGATGAGCCATTAAATCATGACCACCTACCTAATCAGCTGTAGGACTCACTTCAGCCCACAAAACAGCGGCCATTTTGGGAGGAATCGAGTCGATTAGGTGGCGATAGGTATCTTGGGTTAACTGTTACCATAATGTCAACAGAACGTACTCAAGTTCCCGTACATTTCGGGGCGGAGGTCATTTAGCGTGAACCCGCTTTTCCAAGTTGAACGACAAATGTTCGATTGAATTTACATCAGATGAATTTTGAGGTCAGGGCGATAACAGAAAGTCACCAGCATGTTCCTCGAACCAATCCTTGACGATTCTGTCAGTGTGGCATATGTATTATCCTGTTGAAAGCGGCCATCACCAGCAAAGAACACAGTTGCCATGAATAGGTGAATTTCGTTCGCAACGATGTTCAGGTACCTGGCAGCTGTCAGGGATTGTGCAATTGGGATAATGGGGCCTAAAGTGTCCCAAGAATACATCGCTCACAGAATAACACCTCTGAGGCCGGTTTGTTACCGCAAAACAGTGAATCCAGGTGCCAAACTATCCGTTGGTAATCGGCGTATACGCGCTTTGCGTCTACGTGCGAATCCATTAATCTTGATTCGTCAGAACAACCATTTTCTTTCAATCAACCGCATCCAATCTCTGTGATCTTGTGTCCATTTAATGCGGTGTTGGCGATGACATGTACCCGGCTGGGTGTTCG
Source organism: Macrothele yani (assembly GCA_039090855.1). Taxonomy (NCBI): domain Eukaryota; kingdom Metazoa; phylum Arthropoda; class Arachnida; order Araneae; family Macrothelidae; genus Macrothele; species Macrothele yani. The sequence goes on along the minus strand of CM077015.1, from coordinate 111,049,205 downwards.
GCAACGCACGCTCATGCGCGGAAGGCTGCGATGAACTGTGTATTATGACACATTGCCCTGATAACCACTGTTGTAGCCGCGGGTGATTTGACACACTTTGGCCCTACGGTCGTTGTGAAGAAAGCGCGACAGTCACCGCTTCCCTCTGGCATTAATGAGCTGCGGAGAACACACGGCTGGACGACGGTTCATTGTTTAACCATCACTGCACCACTTTTGATACCTACTCACTACTGCACCACGTGGACAGCATACAAGCCGCGTCGTTTCCGAGGTCGTAGTTTCGAGGCTCCGCGCCATCACAATTTGTCCTTTATCAAACTCTGATAATTCGGCAACTTTTTCCATTGTGACTTCGAACACTCTACTAACCCAATGTCTGTCCTCGGGTTATACACTATCTACCAACAAGTAATTAGACACCTGTAATAGCAAAGGAAAACGAAGTTTTTTTCGCCTTCAATAGTTGGTGGAGCCTCCACGAGCGGCGATTACAGCTGCGACCCTCCGGGGCATACTCTCAACCAGGCGTTGTACGACCGCTAGCGGTATTTTCTTCCCACTCGGCTTGGAGAAGACAGGTCAGTTCCTTCACCGATTTCGGACTGTGGGGGCACCCCTTAATTCGACGCTCCAACTCGTCCCAGAGGTACTCGATAGGGTTAAGGTCCGGGCTCTGCGCAGGCTAGTCCATTTGATTAACCCCATTGTCACCATACCAAGCCATGGTGGACCTCGCAACATGACAGGTGGCATTGTTATCCTGAAAGTAACATGGGTCCACCCCGTAAAACTGCCACAACGTAGGAAGCGGATGCTCATCCAAAATGGTGCAGTAGGTCTCGGCTTTGAGTCTACTGGAATCGCGACCAAGGGTCCCGTGCCATACCAGGAGAAACACCCCCATAGCATGATTCCACCGCCGTCGAACTTCACAGTTGTCACAATACATTCCGGCAGGAGGAGTGCTCCAGGCAGACGCCAAACCCAGACTCTGCCATCCGAACGGTAGAGGGTGAACCTTGATTCGTTGCTCCAGAGAACCTATTTCCAATGCTCAATGGTCCACTGTCGACGTTCTTTGCCACACGTTAGCCGAGCAGCGTTATTGGACTTGGTGATCAACGGCTTGTGGGCGGCAGTACGTCCATGATAACCAAACAGATGGGCTTCCTTACGGATGGTATTCATCGAAAGAACACTCCCGGATGCCTGTTCGAACTCCTCGCGGATGTGGCCCATCGATTTGGTGCGGTTCTTCCGAATTTCTCTGGCAAGACCCATCGGTCTCTAACTCCCAGTTTTGTGGGTCTGCCTGGTCGAGGTACATTCCGACAGTCACCTCTTATCTTCCACTTGCCAATCACGTAGGTCACTGTCGAATTTGGGTACTTCAACTTGCTGGATATGTACGCATGGATCGGCTATTTCTGTGATACCCGACGATCACACATTTCTCGAAATCAGAGAGCTCCAAACTGCGTGGCATCTTGCATGCGACTGGTTGCGTTATTGTTTCCCACACGATATTTAATGGCGGCGGCCGTGACGTGTATCAGGACCGCAGATATCGTCGATTGCAGGGGTATCCAATTACTTGTTGGTAGATAGTGTATATATACTGCTCTGTGAACTTTACTTGCGGCACCGTAAAGTCTAATAATGCGCTCATTTCTCGAGGCTGGGGGTAGTCATAAAGTAATGGCTAATCAGTGTACGTACATCGAGTGATCAATGAATTATGACCGCCCTTATCAAAAGTGGATGTGGCCCGTTGACCACGTTATTTCCGAAAGGGCGAGATTAGTCGACTAAGGTATTCTGCATATGATGTGAGGGGAGCAATAGGTAGAAGAATTCGGAACATGATGGGTAAATTGAAGGATTTATCGGACTTTGACAAAGGACCTGTTGTGGAAGCTCCGAGTGCAGGTGCGTTTATTTCCTAAACGGCCGAACTGGTGACTTGTTCACGAGCCGCCTTAATTTAAGTGTATCAGAACTGGCGGGAAATGGTCAAACACTGACACTGAGACAAAACTGCCCAGAACAGTGAAAGGCTGATGTGAGAGGTGAGCGCTGGACCCATTGACTCCTACAGGACAACAGACGATGCACTGTTCAACAGTTGACTACCAAATAGAAGAGAGATCAGCTCTCAATAGAGTATGTCCTGAACATGTGTCCAGGCTCGCACATATGGGCTGTAACAATATACAACCCCGATGACATCCTCTCCTAACTACATTTCAGCGTCGCCAAAGAATCACGTGGTGCAAATATTATATAAATTGGATGTCGGATGAGTAGGAAAAAGTGTGTTGCCCGAAATAATCGTGTTTTTACTCGACTCCGTGGGTTGTCGTATATGCATTTGGCACAAAAATCATGAAGCTCTCAATCGATCCTGCATAATCTCCACAGTGCAAGCCGGTAGAGGAGTCTGGAGAGAACTTTGCCGGGAGAGGAGGTTGTGTTGGGCATGTTGATCTGGCAGGATCTTGATAAACAGAGGTAGAACAACGAATGACTGGTGCACACTACCGTGAATTACTTGCGCACACTGAACAACCAGCGATACTGCTCTTTTTTACCATTAGCGACGGTGTCTTCCAAGATGAGAATGAGCGGAACCTCAAGTCTCATGTGGTGCAGTATTGGCTTGAGGAAAAAAGTTTAGATATCCAGTATATCGAATGGCCTCCGAACTCCCAAATGTCAATCCCATAGAGCACTTGTGAGACACTCGGAAACGGAATACCAGGCGTTTTTATACATCAATTACCTCTATACCAGCATTCAAGAACGGTCGCATTGCACACATATTGGTAGGCCACACCTTTCAGCTGCATCCGGCATCTTATTGAATCGATGTCGTGTCGGATAGCTTCTTTAATGTGGACCAAATAATGACCTACGAAGGATTGTGTAGGTGGTCGTAATTCAGCGATCCCTCAGTGAATTTCTTTTTTCCTGATTTTGCTCTTACAGTAAGCAACTTGTGGTAATATCAGTTTATCCTATAAATAATAGCAAACCCGCATTTCATGTTTTATTCTGTAATTATTATTTGGAAACGTCTAATTACACAATAACTATACTGTCATTTTCTCTTTTTCGTTGTTCTTTACATATGAAACATTTTGTTACACTATGAGTTTAAATTCTTCCCAAGCCTGCATTTAATTAAGGCTCTTAATATCTCATTCTAAAATAGATAAGGCGAAACGTTAGGACGTTCATATAATAATAGAAATATACACTACTATTGAAAACATAAAAGCTAATCCTGTTCATGAAGCATATCTAATGTACTATTACAAGATCATTGAATAAAGGTGATGAAGGAAAACGTGGAAATGACTTGACTGAAATGCTGCTTTGCACAAACATGCTAAACATGTAAGCAGCTCTCGGCTATCCTGTCCGAAGTTCCTCCCAAAATTTAATGTCATTTTTTTTATTTTCTCTAATGTAAAAGTCTTCCTGAGTTGTTCTTTTTGTTCTCCTTTATGTTGGGTAATGCATTCTATGAAACGGGAAAAGATATGACAGTATATTATGTAGAAAAAGATTATACTAAATAAATAATTAATAAAAACATTGTTATCATTTCCCGGTTTTTCAGCTCTGGAACCCGGCAATCTCTTTTTGTTGTGAGATTGCAGGGAATTTCTTTGAAATAAACTTTGGTTTGTTCCAGTATTAGTCCCTTTGTGGTGTGAGATTTTAGACAGTTCCAAAGAATGATTCATGACTGTTCTTTCGAATAAAAGTTAGCATTTTCAATCTGTGTTATCGTACTAGGCAAGAAAACTATCCAATGCGCTCCCTCATTGCAGACCGGCCGCTATTACTTTCTCCAATCTCCATTTTACATTGTGTTTATCAAAGTAACTAACGCGATCGAGTTAGAGTCAGTTTAACAAGTGTTCGTACTTAACGATTTTAGTTCTGTATTGGATTGTACCAGAAATAAAGGTTTTTCCTTTCACACTTATATTCTGTAGTCCACTGCGTTTTGCATACTGCATTGTAAATACTTTTTTCTCCGTTTTACGTTTCGAGTTGCTTTACATTACGAAAAAGGTCAACACGTGTTTGTTGCCGGGCTTTTAGGTCTAGCAACATAGAAGCATTGGGTGTATTGATCATTTTACGGTCCAGAATCTATAAAGAAGACAGCCACTTTATCGTTGAGCACCTTGACTCGGAATTCCGCAGAAGGCACTAGGTTTTTCATTCTAGTGGGGCACGCCAAGTGGTGGAAGCTGTTGTACCACGTTGCCGAATTCCTCCAATGAAGTAACGCATTTCAGGTTTCTCGTGTCTACAGTAAGATTTTAGAATGTTTAAGGAATGTAATAGGTTCTGTTAACAAGGCAAGTCATTACCTGTGTTACATAAATAAACTGCTGTTCAAAATTTAAGTGCGAGATACGTTTTTACCAGTCAAAATTGGGAAAATCAGTTTTACAGGTGTAAGTAAAATTGGGGGTAATAGCAGCAGTAAAATGAATGGCACAACATCAAAAGCCGAGGGTGATGTGGAATAGAGAACGAAATATTACGGAGGAGGTACAAGTTTCCTGCCGAGTAGAAACACTCTTTCAACAGTAATGCCTAAACGCACTACAAGAGTAAGCTCTCACTAATGAGATATGTCCACTCCACATCCCAATGCATATTTTTAACTGGTGTGTCATGATAAGTTGCGGATAGGCAAGTGTATTAATACTTTTGATCAGGTGTTGAGACGGGGCTTGAAAATTGTTTCTTTAACTGTTGTTCCTCAATGTTGGTTATCATTTTGAATTTTAAGGTAAAAGTCTTGTTTTTTTCTCTCTTTTAATGTTGGTGAGTGCTCTTAATGAAAGGCGAAAACAACTCTCAGCAAGTTACTTAGAAAACCATATATAATAACACAATATTAAAATTTGTTAACCGGAATTCACACCTAAATACAATAAACAAATCTCTACAATCTCCGTTTATTGGTGTGAAAGTATATTTAATGAAGAAATACAAGGAAAAATTGTATCTTTCGAGCTTTCGCTCTCCAACCGCGAGGCTTTCTCAATAGTTGCAGACGTTACTAACAAGTCTGGCTAATATAAACAAAACATTTTGAACCAGTGGTGGTTGGGAACGTCGTATTTTGAAACGTGATGCTCGAGGCACGAGGCAGGAAGTGATACACGGGTTTCTTTCATGCGGAGAATCATTACAGCATGTTCCTCCACGCGGACGAAATATCAACAGATTGGGTATCGTTGCATGCGTAGGGATGTGTGGAGATCTCAATACTTTCTCTGATCAGTGTACCTTGGTAGCTAGTATACAGTGCAATTATCTCTACTTTATCCCATAACGGGGCTACGTTTTTCTGCGCTACTTCTTTAGACAAGGCTGTATAGGTCTTTCCCAATCTCATGTCTCTCATGTGCTCCATAGATCTTACAGCAATTGACCTTTTCGTCATTTCGATGTACATTTTCGACAAACTGTTCTGGTACATCAGAGGTATCGTGTACACTCCTGCTTCTGATTTCCTGTCTGGGTTTCTGCACGTGTTCGCCACTGCTTTGTGTATGTTGTTCGGTGATCTGATGCAGATGTGAAGGCCATGGCGTCTCATTAGATTTTTGAATGAGTAAGATAATATTGGGGTACACGGCAGAGGTTCCCCGCTGTCAAGCATATTAGCAGAAGCAATATTACGCCCGCTGGAAGAGAGACGTTTCTCCTGCACCATCAAAAAGCCACGTATATAGTTCCAATATGTCGACAAATTATTTTTCATAAGGCAGCATTCCGACGCGGACCTTGAAGAATTCAGGAGACAGTTCAATACCTTTCATCCAACACTCAAATTCACCCTATAAAGGGAAACTGAAGGAAGACTACCATCCCTAGATGTTATGTTACATAGAATCCAGAATGGCAAACTTGACACGGCGGTGTACTACAAACCAACAGCAGTTCCCAACTTTATCACGCCTAAATCTGTATCTCCAAATTCATATGAAATGGCAGGATTTAGAACGTATTTTGAAAGAGCTTTCAACGTCTGTTCCAGCATAGAAACAAGAAACAAAGAGATATCAGATATCATTAATAAAGGCGTCGCAGCTGGTTTCCCCGAGAAAGATTTAAGAAGAGTCCTACAAAAAGTCCAATCAAGATATCGTACAACTTCCAAGGCGAAAGGAGATAATTTACGGTTTGCCGGATCTGTGCCGTATATCCCAAAATTATCTTACTCATTCAAAGCACTAATGAGACGACATGGCCTTCACATCGGCATCAGATCACCGAACAACATACACTAAGCAGTGGCGAACACGTGCAGAAACCCAGACAGGAAATCGGAAGCAGGAATGTGCATGATACCTCTGATGTACCAGAACGGTTCGTCAAAATTTACATCAAAATGACGAAAAGGTCGATTGCTGTAAGTTCTAAAGAGCACATGAGAGACATCAGAATGGGAAAGACCTTAACAGCCTTGTCTAAAGAAGTAGCACAGAAGAATGCAGTCCCGTTATGGGATAAAGTAAAGATAATTGCACCGTATACTGGCTACAAAGGTACACTGATCAGAGAAAGTACTGAGATCCCCACACATCCCCACGCATGCAACGATACCCAATCTGTTGATATTCCGTCCGCGTGGAGGAACATGCTGAGATAATTCTCCGCATGATAGAAACCCGTGTATCACCTCGTGCCTCGTGCCTCGAGCATCAAGTTTCAAAATACAACGTACCCAACCACCCGTGGCTCGAAATGTTTTGTTTATACTAGCCAGACTTGTTAGTAACATCTGCAACCCTTGAGAAAGCCTCCCGGTTAGATAGCGAAAGCTCGGGAGATACAATTTTCCCTTGTATTTCTTCATTAAATATATTTCCCACCAATAAACGGAGTTTGTATAGATTTTTGTACAATATTAACAGTTGTGCAATTCAATTGGATGCAGTGTAGGATTCCGGAACCTTAAAATCTCGCTTTGTGATTCAGATTAACAGGGGAATTTGTATACATAAACAATTTCATTCTGAACCCGATGAGAGTCCCGTTAACTGTTAGTTTTAGTGACGATGGGTATCGAAATGTGTGAGTATGAATATGACTCAACTCTGCCCATCGTCACTAAAACCCTCACAAACGAAGTAACAAATGCGAAATAGGTGGGTGTTACGGAAAGATTTGTGTACCTTTAGACAAAGTACAGGAGATGTGAAGATGGGAACGCAGTTTTACATTTGTTCGTCTTTTCTCCCTTAAAAAGCGTAATTTTAGATATAAGGAAAAAATCAATCTAAAATAAACACAAACAGGAAGAACCAAAAATACAATGATCTTGAAAATATCATCATGCATACTATAAGGATATCGCAGAACAAAAATGAGTCCCCGTACCTCACTAGGGATGGTGACATCCACATTTGTTTGAAAGTGTGACTATTAAAGTAGGGTTTCAGTGACGTAATTTACTGTCCTTATAATTCATTACTGAAAAGCACTAACTATGATAACTTAACACTCAAAACTCGAAACTAAAAGTAACATTACATTTAAAGCTAAAACCTTTTTTTCTAAACAATGACTGTAACAATTCGTATCATAAAAGTTACTTTTTCAATCAATAGGTCGTCATAAGAGTTTTCGTGGAACCATACATATGCTGCCCCGGTGGCGCAGTGGTCTAAGCAATGACCCCTGATCATTCGTCCGAACGGTGTCCGGTTTCGAATCCCGGTGAGGCATGGATGTTGTGTTTGTCTTACGGCACTGGCTCTCTCCCTTTCCTGGAACCAGTGACCCTAAATTAGGGACGGGCGACTGCTTATAGCCCATTGAGTTGCTCACGGTGGTCGTTAAACCTCCGATCAAAAAAATCAACCATACATGCTACCAAATCCCGTTGTGCTACTTTGAAATTCTACTGATACATGCAATGGAACATCGTTTATAAGTCTTTCACGAGATATAGTTAAATCAACTTACAATTGAAAAACTTATTAACAAAATAGGAAACTTTTCCGTCTCTAAATGCAGAACTGTTCGTTGAAAGACATGGCGCTATCGTTAGTCTAATTGTACTGCGCACCATGCAGTATTTTTTGTTCTAGTCAACTTGTATTTTTAGTCATCCTCTTTTTCCATAACTGTTTTCATTTAACTATTTTTATTTCAGTTACACTAAATAGAATTAAAGTAATTACAGATTGGGTATTTATATCATATACTCTATGTCAATAATGCAAAAAATTATGTTGATACATACATATGTTATAAAAACGAATCGAATATCATGATTTAAAAAAATCATACATTTTGTATCTTTTTTTATTTGTAAGTTGAAACATTGCTTTTAAGTTCTACTGAGAGCTTGCATCGTTTTCTTATCAGTACTTTGGCTATTATAGATGTCCGCAACGACGCGGAACAATTTTAATGAATTGCTAAATTGGCTGTTGGGGCATTTACCTGGAGATTCTCATCTCTGTGTCACTAGAAGACGCTACAATCATTGCAGTTTTGTTCTCAATCAGTCATCCAGCGCAGAGGTAAGCAACCTATCTTTCAATGCAGCCAAAGATGTTCTTAATGAGAAATGAAATCACCAAACCCTGCAAAAATTCGGAAGTGTGGTTCTTTCAGCGATTTAAAACAACACACTGTTTGAACAAGTTAAGTTTATTCGAAACGTGTACACTTTGACTACTCATTTGCAACTGCCTGCGGCGCAAATGGTAAAAACTGTTTCAATTGAAAATGTAAAATAATTTAATGCGAAATTTGACAATCCATTGGTCTGATAATTTGCAGAAATGTTGGCTGAATATTTGAACTGAGTGAGAGTCTTAGTTCCACCTCAAAACTGACATCAACAATTCGAGATTTGTATTTGGACTTAATTTATCCCGTCGTAAAGAACGTCGCTATTCAAGAACCCACGCTAATCCAAGCATGGACAATAATTTCGAAATGCCCGATTTCAAATTTGGGAAAACGTTGTCAGTGAAAATAGATTTCCACTTACCGGTAACTGAAGAATGCCTGAAGTAATTTTTCAAGTGTTCCAGACTGTGAAGAGAAAGCAAAGTTTCTTGAAGCCCGCGCTTTTCCAAAAAGAGGCAGGTGGAAATGTCTTTCTTCAATTTGTAAAATGAAAGTAGGTTGATCACACAATAATTTAAATGCCAATTTGAAGTAATTGAAATCAGAAAAACAGCATTCAAATTTCTGGGACTGATTTTTCGTCTAGTTTACGTAGAGTTGCCGCTTTACGTCAAGCAAACCACACTGCTTATTTTTGCAAGGGATCTGGTCAGTTTTGCAAAATGGGACAAATCGTCCCTCTAAGTTTGTACTAGAATGAGGTCCAGTTTTGACTCGAAGTTTTGAATATGCTGTGCTAGATAAAAAATAATAAATCGGCATCCTTATTTTTGTCTTTAGGGCAGCAGGATAAATTCATTTCTCACTTATAAGTAACTTAACGATATTTTGATGCTTCCTTTTTTGTGCTACGAGGGAATGATGTCGTATCAAAATGGTTTTCCATTGGCGTAGGAGTCAGGCAAGGTTGTGTAATGTCACCATGGTGTTAAATATATTTATTGATGCCTGCATGCGTGATGCCAAGATGGACAATACTAGTTTATGTCTTGGTAATACCCATGTGTGCAGATTGTTTTATGCTGATGACACAGTCCTGTTGGCAGAGATAAAAAGTAAATTGCATAGTATGTTTTCCAGTATGTACGAAGTTTGTATGAAATTCAAACTAAGTATAAATAAGGGAAAGACTAAAGTTATGGTTTTTAAGAGAGGAACTGGTAGTACTGAATGTAAAATGGGGCTAAATAGCACCGTGATTGATCAGGTGAATGGGTATATAAATTTGGGAAGCTTGTTTGACAGAAAGAACAGATTAGATGGGGAAATTAGTAGAAGAGGGAATTCCTCATTGAAAGTCATAGCTGCTTTAAGAGATTTCCACTGGAATGATGGATTCTCAAAAGAGACCCGAATGGCTGTGTATGGAAGTCTAATTTTTCTTACGCTAATGTACATATATCAGTGAAACTTGGGTACTGCAGAAGAAACATAGAAATCGTTTGTTTGCCGGTGAAATGCGGTTTTGTGGGAAGACACGTTCAGATGGTTTGAGGAATGTAGATGCTTTGCCGTTCTGTAATGTAAAGCAAAATATTGTTAACAAGGTGGAGACTAACATTCTTAGGTCGACTGGCCATGTTGAAATAATAAGTGATGAGGTTGCTTACTCAGACAATTTTTTTCAGCCCAACTGGAAGGAAAGAAAGGCAGACGAAAGCCAAGGAAGTCATGAGAGGATCAGGATCAGGAGTGCCTGAATGAGAAAAAGATAATGAGTAAGAAGTATCGAAGGCCTGTACGTAGTGTGATGGATGACACTGAAGCCCGTGTTGTGTGTCAAGATCGCTGTAAATGCAGAAGTTTGATACGGCAACAGTAAGTAAATTATCAGTTAAAGATTTATCTGGTGGTTTTCATCATCTGTTAAATAATTATTTGTCAGATGGCCTTTCTTTGAGGAGCTAACCTTTGAATATCAAAGAACAGCTTACTGATATGGATTTATGTATGTATATTTTTCTATCTGCGTAGCATATTTCTCGGAAACTTTCTGTAAGAATGAACTTTTATGTAACACTTGGCAATGAGGGAGAACGCATTTGTTAAATTAGTAAATTGTAAACGTTGAAAAGAAATAAATAACCAATATATATTAAATTTGAGAGCACTTTCCTTTGCAAGTGTCTAATAATACGATATTGATATTAATGTTGAGCGATGGAAATAAGAGCTCCTGCTTTTGTATTACTGTCAGCATTATCAGAGGAATAAATAATTTCGCATATCTATATATACTCATATCTATATAATACTAATTTGCTTCATCTTATTCCAACGAATTTGGTCTAATATTTTAAAGTACAAATTTAAAAATTACAATCAGCCCCAATTCATTTGTTTTATGAAGTTCCGACAATTAAGAAGTGAAATGAATGGACAACAATCCTCATGATTGTTGTCCTTTCATCATTTGGAATACTATTAAGATTGACAAGGTATTTTACTGTTTTTTTAAACACGATGTTTTTAAATTGTTTTCCAGACTTTAGGAATTTGTTCGACCGCCTGTGCTGATTCAAAAAGTCATATAAACATAGACCCAGAAGCACTTTCCGAGAGTAAGGTACGTGGTGTATTACAAGCTCACAAAACACCTTTGCAGGCGAACAGAGCCTCATAACGTTGTGGAACCAATGGGATGGGACTGTAGCCCCATATCATACAAAATTCATGAAATCTTACGGAGAAGTCGCGGACGTATTCACTGGAATACCGAAAATGTCATTGATAGACCGAAGACATCAATTGCAAAGTTGGTGCAAATCCTTCGTTCTCTACGAAACGGTCGAAAAAAAAAAAAAAAAAAAAAAAAGATGTCAGGAAAATGGACGGATTTAGGATTTACACCGAGGTGAGAAAAATAGCACATGGCATCTCAAACGGTGCAATACCGTATATTTCGATAGCTCTCTTGAGATGACAGAATTGCTAAACCGAAGAGAGTGTATACCGGTTCATTGTAACCCCGATTTTCCTTTTGGACAAATCAATAATTACGACCTGCGTGGCGATGGAACTGCTACTTACAAAATCAACCTGATAGTTTCGTTTTGCAATTTTATTCGACACAAAAAGCTCCATAACAAGCATCTAGTTGACGCTGTTTGGTAGTTCTCATGCCATTATTGAGAATAAGGTGCTGAAAGCAGCAAAATCGAGAAAAAGTTGTGCATTTGAGGAAAAGGAAGTGGACAGCCGCAATACAGGTTATTGGAAACGGCACTTTAATGCAAGGGACACCAATCTCGCAGACACCCTCAGATAAGGACTTCTACCGGCTAATAACATCTATACCTTGATCGGATCCGTGAGAGCTAACCCCGCTGTCAGTAAACGACAATGGGCAACTGAGGTGGAGGTTCACCAATCCTGTATCGCACATCACCTGCGCCTGTTTTGTTGCTACTCCAGGTTCCATCTAAACGTTCCGCATGAATTTTCACCACAGCAGGCTCAACGACGCCTCACTTTCTGCTGCAGAGGGCTATCCACTTCACAGGAAGAATGCAAGAGTTGTATCCTAACAGGTAATGAAAAGTTTATATTTTTACATTATACTATCATTACGAACCACTGTCTAAGGAATCATCAGAAATCACAGATAGCAATGCTCGCGTTGCAGTCGCTATGGTTGCGCAATGATCTAAAATCACGGGCTTTTGATATTTTTTTTAAGTGGTACCGGATTCTAATCTCGGATGAGGCACGAATTGTGTGTTTGTTTTAACGTACTAGCTTTCTCTCTTCCCGGGAACCTATGACCCTGAATTAGGGACAGGGGACTGTTTGGAGACCATAGAACTATTCGCGGTTGGTGATACAGTCCCTCCCCCCCAAAAAAAAACAGCTTGATTCGCGAATAAAATAATGCTGCGTATTTTGTCGAATTGAGAAAGTTATGTCTAAATTCGAGTAAGTGATTAGGCTTGGGACAGAAACATCTCAGCGAAACAATTGCAGTGGGTTCACATACCCTTCTCAACGGTACCCAGAGCTCATCTATTGGAAACGGACTTTCTTGCAAGTGGAAAATACCCTAAGTTATAACTGGGTGGCCAGCCGGAATTGTAGGAATTTGAAGTACAGTGGAAATGCTTCCCCTTCATCCATACAGTCCAAAACGTTCCACAGCCCACTAATTCCTGTTTCGCTATATGGGCTGTGTCTTAGAATGATGGCATATTTCTTCAGAGGTGGATGCTGAAACTCGGTATGACTTCCCTGAGGCGCAGTAGTCTAAGCGCTGCATTCGAACCATTCGTCCGAGAGAGGTCCGTCTTCGAATCCTCGTAATGTATGGATGCTGGGTTTGTTTTACGGAACTCTCCCTTGCCCTTCTCTGGAATCAGTGGCCCTAAATGTCGTACGTGCCACTAATTATTGCTCCGAGTTTGTCACTTTAGTAGTTACCATTCACACACACGCACAAATCATCTCGGTATCTGTGACTCTCTCTGTCCACGAAACATTTCATCTATTGCCATCAAGGGATTGTGTCTCTGGAGGAAATGTGGCAAAGGATTGTACAGAACATCAGAATGTATTTTGCAGAATGAGGTGAGATTTTATGTCCTCGTATAATAACACTTTTTTTAGCTGCAAATGAGACGAACTTTTGACCCTCAACTCTGCGCGGCCTCCATTATGCGTTGATTGCCATAATTTTTTCCCGAGAATACCAAAGGAACATATCCAATTTAAATACACTACTGTCTCAGAATAAAATGTTTTTATACGTCGATCATATTTCATCGAATTTGTTCATATTTAACATATGTACTTCCGTATCTTTCCTAAAATATAGAAAATACAGTATTCAAAGTTGTTTTTTTTTGCGAGCTGAAGCACATTTACCTAAAATTTCCGCAATTCCTTTTAAGAAAGATGAATCTGGATTATTGTTCTATTTTTTGGAAACAAATAGCCGACATGTAAAATAATGCATAAGTCGTACGTGAAAATCATTATTTCTAATACGTGACCTGATTTCTAATACCTTATTTCTAATACCTGAACCATATTCACTACGACATTATTTAGATTCTTCTGAAAACTATTTTTCGTACAAACTAAAGCGGAGTAATTTGAAAATCTGGCATCGCTAAACCAGGTCTTACTATCTAAGTCGTGCTTTGTATCGTGCACATTAAAATATTTCATTACCCAAATGGATATGTAAAGGCATCTTTTACAAAAGGATGTAGAATACCCTTCATCACATTGCTTAAGTATTACAAAATATCAAAAATTGAAGGTGTTTATCAGTGAGCTGGTGACATGTTTCTGGCAAACACGAATATATATTTTAAATTTAAAGACTGTGTTTAAGTATAAGAATACGACGAATTAAAATGTACAGAATAAGTTACTTCCAATTCCTTGGTGCACGTTAATGGATATAATACCAGTGAAACACTAAAACTCGCTAGAGCTCCAAGAATTTTAATAGTACACGAATTCAGTAATACACGAACAAATAAAGCTCATGAGATATTTTAAAGGTTTCCTAAAACTCATCTTGAGATAAAAACAATTTTAACCCTAAGTTTGGGTAATCATGGTATATATATGCTCATGAAGATGTTTAACAGCCGTGAGGAAGTCCTAACCTGAACTTATAACACATTAACAAGAAGCTGATGGTATTATAAAAATAGATCGTATCACCACAACATAATATCAACAAAATAGTAAATAATCCAAAAATGAGAAATAAATAATATAATATAATGCTGGGCTACTTTTAGCTCAGAATCATGCAACAAAAGAGCCAATACGTTCATTAAAAGTATTGTTCAAAAACTCAAGTGAGAAACACATTTTGAAGTGCAGTCAATCATATTCTGTTTTTAATTATCCATCAGTTAAAACCAAATCTGCTTCCAAGGGCTTGGCATGAGTTCTGGTAAATTGGCATTAAAACACTTGGGTCCTTTTGACCATATTTTCTGTGAGTAACATGGACGAAATAGAGCTTGGAGTAATAGTAATGTATGCATCGGCCCACCCAGATGAGTGTAACTCCTCATATACAAGTCGTGCTAGGGCCGTATTTCAAAGTCCGGAATTAATGACATACTTATGTTTCTTTAGTCTAACTCCCAATGTTCTTTTAGTGGAGCCCACTTAAATACTATCTGGGGTATCACTATCACAACTTGTTAAAGGTATTTCGTAGACACCGTACCTTTCTGTATGGGAGACCTGGTCTCAATCATGTTTGATCAAGTTAAACAAGTCGACAGTTTTTGCCCCAAACTTTATGTCGTTGACAGTTTTTATCACAATATCTATAAACAAAAATATGGATTTAAGTACATTAACAATGAATATTTAACCATAAGTGTAATAACATAATTTTCAATACAATTTAAACCTTTTAGCTTCCAAATCCCTTTTCCCTATTGAGGTCAATTTCACTTATCTCTATGATCACACATGGAATATTTTGATATTTGCTCTTTTCTGCAGAGTACATATTTTTAAACTCAAAATTAGTTGAAGATATAAACACATATAACGTAGGAAAATATTTTGTGCCAACTGCTTGTGACACGCGACGACGCAGATGATGAAGGATCATCCATTTCAAACACAATTAAATGCAAACAAACAGATATACGGAGCTCTACTGCGCATTAAAGTCAAGTTACTAGCTCAAAGAATTTTGAAGTCTAACAGGTTGCTGGCAACACGTCATGTGGGAGACACTTGCGCGGATGCATTATTTATTTAACACCCCTATTGTCACTTTAGTAATAGAATAACACATCTGTCTTGCACCAACAATGAATTCAAGATCAAAGTCGCTCAGATCACTATGTTTACCGATGTTCTTCTGCTACCATTCACTGTTGTGAAGCCCTGCAGAACGCCCCGTATCCTCAGCGTTTTATTTAGGTCAGATCCACTCTGCGGTGTTGGTGCCCATCGCAACAGACTGTCACTCCTATCTCTAATGTTTTTTCTACTGAGTGCAGCAATCGAAGGAAGTTTCAAATGCAATATTTTGAACAACAGATTCATTTCTTCGAACATAACCAAATTTTAAAATTCGACATACTTAAATGAATAATAGGATTTACGTGACATGTTCTGAAGTTCTTCTGATTCCCATGTCAGATCTCAAACACTAATCATGCATAATAAGACTTAGTGAATCTAAAAATTCCTTTAATGTTTTAAACACAAAACTCAGCTTTTACTGAGCTTTTGCATTCCTGTGGCAGTTTTTTTCACAGTTTAATTCTTAGATCTTAGAACGCATATATCAATGTTCATCGCCGTTATCAGGAAGCAAATTTAGTGGCGTTCTGCGAATTTTTCGCTGGAAGATTAGGAATTTCCTGCTGTTCATTACACTCGTGGTTACCTTTAGAAACAGGTCAGTTTGCCCGAAGACATTAAGGTTTCAGATTTTTCACTACATTCCGCTAAAACTACCATTCTCCGCAGGTCTCACACGCATTTCCTGGACAAATGCTGTCGTTTATCCTCCTCGCCCCAACGCTTGAGTCATATCATCTCTGTTTAGAAAATCTTAAAGTTTACTTCGCATCTAGAAACATATTGATCACCCCGTCAGATAAAGTTGCCAAACATTTAATGGGGTTATCGTAACAAGCACGAAACATGCGGAGATTGTCTCATGTTTCCTACGTGATGTGCAGAGGGCAATTCAAATTTAACTGGTGAAATTTCAAAAACTTGACTCCTACATTTACTTTTCCAATTGCTACATGCCCTTCTTCCTTCACATAACAATGGTATTTTTGCAAGCTATATTTTTTAATTATCTGTTTGAAAATTGCCTTACATTAATTGATAAATAGCTTGCGATTGGCCCTTTTTATTTTTTTGCTCATAGCTACGTTCACCTAAATCTAAAATTTTAACTCTACCTTCGACATCATTATACACGAATTCGATTGCACGTTACATTCATTTTATTTTGCATTACACGACGTGCAGTAAGTATTTTATCACTGTTGTTTTAAATGGGAATTGATGAAAGCACAAAATCCTATATTACAAAACATTGTTTTAAAACAAAGCATATATCCCTCACAAATTACTAAACTATAAAAACTTTCCTACTTTTTCAATAATTTAAATTAAGGTATTAAAAAGTGTATACGCTAAAAGTGTTTTCTTTTCGAAATAGGGAACATTTCTTCTAAATTTCTTCAGCAAATTTGAAATTTGGTTTTCATTCCAACAGTTCGCGTGATATCAAAATATAGGTAGGTGTGACGAAAATTGCTGACATTTTGAAGGAAACTTACAGGATTTGGAAAGGGTGTTTATATTCATTGATGGTCTGTGATATTTTGAACAAACCTATAACATTGATAACACTAGACAACAAAAAAAACATTTTTTCTGTATCTGGTTTGTAAATGGGTTGATTTACCTACTTTGGGGGTGCTGAATTAAGCGGAAATAACAGACTTTTTCTGTCACGTCACATTTCGGAGATATACACTGCCGGACAATTGCTAAGGACGGATGACAATAGCAACGATAGCAACCATATAATGGAAGGCAGGAAAATGTGGAAATTAGCATAAGTGCGGGATACAGTAAGACGTGTTGTGCGTATGCAAATTTTAGATTGCCGAACTTGTTCGTGCCGTCATAGCGCTGATAAGAGATATAAAGGATTTGACGCGTATTGACCGTTGTTGTTCAAACGCAAAGTTGAAAGGGAAAGAATCAATTGACGAACTTGCAATTTTCAGTATGTCTTCCCGACATCACCTAGATGATTTTACGCGTGGCCGTATTATTGGCAAGATTGAAGAAGGGCGAAAAATAACACATGTTGCCAGGAGTTCGACGTCAGCCACAGTGTTGTTTCAAGGCTTTGGAAATCATTTCAAACAAATGGAGAGTGTAGCAAACGTCACGGGGGAGGTCGTGTTCGCAGTACGACACGTGCAGAAGATCGGTACATAGTGCTATCAACAAAAAGACACCGGCGCAGCACAGCTAGTGAGGTAGCAAATCAGTTTATGGCTGCTACTGGCAAGCGGATCTCCCGAAAAACCGTCGCCAGACGTTTGCATGGAGGACTATACGCCCGCCGTCCTGTTGTGTGCATCCCATTGTCCAGACGTCACCGTACCGATCATTTGCAATGGTGCCATCAACATCGAAATTGGACTGATAACGACTGGTCTGCTGTCCTCTTCTCAGATGAGAGTAGATAGAGTAGATACAGTCTATCGTCTGATTGTCGACGACAACTGATCTGGCGTGATAGTGGTACTGCATATTGTCCAGCAAACATACAGGAAAGGGACCGATATCCGACATGTAGTGTCATGGTATGGGCTGGTATCATGATCAATGGCCGTACGTCCCTCTATGTGCTTCCTACTGGGACTATAACTGGCCAACGATACATTAATGATGCTCTGCTACCTCATGTTCGCATGTTACGTGGTGCTGTCGGTGATAGATTCATTTTCATGGACGACAACGCAACATGTCCTCGAACAGTCGCTGTCCTGGAGTGTCTTGAGAGCAAGGATATTCAACGCCTCGTATGGCCAGCACGTTCTCCAGATCTGAATCTCATTGAAAATGTGTGGGATGCTTTGGGGAGGAGTCTTGCTGTTCGCCAATGGCCTCCAATAAACAACGACACCCTCATCCGTGCACTGACAGAGGAATGGGATAAATTACCCCAACAGCTGCTTGATAATGTTGTGCAAAGCATGGCACGACGTGTGAAATCTTGCATCGCCCTCCATGGTGGCCATATCCCATATTGACATCTTACGCCGGAACGCCTGCGGACGGTAATTGCATTTTTTTCACGTTTACGTATTCTGCACAAAATGGCCTGTTTGTCCCTTGAACACGTTCCAAAGCCTTCTGGATTTCAGAGCACAATAAATTGTCTTTCTTGTAATGTCCTGGCATTCTGACATTATTTTATTTCACTTGGCATCCAACCACACTTAATTTTTTATGCGCTATATAGCCGTTTATGATCCGTCCTTAGCATTTGTCCAGCAGTGTATCAATAATAAAAATACAATAATATGATATTGACCATTTCAAATACAAACAAAACATAACACTCAGAACGCAATAATGTTGTGCTAATAACGTAAAAAACTCATATAAACAACAATATGCAATAATACACTGCCGGACAATTGCTAAGGACGGATGACAGTAGTAACAATAGCAACCATAAAATGGAAGGCAGGAAAATGTGGAAATTAGCATAAGTGCGGGATACAGTAAGACGTGTTGTGCGTATGCAAATTTTGGATTGCCGAACTTGTTCGTGACGTCATAGCGCTGATAAGAGATATAAAGGATTTGACGCGTATTGACCGCTGTTGTTCAAACGCAAAGTGTAAAAGGAAAGAATCAATTGACGAACTTGCAATTTTCAGTGTGTCTTCCCGACATCACCTAGATGATTTTACGCGTGGCCGTATTATTGGCAAGATTGAAGAAGGGCGAAAAATAACAGATGTTGCCAGGGAGTTCGACGTCAGCCACAGTGTTGTTTCAAGGCTTTGGAAATCATTTCAAACAAATGTAGAGTGTAGAAAACGTCACGTGGGAGGTCGTGTTCGCAGTACGAATCCTGCAGAAGATCGGTACATAGTGCTATCAACAAAACAACACCGGTGCAGCACAGCTAGTGAGGTAGCAAATCAGTTTATGGCTGCTACTGGCAAGCGGATCTTCCGAAAAACTGTCGCCAGACGTTTGCATGAAGTAGGACTGTACGCCCGCCGTCCTGTTGTGTGCATCCCATTGTCCAGACGTCACCGTACCTCCCGTTTTCAGTGGTGCCATCAACATCGCAATTGGACTGATAACGACTGGTCTGCTGTCCTCTTCTCAGATTAGAGTAGATACAGTCTATCGTCTGATTGTTGACGACAACTGATCTGGCGTGATAGTGGTACTGCATATTGTCTAGCAAACATACAGGAAAGGGACCGATATCCGACATGTAGTGTCATGGTATGGGCTGGCATCATGATCAATGGCCGTTCGTCCCTCCATGTGCTTCCAACTGGGACTATGACTGGCCAACGTTACGTTAATGATGTTCTGCTACCTCATGTTCGCATGTTCCGTGGTGCTGTTGGTGATAGATACATTTTCATGGACGACAACGCAACATGTCATCGAACAGTCGCTGTCCAGCAGTGTCTTGAGAGCGAGGATATTCAGCCCCTCGTATGGCCAGCACGTTCTCCAGATCTGAATCTCATTGAAAATGTGTGGGATGCTTTATGGAGGAGTCTTGCTGGTTGCCAATGCCCTCCAATAAACAAGGACACCCTCATCCGTGCACTGACAGAGGAATGGGATAAATTACCCCAACAGCTGCTTGATAATGTTGTGCAAACGTGTGGAATCTTGCATCGCCCTCCATGGTGGCCATATCCCGTATTGACATCTTACGCCGGAACGCCTGCGGACGGTAATTGCATTTTTTTTACGTTTACGTATTCTGCACAAAATGGCCTGTTTGTCCCTTGAACACGTTCCAAAGCCTTCTGGATTTCAGAGCACAATAAATTGTCTTTCTTGTAATGTCCTGGCATTCTGACATTATTTTATTTCACTTGGCATCCAACCATACTTACTTTTTTATGCGCTATATAGCCGTTTATGATCCGTTCTTAGCAATTGTCCAGCAGTGTATAATGCACAGGAATTCACGAAGCTAATATATGAGAAAGTATAATGTCAATTTTCTTTGGTGAAATGGGATGATGATGCTTTTCATTTGTACTGTGTCTCACCAGTCTTCCTAAAAAGAAACCAACAGTAATCGCCCATCATCAAAGACTTCCAGTGTCCTTGGTAACAATGCTCTATGGAAAGGAAGTCTTGGGGAAAGCGTTCACATTGTTCGTTCCTAACAGCACCCAAATTTTCTGGAAAAAGTCAAGGTGCCAGTGTAAAAAGTGAATTTTTAGTGGCATTTTTACATCCCATGTTCTTGTAGTTGTCCAATAAGCCAGGCACTATGGAAACATAGTTCTTGTGTTTTCTGTTCCATAAAACGTCGTGCACAACGGCTTTCAAAGAGATCCAAGCAGTTAACTCGAGATTTGTGAGCTTAGGAACAAAGGTTGGATCTTTAAGCAATTTCCAGATATGTGTTCCAATGAAGATACATTCTTTCAGCTTTGCTTCACTCAACGTGGGAAACATTTCTTTCAAATGATTAAAGGCCTGGCCTTTATCAAGAGCTTTTACAATATTATTCATCAAGACCAACTTTATATGAAGCGGAGGCAAAATGACTTTACGCGGATCAACCAACGGAGTACGTTTCACATTGTCCTTTTTAGTAATGTATGCCTTCTTCACAGGCCATTCCTTGACTTTGTAGTGGGTTTTGGTGTCTCGGCTATCCCACAAGAACAATAAACAAGAGTATTTTGTGAATCCACCCTCTAAACCTGTATAAAGTGCGACAACTTTTAAATCACAGCATGTCTGCCACTTATAATCTTTATATTTGATTGCATCCAACAGCAAAGTCATACTTTCATGCGTTTCCTTCATGACCACCGAATGAGCCAAAGGCACTGATGGCATTTTGTTGCCATTATGCATAGGACTGCTTTTAAGCTAGCTTTAGATGCATCAATAAATATTCGCCACTCGTCCGGATAATGCGAAACACCTAGCTCCATCACCAAACCATTAATGACTGTGCACAAACACATGGAATTAATCATTTCAAAATATCCACACAAACAGCTATTTCTTGTTCTAAAACTTGAAATCTTTGTCCCATGTGCTAGAAGTGTCCACTATTGCAGTCTAGAACCCAACGATTCGGCTTGCTGTTTAGAAAGTTTCAAGTCACGGACCAAATCATTCTGTGAAGTGCGGCGATCTGTCATGAGATTCAAGGATGTAATCTTCTACAAGTCGTGCATCTTCTGATTCGCTTTCCTTGGATGGTTCTGAAATAGAGGTTTACAAGCTACAGACAGGAATATGTAAGTCTTTTCCCTGAGGCACAGGTTTATGTACGGAAGAGACATCAGGATATTTGATTAGATTTTTCGTTTTACTTGAATGTCCTGCAACATTCCTAAGGCAAAAATAACCAGTCCGTATAATGATCTTTTGGCTCACACCAAACCATTGGACAGCAAACGGCATGGCTCGGGTGTTTCCTTTCAACCGTTCTGTTAAGGTAGTTGTGCAGGTTATGCAAGCAATATGCGGTGCAAAGGTTTTTTCCTGATCTCCCAGAACACAATAAAGTACTAAAGCCTTCTTAACTAAGTTAGGTATTGGCTTTCATTATGTTTTCAGTGTGTGTTTGCCGCAAACAAAACAAAAGTTATTGGTGCAATTTACACAACCACGAAATTTAGCAGTTGCCATTAGGCGAATTATACGGTATTCACTTGTATCCAGTAAACTCCCGAACGCCTCATTATCGCGCAGAAGACAAATAAAACCACTGATGACAAACAAGCCGAGGCAACAATGATGAAGTGTACGCGAAGCGACTAACGCACAGCGAACATTTCACCACGCACTAAGCAGCAGGGCTTCCGTCTCTCTCTCTCTCTCTCTCTCTCTCGCTCTCTCTCTCTCTCTCTCGCTCTCTCTCTCTCTCTGAGTAACATCTTTCGGCCAATGCCAGTAACCCTACTCCCACTCCTCAATTGTCCTGCCATATAGTTTGTATAACTTCTTCCACGATATAATACATCCACTTCTGAGTAACAAACATAGTCACGGATTATATTATATACACTGCTGGCCATCCAAAATGCAACACCAAGAAGGACACGAGATAGCAAAGCCAGATTTACTGGACACATAACAACAGATACAAAGATGAAACAATTGAGCTTACAGGCCCGTGCGACTTGTGGAACACGCAGACATCAATAGTTCGTATGGCCCCCATGGCTGGCAACAACGGCCGCTACACGCGGCGGCATCGAAAGAAAGAGGCTTTCGATGTGGGCTTGGGGTATGTCGGTCCAGGCTGCTTCCACACGTTGCCACAGTTCATCAGGCGTAGCCGTGGGCTGTGCTTGCCAGGCCACTCGGTTGCCAATCAGCGACCAGACGTGTTCGATGGACAACATATTGGGAAACAGGTGGTTAACGGCAGCAGTGACACCTGGCGGGCAGTGAAGAATTGTTGCACTATGCCTACCACGTACGGGCGTGCATTGTCCTGTTGAAACGTGGCCGCTGGCCGGTGCTGCAGGTAAGAGAGGACTACAGGCTTCAAAATATCGGAGATGTAGCGGTGGCTGTTGAGTGCACCGGCGATGCGTACCAGAGGGGTACGGGTGAAATATCCAATTGCGCTCCAAACCATAACGCTAGGCGGCGGACCGTTATGGCGATGTATAATGCAGGCGTCATATATTATCTCACCGCGGTGCCGCCACACGCGGATCCGGCCATCGTGGTGCTGCAGGCAAAAGCAGGATTCGTCGGAGAAGACAATGAAGTGCCATTACGTAGTCCAGGTACGACTTTCAACGTCCCAGTGCCGTCGCACTCGACGGTGGTGTAACGTCAATGGTAATGCAATAGTATTCAATAGTAATTCATTGGAGTTTAGCCCATCTGAGATGTTATTAAGTTGAGTATTAATATTCATAGTAGTGTCTGTCATTGAATTGAATGAGGTAAGAATGGTTATATCATCTGCATAGAGGAGTAGGTCCAAGTCACTTATTGAAACGAAGATATAGTTAATATATATAATGAAAAGCAACGGTCCCAAGATACAATTCTGTGGGACACCAGTTTGTGTAAGTTGAAGCAAGGATTAATGTTGGTTAAATTGTCTGTATTGTTTTCTATTTGATAAATAACTTTTAAAAAGGGAATGTTCAATGTTCCTTATTCCTATCGTGTGTAACTTATGAAGTAGAATATTATGATTTATGATATCAAAAGTGTTTAAAATGTAGTCCTGTTTACAATACATTTTCTCACTTGACACATAACCCCAAACAACATGGTGCGAAATTCTAAGGAATCAACTGAACACGATGCTTTTATTTCAATGTAATATGTACTGCGTAACACATATATTCTTCCTTTGTCTTGACGTAATTTCTTTCAATAGTCCTGTCGCCAAAATGTTTGACAACAAGATTTATATTCCCATCTTCGTTAAAAGCTGCATACAATTAAACAAATTGTTACTTATCTTTCGATATTTTCAGCAGATATAGTCCAATAAACTTTGAAGCGTAAAGTTGGACCAGATGTGGGGAAACTATTCATGTTGTAAAGCCGCATTAAGTTAGTTTTAACTTTAGAAGTTAAAATTCACAGATATACTTCCAAATGTACATTACTTTGTAAAATCATTACTGCGTACTAACTAATTTCAAAAAATGAAACAAAAATATTAATTCTAAAGTTACCAAAAATTTTAATGACTTCGTCGTGACTGCTCTTTTATGTGGAAAGCATTTGAGTATTTGGTTGCAACATGCTTGGCAGATATGGTCGTATTTTGAGGAGCTAACCTTGGAATCTCAAAGAACAGTTTCATGATATTATGTACAGGGGTTGTCCAAAATAATGGAAGCACCTTGAAACAATAGGTGTAACGAATATAATATGGTATGGAAGCACCCTATAACGAAGTAAATTTCTCCGTCATTTCTGTCCACGCCAGGATTCGAACCCGGATCCCCTCATTCCGGAATTAGTCACTCTACCAATTGAGCTACGCGGACGTTTTATTCTGATTCCTATCTGCCTTTATGCGTCCTTCTGGCAGGTACGTCACATCTCCTGGTACGTTACATCATCTCCCTTTTATTTTTTTTATTTTTTTTCTATTTTTTTTTAAGTGCTGGAGAAGGGATTATCTTATTTTTCCTATCTCGCGATGTGGAAATAACATCACACCATTGCGAGATTTTGAACGGTCGGGTCATCCGGATAGTTCGGGCGCCATTATAACGAAGTAAATTTCTCCGTCATTTCTGTCCACGCCAGGATTAGAACCCGGATCCCCTCATTCCGGAATAAGTCACTCTACCAATTGAGCTACGCGGACGTTTTATTCTGATTTCTATCTGCCTTTATGCGCTCTTCTGGCAGGTACGTCACATCTCCTGGTACGTTACAACCCTTGGCATTTAAAACAGCTTCAATACTCCTTGGAATGGACTCATACAAGTCATGGATGGTGGTACGTGGTATGTTGTACCATTCTTCTTGTAGAAACCGCTCCATAACGAAATCGCACCCTGTTTGTAAACACATACCACAGGGGCTCAATGATGTTTACGTCCGGTGATTCTTCAGGCCAGGGAAGGTGTGCAACTTCATCCTCATGTTCCTCAAACCATGATTGAACAGATCGACTTCTGTGAATCGAGGCCTTATTTTCTTGAAAGTTATAATCCCCTGACGGAAACAATGCTTGCTCCGTTGAATGCACATGGTCGGCAAAAAGAGTGACAAAGTTACCGCTAGTGATCCGTCCGTGTAAGGTGATAATTCCTTCACTGTAGGAAGGACACAGTCTGGGTTGTAGGCTTCTGAGGGGGTTCTCCACACGTAAACCCGTCCTGTGGTGGGGAAAATGTGAGAAACTTGATTCATCGGAAAACAAGACATGTTTCCATTGATCCGCAGTCCACGTTTTATGTTCCTGGCACCACTGTAGTCTCCGTTCCATATTCAAATGTCACACTAGGGGTTTTGGAATCGCAACTCTGCCGTAATTATCGTGTTTAGTCAATTCCCTTCGAACGGTATGGATTGACACTGGGTTTGGAAGATGTGCATTAAGCTCAGCAGTCACTTAAATATAACATGCGAAGGAAAATACTTAACATTCTGTGTTAGTAGTAGATTCCACACCAGATTACCAAGTTCAAGGGTACTCATACTTTGTGATATTTGTCCAGCAACCTAACAATCGTATGCACGTTTTGAAATTTCAGATCGTGCGCTTAAAACTACGAATCGGCAACTCGAGTGTGTCCGACACATGTAGCAATATCTCTCATTGAAAGTAGGCCTATTTTAGCAGTTTTGAAATACGATTTCATAATATACATTGTATAATTATATAAAATTTTTAAAATGTGTTTACAGGTCAATCTGAAATTAATTGTCATTGAAATCCAGCAAGGATGTTCAAAACCAGTGCAAACTGACACCTTTCAAAATCAACAGAGTGATCACTTACCGCGAAGTATATCTGCGTGTCAAGTGTAGCGAAAAACTGAACTAAACATGAACTTGCGTCATATAGGAAAGAGTGTGCACGAACGTTGTTATGTTCAGTTTGGATTTCTGTCGGCTAAATGACAAATTTGAGACGGCCGTGCCTCCTTAATATTGGGCATGCTTGGAGTGTTGTTTTACCAATATTCCAGAGGACGTGTTGCTCTCATGCTTCATTTAAACCTCCCTCGAAAGACCTTCGAAATTACCTGAGCATAACAAGTTGTAAATAAGTAGTCCTTGTGGTTTTCGAGCTCAAACGATTTGACTAAAACCGTTCAATAAAATACAGTTTGAAATCTTTATTTATTTTAAGGTTTAACAAATCCAAAAAAATTAAATAACGAAGTTTTGTTCTCATACAACATAAGAAAATATAGCAGTTTTAAAATATGGTGAAGTTCAGAAAAGAGGTACAATTAGTTCATAACCGTATTACATCAAAACTGTTAAGTACTAGTTGTTTCGAGAGCGGATATAGAAGCTTAAGTTGTTTCCTCAGAACAAAAAATGTTCACCGCCGAACGGCCTCAGGTTTTTCATATCTGCATTTGAAGTTGATTTCTTGTGGGGTAGACAGGAGATAACTGGGGACGAGGACTATTAGTTAGCAAAACATTATAGATAACGGAGTTTAACAGTTGACGTCAGCATCCCCTTGCATAGTGGCACACACCCAAACCGACCCCAGGCGATACATAGTCTACCAGTATAGCTTCCCAACAGTGTTTTGCAATTGATTTACATGGGTAAACGTGATGATAAGAGCTACCTTATATCGTGGGCGCCTTGTCGTCTAAATGCAAATGGATCATTCTATCGCCCACGTGGTAAGAACCTCAGTAAGGGTGAATCGCAGGAATACGATCGACGAACGTACCAGCGCCCAGCGAGCAAGCGGTGGTACACCACACGCCATTGATGACAGGGCTCGGCGTAGAATACCCAGGCTCGTAAACACTGGTCGCTTGACAACGGCGGAGCAAATCTCATTAAGTTAAAGTTGTTGGCCGAAGCAGCGTCAGACAGCAAACGGTTTGGTGAACGCTGCATACTCTGCGCTACGGGAGCCGACCTCCCATACGTGTGCTACTGTTGACTGGACATACTAGCATTAGCTAATTATGCATCGTCTGCTGCGGGAAACATCAAACTGGACCTCTGAATTGTGGCGCCGCTTTCTATGTCACATGAAAATTATAAAAAATTCAGCTGTACCGAGGTGATGGAAAGATGTGGCACAGACAGCATGAGCAGATGGCCCCGTCGTAACAAGTCGGCTCTCTTTAACGCGGTCGAGGCACTGAGGTCGTTTGGGGAGCCTTTGCAAGGGACACATTAGGCTCATTCGTGGTTTTTTTATTCGAGGTTTAACAAACACTGTGAGTAACTAAATGGGCTGTAAGCAGTCGCCCGTCTTTAATTTAGGGTTACTGGTCCCAGGTGAGGGGGAGAGGCAGTGCCATAAGAAAAACAACACATACTTGCCTCACCGGAATTCGATCGCGGACCCTTTTGGACGAATGATCAGAGGCCATTGATTAGACCACTGCTCCACCAAGGCGGCTCATTCGTGTTTATACAAAGTATGTTAAGCATTGCGCGCTGTCATCATGTGCTAGGTGATCACCTACACGCTTTCATGCCCTTCGCGCACCCTGCGGCCGAATGGTCGGTTTCAACAGAAAACTGTGCGAAATCCACCCAGACATGGCTCTAGTATCACTTAATTGAGGTTGGAAATATTGATTTGCCGCCAAGGTCCCTGGAATCCCAGAGAGCTTCCAAGGAATTTTTAACCCATGTGGAAACTCCGTGGGATGACGAGGTTGCAGAACATCAGTTCCATTTATCACTAACAGACGTTTCGGGCGGAGTTGTGAATACTGCTTCAAAAGGCATGACTATAGTTACCTCTGGAAACACTCCTATATCTGGCGAGGACGACGCCTCTTCATTTAAGACTGTAATTTGCGCAAGAGGAGGACCAACACACTATTAGGTAGGTACATCTCCTGTTTTGTCCATTGAGTGTTTATGAGGTGTGGAAATTAAACTTATTTATTTTCAAACCTGCGAACTATACTGCAGGAACAACTGAGTCCAGAACACAGCGTGGATGCGAAGTTACATTCATGGATGCAAATTATCTTTCAATTGAAAACCATCTTTATTCTTGCTGGAATATTTTAAAACATACATTGCTGTATACACACGATTCTAAAAGACCAGTTAAAATATATATAAGATTAAAACATTAGCAATTTCAAGTTCATTATATACCCGTCATCAGATGGTGTAGTTACGATATACCTCGGAAGGCGTAACATACAGGAGGCACACTGACGTATCAGTGTTGTCTACGCGCATGTTCATTGCATAGTCATATTGTTATACTTTGGAGATCGGGTCGTTATCTGCATTGTGCCTCTCGCCATAGTAATTACAAAGCTAGCTCCATGGCAGCGGTATAGTAATAGGGGTATCGTCGTTGAAACGTTTTGCTCTAAATTTGTGAATCACCGTGCTTTCTGTCAAGAGAAGTGAGGAACAGGCAGTGGCGTGTTTAATATGTTATATCCTGCCAGACAGGTTAGTGTCGACCCTCCGGACATAATCTTAAAACGGCTGTGGAAGTAGAATATGATTGAACATTATATTTATGGTTGGATACCCGTAAACTACGATTGCGACGGGTTGATCCCTATGCATATTTGGTCGGAGACATCACCGTTCATGGCTTTTGGTGGAATCGCATACACACTAAGGTATCAAGAGGGATCCCATTCCTCTCTTCTTTGATGTAGGCGCAAATGTTACACACTTTTAAACCAATGTCAATATTGAAAGGTCGACATGCATTTTTAGGACTTCTGTGATTACAGGAATGTATAGCATTGTACCCATATTTTAAGTAGTTTTTCTTGATTTTTGTAATGTGGAGTATGAGACATTAAAAATGCGACGCATTATGGCATTAACAGCGGCAGATAGGTAGTCATATAATGCTGTTATATCTTTGATTTTTGCACTTTCTTCGTCTCGTTGTGCGGTTTTGGACGAATGTGTTACTGCACGATGAAACATTAGGGCCGAAAGATTTTGTTTGTGTGCATGAGATGAGCGGAAAGGAATCACACATATTGTAGAAATTGATTTCCTATATACAGAATGAGTTATGTTATTCGTAATAGGGTTTCTTTCCAACATGAAGTCTAGATAGGGTAATGATTAATTGGTTTCGAATTGCAAAGAAACGTTTATGCAACTGTATTTTGTGGACAACAAATGAGTAAACTCAGTGAGATTTTCTAGGTGGATTACCGAAACAATAACACATCGCTTACATATCTCAGATATAGGGTCGGTTTTACATGAAAGTTAGAAATAACTTCATTTTCCAGATCGTGTAACATCAATTCAGCCAGAACTTCTGAGAGGGCTGCCCCCATTCGGGAATCCGCCCGTTGTCGGTAAATGGTACCGTTGAACACAAAAATGTACTACTATACACTAGTTTTTAGGCATTAATATTACTCTGGATTTCATTGAGAGTGTTGGTTCTCTGTGCTGAGAAGTATTTTTTAATGATTCCGTGAACTACAAGGATATAAAGAAATTTAGGATAACGTGAACTGCAAGGATATAAAGAAATTTAGGATAACGTGAACTACAAGGATATAAAGTACGTTAGGATATAAATAAATTATATAAAGTGAGACCATTACAAACTGCGTGCTGGCCGGCAGGACTGAAGGTATTTTACTGAAAGCCTGGATGGAACTTGGTACTGAGTAAATGGAGGACGTGGTTAACGTGGGTAGACATTTTGCTAGTTCCCCCACGAGAGGCATAGTTGAACTTGCGTAAGCTGAGACAAAGGGGCGTACGAGATTACATATTTTATGGGATTTTGAACTTCTCGAAGTGTTTGGGAACACGGAATCCCGGTGGTTGGTGCATAACTTTAGTAATAGAATAAATTATTCTTGCAAATTAGTTATCCAATTAGGAACACATGTCACTTTTAAAGTACGACACCACACTCACTATTGATAAACCAACACATGAAGTTAAAGGGCATTTACGAAAAAGATAAAAGTAAGATACTTCCGATGATGGTCTCAAACTGAGGCTGAAAGATCTTACCTTTATATTTAGAGTAAATATCTTTTAACCACTTGTGTTGGTTGATCAATAGTGAGTATGGTGTCGTGCTTTAAAGCTGACATATGTTTCTAATTGGATAACTTTAGTAATAGTTAATGGAAGAAGGCCTGGATATTTTACCTTGGATAGGGCCGAGAGTGTAGCATTAGTGGGATCACGGGTACAGATAGAATGTGGGACTTTTCCCATTGCTTCAAACATCTTTTCATTATAGTCAGTTCTGTTCATAATAATAACTTGGGTAGTTCTGTTCATCGAAGTTCTGTTCCTCTTGATATCAACTTCGGTGTGAAATCAATTCCACTAAAAGCCAAGCTTGGCGATGTCTCCGACCAGATATACATAAGTTTGACCAGTCCCAATCTTAGTTTACGGGTATCAAAGCATACATATAAGGTCCAATCATATTCTACATTCCCTGCGCTTTCAAGACTATATCTGGAGGGTCGACACCAACCTATCTTGCTTAATGTAAACAATACTAAACACGCCAACTACCTGTTCCTCACTTTTCTTGACAGAAAGCCTACTGATACATTAATTCAAATGAAAATGTTGTATCGATGATGCCCCTATTACCATACCGTTACCAGATTGCTTTGGAATTACTATGGTGAGGGGGACAATGCACATAACGATCCGATCTCCAATGAATAAAAACATGACTATCTAATGAGCATTCTAATGGACAACAATGATACGTCGGTGTGCCTAAGGTATTTATGCCTCTTTCAAAACATATCGGAACTACACCATCTGATGCGGACTTCATAGTATACTTGAAAGTGCTACTGTTTTAACCTTGTATATATTTTAACTGTGCTATTAAAATCGTGTATAGGCGGCAACATTCTCTTTGAGATCTCTCAATTCCTCTATGAATCACAGCTGCAGATTCTTTCAGAGAGCAAATAAAAAAAATTTGCAATGGTTATATTAATTTATCATCCGTTTTAAAAAGATGCACAAAACGACCTATATCTGATTAGTAAAGCAGATCAAATGCCACCGAAGTTTGACCGGCAGTATCACTTTAGGGTAAATACGAAAGCCTTTAAAAAAGGCAATTCGAAAGTCTGAACCTAATAAAATGAACTTCGCTGTTATGGTGACATGCACAGATGTTGGACAGATCCTAGTTGTATGCTGTTGAAGAGAAAGACTTCCAAACAATCCGGACTGCAGTTCCGCAATTCATGCTCATCAGTAGTTGAGAAGCAACTGCATAAATGTGTTTGGCTATAACGAAATACTGGTATTCCCGATATATGTTCTTCTGCATTCAAGGAAAAGGGTAGATGGCTCGATAAATCGCTGACCAGGAATTCGTAACGCTGAAATTGAAAAATATAAATGGAGTTTGGTTATCAGAACATATTTCGTTACGTAAATACATTTTTAACATATCTTCAAACGATTTTTTTCATGCTTCAACCATTTGGTAATTTATACAGCATGCAGCGTTTTACATCAAGATTCAAGGAACATAAAACTTCTTGTAAATTATACTTTTAATTAATTTTTATCACAAGAAATTTCTGTAAGATTTCAAATATATATTATTTCGTTTCAACCCGATATTTTCGTGCGAATTCATAGATATCTCATTTTTCGCTTTAAGATTGTAAATTGCAGCAGTAAAAGGATGTGCACGACAACACTGATCATGAGTAAAACGTTATATAAATCAAAACGGAGTAAAATGATTTGAAGCATGTGCAGGCTCAGCTGTCGTTCAGCGACACCTTGCATTATAATTGCATAACCAAAGTGAAGGGCCGAGTTTTCATCATGTGAATATGGCTATCCTGTTTCTTAATGCCTGTTGGCAGTGTTCAGGAGAACTTGTGGAAAATTGTTTCTCTTCTGATAGAGAACCCTGATAATATCTGGAAGAGTTTTTTGAGAAGATATCCTTTGCGCAGTACTTCTCCTAAAGCGTCACATGAATGTTCGTTTGAATTGAGATCAAGGCGAAGTGAAGGGTTCTTAACAAAACGGATATCCTCACTGGCCAATACTTTATATACAGCTTCTATGCGGTCAACAAAGGCATTATCGTCCATTAAAATGAAATGTTCACCAACATGGTCATGGAACAGAAGAACGTGTTGAAGATTCATATCGTTGCAGTTACCCTCCAGAGGGTTTTCAAGTGATCCATCACGTGCAGTTTGGTAAGTCCATCGGCTTTGGTACTGGTCAATAACATGACGCGTAACCGCCGTATCTGGCCCATGCAACGATGTTCCTTGAATCGTACGGGAAGAGTCTCATGTTTCCTCTAGGTCAATTGCTGCTTGAAATTATAGAAAACAAAGAAGCGACTTTCATCTTTGATCAAACACTATAGATCGTAGCTAATAGATCAGCAGTGAAATTGTGATGTTAACTACTGAAGGAGATGTGATCTGGGTACCGGTAAACAAAGAACGTGTTTCTAGGAATATATTACTAGCATACCGACGTACTGACAAGATTTGGCCCAAAATTCGCGAACCTTTGGTTTCTCAAAGACGATTAGCCAACTAGCTTGAGGTACTATTCCGACTTGCGTTTTTCATACGGCAAGGAAACTGTTATTGCGCTGCTTCGAAAAGCGAGTTTAACCTCGAGAAGAACATATGGTTGCGGTTTTGTGTTTTCTGAATGCTGATCAAATTTCCGTAGCTATGCTAAGTGATATTCCAAAACCTCAGTTGATATCGGTCACACTCCGGCCTTCTTCAGGTGTGCGTAATATAATCGGCTTCGGGTAAAATTTTCCATACAACATCAGTAAGACATTGTTCCATTAATTCAAATACACATAATCTCTCTGAATTGTATGATACACGTGAAAAACTGAATTAACCCATGGGATTAACTACACGGCTTCCTGCTTATAAGTACCCTCGGCAGATGTCACCTGCTCACATGAAATTTGCACACTGGCTTAGAATCACGGATATTTTCGAACGTCACACAGCACTGGATGCACATGTAAGCGCGTTATTTTAGCCCCATGTGTTTCTGTAATCGTAAAGTTTCTTGATCGTCTCTAAGTTTTGGACGGAAATGTAAATCTCGTTTCACTGCATTAGCTCGCAGGAACGCCATATACATGCAGAAGGAAACACATGAAGTAAATTCTATTCACTTTATCATTGCCTTTAACAAACAAAACTAGTGCCTGCCGAGACACAGGCATGACATAAGATTCGGCAATTCCAAATACGAGCACTTTTTATCTGGCAAAATGACCTCCGATTGGAAACAATGCAAAGATGGAGACTCGAAATGAGCAACACAGTTTTTGGGTTTTAAGACTTATGTTGGACAGCAAACATTAAAAACGAATGGGATTCAAAATATTTCCAAATTCTTAGAATATTAAACTAAAAAATAACATTTACATACACACGGTGGAGTCACATTATTGTGACCATCATCTAATACCCAGGATAAGCAGCTAGACGGGCTGGGAGTGACTAAATAAGGTGCTGGAAGGTGTTTGCAGTTATGTGGAGACATGTTGACTGCAGTAGCTGCAGTGCATTTGACAGCTACTGGAGGGTGCGTGGTGGTGGATCCATAGAGCGAACAACACGATCAAGATGGTCCCACAGATAATCAATTGGGTTTAAGTGTGGGGGATTAGGGAAACAAGGAAGTGCTTTCAAGTCTTCATCTTGCTCTACCAACCACTCTTGGACATTTCTAGCCGTGTGACACGTCGCATTGTCGAGCTGGAAGATCCCATGCACCCCAAGACAACAGCATGTATGGGTGTATGTGGTCTGCAATGACGGATTAATAACGAATTTGGTCCATAGTGCATTCCACAGGTATGAGTGGACCCAGAGAATGCCACGAAAGCATTCCCCACACCATAATGCTTCCCCCACTAGCTTGTGATCTTCTAGCAATGGTTGAAGAGTGTTTGTTCTCCGATGTTTCTTGCCTTATACGCCAACGTCCATCCGTTCGACTAAGCAGAAAACTTGACTCACTGGCGAAGGCAATCCTTTGCCAATCAGCGGAGGTCCAATTCCGATACTGCCGTGCAAATATAAGTCACTTCTGCCGAAGAACATTATTTAGCATTGAACACTAATAAATACCAATGGGAATCAGAGCTATGCTAATCAGGGAGCGCCGACGCACTTACGTTTTAGGC
Organism: Macrothele yani; assembly: GCA_039090855.1. Taxonomy (NCBI): domain Eukaryota; kingdom Metazoa; phylum Arthropoda; class Arachnida; order Araneae; family Macrothelidae; genus Macrothele; species Macrothele yani. The sequence goes on along the minus strand of CM077015.1, from coordinate 111,014,935 downwards.
TCTTAGGTTAGGTATGTCTAATGTGAATTGAAATTGGTTAAATCAAAATTTCTTTTGATCTTCTGTGTCTTGTTTTCCCAACATTCGAAATATGGGAACCTTTCGAACATTCTACTCATGATGCCGGCGGATACGTTTCCTGTGTGGTTCAACACAGCAAACGTGTTCTAAATTACAAGGCACATCACGGAATACAATATAAAGTGAGCCCAACGAGTGATTCCGAAGTCTCCGTACCTCTCTGCCCCGAAGGCGAATGGGACAAGGAGATTAATACTCAGAAATTCTGGTTAAACACTTTTCGTCTTTCAACTGAACTGTCTAGAAAGGCTAACTATGAATATATTACTCACATTTACAATTGTCCAAACACTCCAACTTACAAACCACTTACCCTCATAGTATAAACTGTCACACATCTAACATTTCTGATAAACTGCACTGATATCCTTCATTCCGTGTGAATATAGGCAAGCAGCACAGAAGCACTTGACACCTGTAAATAAACCATCTGGAAAGTGTGTAAAACCACTTCAAGAAGAAAGATAGGAAATGCTTTTTCCCCAAACAAAAAAAGTTAAAACCCTTCGAAATCATGCGCACACAATTTGCACAATTCCTTTCATTCTTTTTTTGATAATGTTTAAAGATAAATGATAATAATTATTTACACTGTTGTAATTTATTTGTAAGAGAAAATAAAATGATTGTATGAAATATATTGCTAGCTAATTTCATCTATACTAAATTTTAACTTACGAAAAAAAAAAAACTAATGCTTACAACAATGAAAATGTTTATTAATACCCTAAATAAAATTCACCTAATATTTAAATTTTAAATATTTCTTGACAACTCTGCATTTGCAAAAGTCAGGAATATACCAATGCTTATGCAAAATATTACTTGTTCATATTTACCATTTAGAACGAAATAAATTTAAATACATTTCTAAACGTAAAACAAATTTTCACATTTGCAAGTCAACGAAAATCCAGAAAACAGGAGTTAACAAGTATTAGTTTTTGAAAACTGCAAAACATTCCATTATTTTACAAATGCTGAAGAGGTGAACGTTAAACCGTTTCTAATTTATAAACAGAAGTTACAATATTTTTAGAGATCTAATAAAACAAAGTGGTTCTGACAACCGCTCCTTTATTGTATATTTTTTTCTCGATGGAAGAACTTCAATGCTTACATTAAAAAAATTCTAACACTCATGTAAATAAAAATTCCCTTGTTCACCTAAATTTTAATATCACAATTAAATAAACTGATACACTAAAACATGAAGTCAACACCAAAACAAAACTGTATGCTATTTCCTAATTTGATAGGAAAAACAGTAATAAAAATAATCTAATGCCTATTCTTTCCCTAAAAATTCTACAAAATCAAACCAATCTTTGCACACCAAATTTTGCTAGTTAATTTAACCCGTCCTAAAGAATCTGAGAAGAATATCAACGCGTGTATTTACTCTAAACTATTTGATCAACAAATTCTTGATTATATAATAATGTTGAGAACACACTAAAATTAAAATCATTGTTAATTAGGCATTAATGAGTTTACATACTAATTGAAAAAGTTTAGATCAACAAATGAAAAAAAAAACATTTTTTACCTGAACTAATCTGCATATTAAATACAAGCAATTTAAAAAAATCACAAAAGGTGGAGAAGTTCGACCTTGTATTCTAAGATCAAGGTTCCTTCATGAAATTCACTTTAGAGTGAATTCCGGTGGATCTCAGAAGTACCCATCTCTCTTCTAAGGACATCACGGGAACACAAGATTAACACTCATATATAACTCTGTCAGCCGTTCAACCGAAGGAACGGCCTCAAAAGCCTTAACTCAGAAAAAAGAAACACTAACTTGAACACCACCACTCACAATGCATCTAAAGTACTTTCTCTCACCACATAAGATCTCTTTCTCCCTTCGACAAAGCTCTGGTTTCTTTCGCTCAGACTATGACGAAGATTGGCAGCTGCATGAACCGTGGTACCTGGTAACATGCAAATGTACCAAAAATACACTGCTCCAAAGTGGGTCAAAAACCAACCGTAGGAAGAAGAGGTAAAAGTAGCCCCTCCCTACGAAATTAGATATACCACCCCCCTAAAAAAGGAAACTGTAAAATTACTGCTATAGCCATCTGCTTGTTATTCTTAAAATACAATATTTAACAAAATCACATTTGTTTACACTATGCAGATAGATTTTATTCTTGACTGTAAACACTCTAGCTTTTACTATAATTATACCAAAGTGAAGTAGTGATAATAACAATAATTACATTAATAACTATTTGAACCATCAATTGTCAATGTATATTATCTCTACTATACTTTAAAACCTAACTGAATTTAGCTTCACAAATTTGAATTGTAAGACATGAAAGTATCATTATTTTTTAGTCTAAAAAATTCTTAAAATTGTACTGTCATCTTATGCCACACTGATGGTACTCATTACAATATTACACAATTTTTACACTATTTTCAATGCCTTTTTCCTGTGGTTGGAAAAAGACGTTTTTAATACACAATACACTAAACTTTTTAAATGTTACTTCAAAATATTTTATTTATTATATATACTATATTTTTCGAAGAAGTTACTGTAAGGAATAAGTCCAAATTTGAGTGGAATTTATTTAGATTTAATAAACAGCTAAGACCTTGCCTTTAAAACAGCTTAGAATCAAAAGCGCCTGCATATACCAAGGCACAATTATGCCCTTATACCGGTATGTTTCAACGAAGTAAATTTGATATTGTCCGAATATCAGCTGAAGGATATCCTACAGCTTGTATTCGGACAATATCAAGCTGAAGGATATTATCTTTACATCAGAGCAAAGCGTTGGATTAAAAACAATGTTGGGTACAATGGCGCCAATTTGAAAAGACTTGGGTAAATTTTGTTTACCTTGGAACGACTGTGACCTAATGAGGGATTTTTAGCATGGCGCATTTTCCTGTGGGAGTAGCTCTCCCCGTCCTGAATCCCCATCAAAATGAACGCTTCGGTTTTTCGCTTATATCTCCAGTCGTAAGTACGTAACAAATTTATTGCACAGTTGTAACTTTTTAATTAATATCTTACACGTTTTAATTAATATCTTACCAGATAAAAGGAAAGTTTCACACACGTCATATCTTTCACTAATTACACAGGAGTTAGAAGAAAAAGTTACACACGTGAATGAAAAAGGTGGATAATTTATATTACTTTGCATTTATGACAGTTTCATGAATGGAACTGAGGAGCATTAAGCGCTATGCTCCCCTTTAACCGATCCATAAGAATTCTCTCTCGTGTATTAACTTCAAAATCTCTCCATCATACACTGACGGAAAGAAAAATCCAAACACCACGAAAAAATAGTTGTACAGGAATGAAATGGCGGCAATACATTTGTATAGGTAATATATTTAATCTTATATATAATTCAAGACTACACACTTGTGATGTTCATTTAGAATAAATTATCAACGTTTTTTCACAATTAAATGTTTTATTAACATCGACTATAGTTTCGCAGAGCGTCTGGCTCGGCATCATCAGGACGAATGGAGCGTAAACATTCAAATCATTGTGACATCATCAGAGTTCTGACGGTCACGGTTTTTGGTGAGTTGTTTCCACGCGCTTGAAAAAAATGGCGTAGACGTCATGTCATTGACAAGTCGTGAAGAATTCCGGTATATGTGGAAAGCTTCTAATACATTAAGCTTGTTAGTCGAATCAGGTTTATCAATAAGAATAGCGTTTCCAAACAAAAATTTATAGTTATTTTCGTGACAATGTTGGGCTATTGATGACTTCTTCAGTTCACAGTTCCGTACGTAAGTCTTGTGTTCCTTCACACGGAAGCTTAAAGCCCTGCGGGTCTGTCCTATATATGAAAGTCCACATTCACAAGGTATCTGATAAATTCCCCAGGAATTTGTGTCTTGGACGTAGTCTTTTGATCCGTAAAAATTCATCTTGTTTATGGGTTTGAAAATCACTTTGAAATTAAAACTTTTGAGAATTTTTAAAATTTTGAAGCAAATCTGAGGAGCAAATGGGATAACCGCTCAATTCGTTCGTACTGGGAGGTCTACTGGCGTGAGCGAGCAGACGGGCTTCGGTTTCCTAAATTTTTGGACCGCTTTTTCTATCACGGAAGGGCAATATCCTCTGTGTACTGCAGTTCGTTTAAGAAAATCAAGCTCTTTCTGTAAGGAATCCTCAGTTGAGCATATATGTACTGCACGATATACGTATGTGTAGAAAGCAGACATTTTTTGTTTCCATGGGTGATTTGATTTTGCATGTGGAGGTAAGGAAACAGCAAATGGCTTTCGATAAACTGTGGTACTGAAGGATCCTTCAGAGCGTAACACCAGGACATCTAGGAAAGGTAATCAGCTATTACTTTCAGTCTCACATGTGAACTGTATATGAGGATCAATTGAATTGATAAGTTCAACTAATTTAGGTAGTTCGGAATTCCTGCCTTTCCAGAGGACAAAGGTATCATCTACATATCGAATCCACAGGTCGAATGTAACGAGCTGAAAGAGTTTGTCCTCGAAGTGACGCATGTAGACTTCGCATAAAACAGGCGACATTGGGCTACCCATTGCAAAGCCTTCCGTCTGTTGAAAAAATCTTCCACGAAATACGAAACTCTTTTGTTTGATACAAATTTCCACTAATCTCAAAATTTCTTCAATTTCCGATTGGCTGAAATGATGTTCAATGAGACTTGCTTTCAAAGATTCGAGGGCTCCATTTAGTGGAATACTTGTGAACATGGATTTCACATGGAAGGATAACATGAACTGATCGTTGTATGGATGCTGTTTAAGCACATTTACAAATTCAGTGGAATTTTTTACAGCAGTTTTGTTTGAAGAAGTCGTTATGGTGGACAGTTTCGAAGATAGAAATTTGGCCAACTTATGAGTAGCAGAGCCGATATTGCTGACGATGGGACGGAAAGGAACGCCAATCTTGTGTATCTTCGGAAGTGCATAGAAACGCGGACAACGGGCATACGAGGGTTTCAGATAATTTATTGAGCTTTGGTTAAGAGTAACGCAACTTGTTACTACTTTCCGAACTTCTTTTAAATATTTTTCCGATGGATCTTTTTTAATTTCTTTATACGGTCCCTCGGAGATAAGTTTTTCTACCTCTGCCTCATAATATTTTTTGTCCAGAATAACAACTTGTCCTCCTTTATCGGCTTTAGTAATGATGATATCAGGATTTGATTGTAATTCTTTTAAAGCTTTATATTCTTCCTTATTGAGATTGGGTTTGAATGATGGAAAGGAATTTGACGTTATTACAAGGCTGACACAATGTCTAATCGTTTCTTTCTCATCAATGCTTAGATCGCTTTTTGTCAGGGAATCTTCAACTGACGCAACGATATTGGTTACTGGTATCTTTTTTGAAATTGCGAAATTTGAATTGTAATGTAAAACTCGTTTTTGAATTTTGCTCGAGTTAAAAGAAGAAAGGTTGGATATTACTTCGTTATCCGTAAAGACTTCATGACTTTGAGAAGTAGAATTTCCTTTATTGTTGCTATTATTCGTTAATTTTTCAAATTTTCGTTCTAATGTCATTTTATGAGTAAACGACATATTGGAACTCCTAGACCAAGTTTTGCGGTCCAGGTCCGAAAATTCTGGTAACGTTTTAGCCAGCAATAGGTGCAGGTCATACAGTTCAATCTCAACGTTTGCAATATCCTTCCTAGTATCTTTAATAATAGCTCTTAATACTGCAAACGAAGCATTAGAGATCGCTTTGTTGATGTTATGGGAAGGTCCCAAGTTGCATTTCACGGAAATAAAATTTGGCAATATATGGCATCTCTTGCATCGAAGTAAGAAGTTTAAATGGTTCAGTAATTTGAACTTCTTTATCCTCATCTTCGAAAAACGATTGATTGTCGCTGATAGAGATTTTGTCATAATCAAGATAGGAACTAGGTTTTAAAGTTCCTGAATCAAAGTCTATATCGGTATTAGATGAGTCCACAAGACGGAAGCAAAGCAAGATGTTATATTGCGGCTCCCGATACTAGTTGTATCAATATACTTACGCACCAAATGTAGTCACAGATCCGGTTGACACCTAGACTATTATATATAATTCAAGACTACACACTTGTGATGTTCATTTAGAATAAATTATCAACGTTTTTTCACAATTAAATGTTTTATTAACATCGACTATAGTTTCGCAGAGCGTCTGGCTCGGCATCATTAGGACGAATGGAGCGTAAACATTCAAATCATTGTGACATCATCAGAGTTCTGACGGTCACGGTTTTTGGTGAGTTGTTTCCACGCGCTTGAAAAAATCAAATCACCCATGGAAACAAAAAATGTCTTACCTCCACATGCAAAATCAAATCACCCATGGAAACAAAAAATGTCTGTTTTCTACACATACGTATATCGTGCAGTACATATATGCTCAACTGAGGATTCCTTACAGAAAGAGCTTGATTTTCTTAAACGAACTGCAGTACACAGAGGATATTGCCCTTCCGTGATAGAAAAAGCGGTCCAAAAATTTTGGAAACCGAAGCCCGTCTGCTAGCTCACGCCAGTAGACCTCCCAGTACGAACGAATTGGGCGGTTATCCCATTTGCTCCTCAGATTTGCTTCAGAATTTCAAAAATTCTCAAAAGTTTTAATTTCAAAGTGATTTTCAAACCCATAAACAAGATGAATTTTTACGGATCAAAAGACTACGTCCAAGACACAAATTCCTGGGGAATTTATCAGATACCTTGTGAATATGGACTTTCATATATAGGACAGACCCGCAGGGCTTTAAGTTTCCGTGTGAAGGAACACAAGACTTACGTACGGAACTGTGAACTGAAACGCTATTCTTATTGATAAACCTGATTCGACTAACAAGCTTAATGTATTAGAAGCTTTCCACATATACCGGAATTGTTCACGTCTTGTCAATGACATGACGTCTACGCCATTTTTTTCAAGCGCGTGGAAACAACTCACGTAAAACCGTGACCGTCAGAACTCTGATAATGTCACAATGTTTTGAATGTTTACGCTCCATTCGTCCTGATGATGCCTAACCAGACGCTCTGCGAAACTATAGTCGATGTTAATAAAACATTTAATTGTGAAAAAACGTTGATAATTTATTCTAAACATATTTAATCGATTGAAGTTTCAAGATCACAGCCTAATGTAAGCGCGAGAAGAGCCATTTTAAATGTGAAATTCTGGTACATTAATAACCAGTGTAACCGCCAGAATGATGAATGCAAGCATGCAAACGTTCATGCATTGTGTCGTACAGGTGCTGGATGTCAGTTTGTGGAATGGAGTTCCATGCCGGTTGCACTTGGTCGATCAATACAGGGACAGTGAATGCTGGTTGGGAGTGACGCTAGAGTTGTCGTCCAATGATGTCCCATACGTGCTGGATTGGAGAAAGATCTGGTTATCTAGCAGGCCACGGCAACATGTCGACACTCTGTAGAGCATGTTGGGTTACAACAGCGGTATGCGGGCGAGCGTTATCGTGTTGGAAAACACCCCTGGAATGCTGTTCATGAATGGCAGCACAACAGGTTGAATCACCAGACCGACGTACAACTGTGCCGTCAGGGTGCGTGGGATAACCACGAGAGTGCTCCTGCTGTCATAGGAAATTGCTTCCCAGACCATAACTCCAGGTGTAGGTCCAGTGTATTTCGGCCGCAGACAGGATGGTTGCAGGCGCTCACCTGGCCTCCTTCTAACCAACACACGGCCATCACTGGCACCCAGGCAGAACTGGCTTTCATCAGAAAATAACAACAGATCTCCACTCCGTCCTCCAATGAGCTCTAGCTTGACACCACTGACGTCGCAAACGGCAGTGATTTGGAGTAAGTAGAATGCACGTTAGAGGGCGTCTGGCTCGGGGCTGTCCTTCAAGTAACCGATTTGTAACAGTTCGTTGTGTTACTGAGGTGGCAACTGCAGCTCGAATTGCTGCCGCAGACGCAGTACGATGCGTCACGGCCATACGCCGTACGCAGCGGTCTTCCCTCTCAGTAGTGCCACGTGCCCGGCCGGAACCCGGTCTTCTTGAGGCAGTACCTTCCCTTGACCACCGCTGCAAACAATCATGCACAGTGGCTACATTCCTGACAAGTCGTTCTGCAATATTGCGGAAAGAAAATCCACCTTCTCGTAACCCACACGACCTCGTTTAAACACCGTGAGCTGTTGATAATGGCTTCTTCGTCTTCTTTAAAGCATTCTTGACTAACATCAACACACGACGTCGAATCTCAACGATAACTAACGCTCACGAACGTTACAGCGCGTATTTACAGCAAACCTGCTTTGCATGTTCCGAGGGCGTTACTAGCGCCACACGTATGCGCCGAGTGCGAAATTTGCATAGACGTCATTTTACAGATGTACTTCCAGCGCCTACCAACTGTCGTTTATCTAACACAATCCCTTCTTGGTGTTGGGATTTTTTTCCGTCAGTGTAATTCGAAGGAAGTAATGCCTATGCGTCATAGAACATTGAGGGAAAACCTGATATTATAAAACAGTTTTGTAATATTGAGAAACAGAAACTTGTGATTCCGTTATGCAAACTTGACTTTGAAGTTTTGGGAATATTACTTTCTTTTCAGTTTTAAAATAGTAGTTTCTAATATGTTATTCTGACCGGTGTTCCTAACAACCATTCAAATTATTTGTAAACACCAAATGTGACATTTTCCATTATACAACCGCAGACCGTGAAGACGAAACACGACGTAATGGTAATATGAATGATACTGTTAAATGTTTCTATAATTTGAGAAGAAAGTATTTGCATTATTCCCTCTGTTTCATTAATATCGCAAATTAAACTTTGCATAAATAGGTTTCGATTGCTACTTACAGTTTTCCATGCGAAAGGATCTACATTTATCAAGCAAACCATTATTTACTTCTTTCCTGATTTGGTGGCTTAAAAACGTTTACGACTTCACCAACTGTTATTAAGAAATGCGCTAGCGATTGTTTCGTTCCGAAACTGTTGAATACGTACGTATATTTACATTTTAGCTGACTATAATATTTAAAGTCGTGAATACGACATATAAGGTGTCTTCAGAATTTTTAGCAAGTCCCGACTATCCCTTAAATCAACCCCATTAGTAGAACTTTAAATGTAATTACATTCTGTCGTCATAGCGAAAAATGCAGACACTGAAGTGGGAAATTATTAAGAGTACTTACCTAATAACGTATTGTTTCCCGTTGGACATCGAATGAGCCTATACTTCATATACCGTTATTTCAATGAGGCGAATACATTATTCTGCAGGTATGTTCAGAGAAGCAACTCCTACGTCGTCTGTTATTTGTGCAATGCAAGACGGAGGTAGGTCTTTTTTCCGAATAATTTTCGCAATCTTATCACATGCGTATTGAGATGGATTCTATTTTAAGGACTGTGAAGGGCCATTTTAGCCGCTTGAAGTCATTCTCCTGCTTTATTCAAACACTTGACGTGGATCACTAACACCAAACAGAAATCATATCTCTCTCCACGTTAATAAGTGAGTCTCGGAAAAATTCTCATTGGCCGCCACCGGGAAACGAACTCAGGTTCTTCCAGTTATGCGCCGGACATACTACCACTGCGGCCTCGAATTCTTCTGACTCACATGTGATTAGCTGGCGAGAGCGCGAATGGTTTGCCCAATAAAGTATTGCGCAGACCATTTGCGCTCCCTCCAGCTGCCTGGATCCGCACCATAGTGCATCCAGATGAGTGGGCTCCCGAGGGAAAACGTTTCACATGGGCTCGTCCGTCGACATGGTGTAACAAACAACGGCTTTCGTCTGACAAGGTGATCCTCTTTCATTCCTTTTTGGTACAATGTAAATAATTACGAGCTCACTGTAAGCGTTGACGACAGTGAATGGATGTGATAGTAGGCAAAGATATGTGGCTGCCGCTGCAGAGACCCATATCCCAGAGAATATCATAAACTGGGTGTTTTGGGACGCATTGATTCTTTCACTAGAATGGAAATTGTTAGCAATGTCGGCAGCACTAGTCCTTATGTTGCTGCGGACAAGAGGAGGTATCCGGCGCTGACCTCTGGTATTATTGAAACCTAGCCTACTCACGCCTTGATGTTTGGTAAAAGTGACAGCTGTTTTGGACCGATTGTGGTAGGTATGAATGCATAGCGGGCAGTATCGGAGATGCTCTTACCAAAGTCACTTGCCATACCGATCTTGTCGTTGTCCAAATCAGAAGTATCTTTTGCATTTTCGATGGTCAGACGAAACGAAATACTGACATGGAGAGCATTGACCCAGATATAATAAGGTATACATAATTGGCGACTTTGGCCTGTGACGTTGACTGGCTTCACGCGCGCTTATTTGTATAACCAGAAGGGGTGTTAATAGTTTGGCTCATCCGTGTATTGTGTTACACTTGCACGTGAGTATAGTGAAGACCCGTGTCCAAATACATTGTATAACATTATTATTAGATTTAATAAAATAAAACCTCTATAATTATTAGTATTTCGTTTGAAAAAATCATTACTTTTAAAGTAATGTTTAAAAAAACAATGAGTTCCAACAACCGAAATGTGTTGGAAATCATTAGTCTACCACAAAGTGGCGAAAGGAATTAAATAAAACGATTGTATGGAATTGTGAGGAGTTCAAAAATTCTGATTTTGTGCTTGTTTCAGACTGATTATTTTGATGTTTAAAAATCCATCGCTGAGGTATTGTCAGAGGATAGTTTTCAATTAATCAAAATTCAATTTCGGCTATGCTGAACGTAGAGAACGAAGATTTCAATCCATGCGATTGACGCATCTGGATTTCTTTGCATAAGGCTGGGAAACTACCAATATAATATACAACAAAGAAATCCAAGTGGACATTCTGCAGCTACCTATAAATAAGTTTGTTCCACTTATCCATCTTGAACATTTTCAGTAATTAATACCGTGGGCTCTAAGATGCTTGCACCTATTTTGAAGTTCAATAATAGCAGATCTTTCAAAATTAAGGAGAAAATACACTCAGTAGATGAAACGTCAGAGATAAGGGGGATAGGCAGTTGGCATGGGCATCCCTGCGCAGACTTTGATCCACAGCAAACCCATGGGATAAATAGGGGACCGCAGGCTTTCCCAACAGTGCATCTCCATCGTCGAAGATGACGAAACATAGTGCTTTGAGCGACTTTGATTGTGGACGCATTGTTAGAGCAAAAAAAAATGAATGTGTCATTCTGTCGTCCAAGTGGAAACAACCTTTGGATTTCCGAGAGCAAATGTTTCTAGGGTGTACCGCGATAATATCATCGTCGAACGTACGAGCGCCCAGAGAGCAAGCAGTGGCCTATTACACGCGGTGATGCTCGGATCGACGTAGAATATTCAGGCGCGTATAGACTGACAGCTTAGGAACGTCTGCGAAAATCACTTGCATGTTGAATGTCTGAGGCCAAGAAACGTCAGAGAGCGAATAGTATGGCGAGCGCTGGATACCCGGTGCTACGGGGGCCGACGTATTTTGCGTCTGACACTGTTGACAGGACTTCATCGGATATTACACTTTTCTTGGGGCCGGTAGCGTTAAAACTTTTCCCGGCAGCAAGCAGGTCGCTATCCAGAGTGGCGCCGCGTCATTTGGTCAGAGAAACCCGGTTTTCAACTGTACCGAGCTGATTGAAGGGGTTAGTGTGTCGTCGATAGCACGAGGCTATGGCTACGTCCTGCCAGGTCGGCTCTATTCAAAGAATTTGTGGCATTCAGATGGCTTCAGAAGTATTCTTATGGGGCGCATTATGTCCCTTAGTGTCTCCGAAGAGGTTCTTAAGCATTCCACGTTAGCAGCATGTGATGGCTGATCACCTAGACACTTTCATATGCTTTACGTATAATGTGGCCTGTGGTCTGTTTTAACAGGACACTACCGTGCACCACCGGACCACAAGCTGCCCGACATGGCTCGTGGAAAACTCATTATCGTTTGAAAACATCCAGTGGCTAACAACATATCCGTTTTTAAACACTGTGGCTGTAGAAAAATGGTTCCTAGTTTGGCCTTTTTATGTTTCATCAGGTTAATTTAACTTTTCTCTATGACAATACAATGCGTTTAATTTATAATTTTGCGTCTTTCAAATTTTGTGTAAAACTGCATCTGACTTCTTACTATTCTATGTTAACATCCTGTGCGGAATATGTTATAAACATTGAAGGATGCGATGAAAATTTTCTGGCTACCCATCTCAGTTTCACTTGCCATCTATCTGATCAGTATCTCGACGTCCATTTCTTTCGTTTTTCCTCTAATAAAAGTAGTTCGTTGCAAAGCAAAAATAACTTTTATCCGTATTGTGCTTGACGAGTGCTTTTCCACAGTTGTTTCTGCTGCTGTTACTGACTTTACTTGCACATTAATTCTTCTGGTATTGCTGCCAAATATTTGTGTTGAAATCTCCCGTTACGACCTTTTAGTGCTTCATTACCTTGTCATTACGTATCCGAATTATCCTGTAAGAATCTTCAAAATTTGTGTATAAGTCAACATATTACTGTTTCATTGATAAGCTGAATATGAATTTCCTGTAAATGCGGTAGACACATAAATTGAGAATTTCTGGAATCTTCCATTATTCGGAGTTGACTGTTCTCTACTGTTCTCACATTAGACGCTACCAGACTTTACATTTGAAATTGTCTTTATTATTTTTCCACTTTCATTCATTTCCACCGTTCAGAATGTTTGAAGCAACTTAATAGCACGCGTCTTTTCGAAATGCAAACTGCACTGGAACAACCAGCAGGGTTCCGTAACGCATGGATTAGGATAATTGGAAAAATTTTATAACGGAATACATACCATTGAGGTAAACCGACGGAGAAAAAAAAAGGCTACCTTCTTTTGTACTTCTAGCAAAACAGCTCGCTGAATGTGGAATGACAATGTTTTCCAAATATGCACACACACATCGTATTCTCTTGTCTAGCCCGCCTGCTATACTGCCTAACAGAAATTGCAGAATAAATATTTTAGAGAAACATCGTGTGAGTATTTTTTGCCTTTTTTTATTTTGAATTTTAGAGATAATTAGAGGAGCGCCTAAATACTTACATATAAAAGAATGTAATAAGCATTAATGGTGATTTTTTTAGCTAGCAATTGTTTTATCCGTAGCTGATAACCAAGTCACCATTATTTGTTATACCACGCTGTATTTAATTTGAGAAAAGAATTTAATAAACTCAGTAATTATACTTTTCTGTAATGTTTTCCTGAAAACTGCTCTCATAGCTGAGTTATGATATTTCTAAAATGCTTTTAACTCTTATAAAGCTCTGACGATTACGCTAAAATCTCAAAAAATGCTTAATTTGTGATGATATTTCTGAGTGTTTTACCTGGTTATCAAATTCATTTTTTGCGAAGTTCTTCACCATATCTTTCTTTTCATGAAAAAAACCTTATCTTAGGATTAGGATTGAAAAATAATTTTTTTACAACACGATATACTGGATACCTTTCCAAATAATGAGCGTACATTATACCGAAAGGACAATCCTCATCCTCCAGGATTTCGAAAACCTTATAGACAGAAAGACAGCATTTGAATATTTACCACGTATTTTTACAAAAATACAACTCAATGCTGAAACTAAAGAAAACCTTCCATAACGGTAGTTGCACATTAGGAAGAGCTTTAATCATGTATTTCCAATGAAAAACTGTTTCATCATCTGTACTGGCTCAGCAGATCAACGTTTTTACAAATCCTGACTCCAGTTTTGAATGGTATCATGTCACAGTGACAAAAAGCGCAAATTAAACCTATACACATATATTTTGTGTAGAATTGTTCCAGACAATATTTTTTATCACAAACTCGTCAATTATAAAATATAAATGTGCCGTAATCACCACCTTTTTGCGACTTTTATTTAGCGTTTCAAATCCTCATTTATATGTTTAATATACACTGACGTGCCAGAAAAACTGGTACACCAGTCTAATACTTAATAGTTCCCCACGGGAGCGCAGGACTGCAGAAATACGACGGGCCATGGACTCCACTAGCTTCTGGAAATATGCTCTTGGCAATGCACGCGATACTTCCTGCAGAGCGTTACACAATTCGGGTGTAATCCGATGTATCGGACTTCTGTGTTCGATAGCGCTTTGCATGGCATCCCAAATGTGTTGTATGACGTTCAGATCTGGAGACTTGGGGGGAATGACAACACCCCAACTTAGATTAATGCTCTTGTAACCATAATGTGGCGTCTCAGACACTTGTGTGGAGGTACATTGTCCTGTTGGAACTGGCCCAACCCATCAGCATGAATTCAGGACATGAACGAGTGAACCTCGTCAGAAAGGATACGCACACAACACAGCGTTGGCCGGTCGCAGACGTTTGTACACGTTCCAGGTGTCCCAGTGAATACCAGCTAACCACACCCACCCAATACCAAAACGGAACACCCCCACCTGCCGGCACACTTCCATGTTGTCAGGCGGGATCTATGGCTTCATGGGAATCCCGCCACACACGAATCCTTCTGTCTACCCGAAACAGTTGAATACGCGACTCGTCAGACCAGGCTACTTGTTTCCAGACATCAAGTGTCCAGTGGCGGTGTTGTCATGCCCAAGCGGGGCGCATAGCTCTGTGTCGTGCACCCATCAAGAGGACTCGAGTTGGGCGTCGGCTCCCACAGCCCATATCGTGCAGGGTACGTTGCACAGTCCGGGCGCTGATGCTTGTTGCGGCTCCACCATTGATTTCCTATTATACCTGCGAGAGTGTTGCACGCCTATCGCGTGAAACGATTATTGACAGCCGACGATGGTCACGTTCCCCCAATGTCTTTTTACGGCCGCTCTTGTATCGTAAGTTGGAGGTTTTGCTGGAATTCTTGTAGTCACGGTACACCCTTGCAATGCTCGTCCGTGAAAATCCAAACTTCGTTTCTGCCTCCGAAATACTATAGCCCATATCACGAGCGCCAAATATGACACCGCGTTGAAAATCGATTAAATTGTTATTACTTTTCATTCTCATGCCGAAAACAGCTCTTACCACTGGCAAGGATGTCTATCGCTTTATACACGCACTGGCGGATGCAACCGAGTACGCGGATAGGTGACGCTGTCATGTATTTTGCATAGGCTCGTTTTTAGCAGTTTTTCTGGCACTTCAGTGCATGTGGTATTGATTAGGCCATTAGCTTTTTTTTTGAAGAAACACACAGCTTGAGGGAATCCATGGAAAAGATCTTCAATTTATTGTTGGGACCATTTACATATTAGTGGTGTGTGTTGGAAATTCATGTTTGAATTTTTTTTATTATGGGAAATATGATAATGGATGACAATTATAACGCCAGTCATCAAGCATGATAAATGGTGTTTCAGCACCAGTCATTAAGCATAATGACTGGCGTTTTAGCACCAGCCATTAGGCATTGGAATGAAAATGGTCGACAGTGATGATATAACGTCGGTATGCATGTATTCAAAGCGGGTCTGGTACGATTCGTTCAACGACGATTGGTCCAATGCCGATTCGTTCAATGACGATTGATCCAATGCCGGTTCGTAAAACGGACAATTGGTCTAAAGGTACGATTCGTCCAATGGTACGATTGGTACAATGCTGATTCGTCCAATGGACGATTGGTTCAATGCTGATTCCGTCCTACCTGTCAGAAGTGCTACTCGTGCTATAAAAGTCTCATCTGTTCTGATTCTATCTCCGATGTTATACGAAAGTACCGGTAGTCCAAATAATGTAAAATAATGTTACATTTCATGCGTAATATCGTGGTTACAGATTTCTTTTTTTTTTATATATATTTTTTGAATCGCGTTTTCTTGTTATACTGTCCTTGCTGCCGTATGAAGTTATTGATGTACGAGCCGTTCTATCAACTTCAATGTTTCTTTTTTGCATGAAATAATATAAAATACTAGTGTTCCGTTTCTGTTTGTAGAATGCAGTGGGGTTTTCTGCCCGCTGCCCAATGGAAATAACTGGTCGGGGTTTGGACAGAGGCCTTTTCAATTGTTTTCATTCCAGCGATGTCATATTCATAACGTTTACATATTTACATATCAAATCAAGTTAATAATATTGCACTTTTACTTAAACATGAAATATTAATTCATAGGCCATAGGCCTAAGCCTTTTTAACAGTTTATATTCTACCGATGTCAGATTCATAACGTTTACATACCAAATCAAGTTAATAATATTGAGCTTTTACTTAAGCACGAAATATTAATTCATAGCCCTGCGGCCTAGGTGATTTGCAAAGACCTAAGAAATAATATGATGAATGTCGTTTATTAGGTTTTATGAAATGTTTACAAATACCAAATATCTAGGTTGTAACTTAAAATCTTCTAAAAATTCCCGCCAACTAGGTGCCTGGTAAATAGCGGAGAAATGATTCGTTGAGTGCCTTTTATAAGGTTTTATAATTGTTTACAAATACCAAATATCTAGGTAGTAACTCAAAATCTTCTAAAAAGGCACGGGGCCTAGGTGCTTCCTAAAGACCTGAGAAATGATTGGATGAGGGCCTTTTATTAGGTTTTGTAACATATTCACAAATACTAAATATCTAGGTTGTAAATTAAAATGTTCAAAAAATGCCCGCGGCCTAGGTGATTTGCAAACAGCTGAGAAATGCTCCATTGAGTGCTTTTTATCATGTTTATGTTAAATGTTTACAATTACCATATATACGGAAATGATCTTTTTAAAGGATATAAAGAGGAGAATAATTTAAATTATTATTTCTTTCTGGAAAATAAAAAAGTTTACCGTTGGTAAGATGATACCATTGGACGAATCGGCGTTGGTGTAAACGTACCATTGGACGAATCGGCATTGGACGAATCAGACATTGGACCAATCGTTGTTGGACGAATCGTCCGGGACCGATTCAAAGTAATATCTCTTTTCACATTTCATTTATTTGGATCAATTGATGTTTTCACTAACATTTCGGAATTAAATTTAAAATCCTACATTTCAAAGAGGTGACATTTTTAAAAATTTTTTGGGGGTAAAACTACAAGAAATGTGTTTGAAAATACTCTCAATTTGTATTGAAAATATTTATGCACTGAATATAATTAGAGCCACTTTCAATCTAGTCGATAAAGACCCCTGTAGTTTGGATTCAAACTAAACATAAGGGTATATTTTGAATTTTGTTCTATTAAAATTGATAGTGTCATTTTTTATATGTTACAATACAGTTTCGGAGAATTTACTGCTTTGTTGCAGTAATTATTTTGAAATAAAAGTACAAGAAATGTTCTTAAAAATGTTCGAAATGTTCTTAATTATTATTGAAAAGATTTACGTATTGAAAATAATTAGAGTGACTTTCATTAAAATCGATAAAGACCCCTGTAGTATCGACTCAAACTGAACGTAAGAGTATTTTGAATATCGTTCTATTAAATATGTCAGTGTCATTTTTTCATATGTTGTAATAGCATTTCCGAGAATTAACTGCTTTGTTGCAGTAATTATTTAAAATGAATAACATTGTAATTTTTTTCCTTGTATTCTATAATATTAAATTAAAAGAATGTGAGCGCAAGCTCACAATTCAATCTGTATTGCTTTCAGTGATTAGTGTTCAATCCATTTTTGAAACAATTCAGTCCACCACTAGAAATTTTCCGAAAAGCAAGGCTGTTGTTTTGGGGAAATATTCCGAAAAGCAAGGCTGTTGTTTTGGGAAACGCACTTTCAAAAATGACTATTCAATGCATGAACAACTTATTTGGTGACGCACATTTTATCACTTGTTTAGCGGAAAATGTGTCATTACCTTGCAGAAATATTAAAGAAAAGGGTATCAAAAATAATTAAAATAATCTGCATAACGGTCTCATTGCAGACGACACCACGAATATTTTGATATTCGTAGACCATAATCTTAAGCAGTTTTATGCCGTTATGCTCAAGTTATTTTAAACTTCTCAGGTACGTAAAGCTTATGTATTATGCAGTTAAAACATATAATATTAATAATATAATTTTCACGAAAACAATAATATCAAAAAAATTGCTCAAAGTTGAAACCACAGCTTCGATGCGAACGATAAACAATAAACATTATGAACTTAAACTGCACCCCAAGCTTCCCCCAAGCTGATTTACGGTGACGCTCTCTCCTGCGTCTAACTCTGCGGTCAATGCTCTCATTAGGTAGGCAAACAGATCCACTGCAGATTGCTACAGGAGGAATGGAGGCCAAGTGATTTTGACACCTGGTGGATGCAGTCCTAAGTCAGCATTTGTAAGGGAGCAAACATGGCCTCTCCAATGTCTGAATGCTCCATCCTCAATTATCGTAGTAACTTAAATATTTTTTTTTATATTTTTTTCACAAAACGTTAGCGATCGATCAAAGGTTGTTCGGCGATCGATCGGTACATCGCAATCGACGTGTTGGCCGTCCCTGGTGTATAGCTTTTAGATATAAATAATTATCAACCTACGGGTAAATTTTTCCAACATTTGTTGTCATTTCAAATTTGTCAAAGTGGTACTATTCATTGTTCAAACACAGAAATAGGCAAATTGCTGTTAGCGTTGATTTTTTTACTGCCCAATGCAATAACCTAATACTACAAAGGTATTTCTTCCCATCTGTTTTCATTAATTCTGTGTTTTGTATGGCTTCTTTTATTTTAGTGCTCACTGCCAAGGCAGTGAGTTAACTTTTTATCTGCACCTTTTTCTTGATCTTTACTCAAATTAACAACTTGAGGAATTTCTTTGTTTCTGTTAAATAATTAAACTTTACGTATGTGAATTTGTTTGTGAGACCGTGAAAAAAACGTTTCTTCATTCAGCAGCGTAGAACTGGTAAATTCATTTTCAAAAAGTTGCACGGCCCTGAAGACCGTTTTTTTTTCTGTAACAGACTGTGGCAGATTCACACAAATTCACAGCAATAGCCTGACGCCAAGATGGTCTCAGACGTGCATCTCAAACCTTTCAAAGGAAGTGTGTCCGCAGATTGGCAAGACAGTGAAGAAGAAGATGGGTCAGCAGGTCGTCAAAACTTTGATTCCGCAGTTTGTCAAATTGGCAGGATCTCGTCAAAACAGTGATACCCGCAGATTAGCAAGGCACAGAAAAAAATCTTTCTTAGATTTCTTGTTCTTCTTATTCGTGTCCTTCTTTGAACGCATGTCGGAAAGTTCTGGAGTATTTTGAACTCCCAGACTCTGGAACAGTTGACTTCCGAATTTCAGTAGTACGCGATGGGAAACGGGAGTTATTAATTTTCTTGTCAGCAGGCTGCTGCTCCACCAAATTCAGTATTGGTAATCCAGAACGAAAGTTGTACGAATGCTGGGAGGTAAACGGGAAATAATTTGATTCCAGAAATTTCTAACATAGCTTTCAAAAAAACTAACCAAAGAAAAATTCCATAACCAGACAGAAACGGAAGGAGTGGATACGCCACAGACTAAAGCAAGTCCATAAAAAAGCCACATGTGGAAGAGAACTCTACATTGAAATACGATTTAACAATTGCTTTTTTCAATGCTTCATGCTTTTATGCCCAAAGGTATTAATACGAAATAATATAAATACTCTATTGTTCTAACAATTTACTGAATGTAGTCTTATATAACGTAATAATATACTTTTCATAATGGTCTAACCGTTGTTAGCTGATTGAAATAAACTACTTGTGTTCATCTGTCTGTCAAATGTGGACGAAAAATCATTTGTTTTTCGATTAATGCAAGATAAAGACTTAATGTGTTGCAACTACATCAATTCAAATATGAAATTGTATTATTCTCTTACAGAATTTTAGGATTCAATGTTTTAATTTCACAGGTACTTGCATTATTTTCCTTATCAAATACATTATTATAATATTTTCTTTAAATATGTTTGTGCACTAGTGAACCAAAGCATTTTGAGGACGATTATTTCAAGTCCTTCTCTCTTTCTCTTGCTGCACATATTACGATTAATTTGAACATCTCTATCATTGACAGAGACATTTTGTTTCGATATCCTTCACGTTCTTAGAAGAAATCATTTCCTTCTGGAAAAAGCATCAGAACTGGTTCTGAAAGGAAGGTTCTCCAGTGAATGAGGGTGTATTTCTTTCTGGTAGGAAATTATTCGTTCTATTTGAATTCCGGGGCATGTAATTTCGCTTCGAATCATTGATATCTTAGCTGATAATTATCTGCTTATGTACAGTCTAAGAAGGAAGTAATGCTCCATAATATATCTCCCAATGCGGCGCTTAATCGGAAATTTAAATTCCATCATGTTTGGTCTTTCCGAGATGCCTACTGGAAGTAAGTGCCACTGCAAGTTAATAAAATTACCGCTGCACAAAAGGAAACGATAATTTGAAATCTAAATTTGAATCTCTCGAGTTTAAAAAAATTTCAGCTCAAATTATTTTGCACAGTTCTGAAAAGGTCTTTTTTTTTTTCATTTGCTTTAACCAGAGGTGAGAAACCTTTTCTTGTTGGAAGGCCGCATGTATGTTGCTGCAGTATAACAAGACAGCATTCAAATAGTTTCATGTTCGTATAAGAGCTTTTAAGTGTAAATTATTTTCTAAAACTTTTACTAGGTACTAACTAACTACGGAAAATGAAAACAAAATTGTTAATTTCAAAGACAACTAAACTTTTATTGACTTTGTTGTAACTGATTTTCGTCGGAAAGCATTTGAATACTTCGTTGCAACATGGAGGTCCACACTTTTAACTGATCCTCTAGATGGGTATCCGCCATTTTTGTTCTTAAGGATGTCTTGATTTGGGTTAGGCAGGAGAATGTAGATTCGCAGCAATAATTGCTTGAAAAGAAGAAAAACACATTTTCCCCTACTTTCACTGGATATTTCTTAGCCTCAAATAAGAACTTTAAAATGTCATCTTCTGAGACTTCAGTAAATACCTTTGCGCGCGGAAGAAACATGCTTCTTGACAGTTTCTCTTTCTTTGTAGTGGGTGCTTTCGAAGTGATAGGAGTTGTGTCAATTATGATTCTTTATGACTTTTTTTTTTTAGATTGGAGGTTTAACGACCACCGTGAGCAACTCAATGGGCTATAAGCAGTCGCCCGTCCCTAATTTAGGGTCACTGTTTCCAGGGGATCGAGAGAGCCAGTGCCGTAAGACAAACACAGCATCCATGCCTGAACGGGATTCGAACCCGGACCCCTTACGGACGAATGATCAGAGGCCAGCGCCTTAGACCACTGCGCCACCGGGGCGGCCTTTATGACTTTAGCAAATATGGCATTCAGAAAGAATAAAGACCAGTTGATTTCTTGTGGGGTAGACAGGAGATAACTGGGGACCAGGACTATTAATTGGCAAAACATTATAGATAACGGAGTTTAACAGTTGACGTCAGCATCCCCCTTGCATAGTGGCACACACCCAAACCGACCCCAGGCGATAAATAGTCTACCAGTATAGCTTCCCAACAGTGTTTTGCAATTGATTTACATGGGTAAACGTGATGATAAGAGCTACCTTATATCGTGGGCGCCTTGTCGTCGAAATGCAAATGGATCATTCTATCGCAAACGTGGTAAGAACCTCAGTAAGGGTGAACCGCCGGAATACGATCGACGAACGTACCAGCACCCAGCAAGCAAGCGGTGGTACACCACACCACGTTGATGACAGGGCTCGGCGTAGAATACCCAGGCTCCTCAACACTGGCCGCTTGACAACGGCGGAGCAAATCTCATTAAGTTAAAGTTGTTGGCCCAAGCAGCGTCAGAGAGCAAACGGTTTGGCGAACGCTGCATACTCTGGGCTACGGGAGCCGACCTCCCACACGGGTGCTACTGTTGACTGGACATACTAGCATTAGCTAATTATGCATCGTCTGCTGCGGGAAACATCAAACTGGACCTCTGAATTGTGGCGCCGCTTTCTATGTCACATGAAAATTATAAAAAATTCAGCTGTACCGAGGTGATGGAAAGATGTGGCACCGACAGCATGAGCAGATGGCCCCGTCGTAACAAGTCGGCTCTCTTTAACGCGGTCGAGGATTTGCATGGGACACATTAGGTTCATTCGTGTTTTTTTATTCGAGGTTTAACAAACACTGTGAGTAACTCAATGGGCTATAAGCAGTCGCCCGTCTTTAATTTAGGGTTACTGGTCCCAGGTGAGGGGGAGAGGCAGTGCCATAAGAAAAACAACACATACATGCCTCACCGGAATTCGATCGCGGACCCTTTTGGACGAATGATCAGAGGCCTTTGATTAGACCACTGCTCCACCAAGGCGGCTCATTCGTGTTTATACAAAGTATGTTAAGCATTGCGCGCTGTCATCGTGTGCTAGCTGACCACCTACACGCTTTCATGCCCTTCGCGCACCCTGCGGCCGAATGGTCGGTTTCAACAGAAAACTGTGCGAAATCCACCCAGACATGGCTCTAGTATCACTTAATTGAGGATGGAAATATTGATTTGCCGCCAAGGTCCCTGGAATCCCAGAGAGCTTCCAAGGAATTTTTAACCCATGTGGAAACTCCATGGGATGACGAGGGTTCGGAACATCAGTTCCATTTATCACTAACAGACGTTTCGGGCGGAGTTGTGAATACTGCTTCAAAAGGCATGACTATAGTTACCTCTGGAAACACTCCTATATCTGGCGAGGACGACGCCTCTTCATTTAAGACTGTAATTTGCGCAAGAGGAGGACCAACACACTATTAGGTAGGTACATCTCCTGTTTTGTCCATTGAGTGTTTATGAGGTGTGGAAATTAAACTTATTTATTTTCAAACCTGCGAACTATACTGCAGGAACAACTGAGTCCAGAACACAGCGTGGATGCGAAGTTACATTCATGGATGCAAATTATCTTTCAATTGAAAACCATCTTTATTCTTGCTGGAATATTTTAAAACATACATTGCTGTATACACACGATTCTAAAAGACCAGTTAAAATATATATAAGATTAAAACATTAGCAATTTCAAGTTCATTATATACCCGTCATCAGATGGTGTAGTTACGATATACCTCGGAAGGCGTAACATACAGGAGGCACACGGACGTATCAGTGTTGTCTACGCGCATGTTCATTGCATAGTCATATTGTTATACTTTGGAGATCGGGTCGTTATCTGCATTGTGCCCCTCGCCATAGTAATTACAAAGCTAGCTCTATGGTAGCGGTATAGTAATAGGGGTATCGTCGTTGAAACGTTTTGCTCTCAATTTGTGAATCACCGTGCTTTCTGTCAAGAGAAGTGAGGAACAGGCAGTGGCGTGTTTAGTATGTTATATCCTGCCAGACAGGTTAGTGTCGACCCTCCGGACATAATCTTAAAACGGCTGTGGAAGTAGAATATGATTGAACATTATATTTATGGTTGGATACCCGTAAACTACGATTGCGACGGGTTGATCCCTATGCATATTTGGTCGGAGACATCACCGTTCATGGCTTTTGGTGGAATAGCATACACAGTAAGGTATCAAGAGGGATCCCATTCCTCTCTTCTTTGATGTAGGCGCAAATGTTACACACTTTTAAACCAATGTCAATATTGAAAGGTCGACATGCATTTTTAGGACTTCTGTGATTACAGTAATGTATAGCATTGTACCCATATTTTAAGTAGTTTTTCTTGATTTTTGTAATGTGGAGTATGAGGCATTAAAAATGCGACGCATTATGGCATTAACAGCGGCAGATAGGTAGTCATATAATACTGTTATATCTTTGATTTTTGCACTTTCTTCGTCTCGTTGTGCGGTTTTGGACGAATGTGTTACTGCACGATGAAACATTAGGGCTGAAAGATTTTGTTTGTGTGCATGAGATGAGCGGAAAGGAATCACACATATTGTAGAAATTGGTTTCCTATATACAGAATGAGTTATGTTATTCGTAATAGGGTTTCTTTCCAACATGAAGTCTAGATAGGGTAATGATTAATTGGTTTCGAATTGCAAAGAAACAATTATGCAACTGTATTTTGTGGACAACAAATGAGTAAACTCAGTGAGATTTTTTAGGTGGATTACCAAAACAATAACACATCGCTTACATATCTCAGATATAGGGTCGGTTTTACATGAAAGTTAGAAATAACTTCATTTTCCAGATCGTGTAACATCAATTCAGCCAGAACTTCTGAGAGGGCTGCTCCCATTCGGGAATCCGCCCGTTGTCGGTAAATGGTACCGTTGAACACAAAAATGTACTACTATACACTAGTTTTTAGGCATTAATAATACTCTGGATTTCATTGAGAGTGTTGGTTCTCTCTGCTGAGAAGTATTTTTTAATAATTCCGTGAACTACAAGGATATAAGAAATTTAGGATAACGTGAACTGCAAGGATATAAAGAAATTTAGGATAACGTGAACTGCAAGGATATAAAGTACGTTAGGATATAAATAAATTATATAAAGTGAGACCATTTCAAACTGCGTGCTGGCCGGCAGGACTGAAGGTATTTTACTGAAAGCCTGGATGGAACTTGGTACTGAGTAAATGGAGGACGTGGTTAACGTGGGTAGACATTTTGCTAGTTCCCCCACGAGAGGCATAGTTGAACTTGCGTAAGCTGAGACAAATGGCGTACGGGATTACATATTTTATGTGATTTTGAACTTCTCGAAGTGTTTGGGAACACGGAATCCCGGTGGTTGGTGCATAACTTTAGTAATAGAATAAATTATTCTTGCAAATTAATTATCCAATTAGGAACACATGTCACTTTCAAAGTACGACACCACACTCACTATTGATAAACCAACACATGAAGTTAAAGGACATTTACGAAAAAAGATAAAAGTATGATACTTCCGATGATGGTCTCAAACTGAGGCTGAAAGATCTTACTTTTATATTTTAAGTAAATATCTTTTAACCACTTGTGTTGGTTGATCAATAGTGAGTATGGTGTCGTGCTTTAAAGCTGACATATGTTTCTAATTGGATAACTTTAGTAATAGTTAATGGAAGAAGGCCTGGATATTTTACCTTGGATAGGGCCGAGAGTGTAGCATTAGTGGGATCACGGGTACAGATAGAATGTGGGACTTTTCCCATTGCTTCAAACATCTTTTCATTATAGTCAGTTCTGTTCATAATAATAACTTGGGTAGTTCTGTTCATCGAAGTTCTGTTCCTCTTGATATCAACTTCGGTGTGAAATCAATTCCACTAAAAGCCAAGCTTGGCGATGTCTCCGACCAGATATACATAAGTTTGACCAGTCCCAATCTTAGTTTACGGGTATCAAAGCATACATATAAGGTCCAATCATATTCTACATTCCCTGCGCTTTCAAGACTATATCTGGAGGGTCGACACCAGCCTATCTTGCATAATGTAAACAATACTAAACACGCCAACCACCTGTTCCTCACTTTTCTTGACAGAAAGCTTACTGATACATTAATTCAAATGAAAATGTTGTATCGATGATGCCCCTATTACCATACCGTTACCAGATTGCTTTGGAATTACTATGGTGAGGGGGACAATGCACATAACGATTCGATCTCCAATGAATAAAAACATGACTATCTAATGAGCATTCTAACGGACAACAATGATACGTCGGTGTGCCTAAGGTATTTATGCCTCTTTCAAAACATATCGGAACTACACCATCTGATGCGGACTTCATAGTGGACTTGAAAGTGCTACTGTTTTAACCTTGTATATATTTTAACTGTGCTATTAAAATCGTGTATAGGCGGCAACATTCTCTTTGAGATCTCTCAATTCCTCTATGAATCACAGCTGCAGAGCCTTTCAGAGAGCAAATAAAAAAATTGCTATGGTTATATTAATTTATCATCCGTTTTAAAAAGATGCACAAAACGACGTCTATCTGATTAGTAAAGCAGATCAAATGCCACCGAAGTTTGACCGGCAGTATCACTTTAGGGTAAATACGAAAGCCTTTAAAAAAGGCAATTCGAAAGTCTTAACCTAATAAAATGAACTTCGCTGTTATGGTGACATGCGCAGATGTTGGACAGATCCTAGTTGTATGCTGTTCCAGGGAAAGACTTCCAAACAATCCTGACTGCAGTTCCGCAGTTCATGCTCATCAGTAGCTGAGAAGCAACTGCATAAATGTGTTTGGCTATAACGAAATACTGGTATTCCCGATATATGTTCTTCTGCATTCAAGGAAAAGGGTAGATGGCTCGATAAATGGCTGACCAGGAATTCGTAACGCTGAAATTGAAAAATATTAATGGAGTTTGGTTATCAGAACATATTTCGTCACGTAAATACATTTTTAACATATCTTCAAACGATTTTTTTCATGCTTCAAACATTTGGTAATTTATACAGCATGCAGCGTTTTACATCAAGATTCAAGGAACATAAAACTTCATGTAAATTATACTTTTAATTAATTTTTATCACAAGAAATTTCTGTAAGATTTCAAATATATATTATTTCGTTTCAACCCGATATTTTCGTGCGAATTCATAGATATGTCATTTTTCGCTTTAAGATTGTAAATTGCAGCAGTAAAAGGATGTGCACGACAACACTGATCATGAGTAAAACGTTATATAAATCAAAACGGAGTAAAATGATTTGAAGCATGTGCAGGCTCAGCTGTCGTTCAGCGACACCTTGCATTATCATTGCATAACCAAAGTGAAGGGCCGAGTTTTCATCATGTGAATATGGCTATCCTGTTTCTTAATGCCTGTTGGCAGTGTTCAGGAGAACTTGTGGAAAATTGTTTCACTTCTGATAGAGAACCCTGATAATATCTGGAAGAGTTTTTCGAGAAGATATCCTTTGCGCAGTACTTCTCCTAAAGCGTCACATGAATGTTCGTTTGAATTGTGATCAAGGCGAAGTGAAGGGATCTTAACAAAACGGATATCTTCACTGGCCAATACTTTATATACAGCTTCTATGCGGTCAACAAAGGCATTATCGTCCATTAAAATGAAATGTTCACCAACATGGTCATGGAACAGAAGAACGTGTTGAAGATTCATATCGTTGCAGTTACTCTCCCGAGGGTTTTTCAAGTGATCCATCACGTGCAGTTTGGTAAGTCCATCGGCTTTGGTACTGGTCAATAACATGACGCGTAACCGCCGTATCTGGCCCATGCAACGATGTTCCTTGAATCGTACGGGAAGAGTCCCATGTTTCCTCTATGTCAATTGCTGCTGGAAATTATAGAAAACAAAGAAGCGACTTTCATCTTTGATCAAACACTACCTTAGCTAATAGATCAGCAGTGAAATTGTGATATTAACTACTGAAGGAGATGTGATCTGGGTACCGGAAAACAAAGAACGTGTTTCTAGGAATATATTACTAGCATACCGACGTACTGACAAGATTTCCCCAAAATTCGCGAACCTTTGGTTTCTCAAAGACGATTAGCCAACTAGCTTGAGGTACTATTCCGACTTGCGTTTTTCATACGGCAAGGAAACTGTTATTGCGCTGCTTCGAAAAGCGAGTTTAACCTCGAGAAGAGCATATGGTTGCGGTTTTGTGTTTTCTGAATGCTGATCAAATTTCCGTAGCTATGCTAAGTGCCATTCCAAAACCTCAGTTGATATCGGTCACACTCCGGCCTTCTTCAGGTGTGCGTAATATAATCGGCTTCGGGTAAAATTTTCCATACAACATCAGTAAGACATTGTTCCATTAATTCAAATACACATAATCTCTCTGAATTGTATGATACACGTGAGAAACTGAATTAACCCATGGGATTAACTACACGGCTTCCTGCTTATAAGGACCCTCGGCAGATGTCACCTGCTCACATGAAATTTGCATACCGGCTGAGAATCACGGATATTTTCGAACGTCACACAGCACTGGATGCACATGTAAGCGCGTTATTTTAGCCCCATGTGTTTCTGTAATCGTAAAGTTTCTTGATCGTCTCTAAGTTTTGGACGGAAATGTAAATCTCGTTTCACTGCATTAGCTCGCCGGAACGCCATATACATGCAGAAAGAAACACATGAAGTAAATTCTATTCACTTTATCATTGCCTTTAACAAACAAAACTAGTGCCTGCCGAGACACAGGCATGACATAAGATTCGGCAATTCCAAATACGAGCACTTTTTAGCTGGCAAAATGACCTCCGATTGGAAACAATGCAAAGATGGAGACTCGAAAGAAGCAACACAGTTTTTGGGTTTTAAGACTTATGTTGGACAGCAAACATTAAAAACGAATGGGATTCAAAATATTTCAAAATTCAAAGAATAATAAACTAAAAAATAACATTTACATACACACGGTGGAGTCACATTATTGTGACCATCATCTAATACCCAGGATAACCGCCGTGTGCATTGCGGACAGCAGCTAGACGGGCTGGGAGTGACTAAATAAGGTGCTGGAAGGTGTTTGCAGTTATGTGGAGACATGTTGACTGCAGTAGCTGCAGTGCATTTGACAGCTACTGGAGGGTGCGTGGTGGAGGATCCATAGAGCGAACAACACGTTCAAGATGGTCCCACAGATAATCAATTGGGTTTAAGTGTGGGGAATTAGGGAAACAAGGAAGTGCTTTCAAGTCTTCATCTTGCTCTTCCAACCACTCTTGGACATTTCTAGCCGTGTGACACGTCGCATTGTCGAGCTGGAAGATCCCATGCACCCCAAGACAATCAGCATGTATGGGTGTATGTGGGCTGAAATGACGGATTAATAACGAATTTGGTCCATAGTGCATTCCACAGGTATGAGTGGACCCAGAGAATGCCACGAAAGCATTCCCCACACCATAATGCTTCCCCCACTAGCTTGTGATCTTCTAGCAATGGTTGAAGAGTGTATGTTCTCCGATGTTTCTTGCCTTATACGCCAACGTCCATCCGTTCGACTAGGCAGAAAACATGACTCACTGGCGAAGGCAATCCTTTGCCAATCAGCGAGGTCCAATTCCGATACTGCCGTGCAAATATAAGTCACTTCTGCCGATGAACATTCTTTAGCATTGAACACTAATAAATACCAATGGGAATCAGAGCTATGCTAATCAGGGAGCGCCGACGCACTTACGTTTTAGGCTCTTAGGTTAGGTATGTCTAATGTGAATTGAAATCGGTTAAATCAAAATTTCTTTTGATCTTCTGTGTCTTGTTTTCCCAACATTCGAAATATGGGAACGTTTCGAACATTCTACTCATGATGCCGGCGGATACGTTTCCTGTGTGGTTCAACACAGCAAACGTGTTCTAAATTACAAGGCACATCACGGAATACAATATAAAATGAGCCCAACGAGGGATACCGAAGTCTCCGTACCTCTCTGCCCCGAAGGCGAATGGGACAAGGAGATTAATACTCAGAAATTCTGGTTAAACACTTTTCGTCTTTCAACTGAACTGTCTAGAAAGGCTAACTATGAATATATTACTCACATTTACGTTTGTCCAAACACTCCAACTTACAAACCACTTACCCTCATAGTATAAACTGTCACACATCTAACATTTCTGATAAACTGCACTGATATCCTTCATTCCGTGTGAATATAGGCAAGCAGCACAGAAGCACTTGACACCTGTAAATAAACCATCTGGAAAGTGTGTAAAACCACTTCAAGAAGAAAGATAGGAAATGCTTTTTCCCCAAACAAAAAAAGTTAAAACCCTTCGAAATCATGCGCACACAATT
Source organism: Macrothele yani (assembly GCA_039090855.1). Lineage (NCBI taxonomy): Eukaryota > Metazoa > Arthropoda > Arachnida > Araneae > Macrothelidae > Macrothele > Macrothele yani. Next base: position 110,985,132 of record CM077015.1, on the reverse strand, counting down.
TGCACAATTCCTTTCATTCTTTTTTTGATAATGTTTAAGGATAAATGATAATAATTATTTACACTGTTATAATTTATTTGTAAGAGAGAATAAAATGATTATATGAAATATATTGCTTGCTAATTTCATCTATACTAAATTTTAACTTACGAAAAAAAAACTGATGCTTTCAACAATGAAAATGTTTATTAATACCCTACCTAAAATTCACCTAATATTTGAATTTTAAATATTTCTTGATAACTCTGCATTTGCAAAAGTCAGGAATATACCAATGCTTATGCAAAATATTACTTGTTCATATTTACCATTTAGAATGAAATAAATTTAAATAAATTTCTAAACGTAAAACAAATTTTCACATTTGCAAGCCAACGAAAATCCAGAAAACAGGAGTTAACAAGTATTAGTTTTTGAAAACTGCAAAACATTCCATTATTTTACAAGTGCTGAAGAGGTGAACATGAAACCGTTTCTAATTTATAAACAGAAGTTACAATATTTTTAGAGATCTAATAAAACAAAGTGGTTCTGACAACCGCTCCTTTATTGTATATGCTTTTCTCGATGGAAGAACTTCAATGCTTACATTAAAAAAATTCTAACACTCATGTAAATAAAAATTCCCTTGTTCACCTAAATTTTAATATCACAATTAAATAAACTGATACCCTAAAACATGAAGTCAACACCAAAACAAAACTGTATGCTATTCCATAATTTGATAGGAAAAACAGTAATAAAAATAATCTAATGCCTATTCTTTCCCTAAAAATTCTATAAAATCAAACCAATCTTTGCACACCAAATTTTGCTAGTTAATTTTACCCGTCCTAAAGAATCTGAGAAGATTATCAACGCGTGTATTTACTCTAAACTATTTGATCAACAAATTCTTGATTATATAATAGTGTTGAGAACACACTAAAATTAAAATCATTGTTAATTAGGCATTAATGAGTTTACATACTAATTGAAAAAGTTTAGATCAATAAATGAAAAAAAAACATTTTTTACCTGAACTAAACTGCATATTAAATACAAGCAATTTAAAAAAATCACAAAAGGTGGAGAAGTTCGACCTTGTATTTTAAGATCAAGGTTCCTTCATGAAATTAACTTTAGAGTGAATTCCGGTGGATCTCAGAAGTACCCATATCTCTCTTCCCCGGACATCACGGGAACACAAGATTAACACTCATATATAACTCTGTCAGCCGTTCAACCGAAGGAATGGCCTCAAAAGCCTTAACTCAGAAAAAAGAAACACTAACTTGAACACCACCACTCACAGTGCATCTAAAGTACTTTCTCTCACCACATAAGATCTCTTTCTCCCTTCGACAAAGCTCTGGCTTCTTTTGCTCAGACTATGACGAAGATTGGCTGCTGCATGAACCGTGGTACCTGGTAACATGCAAATGTACCAAAAATACACTGCTCCAAAGTGGGTCAAAAACCAACCGTAGGAAGAAGGGGTAAAAGTAGCCCCTCCCTACGCAATTAGATATCCCCCTAAAAAAAGAAACTGTAAAAATTACTGCTATAGCCATCTACTCGTTATTCTTAAAATACAATATTTAACAAAATCACATTTGTTTACACTATGCAGATAGATTTTATTCTTGACTGCAAACACTCTAGCTTTTACTATAATTATACCAAAGTGAAGTAGTGATAATAACAATAATTACATTAATAACTATTTGTACCATCAATTATCAATGTATATTATCTCTACTATACTTTAAAACCTAGCTGAATTTAGCTTCACAAATTTGAATTGTAAGACATGAAATTATCATTATTTTTTAGTCTAAAAAATTCTTAAAATTGTACTGTCATCTTATGCCACACTGATGGTACTCATTACAATATTACACAATTTTTAAACTATTTTCAATGCCTTTTTCCTGTGGTTGGAAAAGGACGTCTTTAATACACAATACACTAAACTGTTTAAATGTAACTTCAAAATATTTTATTTATTATATATACTATATTTTTCGAAGAAGTTACTGTAAGGAATAAGTCCAAATTTGAGTGGAATTTATTTAGATTTAATCAACAGCTAAGACCTTGCCTTCAAAACAGCTTAGAATCAAAAGCGCCTGCATATACCAAGGCACAATTATGCCCTTATACCGGTATGTTTCAACGAAGTAAATTTGATATTGTCCGAATATCAGCTGAAGGATATCCTCTTGGCAATGCACGCGATACTTCCTGCAGAGCGTTACACAATTCGGATGTAATCCGATGTATCGGATTTCTGTGTTCGATAGCGCGTTGCATGGCATCCCAAATGTGTTGTATGACGTTCAGATCTGGAGACTTGGGGGCAATAGCAACACCCCAACGTAGATGAATGCTCTTGTAACCATAATGTGGCGTCTCAGACACTTGTGTGGAGGTACATTGTCCTGTTGGAACTGGCCCAACCCATCAGCATGAATGCAGGACATGAACAAGTGAACCTCGTCAGAAAGGATACGCACATAACACAGCGTTGGCCGGTCGCAGACGTTTGTACACGTCCCAGGTGTCCCAGTGAATTCCAGCTAACCATACCCACCCAATACCAAACCGGAACACCCCCACCTGCCGGTACACTTCCATGTTGTCAGGCGGGATCTATGGCTTCATGGGAATTGCGCCCCACACGAATCCTTCTGTCTACCCGAAACAGTTGAATACGCGACTCGTCAGACCAGGCTACTTGTTTCCAGTCATCAAGTGTCCAGTGGCGGTGTTGTCATGCCCAAGCGGGGCGCATAGCTCTGTGTCGTGCACCCATCAAGAGGACTCGAGTTGGGCATCGGCTCCCACAGCCCATATCGTGCAGGGTACGTTGCACAGTCCGGGCGCTGATGCTTGTTGAGGCTCCACCATTGATTTCCTATTATACCTGCGAGAGTGTTGCACGCCTATCGCGTGAAACGATTCTTGACAGCCGACGATGGTCACGTTCACCCAATGTCTTTTTACGGCCGCACTTGTATCGTAAGTTGGAGGTTTTGCTGGAATTCTTGTAGTCACGGTACACCCTTGCAATGCTCGTCCGTGAAAATCCAAACTTCGTTTCTGCCTCCGAAATACTATAGCCCATATCACGAGCGCCAAATATGACACCGCGTTGAAAATCGATTAAATTGTTATTACTTTTCATTCTCATGCCGAAAACAGCTCTTACGGCTGGCAAGGATGTCTATCGCTTTATACACGCACTGGCGGATGCAACCGAGTACGCGGATAGGTGACGCTGTCATGTATTTTGCATAGGCTCCTTTTTAGCAGTTTTTCTGGCACTTCAGTGCATGTGGTATTGATTAGGCCATTAGGTTTTTTTTTTGAAGAAACACACGGCTTGAGGGAATCCATGGAAAAGATCTTCAATTTATTGTTGGGACCATTTACATATTAGTGGTGTGTGTTGGAAATTCATGTTTGAATTTTTTTATTATGGGAAATATGATAATGGATGACAATTATAACGCCAGTCATTCAGCATGATAAATGGTGTTTCAGCACCAGTCATTAAGCATAATGACTGGTGTTTTAGCACCAGACATTAGGAATTGGAATGAAAATGGTCGACAGTGATGATATAACGTCGGTATGCATGTATTCAAAGCGGGTCTGGTACGATTCGTTCAACGACGATTGGTCCAATGCCGATTCGTTCAATGACGATTGGTCCAATGCCGGTTCGTCCAACGGACAATTGGTCTAAAGGTACGATTCGTCCAATGGTACGATTGGTCCAATGCTGATTCCGTCCTATCTGTCAGAAGTGCTACTCGTCCTATAAAAGTCTCATCTGTTCTGATTCTATCTCCGATGTTATACGAAAGTACCGGTAGTCCAAATAATGTAAAATAATGTTACATTTCATGCGTAATATCGTGGTTACAGATTTCTTTTTGTTTTATGCTTTTTGAATCGCGTTTTCTTGTTATACTGTCCTTGCTGCCGTATGAAAATATTGATGTACGAGCCGTTCTATCAATTGCAATGTTTCTCTTTTGCATGAAATAATATAAAATACTAGTGTTCCGTTTCTGTTTGTAGAATGCAGTGGGGTTTTCTGCCCACTGCCCAATGGAAATAACTGGTCGGGGTTTGGACAGAGGCCTTTTCAAATGTTTTCATTCCAGCGATGTCATCTTCATAACGTTTACATATTTACATATCAAATCAAGTTAATAATATTGCACTTTTACTTAAACACGAAATATTAATTTATAGGCCATAGGCCTAAGCCTTTTTAACAGTTTATATTCTACCGATGTCAGATTCATAACGTTTACATACCAAATCAAGTTAATAATATTGAGCTTTTACTTAAGCTCGAAATATTAATTCATAGCCCTGCGGCCTAGGTGCCTTGCAAAGACCTAAGAAATGATACGATGAATGTCTTTTATTAGATTTTATGAAATGTTTACAAATACCAAATATCTAGGTTGTAACTTAAAATCTTCTAAAAATTCCCGCCAACTAGGTGCCTGGTAGATAGCGGAGAAATGATTCGTTGAGTGCCTTTTATAAGGTTTTATAATTGTTTACAAATACCAAATATCTAGGTAGTAACTCAAAATCTTCTAAAAAGGCACGGGGCCTAGGCGCTTCCTGAAGACCTGAGAAATGATTGGATGAGCGCCTTTTATTAGGTTTTATAACATATTCACAAATACTAAATATCTAGTTTGTAAATTAAAATGTTCAAAAAATGCCCGCGGCCTAGGTGATTTGCAAACAGCTGAGAAATGCTCCATTGAGTGCTTTTTATCATGTTTATGTTAAATGTTTACAATTACCAAATATACGGAAATGCTCTTTTTAAAGGATATAAAGAGGAGAATAATTTAAATTATTATTTCTTTCTGGAAAATAAAAAGTTTACCGTTGGTAAGATGATACCATTGGACGAATCGGCGTTGGTGTAATCGTACCATTGGATGAATCGGCGTTGGTGTAAACGTACCATTGGTCGAATCGGCATTGGACGAATCGGACATTGGACCAATCGTCGTTGGACGAATCGTCCGGGACCGATTCAAAATAATATCTCTTTTCACATTTCATTTATTTGGATCAATTGATGTTTTCACTAACATTTCGGAAATAAATTTAAAATTCTACATTTAAAAGAGGTGACATTTTTAAAAAACTTTTGGTGGTAAAACTACAAGAAATGTGTTTGAAAATACTCTCAATTTGTATTGAAAATATTTATGCATTGAAGATAATTAGAGCCACTTTCAATCTAGTCGATAAAGACCCCTGTAGTTTGGATTCAAACTAAACATAAGGGTATATTTTGAATTTTGTTCTATTAAAATTGATAGTGTCATTTTTTATATGTTACAATACAGTTTCGGAGAATTTACTGCTTCGTTGCAGTAATTATTTTGAAATAAAAATACAAGAAATGTTCTTAAAAATGTTCGAAATGTTCTTAATTATTATTGAAAAGATTTACGTATTGAAAATAATTAGAGTCACTTTCATTAAAATCGATAAAGACCCCTGTAGTATGGACTCAAACTGAACGTAAGAGTATTTTGAATATCGTTCTATTAAATATGTCAGTGTCATTTTTTCATATGTTGTAATAGCATTTCCGAGAATTAACTGCTTTGTTGCAGTAATTATTTGAAATGAATAACATTGTAATTTTTTTCTTTGTATTCTATAATATTAAATTAAAAGAATGTGAGCGCAAGCTCACAATTCAATCTGTATTGCTTTCAGTGATTAGTGTTAAATCCATTTATGAAACAATTCAGTCCCCCACTAGAATTTTTCCGAAAAGCAAGGCTGTTGTTTTGGGAAACGCACTTTCAAAAATGACTATTCAATGCATGAACAACTTATTTGGTGACGCACATTTTATCACTTGTTTAGCGGAAAATGTGTCATTACCTTGCAGAAATATTAAAGAAAAGGGTATCAAAAATAATTAAAATAATCTGCATAACGGTCTCATTGCAGACGACACCACAAATATTTTGATATTCGTAGCCCATAATCTTAAGTAGTTTTATGCCGTTATGCTCAAGTTATTTTAAACTTTTCAGGTACATAAAGCGTATGTATTATGCAGTTAAAACATATAATATTAATCATATAATTTTCACGAAAACAATAATATCAAAAAATTGCTCAAAGTTGAAACCACAGCTTCGATGCGAACGATAAACAATAAACATTATGAACTTAAACTGCACCCCAAGCTTCCCCCAAGCTGATCTACGGTGACGCTCTCTCCCGCGTCTAACTCTGCGGTCAATGCTCTCATTAGGTAGGCAAACAGATCCACTGCAGATTGCTACAGCAGAAATGGAGGCCAAGTGATTTTGACACCTGGTGGATGCAGTCCTAAGTCAGCATTTGTAAGGGATCAAACATGGCCTCTCCAATGTCTGAATGCTCCATCCTCAATTATCGTAGTAACTTAAATATTTTTTTTATATATTTTTTTCACAAAACGTTAGCGATCGATCAAAAGTGGTTCGGCGATCGATCGGTACATCGCAATCGACGTGTTGGCCGTCCCTGGTGTATAGCATTTAGATATAAATAATTATCAACGTACGGGTAAATTTTCCCAACATTTGTTGTCATTTCAAATTTATCAAAGTGGTACTTTTCATTGTTCAAACACAGAAATAGGCAAATTGCTGTTAGCGTTGATTTTTTTACTGCCCAATGCAATAACCTAATACTGCAAAGGTATTTCTTCCCATCTGTTTTCATTAATTCTGTGTTTTGTATGGCTTCTTTTATTTTAGTGCTCACTGCCTCGGCAGTGAGCACTAAAATAAAAAAAGCCATACAAAACACAAAATTTTTATCTGCACCTTTTTCTTGATAAAATTTTTATCTGCACCTTTTTCTTGATCTTTACTCAAATTTACAACTTGAGGAATTTCTTTGTTTCTGTTAAATAATTAAACTTTACGTATGCGAATTTGTTTGTGAGACCGTGAAAAAAACGTTTCTTCATTCAGCATCGTAGAACTGGTAAATTCATTTTCAAAAAGTTGCACGGCCCTGAAGACCGTTTTTTTTTCTGGAACAGACTGTGGCAGATTCACACAAATTCACAGCAATAGCCTGACGCCAAGATGGTCTCAGAAGTGCATCTTAAACCTTTCAAAGGAAATGTGTCTGCAGATTGGCAAGACATTGAGGAAGATGATGGGTCAACAGGTCGTCAAAACTTTGATTAAGAAGTTTGGCAAGTTGGCAGGATCTCGTTAAAACAGTGATACCTGCAGATTAGCAAGGCACAGAAAAAATTCTTTCTTAGATTTCTTGTTCTCCTTATAAGTGTCCTTCTTTGAACGCATGTCGGAAAGTTCTGGAGTATTCTGAACTCCCAGACTCTGAAACAGTTGTCTTCCGAATTTCAGTAGTACGCGATGGGATACGGGAGTTATTAATTTTCTTGTCAGCAGGCTGCTGCTCCACCAAATCAGTATTGGTAATCCAGAACGAAAGTTGTACGAATGCTGGGAGGTAAACGGGAAATAATTTGATTCCAGAAATTTCTAACATAGCTTTCAAAAAAACTAACCAAAGAAAAAATTCCATGACCAGACAGAAACGGAAGGAGTGGATACGCCACAGACTTAAGCAAGTCCATAAAAAAGCCACATGTGGAAGAGAACTCTACATTGAAATACGATTTAACAATTGCTTTTTTTCAATGCTTCATGCTTTTATGCCCAAAGGTATTAATACGAAAGAATATAAATACTCTATTGTTCTAACAATTTACTGAATGTAGTCTTATATAACGTAATAATATACTTTTCATAATGGTCTAACCGTTGTTAGCTGATTGAAATAAACTACTTGTGTTCATCTGTTTGTCAAATGTGGACGAAAAATCATTTGTTTTTCGATTAATGCAAGATAAAGACTTAATGTGTTGCAACTACATTAATTCAAATATAAAATTGTATTATTCTCTTACAGAATTTTAGGATTGAATGTTTTAATTTCACAGATACTTGCATTATTTTTCCTTATCAAATACATGGATGTAATATTTTCTTTAAATATGTTTGTGCACAGTGAACCAAAGCATTTTGAGGACGATTATTTCAAGTCCTTCTCTCTTTCTCTTGCTGCGCATATTGCGATTAACTTGAACATCTCTATCATTGACGGACACATTTTGTTTCGATATCTTTCACGTTCTTAGCAGAAATCATTTCCTTCTGGAAAAAGCGTCAGAACTGGTTCTGAAAGGAAGGTTCTCCAGTGACTGAGGGTGTATTTCTTTCTGGTAGGAAATCATTCGTTCTATTTGAATTTGGTGCTGCTCCATAATATATCTCCCAATGCGGCGCTTAATCGAAAATTTAAATTCCATCATGTTTGGTCTTTCCGAGATGCCTACTGGAAGTAAGTGCCACTGCAATTTAATAAAATTACCGCAGCACAAAAGGAAACGATAATTTGAAATCTAAATTTGAATCTCTCGAGTCTAAAATTTCAGCTCAATTATTTTGCACAGTTCTGAAAAGGTCTTTTTTTTATTTGCTTTAACCAGAGGTGAGAAACCTTTTCTTGTTGGAAGGCCGCATGTATGCTGCTGCAGTATAACAAGACAGCATTCAAATAGTTTCATGTTCGTATAAGAGCTTTTAAGTGTAAATTATTTTCTAAAACTTTTACTAGCTACTAACTAACTACGGAAAATGAAAACAAAATTGTTAATTTTAAAGACAACTAAACTTTTATTGACTTTGTTGTAACTGATTTTCGTCGGAAAGCATTTGAATACTTCGTTGCAACATGGAGGTCCACACTTTTAACTGATCCTCTAGATGGGTATCCGCCATTTTTGTTCTTAAGGATGTCTTGATTTGGACTAGGCAGGAGAATGTAGATTCGCAGCAATAATTGCTTGAAAAGAAGAAAAACACATTTTCCCCTATTTTCACTGGATATTTCTTAGCCTCAAATAAGAACTTTAAAATGTCATCTTCTGAGACTTCAGTAAATACCTTTGCGCGCGGAAGAAACATGCTTCTTGACAGTTTCTCTTTCTTTGCAGTGGATGCTTTCGAACTGATAGGATATGTATCAATTATGATTCTTTCCCCGCACGGGGATAACTGGTTTTCCAGTTATTTGGGGAGCGGCGCCCCCACGGCCCGAGCTGACCTTGTGACTGGTCAACATCTGATGTCATGCCACCGCTTGTTTTTTATTTTGGTGCTGATGGTGTATGCAGGGACGGCTGTTCATCCAGCTGTTGGGGAGTCGCGGCCCCACGATCCCGAGCTGGTCTTGTGTCTCGCTTTTTCGTTTTTATTTATTTTCTCCACTGGCTAGTTGCCCGTGTTGTATACTTTACCTAATCGCTACCACGTTATGCACTAACACCCCGGTCTTGTGGTTTTGTTACCCTCCACCACTAACTGTATTATATTAACCGCTCAGTTCGTAGGTTGCTGAGATTCCGTTTAGGTTCCCTTCCAGGATTTGTCTTCTTTGGATTTCTTTTTTTCCTTTTAGCTGGTTTGGGTGCTAGACCTACCTGCATGTTTGCCGCGTGCGGAGACCCGTGAGGCGGAAATGGGATGTCTGGCGGCTGAGGTCGCAGGAGACCGGATAAGTGCCTCCTGTGTACCAACACTCCTCTTCGACCCCGGCTTCGCTGTAAACGGGAGGCTAGAGACTAACCCACCTCTAGTCAGAAGTCTTGTACCAAGTTGTGTACACGGCTTTAGCGGCTTTTTTGTCGTATAGCACGGCAGGGTGAGCCCGGGGGCTGTGGGATCATGCCAAAGGCGTTGGCATGACGGTACCCGGAGGCCGAAGTGTCCGCCGAGTGCGTGTGATCACAGCCAACGGACTATATCTGCAACGTATAAGCTCCAGAACTGTGTCCAGCGTCATTTTCTTGGCTTGCAGACCTCCAGTTCTCCCTTGTAGGGCTCGGTGGTGGGTGGAGTAGTCTGCAGACGAATCTTCCTCCTTTTTTTCCATGGGTAAAAAGAACAAAAACTCCAAATTTAAGTCACCTGACAAAATGATAGTTGACAACGACTGTCCTTCGTCTTCTCAACCTACCAAGTCTCATACCCTTAAACGGTCTTTAGACCTTGACCAGGACCAAGAATGTGGAAACTCTTCTTCGGCAGCTGTACCAGTCGCTCCGAAGCGTCGTCTCCCCTCGATTGCTGTGACTACGCATGCTACTCACTTGCTTGTAGAATCCATCGATCCGCATGAGAGACTGTCCACCAGATCTCCCTTTTTCATTTCTAAAGCTTTGGACGCTGCGGTTGGCCCCTTGAAGTCTGTGAGGAAGCTTCGCTCTGGGGACCTGCTTGTCCAAACTTGCAGTGTTTCTCAGAGTAACACTTTTCTGAACCTCACTAGTCTTCAAGGCATTCCTGTAAAAGTGACACCTCACCCGTTTCTTAACACCTCTCGGGGTGTTATTTCGGAGTTTGATCTCTTGCCATGCAGTGAAGACGAATTCGTGACTGAACTTGCTGATCAAGGTGTTATTGCTGCACGTCGTATGATGTTCCGGCGTGATGGTTCCATGATTAAGTCAAAAAATGTCATCTTGACTTTTAACTCCCCGAAAGTTCCGACCGAAATCAAGGCTGGCTACTTGGTCTGTGGAGTTCGCCCGTACATTCCCAGTCCTCTGCGCTGTTTCAGGTGCCAGAGGTACGGGCATTCACAACGTTTCTGTAAGAGTTCCGCTCGTTGCGCAAATTGTGGCTCCAGTGAACATGACGGGGAAGGTTGCACTTCTGCGGCCTGCTGTGTTAACTGCGGTGAGGCCCATGCAGCTTACTCCCGCAACTGTATGAAATGGAAGGACGAGATGGCGATCCAGCGCCTTAAGACCCTGGAAGGCCTCTCGTACCCTGCTGCCAAGGCCAAGTTGGGTATACCCACCACCCGACAGCGTACTTTTGCCGCAGTAGTTCAGTCTCTGCCACAACCCGTGCAGCCCTTTGTTCCGCGCCCTGTAGCTCTCGCCGCCCTTGCCAAGCGATCTACAGCTGACCAAGCGACACAGGTGTTTTTCCCCGAGCTCGAGATTTTTCGAATACCTGATTCTGGGCCTTCTCTTTTGCTGCCGACCGTCTCTTCCAGTTTCCAGCCGAAAGCCTGCACGTGCGGAAGACCCGGCCCTCAATCCGCAAAGGTGTGCAGTGTCCATCCAACTGTCTCGGCCTCAGCGAGGTCCCCACCCTCAACCAACATTATAGAGGAACATAGAGGGGAGTAGAGTGACAGTTCGTCCCCAGCCTCAAACAACATTGCAGAGGAACATGGGGGGAAGAGAGTGACAGTTCGTCCCCGCCCTCTGCCAGCATTGCAGAGGAGTGTGGGCGGGAGGAGAGTGACTCATCCTTTGTGTAGTTGTCTTTAAAAAAATAAAAAAAAAATTATAATTATAATAGTAAATTAATAAATTTTTATATAAACCTAATTAACTACCTTGTCTTCACAGCTTTCATCATACTCTTTTTCAACTTTTACCAAGCCTGTCTGCTCTTAATCATTTTCCACGTTTTTAAAAATCTGTGGCTGATAGTTCTTTGTCTGGCGCTCTTTGGCCAAACCTGGCCCTTGCGCCAATAAAATCCAACAACCAACCAACCAATTATGATTCTTTATGACTTTTTTTTTTAGATTGGAGGTTTAACGACCACCGTGAGCAACTCAATGTGCTATAAGCAGTCGCCCGTCTGTAATTTAGGGTCACTGGTTCCAGGGAAGGGAGAGAGCCAGTGCCGTAAGACAAACACAGCATCCACGCCTGAACGGGATTCGAACCCGGACCCCTTACGGACGAATGATCAGAGGCCAGCGCTTTAGACCACTGCGCCCCCGGGCGGCCTTTATGACTTTAGCAAAAATGGCATTCAGAAAGAATATGGTAGTAGCAAGGACCAGTTGATTTCTTGTGGGGTAGACAGGAGATAACTGGGGACGAGGACTATTAGTTGGCAAAACATTATAGATAACGGAGTTTAACAGTTAACGTCAGCATCCCCCTTGCATAGTGGCACACACCCAAACCGACCCCAGGCGATAAATAGTCTACCAGTATAGCTTCCCAACAGTGTTTTGCAATTGATTTACATGGGTAAACGTGATGATAAGAGCTACCTTATATCGTGGGCGCCTTGTCGTCGAATTGCAAATGGATCATTCTATCGCCCACGTGGTAAAAACCTCAGTAAGGGTAAACCGCCGGAATACGATCGACGAACGCACCAGCGCCCAGCGAGCAAGCGGTGGTACACCACACGCCATTGATGACAGGGCTAGGCGTAGAATATCCAGGCTCGTAAACACTGGCCGCTTGACAACGGCGGAGCAAATCACATTAAGTTAAAGTTGTTGGCCCAAGCAGCGTCAGAGAGCAAACGGTTTGGCGAACGCTGCATACTCTGGGCTACGGTAGCCGACCTCCCACACGGGTGCTACTGTTGACTGGACATACTAGCATTAGCTAATTATGCATCGTCTGCTGCGGGAAACATCAAACTGGACCTCTGAATTGTGGCGCCGCTTTCTATGTCACATGAAAATTATAAAAAATTCAGCTGTACCGAGGTGATGGAAAAATGTGGCACCGACAGCATGAGCAGATGGCCCCGTCGTAACAAGTCGGCTCTCTGTAACGCGGTCGAGGCACTGAGGTCGTTTGGGAGCCTTTGCATGGGACACATTAGGTTCATTCGTGTTTTTTTTATTCGAGGTTTAACAAACACTGTGAGTAACTCAATGGGCTATAAGCAGTCGCCCGTCTTTAATTTAGGGTTACTGGTCCCAGGTGAGGGGGAGAGGCAGTGCCATAAGAAAAACAACACATACATGCCTCACCGGAATTCGATCGCGGACCCTTTTGGACGAATGATCAGAGGCCATTGATTAAACCACTGCTACACCAAGGCGGCTCATTCGTGTTTATACAAAGTATGTTAAGCATTGCGCGCTGTCATCGTGTGCTAGCTGATCACCTACACGCTTTCATGCCCTTCGCGCACCCTGCGGCCGAATGGTCGGTTTCTACAGAAAACTGTGCGAAATCCACTCAGACATGGCTCTAGTATCACTTAATTGAGATTGGAAATATTGATTTGCCGCCAAGGTCCCTGGAATCCCAGAGAGCTTCCAAGGAATTTTTAACCCATGTGGAAACTCCGTGGGATGACGAGGTTGCAGAACATCAGTTCCATTTATCACTAACAGACGTTTCGGGCGGAGTTGTGAATACTGCTTCAAAAGGTATGACTATAGTTACCTCTGGAAACACTCCTATATCTGGCGAGGACGACGCCTCTTCATTTAAGACTGTAATTTGCGCAAGAGGAGGATCAACACACTATTAGGTAGGTACATCTCCTGTTTTGTCCATTGAGTGTTTTTGAGGTGTGGAAATTAAACTTATTTATTTTCAAACCTGCGAACTATACTGCAGGAACAACTGAGTCCAGAACACAGCGTGGATGCGAAGTTACATTCATGGATGCAAATTATCTTTCAATTGAAAACCATCTTTATTCTTGCTGGAATATTTTAAAACATACATTGCTGTATACACACGACTCTAAAAGACCAGTTAAAATATATATAAGATTAAAACATTAGCAATTTCAAGTTCATTATATACCCGTCATCAGATGGTGTAGTTACGATATACCTCGGAAGGCGTAACATACAGGAGGCACACTGACGTATCAGTGTTGTCTACGCGCATGTTCATTGCATAGTCATATTGTTATACTTTGGAGATCGGGTCGTTATCTGCATTGTGCCCCTCGCCATAGTAATTACAAAGCTAGCTCCATGGTAGCGGTATAGTAATAGGGGTATCGTCGTTGAAACGTTTTGCTCTCAATTTGTGAATCACCGTGCTTTCTGTCAAGAGAAGTGAGGAACAGGCAGTGGCGTGTTTAGTATGTTATATCCTGCCAGACAGGTTAGTGTCGACCCTCCGGACATAATCTTAAAACGGCTGTGGAAGTAGAATATGATTGAACATTATATTTATGGTTGGATACCCGTAAACTACGATTGCGACGGGTTGATCCCTATGCATATTTGGTCGGAGACATCACCGTTCATGGCTTTTGGTGGAATCGCATACACAGTAAGGTATCAAGAGGGATCCCATTCCTCTCTTCTTTGATGTAGGCGCAAATGTTACACACTTTTAAACCAATGTCAATATTGAAAGGTCGACATGCATTTTTAGGACTTCTGTGATTACAGGAATGTATAGCATTGTACACATATTTTAAGTAGTTTTTCTTGATTTTTGTAATGTGGAGTATGAGGCATTAAAAATGCGACGCATTATGGCATTAACAGCGGCAGATAGGTAGTCATATAATACTGTTATATCTTTGATTTTTGCACTTTCTTCGTCTCGTTGTGCGGTTTTGGACGAATGTGTTACTGCACGATGAAACATTAGGGCTGAAAGATTTTGTTTGTGTGCATGAGATGAGCGGAAAGGAATCACACATATTGTAGAAATTGGTTTCCTATATACAGAATGAGTTATGTTATTCGTAATAGGGTTTCTTTCCAACATGAAGTCTAGATAGGGTAATGATTAATTGGTTTCGAATTGCAAAGAAACGTTTATGCAACTGTATTTTGTGGACAACAAATGAGTAAACTCAGTGAGATTTTCTAGGTGGATTACCAAAACAATAACACATCGCTTACATATCTCAGATATAGGGTCGGTTTTACATGAAAGTTAGAAATAACTTCATTTTCCAGATCGTGTAACATCAATTCAGCCAGAACTTCTGAGAGGGGTGCCCCCATTCGGGAATCCGCCCGTTGTCGGTAAATGGTACCGTTGAACACAAAAATGTACTACTATACACTAGTTTTTAGGCATTAATAATACTCTGGATTTCATTGAGAGTGTTGGTTCTCTGTGCTGAGAAGTATTTTTTAATGATTCCTTGAACTACAAGGATATAAGAAATTTAGGATAACGTAAACGGCAAGGATATAAAGAAATTTAGGATAACGTGAACTGCAAGGATATAAAGTACGTTAGGATATAAATAAATTATATAAAGTGAGACCATTACAAACTGCGTGCTGGCCGGCAGGAGTGAAGGTATTTTACTGAAAGCCTGGATGGAACTTGTTACTGAGTAAATGGAGGACGTGGTTAACGTGGGTAGACATTTTGCTAGTTCCCCCACGAGAG
Source organism: Macrothele yani (assembly GCA_039090855.1). NCBI lineage: Eukaryota > Metazoa > Arthropoda > Arachnida > Araneae > Macrothelidae > Macrothele > Macrothele yani. The sequence continues at coordinate 110,969,888 of CM077015.1, read as the reverse complement.
GCATAGTTGAACTTGCGTAAGCTGAGACAAAGGGGCGTAAGGGATTACATATTTTATGGGATTTTGAACTTCTCGAAGTGTTTGGGAACATGGAATCCCGGTGGTTGGTGCATAACTTTAGTAATAGAATAAATTATTCTTGCAAATTAGTTATCCAATTAGGAACACATGTCACTTTCAAAGTACGACACCACACTCACTATTGATAAATCAACACATGAAGTTAAAGGGCATGTACGAAAAAAGATAAAAGTAAGATACTTCCGATGATGGTCTCAAACTGAGGCTGAAAGATCTTACTTTTATATTTTAAGTAAATATCTTTTAACCACTTGTGTTGGTTGATCAATAGTGAGTATGGTGTCGTGCTTTAAAGCTGACATATGTTTCTAATTAGATAACTTCAGTAATAGTTAATGGAAGAAGGCCTGGATATTTTACCTTGGATAGGGCCGAAAGTGTAGCATTAGAGGGATCACGGGTACAGATGAATGTGGGACTTTTCCCATTGCTTCAAACATCTTTTCATTATAGTCAGTTCTGTTCATAATAATAACTTGGGTAGTTCTGTTCATCGAAGTTCTGTTCCTCTTGATATCAACTTCGGTGTGAAATCAATTCCACTAAAAGCCAAGCTTGGCGATGTCTCCGACCAGATATACATAAGTTTGACCAGTCCCAATCTTAGTTTACGGGTATCAAAGCATACATATAAGGTCCAATCATATTCTACATTCCCTGCGCTTTCAAGACTATATCTGGAGGGTCGACACCAACCTATCTTGCATAATGTAAACAATACTAAACACGCCAACCACCTGTTCCTCACTTTTCTTGACAGAAAGCTTACTGATACATTAATTCAAATGAAAATGTTGTATCGATGATGCCCCTATTACCATACCGTTACCAGATTGCTTTGGAATTACTATGGTGAGGGGGACAATGCACAAAACGATTCGATCTCCAATGAATAAAAACATGATTATCTAATGAGCATTCTAACGGACAACAATGATACGTCGGTGTGCCTAAGGTATTTATGCCTCTTTCAAAGCATATCGGAACTACACCATCTGATGCGGACTTCATAGTGGACTTGAAAGTGCTACTGTTTTAACCTTGTATATATTTTAACTGTGCTATTAAAATCGTGTATAGGCGGCAACATTCTCTTTGAGATCTCTCAATTCCTCTATGAATCACAGCTGCAGAGTCTTTCAAAGAGCAAATAAAAAAAATTGCTATGGTTGTATTAATTTATCATCCGTTTTAAAAAGATGCACAAAACGACCTCTATCTGATTAGTAAAGCAGATCAAATGCCACCGAAGTTTGACCGGCAGTATCACTTTAGGGTAAATACGAAAGCCTTTAAAAAAGCCAATTCGAAAGTCTGAACCTAATAAAATGAACTTCGCTGTTATGGTGACATGCACAGATGTTGGACAGATCCTAGTTGTATGCTGTTCCAGAGAAAGACTTCCAAACAATCCGGACTGCAGTTCCGCAATTCATGCTCATCAGTAGCTGAGAAGCAACTGCATAAATGTGTTTGGCTATAACGAAATACTGGTATTCCCGATATATGTTCTTCTGCATTCAAAGAAAAGGGTAGATGGCTCGATAAATCGCTGACCAGGAATTCGTAACGCTGAAATTGAAAAATATTAATGGAGTTTGGTTATCAGAACATATTTCGTCATGTAAATACATTTTTAACATATCTTCAAACGATTTTTTTCATGCTTCAACCATTTGGTAATTTATACAGCATGCAGCGTTTTACATCAAGATTCAAGGAACATAAAACTTCATGTAAATTATACTTTTAATTAATTTTTATCACAAGAAATTTCTGTAAGATTTCAAATATATATTATTTCGTTTCAACCCGATATTTTCGTGCGAATTCATAGATATCTCATTTTTCGCTTTAAGATTGTAAATTGCAGCAGTAAAAGGATGTGCACGACAACACTGATCATGAGTAAAACGTTATATAAATCAAAACGGAGTAAAATGATTTGAAGCATGTGCAGGCTCAGCTGTCGTTCAGCGACACCTTGCATTATCATTGCATAACCAAAGTGAAGGGCCGAGTTTTCATCATGTGAATATGGCTATCCTGTTTCTTAATGCCTGTTGGCAGTGTTCAGGAGAACTTGTGGAAAATTGTTTCACTTCTGATAGAGAACCCTGATAATATCTGGAAGAGTTTTTCGAGAAGATATCCTTTGCGCAGTACTTCTCCTAAAGCGTCACATGAATGTTCGTTTGAATTGAGATCCAGGCGAAGTGAAGGGATCTTAACAAAACAGATATCCTCACTGGCCAATACTTTATATACAGCTTCTATGCGGTCAACAAAGGCATTATCGTCCATTAAAATGAAATGTTCACCAACATGGTCATGGAACAGAAGAACGTGTTGAAGATTCATATCGTTGCAGTTACCCTCCCTAGGGTTTTTCAAGTGATCCATCACGTGCAGTTTGGTAAGTCCATCGGCTTTGGTACTGGTCAATAACACGACGCGTAACCGTCGTATCTTACCATGCAACGATGTTCCTTGAATCGTACGGGAAGAGTCCCATGTTTCCTCTAGGTCAATTGCTGCTGGAAATTATAGAAAACAAAGAAGCGACATTCATCTTTGATCAAACACTACCTTAGCTAATAGATCAGCAGTGAAATTGTGATATTAACTACTGAAGGAGATGTGATTTGGGTACCGGTAAACAAAGAACGTGTTTCTAGGAATATATTACTAGCATACCGACGTACTGACAAGATTTCCCGAAAATTCGCGAACCTTTGGTTTCTCAAAGACGATTAGCCAACTAGCTTGAGGTACTATTCCGACTTGCGTTTTTCATACGACAAGGAAACTGTTATTGCGCTGCTTCGAAAAGCGAGTTTAACCTCGAGAAGAGCATATGGTTGCGGTTTTGTGTTTTCTGAATGCTGATCAAATTTCCGTAGCTATGCTAAGTGCCATTCCAAAACCTCAGGTGATATCGGTCACACTCCGGCCTTCTTCAGGTGTGCGTAATATAATCGGCTTCGGGTAAAATTTTCCATACAACATCAGTAAGACATTGTTCCATTAATTCAAATACACATAATCTCTCTGAATTGTATGATACACGTGAGAAACTGAATTAACCCATGGGATTAACTACACGGCTTCCTGCTTATAAGGACCCTCGGCAGATGTCACCTGCTCACATGAAATTTGCATACCGGCTGAGAATCACGGATATTTTCGAACGTCACACAGCACTGGATGCACATGTAAGCGCGTTATTATAGCCCCATGTGTTTCTGTAATCGTAAAGTTTGTTGATCGTCTCTAAGTTTTGGACGGAAATGTAAATCTCGTTTCACTGCATTAGCTCGCAGGAACGCCATATACATGCAGAAAGAAACACATGAAGTAAATTCTATTCGCTTTATCATTGCCTTTAACAAACAAAACTAGTGCCTGCCGAGACACAGGCATGACATAAGATTCGGCAATTCCAAATACGAGCACTTTTTAGCTGGCAAAATGACCTCCGATTGGAAACAATGCAAAGATGGAGACTCGAAATAAGCAACACAGTTTTTGGGTTTTAAGACTTATGTTGGACAGCAAACATTAAAAACGAATGGGATTCAAAATATTTCAAAATTTAAAGAATAATAAACTAAAAAATAACATTTACATACACACGGTGGAGTCACATTATTGTGACCATCATCTAATACCCAGGATAACCGCCGTGTGCAGGGCGGACAGCAGCTAGACGGGCTGGGAGTGACTAAATAAGGTGCTGGAAGGTGTTTGCAGTAATGTGGAGACATGTTGACTGCAGTAGCTGCAGTGCATTTGACAGCTACTGGAGGGTGCGTGGTGAAGGATCCATAGAGCGAACAACACGATCAAGATGGTCCCACAGATAATCAATTGGGTTTAAGTGTGGGGAATTAGGGAAACAAGGAAGTGCTTTCAAGTCTTCATCTTGCTTTTCCAACCACTCTTGGACATTTCTAGCCGTGTGACACGTCGCATTGTCGAGCTGGAAGATCCCATGCACCCCAAGACAATCAGCATGTATGGGTGTATGTGGTCTGCAATGACGGATTAATAACGAATTTGGTCCATAGTGCATTCCACTGGTATGAGTGGACCCAGAGAATGCCACGAAAGCATTCCCCACACCATAATGCTTCCCCCACTAGCTTGTGATCTTCTAGCAATGGTTGAAGAGTGTTTGTTCTCCGATGTTTCTTGCCTTATACGCCAACGTCCATCCGTTCGACTAAGCAGAAAACATGACTCACTGGCGAAGGCAATCCTTTGCCAATCAGCGAGGTCCAATTCCGATACTGCCGTGCAAATATAAGTCACTTCTGCCGATGAACATTCTTTAGCATTGAACACTAATAAATACCAATGGGAATCAGAGCTATGCTAATCAGGGAGCGCCGACGCACTTATGTTTTAGGCTCTTAGGTTAGGTATGTCTAATGTGAATTGAAATTGGTTAAATCAAAATTTCTTTTGATCTTCTGTGTCTTGTTTTCCCAACATTCGAAATATGGGAACGTTTCGAACATTCTACTCATGATGCCGGCGGATACGTTTCCTGTGTGGTTCAACACAGCAAACGTGTTCTAAATTACAAGGCACATCACGGAATACAATATAAAGTGAGCCCAACGAGGGATTCCGAAGTCTCCGTACCTCTCTGCTCCGAAGGCGAATGGGACAAGGAGATTAATACTCAGAAATTCTGGTTAAACACTTTTCGTCTTTCAACTGAACTGTCTAGAAAGGCTAACTATGAATATATTACTCACATTTACAATTGTCCAAACACTCCAACTTACAAACCACTTACCCTCATAGTATAAACTGTCACACATCTAACATTTCTGATAAACTGCACTGATATCCTTCATTCCGTGTGAATATAGGCAAGCAACACAGAAGCACTTGACACCTGTAAATAAACCATCTGGAAAGTGTGTAAAACCACTTCAAGAAGAAAGATAGGAAATGCTTTTTCCCCAAACAAAAAAGTTAAAACCCTTCGAAATCATGCGCACACAATTTGCACAATTCCTTTCATTCTTTTTTTGATAATGTTTAAGGATAAATGATAATAATTATTTACACTGTTATAATTTATTTGTAAGAGAAAATAAAATGATTATATGAAATATATTGCTTGCTAATTTCATCTATACTAAATTTTAACTTACGAAAAAAAAAACTGATGCTTTCAACAATGAAAATGTTTATTAATACCCTACCTAAAATTCACCTAATATTTAAATTTTAAATATTTCTTGATAACTCTGCATTTGCAAAAGTCAGGAATATACCAATGCTTATGCAAAATATTACTTGTTCATATTTACCATTTAGAATGAAATAAATTTAAATAAATTTCTAAACGTAAAACAAATTTTCACATTTGCAAGTCAACGAAAATCCAGAAAACAGGAGTTAACAAGTATTAGTTTTTGAAAACTGCAAAACATTCCATTATTTTACAAATGCTGAAGAGGTGAACATGAAACCGTTTCTAATTTATAAACAGAAGTTACAATATTTTTAGAGATCTAATAAAACAAAGTGGTTCTGACAACCGCTCCTTTATTGTATATGTTTTTCTCGATGGAAGAACTTCAATGCTTACATTAAAAAAATTCTAACACTCATGTAAATAAAAATTCCCTTGTTCACCTAAATTTTAATATCACAATTAAATAAACTGATACCCTAAAACATGAAGTCAACACCAAAACAAAACTGTATGCTATTCCATAATTTGATAGGAAAAACAGTAATAAAAATATTCTAATGCCTATTCTTTCCCTAAAAATTCTATAAAATCAAACCAATCTTTGCACACCAAATTTTGCTAGTTAATTTTACCCGTCCTAAAGAATCTGAGAAGATTATCAACGCGTGTATTTACTCTAAACTATTTGATCAACAAATTCTTGAATATATAATAATGTTGAGAACACACTAAAATTAAAATAATTGTTAATTAGGCATTAATGAGTTTACATACTAATTGAAAAAGTTTAGATCAATAAATGAAAAAAAAAACATTTTTTACCTGAACTAAACTGCATATTAAATACAAGGAATTTAAAAAAATCACAAAAGGTGGAGAAGTTCGACCTTGTATTTTAAGATCAAGGTTCCTTCATGAAATTCACTTTAGAGTGAATTCCGGTGGATCTCAGAAGTACCCATATCTCTCTTCCCCGGACATCACGGGAACACAAGATTAACACTCATATATAACTCTGTCAGCCGTTCAACCGAAGGAATGGCCTCAAAAGCCTTAACTCAGAAAAAAGAAACACTAACTTGAACACCACCACTCACAGTGCATCTAAAGTACTTTCTCTCACCACATAAGATCTCTTTCTCCCTTCGACAAAGCTCTGGCTTCTTTTGCTCAGACTATGACTGAGATTGGCTGCTGCATGAACCGTGGTACCTGGTAACATGCAAATGTACCAAAAATACACTGCTCCAAAGTGGGTCAAAAACCAACCGTAGGAAGAAGGGGTAAAAGTAGCCCCTCCCTACGCAATTAGATATCCCCCCCCCTAAAAAAAGAAACTGTAAAAATTACTGCTATAGCCATCTACTCGTTATTCTTAAAATACAATATTTAACAAAATCACATTTGTTTACACTATGCAGATAGATTTTATTCTTGACTGCAAACACTCTAGCTTTTACTATAATTATACCAAAGTGAAGTAGTGATAATAACAATAATTACATTAATAACTATTTGAACTATCAATTATCATTGTATATTATCTCTACTATACTTTAAAACCTAACTGAATTTAGCTTCACAAATTTGAATTGTAAGACATGAAAGTATCATTATTTTTTAGTCTAAAAAATTCTTAAAATTGTACTGTCATCTTATGCCACACTGATGGTACTCATTACAATGATACACAATTTTTAAACTATTTTCAATGCCTTTTTCCTGTGGTTGGAAAAAGACGTTTTTAATACACAATACACTAAACTTTTTAAATGTAACTTCAAAATATTTTATTTATTATATATACTATAGTTTTCGAAGAAGTTACTGTAAGGAATAAGTCCAAATTTGAGTGGAATTTATTTAGATTTAATCAACAGCTAAGACCTTGCCTTCAAAACAGCTTAGAATCAAAAGCGCCTGCATATACCAAGGCACAATTATGCCCTTATACCGGTATGTTTCAACGAAGTAAATTTGATATTGTCCGAATATCAGCTGAAGGATATCCTCTTGGCAATGCACGCGATACTTCCTGCAGAGCGTTACACAATTCGGATGTAATCCGATGTATCGGATTTCTGTGTTCGATAGCGCGTTGCATGGCATCCCAAATGTGTTGTATGACGTTCAGATCTGGAGACTTGGGGGCAATAGCAACACCCCAACTTAGATGAATGCTCTTGTAACCATAATGTGGCGTCTCAGACACTTGTGTGGAGGTACATTGTCCTGTTGGAACTGGCCCAACCCATCAGCATGAATGCAGGACATGAACAAGTGAACCTCGTCAGAAAGGATACGCACATAACACAGCGTTGGCCGGTCGCAGACGTTTGTACACGTCCCAGGTGTCCCAGTGAATTCCAGCTAACCACACCCACCCAATACCAAACCGGAACACCCCCACCTGCCGGTACAATTCCATGTTGTCAGGCGGGATCTATGGCTTCATGGGAATTGCGCCCCACACGAATCCTTCTGTCTACCCGAAACAGTTGAATACGCGACTCGTCAGACCAGGCTACTTGTTTCCAGTCATCAAGTGTCCAGTGGCGGTGTTGTCATGCCCAAGCGGGGCGCATAGCTCTGTGTCGTGCACCCATCAAGAGGACTCGAGTTGGGCGTCGGCTCCCACAGCCCATATCGTGCAGGGTACGTTGCACAGTCCGGGCGCTGATGCTTGTTGAGGCTCCACCATTGATTTCCTATTATACCTGCGAGAGTGTTGCACGCCTATCGCGTGAAACGATTCTTGACAGCCGACGATGGTCACGTTCACCCAATGTCTTTTTACGGCCGCACTTGTATCGTAAGTTGGAGGTTTTGCTAGAATTCTTGTAGTCACGGTACACCCTTGCAATGCTCGTCCGTGAAAATCCAAACTTCGTTTCTGCCTCCGAAATACTATAGCCCATATCACGAGCGCCAAATATGACACCGCGTTGAAAATCGATTAAATTGTTATTACTTTTAATTCTCATGCCGAAAACAGCTCTTACCGCTGGCAAGGGTGTCTATCGCTTTATACACGCACTGGCGGATGCAACCGAGTACGCGGATAGGTGACGCTGTCATGTATTTTGCATAGGCTCGTTTTTAGCAGTTTTTCTGGCACTTCAGTGCATGTGGTATTGATTAGGCCATTAGGTTTTTTTTGAAGAAACACACGGCTTGAGGGAATCCATGGAAAAGATCTTCAATTTATTGTTGGGACCATTTACATATTAGTGGTGTGTGTTGGAAATTCATGTTTGAATTTTTTTATTATGGGAAATATGATAATGGATGACAATTATAACGCCAGTCATCAAGCATGATAAATGGTGTTTCAGCACCAGTCATTAAGCATAATGACTGGTGTTTTAGCACCAGACATTAGGCATTGGAATGAAAATGGTCGACAGTGATGATATAACGTCGGTATGCATGTATTCAAAGCGGGTCTGGTACGATTCGTTCAACGACGATTGGTCCAATGCCGATTCGTTCAATGACGATTGGTCCAATGCCGGTTCGTCCAACGGACAATTGGTCTAAAGGTAGGATTCGTCCAATGGTACGATTGGTCCAATGCTGATTCCGTCCTATCTGTCAGAAGTGCTACTCGTGCTATAAAAGTTTCATCTGTTCTGATTCTATCTCCGATGTTATACGAAAGTACCAGTAGTCCAAATAATGTAAAATAATGTTACATTTCATGCGTAATATCGTGGTTACAGATTTCTTTTTTTTTATGCTTTTTGAATCGCGTTTTCTTGTTATACTGTCCTCGCTGCCGTATGAAGTTATTGATGTACGAGCCGTTCTATCAATTTCAATGTTTCTCTTTTGCATGAAATAATATAAAATACTAGTGTTCCGTTTCTGTTTGTAGAATGCAGTGGGGTTTTCTGCCCACTGCCCAATGGAAATAACTGGTCGGGGTTTGGACAGAGGCCTTTTCAAATGTTTTCATTCCAGCGATGTCATCTTCATAACGTTTACATATTTACATATCAAATCAAGTTAATAATATTGCACTTTTACTTAAACACGAAATATTAATTTATAGGCCATAGGCCTAAGCCTTTTTAACAGTTTATATTCTACCGATGTCAGATTCATAACGTTTACATACCAAATCAAGTTAATAATATTGAGCTTTTACTTAAGCACGAAATATTAATTCATAGCCCTGCGGCCTAGGTGCCTTGCAAAGACCTAAGAAATGATACGATGAATGTCTTTTATTAGGTTTTATGAAATGTTTACAAACGCCGCCCCGGTGGCGCAGTGGTCTAAGCGATGGCCTCTGATCATTCGTCCGAACGGGGTCTGGGTTCGAATCCCGGTGAGGCATGGATGTTGTGTTTGTCTTACGGCACTGGCTCTCTCCCTTCCCTGGAACCAGTGACCCTAAATTAGGGACGGGCGACTGCTTATAGCCCATTTGAGTTGCTCACGGTGGTCGTTAAACCTCCAATAAAAAAAAAAAAAAAAAAAAAAAAAAAAAAAAATGTTTACAAATACCAAATATCTAGGTTGTAACTTAAAATCTTCTAAAAATTCCCGCCAACTAGGTGCCTGGTAGATAGCGGAGAAATGATTCGTTGAGTGCCTTTTATAAGGTTTTATAATTGTTTACAAATACCAAATATCTAGGTAGTGACTCAAAATCTTCTAAAAAGGCACGGGGCCTAGGTGCTTCCTGAAGACCTGAGAAATGATTGGATGAGCGCCTTTTATTAGGTTTTATAACATATTCACAAATACTAAATATCTAGGTTGTAAATTAAAATGTTCAAAAAATGCCCGCGGCCTAGGTGATTTGTAAACAGCTGAGAAATGCTCCATTGAGTGCTTTTTATCATGTTTATGTTAAATATTTACAATTAACAAATATACGGAAATGCTCTTTTTAAATTATATAAAGAGGAGAATAATTTAAATTATTATTTTTTTCTGGAAAATAAAAAAGTTTACCGTTGGTAAGATGATACCATTGGACGAATCGGCGTTGGTGTAATCGTACCATTGGATGAATCGGCGTTGGTGTAAACGTACCATTGGTCGAATCGGCATTGGACGAATCGGACATTGGACCAATCGTCGTTGGACGAATTGTCCGGGACCGATTCAAAATAATATCTCTTTTCACATTTCATTTATTTGGATCAATTGATGTTTTCACTAACATTTCGGAATTAAATTTAAAATTCTACATTTAAAAGAGGTGACATTTTTAAAAAACTTTTGGTGGTAAAACTACAAGAAATGTGTTTGAAAATACTCTCAATTTGTATTGAAAATATTTATGCATTGAAGATAATTAGAGCCACTTTCAATCTAGTCGATAAAGACCCCTGTAGTTTGGATTCAAACTAAACATAAGGGTATATTTTGAATTTTGTTCTATTAAAATTGATAGTGTCATTTTTTATATGTTACAATACAGTTTCGGAGAATTTACTGCTTTGTTGCAGTAATTATTTTGAAATAAAAATACAAGAAATGTTCTTAAAAATGTTCGAAATGTTCTTAATTATTATTGAAAAGATTTACGTATTGCAAATAATTAGAGTCAATTTCATTAAAATCGATAAAGACCCCTGTAGTATGGACTCAAACTGAACGTAAGAGTATTTTGAATATCGTTCTATTAAATATGTCAGTGTCATTTTTTCATATGTTGTAATAGCATTTCCGAGAATTAACTGCTTTGTTGCAGTAATTATTTGAAATGAATAACATTGTAATTTTTTTCTTTGTATTCTATAATATTAAATTAAAAGAATGTGAGCGCAAGCTCACAATTCAATCTGTATTGCTTTCAGTGATTAGTGTTAAATCCATTTATGAAACAATTCAGTCCACCACTAGAATTTTTCCGAAAAGCAAGGCTGTTGTTTTGGGAAACGCACTTTCAAAAATGACTATTCAATGCATGAACAACTTATTTGGTGACGCACATTTTATCACTTGTTTAGCGGAAAATGTGTCATTACCTTGCAGAAATATTAAAGAAAAGGGTATCAAAAATAATTAAAATAATCTGCATAACGGTCTCATTGCAGACGACACCACGAATATTTTGATATTCGTAGCCCGTAATCTTAAGTAGTTTTCTGCCGTTATGCTCAAGTTATTTTAAACTTTTCAGGTACATAAAGCGTATGTATTATGCAGTTAAAACATATAATATTAATCATATAATTTTCACGAAAACAATAATATCAAAAAATTGCTCAAAGTTTAAACCACAGCTTCGATGCGAACGATAAACAATAAACATTATGAACTTAAACTGCACCCCAAGCTTCCACCAAGCTGATCTACGGTGACGCTCTCTCCCGCGTCTAACTCTGCGGTCAATGCTCTCATTAGGTAGGCAAACAGATCCACTGCAGATTGCTACAGCAGGAATGGAGGCCAAGTGATTTTGACACCTGGTGAATGCAGTCCTAAGTCAGCATTTGTAAGGGATCAAACATGGCCTCTCCAATGTCTGAATGCTCCATCCTCAATTATCGTAGTAACTTAAATATTTTTTTTATATATTTTTTTCACAAAACGTTAGCGATCGATCAAAAGTGGTTCGGCGATCGATCGGTACATCGCAATCGACGTGTTGGCCGTCCCTGGTGTATAGCATTTAGATATAAATAATTATCAACCTACGGGTAAATTTTTCCAACATTTGTTGTCATTTCAAATTTATCAAAGTGGTAATTTTCATTGTTCAAACACAGAAATAGGCAAATTGCTGTTAGCGTTGATTTTTTTACTGCCCAATGCAATAACCTAATACTACAAAGGTATTTCTTCCCATCTGTTTTCATTAATTCTGTGTTTTGTATGGCTTCTTTTATTTTAGTGCTCACTGCCTCGGCAGTGAGCACTAAAATAAAAAAAGCCATACAAAACACAAAATTTTTATCTGCACCTTTTTCTTGATAAAATTTTTATCTGCACCTTTTTCTTGATCTTTACTCAAATTTACAACTTGAGGAATTTCTTTGTTTCTGTTAAATAATTAAACTTTACGTATGCGAATTTGTTTGTGAGACAGTGAAAAAAACGTTTCTTCATTCAGCAGCGTAGAACTGGTAAATTCATTTTCAAAAAGTTGCACGGCCCTGAAGACCGTTTTTTTTTCTGGAACAGACTGTGGCAGATTCACACAAATTCACAGCAATAGCCTGACGCCAAGATGGTCTCAGAAGTGCATCTTAAACCTTTCAAAGGAAATGTGTCTGCAGATTGGCAAGACATTGAGGAAGATGATGGGTCAACAGGTCGTCAAAACTTTGATTAAGCAGTTTGGCAAGTTGGCAGGATCTCGTTAAAACAGTGATACCTGCAGATTAGCAAGGCACAGAAAAAAATCTTTCTTAGATTTCTTGTTCTCCTTATTAGTGTCCTTCTTTGAACGCATGTCGGAAAGTTCTGGAGTATTCTGAACTCCCAGACTCTGAAACAGTTGTCTTCCGAATTTCAGTAGTACGCGATGGGAAACGGGAGTTATTAATTTTCTTGTCAGCAGGCTGCTGCTCCACCAAATCAGTATTGGTAATCCAGAACGAAAGTTGTACGAATGCTGGGAGGTAAACGGGAAATAATTTGATTCCAGAAATTTCTAACATAGCTTTCAAAAAAACTAACCAAAGAAAAATTCCATGACCAGACAGAAACGGAAGGAGTGGATACGCCACAGACTTAAGCAAGTCCATAAAAAAGCCACATGTGGATGAGAACTCTACATTGAAATACGATTTAACAATTGCTTTTTTCAATGCTTCATGCTTTTATGCCCAAAGGTATTAATACGAAAGAATATAAATACTCTATTGTTCTAACAATTTACTGAATGTAGTCTTATATAACGTAATAATATACTTTTCATAATGGTCTAACCGTTGTTAGCTGATTGAAATAAACTACTTGTGTTCATCTGTTTGTGAAATGTGGACGAAAAATCATTTGTTTTTCGATTAATGCAAGATAAAGACTTAATGTGTTGCAACTACATTAATTCAAATATAAAATTGTATTATTCTCTTACAGAATTTTAGGATTCAATGTTTTAATTTCACAGGTACTTGCATTATTTTCCTTATCAAATACATGGATATAATATTTTCTTTAAATATGTTTGTGCACTAGTGAACCAAAGCATTTTGAGGACGATTATTTCAAGTCCTTCTCTCTTTCTCTTGCTGCACATATTGCGATTAACTTGAACATCTCTATCATTGACGGAGACATTTTGTTTCGATATCTTTCACGTTCTTAGCAGAAATCATTTCCTTCTGGAAAAAGCGTCAGAACTGGTTCTGAAAGGAAGGTTCTCCAGTGACTGAGGGTGTATTTCTTTCTGGTAGGAAATCATTCGTTCTATTTGAATTCCGGGGCATGTAATTTCGTTTCGAATCATTGATATCTTAGCTGATAATTATCTGCTTATGTACAGTCTAAGAAGGAAGTAATGCTCCATAATATATCTCCCAATGCGGCGCTTAATCGAAAATTTAAATTCCATCATGTTTGGTCTTTCCGAGATGCCTACTGGAAGTAAGTGCCACTGCAATTTAATAAAATTACCGCAGCACAAAAGGAAACGATAATTTGAAATCTAAATTTGAATCTCTCGAGTCTAAAATTTCAGCTCAATTATTTTGCACAGTTCTGAAAAGGTCTTTTTTTTTTATTTGCTTTAACCAGAGGTGAGAAACCTTTTCTTGTTGGAAGGCCGCATGTATGCTGCTGCAGTTAACAAGACAGCATTCAAATAGTTTCATGTTCGTATAAGAGCTTTTAAGTGTAAATTATTTTCTAAAACTTTTACTAGCTACTAACTAACTACGGAAAATGAAAACAAAATTGTTAATTTTAAAGACAACTAAACTTTTATTGACTTTGTTGTAACTGATTTTCGTCGGAAAGCATTTGAATACTTCGTTGCAACATGGAGGTCCACACTTTTAACTGATCCTCTAGATGGGTATCCGCCATTTTTGTTCTTAAGGACGTCTTGATTTGGGCTAGGCAGGAGAATGTAGATTCGCAGCAATAATTGCTTGAAAAGAAGAAAAACACATTTTCCCCTATTTTCACTGGATATTTCTTAGCCTCAAATAAGAACTTTAAAATGTCATCTTCTGAGACTTCAGTAAATACCTTTGCGCGCGGAAGAAACATGCTTCTTGACAGTTTCTCTTTCTTTGCAGTGGATGCTTTCGAACTGATAGAATATGTATCAATTATGATTCTTTATGACTTTTTTTTTTTAGATTGGAGGTTTAACGACCACCGTGAGCAACTCAATGTGCTATAAGCAGTCGCCCGTCTGTAATTTAGGGTCACTGGTTCCAGGGAAGGGAGAGAGCCAGTGCCGTAAGACAAACACAGCATCCATGCCTGAACGGGATTCGAACCCGGACCCCTTACGGACGAATGATCAGAGGCCAGCGCTTTAGACCACTGCGCCCCCGGGCGGCCTTTATGACTTTAGCAAAAATGGCATTCAGAAAGAATATGGTAGTAGCAAGGACCAGTTGATTTCTTGTGGGGTAGACAGGAGATAACTGGGGACGAGGACTATTAGTTGGCAAAACATTATAGATAACGGAGTTTAACAGTTAACGTCAGCATCCCCCTTGCATAGTGGCACACACCCAAACCGACCCCAGGCGATAAATAGTCTACCAGTATAGCTTCCCAACAGTGTTTTGCAATTGATTTACATGGGTAAACGTGATGATAAGAGCTACCTTATATCGTGGGCGCCTTGTCGTCGAATTGCAAATGGATCACTCTATCGCCCACGTGGTAAGAACCTCAGTAAGGGTAAACCGCCGGAATACGATCGACGAACGTACCAGCGCCCAGCGAGCAAGCGGTGGTACACCACACGCCATTGATGACAGGGCTCGGCGTAGAATACCCAGGCTCCTAAACACTGGCCGCTTGACAACGGCGGAGCAAATCACATTAAGTTAAAGTTGTTGGCCCAAGCAGCGTCAGAGAGCAAACGGTTTGGCGAACGCTGCATACTCTGGGCTACGGGAGCCGACCTCCCACACGGGTGCTACTGTTGACTGGACATACTAGCATTAGCTAATTATGCATCGTCTGCTGCGGGAAACATCAAACTGGACCTCTGAATTGTGGCGCCGCTTTCTATGTCACATGAAAATTATAAAAAATTCAGCTGTACCGAGGTGATGGAAAAATGTGGCACCGACAGCATGAGCAGATGGCCCCGTCGTAACAATTCGGCTCTCTTTAACGCGGTCGAGGCACTGAGGTCGTTTGGGAGCCTTTGCATGGGACACATTAGGTTCATTCGTGTTTTTTTATTCGAGGTTTAACAAACACTGTGAGTAACTCAATGGGCTATAAGCAGTCGCCCGTCTTTAATTTAGGGTTACTGGTCCCAGGTGAGGGGGTGAGGCAGTGCCATAAGAAAAACAACACATACATGCCTCACCGGAATTCGATCGCGGACCCTTTTGGACGAATGATCAGAGGCCATTGATTAGACCACTGCTCCACCAAGGCGGCTCATTCGTGTTTATACAAAGTATGTTAAGCATTGAGCGCTGTCATCGTGTGCTAGCTGATCACCTACACGCTTTCATGCCCTTCGCGCACCCTGCGGCCGAATGGTCGGTTTCAACAGAAAACTGTGCGAAATCCACCCAGACATTTCTCTAGTATCACTTAATTGAGATTAGAAATATTGATTTGCCGCCAAGGTCCCTGGAATCCCAGAGAGCTTCCAAGGAATTTTTAACACATGTGGAAACTCCGTGGGATGACGAGGTTGCAGAACATCAGTTCCATTTATCACTAACAGACGTTTCGGGCGGAGTTGTGAATACTGCTTCAAAAGGCATGACTATAGTTACCTCTGGAAACACTCCTATATCTGGCGAGGACGACGCCTCTTCATTTAAGACTGTAATTTGCGCAAGAGGAGGACCAACACACTATTAGGTAGGTACATCTCCTGTTTTGTCCATTGAGTGTTTATTAGGTGTGGAAATTAAACTTATTTATTTTCAAACCTGCGAACTATACTGCAGGAACAACTGAGTCCAGAACACAGCGTGGATGCGAAGTTACATTCATGGATGCAAATTATCTTTCAATTGAAAACCATCTTTATTCTTGCTGGAATATTTTAAAACATACATTGCTGTATACACACGATTCTAAAAGACCAGTTAAAATATATATAAGATTAAAACATTAGCAATTTCAAGTTCATTATATACCCGTCATCAGATGGTGTAGTTACGATATACCTCGGAAGGCGTAACATACAGGAGGCACACTGACGTATCAGTGTTGTCTACGCGCATGTTCATTGCATAGTCATATTGTTATACTTTGGAGATCGGGTCGTTATCTGCATTGTGCCTCTCGCCATAGTAATTACAAAGCTAGCTCCATGGTAGCGGTATAGTTATAGGGGTATCGTCGTTGAAACGTTTTGCTCTCAATTTGTGAATCACCGTGCTTTCTGTCAAGAGAAGTGAGGAACAGGCAGTGGCGTGTTTAGGATGTTATATCCTGCCAGACAGGTTAGTGTCGACCCTCCGGACATAATCTTAAAACGGCTGTGGAAGTAGAATATGATTGAACATTATATTTATGGTCGGATACCCGTAAACTACGATTGCGACGGGTTGATCCCTATGCATATTTGGTCGGAGACATCACCGTTCATGGCTTTTGGTGGAATCGCATACACACTAAGGTATCAAGAGGGATCCCATTCCTCTCTTCTTTGATGTAGGCGCAAGTGTTACACACTTTTAAACCAATGTCAATATTGAAAGGTCGACATGCATTTTTAGGACTTCTGTGATTACAGGAATGTATAGCATTGTACACATATTTTAAGTAGTTTTTCTTGATTTTTGTAATGTGGAGTATGAGGCATTAAAAATGCGACGCGTTATGGCATTAACAGCGGCAGATAGGTAGTCATATAATACTGTTATATCTTTGATTTTTGCACTTTCTTCGTCTCGTTGTGCGGTTTTGGACGAATGTGTTACTGCACGATGAAACATTAGGGCTGAAAGATTTTGTTTGTGTGCATGAGATGAGCGGAAAGGAATCACACATATTGTAGAAATTGGTTTCCTATACACAGAATGAGTTATGTTATTCGTAATAGGGTTTCTTTCCAACATGAAGTCTAGATAGGGTAATGATTAATTGGTTTCGAATTGCAAAGAAACGTTTATGCAACTGTATTTTGTGGACAACAAATGAGTAAACTCAGTGAGATTTTCTAGGTGGATTACCAAAACAATAACACATCGCTTACATATCTCAGATATAGAGTCGGTTTTACATGAAAGTTAGAAATAACTTCATTTTCCAGATCGTGTAACATCAATTCAGCCAGGACTTCTGAGAGGGGTGCCCCCATTCGGGAATCCGCCCGTTGTCGGTAAATGGTACCGTTGAACACAAAAATGTACTACTATACACTAATTTTTAGGCATTAATAATACTCTGGATTTCATTGAGAGTGTTGGTTCTCTGTGCTGAGAAGTATTTTTTAATGATTCCGTGAACTACAAGGATATAAGAAATTTAGGATAACGTGAACTGCAAGGATATAGAGAAATTTAGGATAACGTGAACTGCAAGGATATAAAGTACGTTAGGATATAAATAAATTATATAAAGTGAGACCATTACAAACTGCGTGCTGGCTGGCAGGAGTGAAGGTATTTTACTGAAAGCCTGGATGGAACTTGGTACTGAGTAAATGGAGGACGTGGTTAACGTGGGTAGACATTTTGCTAGTTCCCCCACGAGAGGCATAGTTGAACTTGCGTAAGCTGAGACAAAGGGGCGTAAGGGATTACATATTTTATGTGATTTTGAACTTCTCGAAGTGTTTGGGAACACGGAATCCCGGTGGTTGGTGCATAACTTTAGTAATAGAATAAATTATTCTTGCAAATTAGTTATCCAATTAGGAACACATGTCACTTTCAAAGTACGACACCACACTCACTATTGATAAACCAACACATGAAGTTAAAGGGCATTTACGAAAAAAGATAAAAGTAAGATACTTCGGATGATGGTCTCCAACTGAGGCTGAAATATCTTACTTTTATATTTTAAGTAAATATCTTTTAACCACTTGTGTTGGTTGATTAATAGTGAGTATGGTGTCGTGCTTTAAAGCTGACATATGTTTCTAATTGGATAACTTTAGTAATAGTTAATGGAAGAAGGCCTGGAGATTTTACCTTGGATAGGGCCGAGAGTGTAGCATTAGTGGGATCACGGGTACAGATAGAATGTGGGACTTTTCCCATTGCTTCAAACATCTTTTCATTATAGTCAGTTCCGTTCATAATAATAACTTGGGTAGTTCTGTTCATCGAAGTTCTGTTCCTCTTGATATCAACTTCGGTGTGAAATCAATTCCACTAAAAGCCAAGTTTGGCGATGTCTCCGACCATATATACATAAGTTTGACCAGTCCCAATCTTAGTTTACGGGTATCAAAGCATACATATAAGGTCCAATCATATTCTACATTCCCTGCGCTTTCAAGACTATATCTGGAGGGTCGACACCAACTTATCTTACATAATGTAAACAATACTAAACACGCCAACCACCTGTTCCTCACTTTTCTTGACAGAAAGCTTACTGATACATTAATTCAAATGAAAATGTTGTATCGATGATGCCCCTATTACCATACCGTTACCAGATTGCTTTGGAATTACTATGGTGAGGGGGACAATACACATAACGATTCGATCTCCAATGAATAAAAACATGACTATCTAATGAGTATTCTAATGGACAACAATGATACGTCGGTGTGCCTAAGGTATTTATGCTACTTTCAAAGCATATCGGAACTACACCATCTGATGCGGACTTCATAGTGGACTTGAAAGTGCTACTGTTTTAACCTTGTATATATTTTAACTGTGCTATTAAAATCGTGTATAGGCGGCAACATTCTCTTTGAGATCTCTCAATTCCTCTATGAATCACAGCTGCAGAGTCTTTTAGAGAGCAAATAAAAAAAATTGCTATGGTTATATTAATTTATCATCCGTTTTAAAAGATGCACAAAACGACCTCTATCTGATTAGTAAAGCAGATCAAATGCCATCGAAGTTTGACCGGCAGTATCACTTTAGGGTAAATACGAAAGCCTTTAAAAAAGGCAATTCGAAAGTCTGAACCTAATAAAATGAACTTCGCTGTTATGGTGACATGCACAGATGTTGGACAGATCCTAGTTGTATGCTGTTCCAGAGAAAGACTTCCAAACAATCCGGACTGCAGTTCCGCAATTCATGCTCATCAGTAGCTGAGAAGCAACTGCATAAATGTGTTTGGCTATAACGAAACACTGGTATTCCCGATATATGTTCTTCTGCATTCAAGGAAAAGGGTAGATGGCTCGATAAATCGCTGACCAGGAATTCGTAACGCTGAAATTAAAAAATATAAATGGAGTTTGGTTATCAGAACATATTTCGTCACGTAAATACATTTTTAACATATCTTCAAACGATTTTTTTCATGCTTCAACCATTTGGTAATTTATACAGCATGCAGCGTTTTACATCAAGATTCAAGGAACATAAAACTTCATGTAAATTATACTTTTAATTAATTTTTATCACAAGAAATTTCTGTAAGATTTCAAATATATATTATTTCGTTTCAACCCGATATTTTCGTGCGAATTCATAGATATCTCATTTTTCGCTTTAAGATTGTAAATTGCAGCAGTAAAAGGATGTGCACCACAACACTGATCATGAGTAAAACGTTATATAAATCAAAACGGAGTAAAATGATTTGAAGCATGTGCAGGCTCAGCTGTCGTTCAGCGACACCTTGCATTATTATTGCATAACCAAAGTGAAGGGCCGAGTTTTCATCATGTGAATATTTCTATCCTGTTTCTTAATGCCTGTTGGCAGTGTTCAGGAGAACTTGTGGAAAATTGTTTCACTTCTGATAGAGAGCCCTGATAATATCTGAAAGAGTTTTTCGAGAAGATATCCTTTGCGCAGTACTTCTCCTAAAGCGTCACATGAATGTTCGTTTGAATTGAGATCAAGGCGAAGTGAAGGGATCTTAACAAAACGGATATCCTCCCTGGCCAATACTTTATATACAGCTTCTATGCGGTCAACAAAGGCATTATCGTCCATTAAAATGAAATGTTTACCAACATGGTCATGGAACAGAAGAACGTGTTGAAGATTCATATCGTTGCAGTTACCCTCCCGAGGATTTTTCAAGTGATCCATCACGTGCAGTTTGGTAAGTCCATCGGCTTTGGTACTGGTCAATAACATGATGCGTAACCGCCGTATCTGGCCCATGCAACGATGTTCCTTGAATCGTACGGGAAGAGTCCCATGTTTCCTCTAGGTCAATTGGTGCTGGAAATTATAGAAAACAAAGAAGCGACTTTCATCTTTGATCAAACGCTACCTTAGCTAATAGATCAGCAGTGAAATTGTGATATTAACTACTGAAGGAGATGTGATCTGTGTACCGGTAAACAAAGAAAGTGTTTCTAGGAATATATTACTAGCATACCGACGTACTGACAAGATTTCCCCAAAATTCGCGAACCTTTGGTTTCTCAAAGACGATTAGCCAACTAGCTTGAGGTACTATTCCGACTTGCGTTTTTCATACGGCAAGGAAACTGTTATTGCGCTGCTTCGAAAAGCGAGTTTAACCTCGAGAAGAACATATGGTTGAGGTTTTGTGTTTTCTGAATGCTGATCAAATTTCCGTAGCTATGCTAAGTGCCATTCCAAAACCTCAGTTGATATCGGTCACACTCCGGTTTTCTTCAGGTGTGCGTAATATAATCGGCTTCGGGTAAAATTTTCCATACAACATCAGTAAGACATTGTTCCATTAATTCAAATACACATAATCTCTCTGAATTGTATGATACACGTGAGAAACTGAATTAACCCATGGGATTAACTACACGGCTTCCTGCTTATAAGGACCCTCGGCAGATGTCACCTGCTCACATTAAATTTGCATACCGGCTGAGAATCACGGATATTTTCGAACGTCACGCAGCACTGGATGCACATGTAAGCGCGTTATTTTAGCCCCATGTGTTTCTGTAATCGTAAAGTTTGTTGATCGTCTCTAAGTTTTGGACGGAAATGTAAATCTCGTTTCACTGCATTAGCTCGCAGGAACGCCATATACATGCAGAAAGAAACACATGAAGTAAATTCTATTCACTTTATCATTGCCTTTAACAAACAAAATTAGTGCCTGCCGAGACACAGGCATGACATAAGATTCGGCAATTCCAAATACGAGCACTTTTTAGCTGGCAAAATGACCTCCGATTGGAAACAATGCAAAGATGGAGACTCGAAATAAGCAACACAGTTTTTGGGTTTTAAGACTTATGTTGGACAGCAAACATTAAAAACGAATGGGATTCAAAATATTTCAAAATTCAAAGAATAATAAACTAAAAAATAACATTTACATACACACGGTGGAGTCACATTATTGTGACCATCATCTAATACCCAGGATAACCGCCGTGTGCAGGGCGGACAGCAGCTAGATGGGCTGGGAGTGACTTAATAAGGTGCTGGAAGGTGTTTGCAGTAATGTGGAGACATGTTGACTGCAGTAGCTGCAGTGCATTTGACAGCTGCTGGAGGGTGCGTGGTGGAGGATCCATAGAGCGAACAACACGATCAAGATGGTCCCACAGATAATCAATTGGGTTAAAGTGTGGGGAATTAGGGAAACAAGGAAGTGCTTTCAAGTCTTCATCTTGCTCTTCCAACCACTCTTGGACATTTCTAGCCGTGTGACACGTCGCATTGTCGAGCTGGAAGATCCCATGCACCCCAAGACAATCAGCATGTATGGGTGTATGTGGTCTGCAATGACGGATTAATAACGAATTTGGTCCATAGTGCATTCCACAGGTATGAGTGGACCCAGAGAATGCCACGAAAGCATTCCCCACACCATAATGCTTCCCCCACTAGCTTGTGATCTTCTAGCAATGGTTGAAGAGTGTTTGTTCTCCGATGTTTCTTGCCTTATACGCCAACGTCCATCCGTTCGACTAAGCAGAAAACTTGACTCACTGGCGAAGGCAATCCTTTGCCAATCAGCGGAGGTCCACTTCCGATACTGCCGTGCAAATATAAGTCACTTCTGCCGATGAACATTCTTTAGCATTGAACACTAATAAATACCAATGGGAATCAGAGCTATGCTAATCAGGGAGCGCCGACGCACTTACGTTTTAGGCTCTTAGGTTAGGTATGTCTAATGTGAATTGAAATTGGTTAAATCAAAATTTCTTTTGATCTTCTGTGTCTTGTTTTCCCAACATTCGAAATATGGGAACGTTTCGAACATTCTACTCATGATGCCGGCGGATACGTTTCCTGTGTGGTTCAACACAGCAAACGTGTTCTAAATTACAAGGCACATCACGGAATACAATATAAAGTGAGCCCAAAGAGGGATTCCGAAGTCTCCGTACCTCTCTGCCCCGAAGGCGAATGGGACAAGGAGATTAATACTCAGAAATTCTGGTTAAACACTTTTCGTCTTTCAACTGAACTGTCTAGAAAGGCTAACTATGAATATATTACTCACATTTACAATTGTCCAAACACTCCAACTTACAAACCACTTACCCTCATAATATAAACTGTCACACATCTAACATTTCTGATAAACTGCACTGATATCCTTCATTCCGTGTGAATATAGGCAAGCAGCACAGAAGCACTTGACACCTGTAAATAAAATATCTAGAATGTGTGTAAAACCACTTCAAGAAGAAAGATAGGAAATGCTTTTTCCCCAAACAAAAAATATTAAAACCCTTCGAAATCATGCGCACACAATTTGCACAATTCCTTTCATTCTTTTTTTGATAATGTTTAAGGATAAATGATAATAATTATTTACACTGTTATAATTTATTTGTAAGAGAAAATAAAATGATTATATGAAATATATTGCTTGCTAATTTCATCTATACTAAATTTTAACTTACGAAAAAAAAAACTGATGCTTACAACAATGAAAATGTTTATTAATACACTACATAAAATTCATCTAATATTTAAATTTTAAATATTTCTTGATAACTCTGCATTTGCAAAAAGTCAGGAATATACCAATGCTTATGCAAAATATTACTTGTTCATATTTACCATTTAGAATGAAATAAATTTAAATAAATTTCTAAACGTAAAACAAATATTCACATTTGCAAGTCAACGAAAATATAGAAAACCGGAGTTAACAAGTATTAGTTTTTGAAAACTGCAAAACAGTCCATTATTTTACAAATGCTGAAGAGGTGAACATGAAACCGTTTCTAATTTATGAACAGAAGTTACAATATTTTTAGAGATCTAATAAAACAAAGTGTTTCTGACAACCGCTCCTTTATTGTATATGTTTTTCTCGATTTAAGAACTTCAATGCTTACATTAAAAAAATTCTAACACTCATGTAAATAAAAATTCCCTTGTTCACCTAAATTTTAATATCACAATTAAATAAACTGATACCCTAAAACATGAAGTCAACACCAAAACCAAAACTGTATGCTATTCCATAATTTGATAGGAAAAACAGTAATAAAAATAATCTAATGCCTATTCTTTCCCTAAAAATTCTATAAAATCATACCAATCTTTGCACACCCAATTTTGCTAGTTAATTTTACCCGTCCTAAAGAATCTGAGAAGAATATCAACGCGTGTATTTACTCTAAACTATTTGATCAACAAATTCTTGATTATATAATAATGTTGAGAACACACTAAAATTAAAATCATTGTTAATTAGGCATTAATGAGTTTACATACTAATTGAAAAAGTTTAGATCAATAAATGAAAAAAAAAACATTTTTTACCTGAACTAAACTGCATATTAAATACAAGCAATTTAAAAAAATCACAAAAGGTGGAGAAGTTCGACCTTGTATTTTAAGATCAAGGTTCCTTCATGAAATTCACTTTAGAGTGAATTCCGGAGGATCTCAGAAGTACCCATATCTCTCTTCCCCGGACATCACGTGAACACAAGATTAACACTCATATATAACTCTGTCAGCCGTTCAACCGAAGGAACGGCCTCAAAAGCCTTAACTCAGAAAAAAGAAACAGTAACTTGAACACCACCACTCACAGTGCATCTAAAGTACTTTCTCTCACCACATAAGATCTCTTTCTCCCTTCGACAAAGCTCTGGCTTCTTTTGCTCAGACTATGACGAAGATTGGCTGCTGCATGAACCGTGGTACCTGGTAACATGCAAATGTACCAAAAATACACTGCTCCAAAGTGGGTCAAAAACGAACCGTAGGAAGAAGGGGTAAAAGTAGCCACTCCCTACGCAATTAGATATCCCCCCCTAAAAAAGGAAACTGTAAAAATTACTGCTATAGCCATCTACTCGTTATTCTTAAAATACAATATTTAACAAAATCACATTTGTTTACACTATGCAGATAGATTTTATTCTTGACTGTAAACACTCTAGCTTTTACTATAATTATACCAAAGCGAAGTAGTGATAATAACAATAATTACATTAATAACTATTTGAGCCATCAATTATCAATGTATATTATCTCTACTATACTTTGAAACCTAACTGAATTTAGCTTTACAAATTTGAATTGTAAGACTTGAAAGTATCATTATTTTTTAGTCTAAAAAATTCTTAAAATTGTACTGTCATCTTATGCCACACTGATGGTACTCATTACAATGATACACAATTTTTAAACTATTTTCAATGCCTTTTTCCTGTGGTTGGAAAAAGAGGTTTTTAATACACAATACACTAAACTTTTTTAAATGTAACTTCAAAATATTTTATTTATTATATATACTATATTTTTCGAAGAAGTTGCTGTAAGGAATAAGTCCAAATTTGAGTGGAATTTATTTAGATTTAATCAACAGCTAAGACCTTGCCTTCAAAACAGCTTAGAATCGAAAGCGCCTGCATATACCAAGGCACAATTATGCCCTTATACCGGTATGTTTCAAAGAAGTAAATTTGATATTGTCCGAATATCAGCTGAAGGATATCCTACAGCTGGTATTCGGACAATATCAAGCTGAAGGATATTATCTTTACATCAGAGCAAAGCGTTGGATTAAAAACAATGTTGGGTACAATGGCGCCAATTTGAAAAGACTTGGGTAAATTTTGTTTACCTTGGAACGACTGTGACCTAATGAGGGATTTTTAGCATGGCGCATTTTCATGTGGGAGTAGCTCTCCCCGTCATGAATCCCCATCAAAATGAACGCTTCGGTTTTTCGCTTATATCTCCAGTCGTAAGTACGTAACAAATTTATTGCAAAGTTGTAACTTTTTAATTAATATCTTACACGTTTTAATTAATATCTTACCAGATAAAAGGAAAGTTTCACACACGTCATATCCTTCACTAATTACACAGAAGTTAGAAGAAAAAGTTACACACGTGAATGAAAAAGGTGGATAATTTATATTACTTTGCATTTAGGACAGTTTCATGAATGAAATTGAGGAGCATTAAGCACTATGCTCCCCTTTAACCAAACCATAAGAATTCTCTCTCGTGTATTAACTTCAAAATCTCTCCATCATACACTGACGGAAAGAAAAATCCAAACACCACGAAAAAATAGTTGTACAGGAATGAAATGGCGGCAATACATTTGTATATAGGTAACATATTTAATCGATTGAGGTTTCAAGATCACAGCCTAATGTAAGCGCGAGAAGAGCCATTTTAAATGTGAAATTCTGGTACATTAATAACCAGTGTAACCGCCAGAATGATGAATGCAAGCATGCAAACGTTCTTGCATTGTGTCGTACAGGTGCTGGATGTCAGTTTGTAGAATGAAGTTCCATGCCGGTTGCACTTGGTCGATCAATACAGGGACAGTGAATGCTGGTTGGGAGTGACGCTAGAGTTGTCGTCCAATGATGTCCCATACGTGCTGGATTGGAGAAAGATCTGGTTATCTAGCAGGCCACGGCAACATGTCGACACTCTGTAGAGCATGTTGGGTTACAACAGCGGTATGCGGGCGAGCGTTATCCTGTTGGAAAACACCCCTGGAATGCTGTTCATGAATGGCAGCACAACAGGTTGAATCACCAGACCGACGTACAACTGTGCCGTCAGGGTGCGTGGGATAACCACGAGTGCTCCTGCTGTCATAGGAAATTGCTCCCCAGACCATAACTCCAGGTGTAGGTCCAGTGTATTTCGGCCGCAGACAGGATGGTTGCAGGCGCTCACCTGGCCTCCTTCTAACCAACACACGGCCATCACTAGCACCCAGGCAGAACGGGCTTTCATCAGAAAATAACAACAGATCTCCACTCCGTCCTCCAATGAGCTCTAGCTTGACACCACTGACGTCGCAAACGGCAGTGATTTGGAGTAAGTAGAATGCACGTTAGAGGGCGTCTGGCTCGGGGCTGCCCTTCAAGTAACCGATTTGTAACAGTTCGTTGTGTTACTGAGGTGGCAACTGCAGCTCGAATTGCTGCCGCAGACGCAGTACGATGCTTCACGGCCATACGCCGTACGCAGCGGTCTTTCCACTCAGTAGTGCCACGTGCACGTCCGGAACCCGGTCTTCTTGAGGTATACCTTCCCTTGACCACCGCTGCCAACAATCATGCATAGTGGCTACATACCTGACAAGTCGTTCTGCAATATTTCGGAAAGAAAATCCACATTCTCGTAACCCACACGACCTCGTTCAAACTCCGTGAGCTGTTGATAATGGCTTCTTCGTCTTCTTTAAGGCATTCTTGACTAACATCAACACACGACGTCGAATCTCAACGATAACTAACGCTCACGAACGTTACAGCGCGTATTTACAGCAAACCTGCTTTGCATGTTCCAAGGGGCGTTACTAGCGCCACACGTATGCGCCGAGTGCGAAATTTGCATAGACGTCATTTTACAGATGTACTCTCACCGCCTACCAACTGTCGTTTATCTAACACAACCCCTTCTTGGTGTTGGAATTTTTTTCCGTCAGTGTAATTCGAAGGAAGTAATGCCTATGCGTCATAGAACATTGAGGGAAAACCTGATATTATAAAACAGTTTTGTAATATTGAGAAACAGAAACTTGTGATTCCGTTATGCAAACCCGACTTTGAAGTTTTGGGAATATTACTTTCTTTTCAGTTTTAAAATAGTAGATTCTGATATGTTATTCTGACCTGTGTTCCTAACAACCATTCAAATTATTTGTAAACACCAAATGTGACATTTTCCATTATACAACCGCAGACCGTGAAGACGAAACACGACGTAATGGTAATATGAATGATACTGTTAAATGTTTCTATAATTTGAGAAGAAAGTATTTGCATTATTCCCTCTGTTTCATTAATATCGCAAATTAAACTTTGGATAAATAGGTTTCAATTGCTACTTACAGTTTTCCATGCGAAAGGATCTACATTTATCAAGCAAACCATTATTTACTTCTTTCCTGATTTGGTGGCTTAAAAACGTTTACGACTTCACCAACTGTTATTAAGAAATGCGCTAGCGATTGTTTCGTTCCGAAACGGTTGAATACGTACGTATATTTACATTTTAGCTGACTATAATATTTAAAGTCGTGAATACGACATATAAGGTGTCTTCAGAGTTTTTAGCAAGTCCCGACTATCCCTTAAATCAACCCCATTAGTAGAACTTTAAATGTAATTACATTCTGTCGTCATAGCGAAAAATGCAGACACTGAAGTGGGAAATTATTAAGAGTACTTACCTAATAACGTATTGTTTCCCGTTGGACATCGAATGAGCCTATACTTCATATACCGTTATTTCAATGAGGCGAATACATTATTCTGCAGGTATGTTCAGAGAAGCAACTCCTACGTCGTCTGTCATTTGTGCAATGCAAGATGGAGGTAGGTCTTTTTTCCGAATAATTTTCGCAATCTTGTCACATGCGTATTGAGATGGATTCTATTTTAAGGACTGTGAAGGGCCATTTTAGCCGCTTGAAGTCATTCTCCTGCTTTATTCAAACACTTGACGTGGATCACTAACACCAAACAGAAATCATCTCTCTCTCCTCGTTAATAAGTGAGTCTTGGAAAAATTCTCATTGGCCGCCACCGGGAAACGAACTCAGGTTCTTCCAGTTATGCGCCGGACATACTACCACTGCGGCCTCGAATTCTTCAGACTCACATGTGATTAGCTGGCGAGAGCGCGAATGGTCTGCGCAATAAAGTATTGCGCGGATCATTTGCGCTCCCTCCAGCTGCCTGGATCCGCACCATAGTGCATCCAGATGAGTGGGCTCCCGAGGGAAAACGTTTCACATGGGCTCGCCCGTCGACATGGTGTAACAAAAAACGGGTTTCGTCTGACAAGGTGATCCTCTTTCATTCCTTTTTGGTACAATGTAAATAATTACGAGCTCACTGTAAGCGTTGACGACGGTGAATGGATGTGATAGTAGGCAAAGATATGTGGCTGCCGCTGCGGAGACCCATATCCCAGAGAATGTCATAAACTGGGTGTTTTGGGACGCATTGATTCTTTCACTAGAATTGAAATTGTTAGCAATGTCAGCAGCACTAGTCCTCCTGTTGTTGCGGACAAGAGGAGGTATCCGGCGCTGACCTCTGGTATTATTAAAACCTAGCCTACTCACGCCTTGATGATTGGTAAAAGTGACAGCTGTTTTGGACGGATTGTGATAGGTATGAATGCATAGCGGGCAGTATCGGAGATGCTCTTACCAAAGTCACTTGCCATACCGATCTTGTCGTTGTCCAAATCAGAAGTATCTTTTGCATTTTCGATGGTCAGACGAAACGAAATACTGACATGGAGAGCATTGACCCAGATATAATAAGGTACACATAATTGGCGACTTTGGCCTGTGACGTTGACCGGCTTCACGCGCGCTTATTTGTATAACCAGAAGGGGTGTTAATAGTTTGGCTCATCGTGTATTGTGTTACACTTGCACGTGAGTATAGTGAAGACCCGTGTCCAAATACATTGTATAACATTATTATTAGATTTAATAAAATAAAACCTCTATAATTATTAGTATTTCGTTTGAAAAAAATCATTACTTTTAAAGTAATGTTTAAAAAAAACATGAGTTCCAAAAACCGAAATGTGATGGAAATCATTAGTCTACCACAAAGTGGCGAAAGGAATTAAATAAAACGATTGTATGGAATTGTAAGGAGTTCAAAAATTGTGATTTTGTGCTTGTTTCAGACTGATAATTTTGATCTTTAAAAATCCATCGCTGAGGTGTTGTCAGAGGATAGTTTTCAAATAATCAAAATTCAATTTCGGCTATGCTGAACGTAGAGAACGAAGATTTCAATCCATGCGATTGACGCATCTGGATTTCTTTGCATAAGGCTGGGAAACTACCAATATAATATACAACAAAGAAATCCAAGTGGACATTCTGCAGCTACCTATAAATAAGTTTGTTCCACTTATCCATCTTGAACATTTTCAGTAATTAATACCGTGGGCTCTAAGATGTTTGCACCTATTTTAAAGTTCAATAATAGCAGATCTTTCAAAATTAAGGAGAAAATACACTCAGTAGATGAAACGTCAGAGATAAGGGGGATAGGCAGTTGACATGGGCATCCCTGCGCAGACTTTGATCCACAACAAACCCATGGGATAAATAGGGGACCGCAGGCTTTCCCAACAGTGCATCTCCATCGTCGAACATGACGAAACATAGTGCTTTGAGCGACTTTGATTGTGGACGCATTGTTAGAGCAAAAAAATGAATGTGTCATTCTGTCGTCCAAGTGGAAACAACCTTTGGATTTCCGAGAGCAAATGTTTCTAGGGTGTACCGCGATAATATCATCGTCGAACGTACGAGCGCCCAGAGAGCAAGCAGTGGCCTATTACACGCGGTGATGTTCGGATCGACGTAGAATATCCAGGCGCGTATAGACTGACAGCTTAGGAACGTCTGCGAAAATCACTTGCATGTTGAATGTCTGAGGCCAAGAAACGTCAGAGAGCGAATAGTATGGCGAGCGCTGGATACCTGGTGCTACGGGAGCCGACGTATTTTGCGTGTGACACTGTTGACAGGACTTCATCGGATATTACACTTTTCTTGGGGCCGGTAGCGTTAAAACTTTTCCCGGCAGCAAGCAGGTCGCTATCCAGAGTGGCGCCTCGTCATTTGGTCAGAGAAATCCGGTTTTCAACTGTACCGAGCTGATTGAAGGGGGTAAGTGTGTCGTCGATAGCACGAGGCTATGGCTACGTCCTGCCAGGTCGGTTCTGTTCAAAGAATTTGTATCATTCAGATGGCTTCAGAAGTATTCTTATGGGGCGCATTATGTCTCTTAGTGTGTCCGAAGAGGTTCTTAAGCATTCCACGTTAGCAGCATGTGATGGCTGATCACCTACACACTTTCATATGCTTTACGTATAATGTGGCCTGTAGTCTGTTTTAACAGGACACTGCCGTGCACCACCGGACCACAAGCTGCCCGACATGGCTCGTGGAAAACTCATTATCGTTTGGAAACATCCAGTGGCTCCCAACACATCCGTTTTTAAACACTGTGGCTGTAGAAAAATGGTTCCTAGTTTGGCGTTTTTATGTTTCATCAGGTTAATTTAACTATTCTCTATGACAATACCATGCGTTTAATTTATAATTTTGCGTCTTTCAAATTTTGTGTAAAACTGCATCTGACTTCTTACTATTCTATGTTAACATCCTGTGCGGAATATGTTATAAACATTGAAGGATGCGATGAAAATTTTCTGGCTACCCATAGTGAACTCAGTTTCACTTGCCATCTATCTGATCAGTATCTCGACATCCATTTCTTTCGTTTTTCCTCTAATAAAAGTAGTTCGTTGCAAAGCAAAAATAACTTTTATCCGTATTGTGCTTGACGACTGCTTTTCCACAGTTGTTTCTGCTGCTGTTACTGACTTTACTTGCACATTCATTTTTCTGTTATTGCTGCCAAATATTTGTGTTGAAATCTCCCGTTACGACATTTTAATGCTTCATTACATTGTCATTACGCATCCGAATTATCCTGTAAGAATCTTCAAAAATTATGTATAAGTCAACATATTACTGTTTCATTGATAAGCTGAATATGAATTTCCTGTAAATGCGGTAGACTCATAAATTGAGAATTTCTGGAATCTTCCATTATTCGGAGTTGACTGTTCTCTACTGTTCTCACATTAGACGCTACCAGACTTTACATTTGAAATTGTCTTTATTATTTTTCCACTTTCATTCATTTCCACCGTTCAGAATGTTTGAAGCAACTTAATAGCACGCGTCTTTTCGAAATGCAAACTGCACTGGAACAACCAGCAGGGTTCCGTAACGCATGGATTAGGATAATTGGAAAAAGTTTATAACGGAAAACATACCATTGAGGTAAACCAACGGAGAAAAAAAAAGGCTACCTTCTTTTGTACTTCTAGCAAAACAGCTCGCTGAATGTGGAATGACAATGTTTTCCAAATATGCACACACACATCGTATTCTCTTGTCTAGCCAGCCTGCTATACTGCCTAGCAGAAATTGCAAAATAAATATTTTAGAGAAACATCGTGTTAGTATTCTTTGCATTTTTTTATTTTGAATTTTTGAGATAATTAGAGGAGCGCCTAAATACATAAATATAAAATAATGTAATAAGTATTAATGGTGATTTTTTTAGCTAGCAATTGTTTTATCCGTAGCTGGTAACCAAGTCACCATTATTTGTTATACGACGCTGTATTTAATTTGAGAAAAGAGTTTTATAAACTCAGTAATTATACTTTTCTGTAATGTTTTCCTGAAAACTACTCTCATAGCTGAGTTATGATATTTCTAAAATGCTTTTGCCTCTTATATAGCTCTGACGATTACGATAAAATCTCAAAAAATGCTTAACTTGTGATGATATTTCTGAGTGTTTTACCTGGTTATCGAATTCATTTTTTGCGAAGTTCTTCACCATATCTTTCTTTTCATGAAAAAAACCTTATCTTAGGATTAGGATTGAAAAATATTTTTATTACAACACGATATACTGGATACCTTTCCGAATACTGAGCGTACATTTTATCGAAAGGACAATCCTCATCCTCCAGGATTTCGAAAACCTTATAGACAGAAAGACAGCATTTCAATATTTACCACGTATTTTTACAAAAATACAACTCAATGCTCAAACTAAAAAAAATTCGATAACGGTAGTTGCACATTAGGAAGAGCTTTAATCATGTATTTCCAATGAAAAAACTGTTTCATCATCTGTACTGGCTTAGCAGATCAACGTTTTTACAAATCCTGACTCCAGTTTTGAATGGTATCATGTCACAGTGACAAAAAGCGCAAATTAAACCTATACACATATATTTTGTGTAGAATTGTTCCAGACAATATTTTTTATCACAAGCTCGTCAATTATAAAGTATAAATGTACCGTAATCACCACCTTTTCGCGACTTTTATTTAGCGTTTCAAATCCTCATTGATATGTTTAATATACACTGACGTGCGCGAAAAACTGGTACACCAGTCTAATACTTAATAGGTCCCCCACGGGAGCGCAGGACTTCAGAAATACGACGGGCCATGGACTCCACTAGCTTCTGGAAATATGCTCTTGGCAATGCACGCGATACGTCCTGCAGAGCGTTACACAATCCGGGTGTAATCCGATGTATCGGATTTCTGTGTTCGATAGCGCGTTGCATGGCATCCCAAATGTGTTGTATGACGTTCAGATCTGGAGACTTGGGGGGAATGGCAACACCCCAACTTAGATGAATGCTCTTGTAACCATAATGTGGCGTCTCAGACACTTGTGTGGAGGTACATTGTCCTGTTGGAACTGGCCCAACCCATCAGCATGAATGCAGGACATGAACGAGTGAACCTCGTCAGAAAGGATACGCACATAACACAGCGTTGGCCGGTCGCAGACGTTTGTACACGTCCCAGGTGTCCCAGTGAATTCCAGCTAACCACACCCACCCAATACCAAAACGGAACACCCCCACCTGCCGGTACACTTCCATGTTGTCAGGCGGGATCTATGGCTTCATGGGAATTGCGCCACACACGAATCCTTCTGTCTACCCGAAACTGTTGAATACGCGACTCGTCAGACCAGGCTACTTGTTTCCAGTCATCAAGTGTCCAGTGGCGGTGTTGTCATGCCTAAGCGGGGCGCATAGCTCTGCTTCGTGCACCCATCAAGAGGACTCAAATTAATCGTCGGCTCCTACAGCCCATATCGTGCAGGGTACGTTGCACAGTCCGGGCGCTGATGCTTGTTGAGGCTCCACCATTGATTTCCTATTATACCTGCGAGAGTGTTGCACGCCTATCGCGTGAAACGATTCTTGACAGCCGACGATGGTCACGTTCGCCCAATGTCTTTTTACGCCGCACTGGTATCGTAAGTTGGAGGTTTTGCCGAAATTCTTGTAGTCACGGTACACCCTTGCAATGCTCGTCTGTGAAAATCCAAACTTTGTTTCTTCCTCCGAAATACTATAGCCCATATCACGAGCGCCAAATATGACACCGCGTTGAAAATCGATTAAATTGTTATTACTTTTCATTCTCATGCCGAAAACAGCTCTTACCGCTGGCAAGGATGTCTATCGCTTTATACACGCACTGGCGGATGCAACCGAGTACGCGGATAGGTGACGCTGTCATGTATTTTGCATAGGCTCGTTTTTAGCAGTTTTTCTGGCACTTCAGTGCATGTGGTATTGATTAGGCCATTAGGTTTTTTTTTGAAGAAACACACGGCTTGAGGGAATCCATGGAAAAGATCTTCAATTTATTGTTGGGACCATTTACATATTAGTGGTGTGTGTTGGAAATTCATGTTTGAATTTTTTTATTATGGGAAATATGATAATGGATGACAATTATAACGCCAGTCATCAAACATGATAAATGGTGTTTTAGCACCAGCCATTAGGCATTGGAATGAAAATGGTCGACAGTGATGATATAACGTCGGTATGCATGTATTCAAAGCGGGTCTGGTACGATTCGTTCAACGACGATTGGTCCAATGCCGATTCGTTCAATGACGATTGGTCCAATGCCGGTTCGTCCAACGGACAATTGGTCTAAAGGTACGATTCGTCCAATGGTACGATTGGTCCAATGCTGATTCCGTCCTATCTGTCAGAAGTGCTACTCGTGCTATAAAAGTCTCATCTGTTCTGATTCTATCTCCGATGTTATACGAAAGTACCGGTAGTCCAAATAATGTAAAATAATGTTACATTTCATGCGTAATATCGTGGTTACAAATTTCTTTTTTTTTTTTTATATTTTTTGAATCGCGTTTTTCTTGTTATACTGTCCTTGCTGCCGTATGAAGTTATTGATGTACGAGCCGTTCTATCAACTTCAATGTTTCTCTTTTGCATGAAATAATATAAAATACTAGTGTTCCATTTCTGTTTGTAGAATGCAGTAGGGTTTTCTGCCCACTGCCCAATGGAAATAGCTGGTCAGGGTTTGGACAGAGGCCTTTTCAAATGTTTTCATTCCAGCGATGATATATTCATAACGTTTACATATTTACATATCAAATCAAGTTAATAATATTGCACTTTTACTTAAACACGAAATACTAATTCATAGGCCATAGGCCTAGGCCTTTTTAACAGTTTATATTCTACTGATGTCAGATTCATAACGTTTACATACCAAATCAAGTTAATAATATTGAGCTTTTACTTAAGCACGAAATATTAATTCATAGCCCTGCGGCCTAGGTGCCTTGCAAAGACCTAAGAAATGATACGATGAATGTCTTTTATTAGGTTTTATGAAATGTTTACAAATACCAAATATCTAATTTGTAACTTGAAATCTTCTAAAAATTCCCGCCAACTAGGTGCCTATTAGATAGCGGAGAAATGATTCGTTGAGTGCCTTTTATAAGGTTTTATAATTGTTTACAAATACCAAATATATAGGTAGTAACTCAAAATCTTCTAAAAAGGCACGGGGCCTAGGTGCTTCCGGAAGACCTGAGAAATGATTGGATGAGCGCCTTTTATTAAGTTCTATAACATATTCACAAATACTAAATATCTAGGTTGTAAATTAAAATGTTCAAAAAATGCCCGCGGCCTAGGTGATTTGCAAACAGCTGAGAAATGCTCCAATGAGTGCTTTTTATCATGTTTATGTTAAATGTTTGCAATTACCAAATATACGGAAATGATCTTTTTAAAGGATATAAAGAGGAGAATAATTTAAATTATTATTTCTTTCTGGAAAATAAAAAAGTTTACCGTTGGTAAGATGATACCATTGGACGAATCGGCGTTGGTGTAATCGTACCATTGGACGAATCGGCGTTGGTGTAAACGTACCATTGGACGAATCGGCATTGGACGAATCGGACATTGGACCAATCGTCGTTGGACGAGTCGTCCGGGACCGATTCAAAGTTATATCTCTTTTCACATTTCATTTATTTGAATCAATTGATGTTTTCACTAACATTTCGGAATTAAATTTAAAATTCTACATTTAAAAGAGGTGACATTTTTAAAAAATTTTTGGGGGGAAAACTACAGGAAATGTGTTTGAAAATACTCTCAATTTGTATTGAAAATATTTATGCATTGAAGATAATTAGAGCCACTTTCAATCTAGTCGATAAAGACCCCTGTAGTTTGGATTCAAACTAAACATAAGGGTATATTTTGAATTTTGTTCTATTAAAATTGATAGTGTCATTTTTTATATATTACAATACAGTTTCGGAGAATTTACTGCTTTGTTGCAGTAATTATTTTGAAATAAAAGTACAAGAAATGTTCTTAAAAATGTTCGAAATGTTCTTAATTATTATTGAAAAGATTTACGTATTGAAAATAATTAGAGTCACTTTCATTAAAGTCGATAAAGACCGTTGTAGTATCGACTCAAACTGAACGTAAGAGTATTTTGAATATCGTTCTATTAAATATGTCAGTGCCATTTTTTCATATGTTGTAATAGCATTTCCGAGAATTAACTGCTTTGTTGCAGTAATTATTTTAAATGAATAACATTGTAATTTTTTTCTTTGTATTCTATAATATTAAATTAAAAGAATGTGAGCGCAAGCTCACAATTCAATCTGTATTGCTTTCAGTAATTAGTGTTAAATCCATTTATGAAACAATTCAGTCCACCACTAGAAATTTTCCGAAAAGCAAGGCTGTTGTTTTGGGAAACGCACTTTCAAAAATGACTATTCAATGCATGAACAACTTATTTGGTGACGCACATTTTATCACTTGTTTAGCGGAAAATGTGTCATTACCTTGCAGAAATATTAAAGAAAAGGGTATCAAAAATAATTAAAAGAATCTGCATAACGGTCTCATTGTAGACGACACCACGAATATTTTGATATACGTAGACCATAATCTTAAGTAGTTTTATGCCGTTATGCTCAAGTTATTTTAAACTTTTCAGGTACATAAAGCGTATGTATTATGCAGTTAAAACATATAATATTAATCATATAATTTTCACGAAAACAATAATATCAAAAAAATTGCTCAAAGTTGAAACCGCAGCTTCGATGCGAACGATAAACAATAAACATTATGAACTTAAACTGCACCCCAAGCTTCCCCCAAGCTGATCTACGGTGACGCTCTCTCCCGCGTCTAACTCTGCGGTCAATGCTCTCATTAGGTAGGCAAACAGATCCACTGCAGATTGCTACAGGAGGAATGGAGGCCAAGTGATTTTGACACCTGGTGGATGCAGTCCTAAGTCAGCATTTGTAAGGGAGCAAACATGGCCTCTCCAATGTCTGAATGCTCCATCCTCAATTATCGTAGTAACTGAAATATTTTTTTTATATTTTTTTCCCAAAACGTTAGCGATCGATCAAAAGTGGTTCGGCGATCGATCGGTACATCGCAATCGACGTGTTGGCCGTCCCTGGTGTATAGCATTTAGATATAAATAATTATCAACCTACGGGTAAATTTTTCCAACATTTGTTGTCATTTCAAATTTGTCAAAGTGGTACTTTTCATTGTTCAAACACAGAAAGAGGCAAATTGCTGTTAGCGTTGATTTTTTTACTGCCCAATGCAATAACCTAATACTACAAAGGTATTTCTTCCCATCTGTTTTCATTAATTCTGTGTTTTGTATGGCTTCTTTTATTTTAGTGCTCACTGCCGAGGCAGTGAGTTAACTTTATCTGCACCTTTTTCTTGATCTTTACTCAAATTAACAACTTGATGAATTTCTTTGTTTCTGTTAAATAATTAAACTTTACGTATGTGAATTTGTTTGTTAGACCGTGAAAAAAACGTTTCTTCATTCAGCAGCGTAGAACTGGTAAATTCATTTTCAAAAATTTGCACGGCCCTGAAGACCGTTTTTTTTTTCTGGAACAGACTGTGGCAGATTCACACAAATTCACAGCAATAGCCTGACGCCAAGATGGTCTCAGAAGTGCATCTCAAACCTTTCAAAGGAAGTGTGTCGGCAGATTGGCAAGACATTGAAGAAGAAGTTGGGTCAACAGGTCGTCAAAACTTTGATTCCGCAGTTTGGCAAGTTGGCAGGATCTCGTCAAAACAGTGATACCCGCAGATTAGCAAGGCACAGAAAAAAATCTTTCTTAGATTTCTTGTTCTTCTTATTAGTGTCCTTCTTTGAACGCATGTCGGAAAGTTCTGAAGTATTCTGAACTACCAGACTCTGGAACAGTTGTCTTCCGAATTTCAGTAGTACGCGATGGGAAACGGGAGTTATTAATTTTCTTGTCAGCAGGCTGCTGCTCCACCAAATCAGTATTGGTAATCCAGAACGAAAGTTGTACGAATGCTGGGAGGTAAACGGGAAATAATTTGATTCCAGAAATTTCTAACATAGCTTTCAAAAAAACTAACCAAAGAAAAATTCCATAACCAGACAGAAACGGAAGGAGTGGATACGCCACAGACTAAAGCAAGTCCATAAAAAAGCCACATGTGGAAGAGAACTCTACATTGAAATACGATTTAACAATTGCTTTTTCAATGCTTCATGCCTTTATGCCCAAAGGTATTAATACGAAAGAATATAAATACTCTATTGTTCTAACAATTTACTGAATGTAGTCTTATATAACGTAATAATATACTTTTCATAATGGTCTAACCGTTGTTAGCTGATTGAAATAAACTACTTGTGTTCATCTGTCTGCCAAATGTGGACGAAAAATCATTTGTTTTTCGATTAATGCAAGATAAAGACTTAATGTGTTGCAACTACATCAATTCAAATATGAAATTGTATTATTATCTTACAGAATTTTAGGATTCAATGTTTTAATTTCACAGGTACTTGCATTATTTTTCCTTTTAAAATACATGGATATAATATTTTCTTTAAATATGTTTGTGCACAAGTGAACCAAAGCATTTTGAGGACGATTATTTCAAGTCCTTCTCTCTTTATCTTGCTGCACATATTACGATTAACTTGAACATTTCTATCATTGACGGAGACATTTTGTTTCGATATCTTTCACGTTATTAGAAGAAATCATTTCCTTCTGGAAAAAGCATCAGAACTGGTTCTGAAAGGAAGGTTTTCCAGTGACTGAGGGTGTATTTCTTTCTGGTAGGAAATCATTCGTTCTATTTGAATTCCGGGGCATGTAATTTCGCTTCGAATCATTGATATCTTAGCTGATAATTATCTGCTTATGTACAGTCTAAGAAGGAAGTAATGCTCCATAATTTATCTTCCAATGCGGCGCTTAATCGAAATTTTAAATTCCATCATGTTTGGTCTTTCCGAGATGCCTACTGGAAGTAAGTGCCACTGCAAGTTAATAAAATTACCGCTGCACAAAAGGAAACGATAATTTGAAATCTAAATTTGAATCTCTCGAGTCTAAAATTTCAGCTCAATTATTTTGCACAGTTCTGAAAAGGTCTTTTTTTTCATTTGCTTTAACCAGAGGTGAGAAACCTTTTCTTGTTGGAAGGCCGCATGTATGTTGCTGCACTATACCAAGACAGCATTCAAATAGTTTCATGTTCGTATAAGAGCTTTTAAGTGTAAATTATTTTCTAAAACTTTTACTAGCTGCTAACTAACTACGGAAAATGAAAACAAAATTGTTAATTTTAAAGACAACTAAACTTTTATTGACTTTGTTGTAACTGATTTTCGTCGGAAAGCATTTGAATACTTCGTTGCAACATGGAGGTCCACACTTTTAACTGATCCTCTAGATGGGTATCTGCCATTTTTGTTCTTAAGGACGTCTTGATTTGGGCTAGGCAGGAGAATGTAGATTCGCAGCAATAATTGCTTGAAAAGAAGAAAAACACATTTTCTCCTATTTTCACTGGATATTTCTTAGCCTCAAATAAGAACTTTAAAATGTCATCTTCTGAGACTTCAGTAAATACCTTTGCGCGCGGAAGAAACATGCTTCTTGACAGTTTCTCTTTCTTTGTAGTGGGTGCTTTCGAACTGATAGGAATTGTGTCAATTATGATTCTTTATGACTTTTTTTTAGATTGGAGGTTTAACGACCACCGTGAGCAACTCAATGTGCTATAAGCAGTCGCCCGTCTGTAATTTAGGGTCACTGGTTATAGGGAAGGGAGAGAGCCAGTGCCGTAAGACAAACACAGCATCCATGCCTGAACGGGATTCGAACCCGGACCCCTTACGGACGAATGATCAGAGGCCAGCGCCTTAGACCACTGCGCCACCGGGGCGGCCTTTATGACTTTAGCAAATATGGCATTCAGAAACAATATTGTAGTAGCAAGGACCATGTTCTTTATAAAAATTTGCAAATAGAAAGTCAAGAAATTAGCAATAAATGTGATTTGTTCTCTTAGAACGACGACAAGTATACTGACAGGGCAACAATGAAGCAGTTTCTTATCAGTAGCCACTCTAACAGAGAAACAAAAAATGATTTTGATAGCAATGGCTAATGTATATTTTGAAACTCATCATCTAAAATGCAATGTCCCTTTTAATTCTTTTTTTTTCGGTCTGCTTCTGAAGAAGATTAGTTTCATTTCAAAAACAGAGCAGTCATTTCCTAAATAAAATATTTTATGTTTTTGTTTTGTCAAAGCTACTAGAAGTAATGAAAAAAAATAAGTAAACAAAAATATAAATAGGCAAATGAACGATTAAAAATGATAAATACATATCAACCCTTTGCATGTAACACCATAAGGTAAACTGTTGTAGATTTTTATAAGCATCAGAGCGTAGGAATACTTATACCGCATTTAAAAATGACATGTTCACTGAAACCCATATTGCTTCACACACTTTTGTCAGGAATCATCGATAAAACTGTTCTTTTCGAAGTTGTTATTTTTATGGCTTTAATATTTGGGAAAATGAAGCTGCCAGTTCATATGATACACGAGTACTTTAATTATACTTCAAACGTATGGACTAAATTTTGCATGCATATTGTTTACAATTATGGGCCAAGCGTATTACGTAGAAGTGCGTTTTATATGTCAGATATTGTGACAATGAGCTGTGCCTAAAATATGTAGTTCAAAATGGAAATAAAAGGGAAGAGTTAATTTCAGCAACACTAGGCACTTCAAAATGTAGCGATTTACTCAATGTGGGAAGAAAGGAAAATATGCTCAATTTAACGTGCCTCAAGCACGTAAATTAAATTTTATTTAAACCAAATATTTGAATTTTTATATTTAAATGTAAGGATTTGCTGATGAGGAAGCCATGCTGTAACAAACGTGCTTTTGGACAAATTCCGTGTTTCGAAAATATTTTTATTTACGTAAAAAGCGTCTTAAGTAATATTGCAGGGTGTAACACTACAAACCTAGAAAGTTCACTTACTAATGCTTCTGACTCCTACGCATCCACATGGCTCATGGTTCTTTTAAGATAGATAATTAAATTAGTTCTATGAAATCAGTTCCACCTCTTTTCTTACAGTTGTTTTTTATTTCAATAAATTACTAACATTTCTTATTCGTATTAAATTTCATTGGATACTAAATTATTTGTAGAGTGCTATTGAAGTATCTCCATCTATGAACTAAAGTGTTATTTATACATCTAAATTCTTCCAATATATATTGGATATATGAAATGAACAGTTTTATGTAGACATCCAATTTAATCACCTTTTGGAATTAGTCAACTAATTTGTTTCAGCAGTACCAAATACTTTTCTCAGGACATCGAATTTTTCGTGGTAACTGAAGCTTTTTCAGCCCAGAAAGAAAAAAAGAAATTAGCAGAAGATTAAACGCTAAAATATATGGTGATTAATCTTCACATTTTGCTGCGTGATGGGTATGACTTGCATATGAAATTCTTTTGCCGCAATAACATTTTGCGATTTTATAAAATTGGAAACAACGATGTTTCTCTTTTTTCTATGTGCTTTGAAAATACATTTCAGCATTTTTAAATACAATTGTTTCAAATATGAATTTCACACATCATGAAGTGCCGCTTCCTGTTTCAGGATTAGCGATTAGTTAATGAAACACTCTGCTTGGTGTTCCCAAAAAAGTGGTTGTGTGCAATTTCTATCCATCTCTTAGTTTTTATCCTCAATGCATACTTTATGCCGTAAAATGCGATGGAAATTCTACGAAATTAAAATTACCGTTCCTTTGTGTACTGAATTTATAACACATATTTAGTGTTAGATAATAGTGTTTTGGTACATTTTTTTGAAGCCTACAGCATAATATTTTAGGTAATTTTGACCAAAAATTTGCCTTAGGAAAGTGATTATTTTTTTTAAAAATGATAGTAAACTAAATTTATTGGTTTATTGTCAATTTTATATTTGATATGAGCTGCAGAACACGGCCTTCAAATTTTATCATACACAGAGAGCATTAAATATTGGTGCACGAGATAGGTAATTAGCTCCATACACATCACATAAATATTCAGCTCTCAAGGAACCGGATACTTGCTCCTTGCTCGATTACAGGGCAGTGACAAGGTTTTTTTACCAAATGATGTCATAAAAATGTACAAAATCATTTGTGGAATACTCACGCAAACGCTGTTGCCAACGCATAGCTGATAAATGTTTATAAAAAAAACTAAGCCTTCCGAGATTTGGTTTTACAGGAATACAAAAAATGAGTATCATTACTTGATTGCCAGAATGCGTACAGATGACTTTATAAAGGAGGAGTTTATTTGAAAAGCAAATGCATACAACACATTTTTCATTGTTTAACATAAAACAAATTCTTCATCAGGTCGAGTTTTCTTTCGTACACATAACGATTTTGGTATTCTAACTGCTGATCTAATTTCTGTTTGAATTTTTATGTTTATATTCACATCAGAAGTGACTTAAAAGCAATCAAAGGCAGACAGTCTTTGCACTAACCGTTTTGTAGCGAATATTTACCTAGTTGTGTTTGTTTAATTATTTTTTCTCATTTTAGGTTAGAGGAATTTTCTGGTTTTTCTAAAAAAAATTGCAAGGTTACACCTTTTCAAGAAATCAAGGTCCAAATATCTAGCAATCTGTGAGGAAACAAACGTTATGGATCTCGTCATGTTGCAATTTTTTCTTACATAGAAAACACAGAAAGATCGTTAATAGAATTGCAAAGCATAATTCATTTCCGACAGATTGTCGTGGATAACGAGATATAGCGAAAGACTGCTACTGTACCACATTTTGTATTTAGATTGAGTTGGAGGGATATTTCAAAGCGGCTCATAACAGAAGATACAGAAACTTGTACAAAACCGCACGCTATTTCACATTTTTTAAAGCGAGCAGTCACCCACTAAAATAAAACAGTATAATGTAACATTATTCTACAAAAGAAATGTATACACAACTATGAGGATTATTGAAACAAAATAAAAAACAGAAAGATAAATTTGAAGTCAGAGGGCATTATTTCACTTTACAAAAGATGAATTTACTTTTCTTGTTGTTGAAAATACACTGATGTCCAAAAATTAAAGATTACTCATATTTCTCAGCATAC
This sequence comes from Macrothele yani, assembly GCA_039090855.1. NCBI lineage: Eukaryota > Metazoa > Arthropoda > Arachnida > Araneae > Macrothelidae > Macrothele > Macrothele yani. Next base: position 110,926,463 of record CM077015.1, on the reverse strand, counting down.
CTTTACTACAGCAGGACGTGGATGAAAATATTTTGATAAGGAGTAAGCAAAGATGGAAGGAGCACGTATACGCATACATAACCATTAATTTGTTCTTACTAATAGAGAAAATCGATCAAAGAAAATAATCATAAAGATTCCTGAATTTGGCTCAGAAGAACAAATATTGACAGAAAAAAAAAGTTTTCATGGATCACTTTAATAAGGTATACGTCCATCCCTGACTGCCATGCATAACTGGCATCAGTAGGCCACGTTTTTCACGGAACTATTTAGATGTTTCTGAGGGAATTTTCTCCATTCTTCTTTCAGCGCCATCATTAGTTCTTTTTAGGAGACGGGTGAGGATCACGTTCAGCAATGTGACTCCCTAGTGCGTTCCTAGCATTTTAGATTAGATTAAGGTCGGGGCAGTACCTAGGCTTTTCCATTCGGTGAATTCTTTCGCTCTTGAACAGTTCTTCAACATGTGATGCTTAATACGTACGGGCGTTATCGTCCATAAAAAAGGGAAGACGGATGCTATAGTCGTACATGCTTGTAAATGACCGCCTCACAATAACGCTGGGTAGTCATTTATCCTTTCTCCAAACAATAAACCCAGACCGAACCAATAATCCACCACCCCTGTAATGGTCATATTCCGCGATTGTTTTGGCTGAGTACGTAGTCAGGAGTTCTCGCCTGATATATTGCCGACAAAAGTCAGATGGTAAACTAAACTGTATTTCACCTGTGAAAAGAACATTATTCCATTGCTCTTCGCTCCATGTGGTGTGTTCAGGACCCCATTGATAGCAAGTTGTTTTGCATGATGAAGTCAGGGGGTTACACTGTAAGAGCTGAATTTATTCAAACGCCTTGATACGGTTTTACGCCACATTTTTTACCTGTTCTTGATTCCAGCACTTTTGCTAAATTGCCAGTAGTTATTGGGCGAGATCTTTCAATTGTTACAACAAGATAACAATAATGTGATAGAGTAGTTTCGCGTGGTCGACCACTTCAGAATTTTCTGGTAGTACGTCCATGTTCAGAAAATTGTTTCCAAATTCCTGATACTACCCTCTGACAATTCCGAACTCCTTCGCTACATCCGTCAGTCACCGCCTTCTGATTGCTTACCAACTATCCGCCCACGAGTAAAATCATCGTTCTTTTAGATGTACTACAAATCACTACAACAACAAGGAAAAGCAGATCCACCCTTCAGTACCTACCAAACAAACTATTTCTTCTCACGCAGGCTACGCCTTTTATCGCCGACCGACAGCACACAGCTGTCACGTGACTACTGACAATTCGCATGAGATCGAACACTTTCACTTAGCTTCCTCTTACATTTTTGAACGACGTTAGAATGTTTTGACCATTAACAAACGAATTATGAGTCCAAAATTTAGCCTTTTGTTGTTGATCCTCTATTCTTTAGCATGAGTGTATTATAACATTTTCAACCTTAACAATTCATTGAAATCCCTGAAGTGAGATGCGTGATGCTGATTGCTCCACTCCGTGAATAAACTCTCAAACTCTTATGTACAAATTTCAATACAGCTCTACATCAATGAAATAAATGTATTAGGTACTTCTATCTTTTAGGTCGCCGATACTAACCAAATGTTTTACTCTAGATATGTAAAACATAAACCCATAAATAAAAATTCCATTGGGTTAACTATAGCGAAAGAAATATCCAGGTAATGGAGTCCTCACATCAATGCATCGTTTCGGAAATTGTTAAATTAGAAAGAACAGTGATAAGACAGAACGTGGGGCATAACTAACTGAAGGAAAAAAACGGCTTATTTTGTCTTCCTAGGTAAGCGGAATCAGAAGAAGTACTCCCTTCTAATTTCCTAAAATAGATGACGACGAAAATCATTCGATTTCCAGAGAGATTGTTGATATGCTTTCATTGCTTCCTAAATTTAATTCGTTAATTTGTATATACATTTCTTTTCTGATATAAGACCGTCGACAATTGAGTAACTTGTAATTTCGAATAATATGCATGCATTATTTCTCACTTTATTACACAAGTCTTGAATCGGTCTCTATATTTTTTTACTTTTTCATTCGCATCTCAAAGGATGTTAAAGAAAATTAAGAATCGTTATAGGTATTTTATAGGAAAGTAAAAATGTTACTCGTATGATTACTAAGTTCCGAAAGGTGTAATTCCTTTCTTAAATCTCAATAATGGACAAGGTGAAGGAAATTCCTATTTGGAAAAAAACTGACAAATCGTTGTTCAGCATTTTCTATTGCCCTTTTATCAGTCTGCATATTGTTATATTTCATACTGTGAATGATTCCGTCACGTGCACTAGTCTTTTCTTAGAGCGATTGTTTTCTGGAATACAACATTTCTTCAAGATATACCAAGACTAAGCGAAATTTCATTTTGGGATTTAGGGTAAAATATTTAATTTGGTTATCATACTATCTGTTCTGCTAAAAAAGAGAGTATTTACACAAGAATCTTGTGAGACAGACTTTAGTTCAAACTATTTCGATAATGCATAATGTGGCTTTCTGTGTTTCTGCAAACGGGTAAATAATGAACTTGATCAGAAGAGGTAATTTTGCGGTGAAAACGTGAAAGGTAAAATGCATGAACAAATATTATGCCAAAAGATATTAAGAACCTGCATTAATAACTGCAGTATGGAACACTCTGACCAACCTAGTAGAACAACATGTTATTACCCTTTCATGAATCCTGCAGGTAATATTATCCGGTTACCCAAACAGGTTAGTCATGTTAAAAAATTCCATTGATATCACTGTTTCAAGCTCGGTCTGTAGATGAATATGAATAAGCTCTCCTGAAACAAAAGTTAATCGCTCAAGTTTTCTGACTAAAAGGATGACATGAGTTATACGGAATGATAGAACGAACATAAGATGGTTTTCGACAAACAGAAAATGATAACTCATGGGTGGTGGAGTTACGACTAATACAAATATCCAGAAACGGTAAAACATAGTTACACTCGATTTAAACCGTTAGCCTGATGGTACGGAAGTCAGAAGATAGTGCGTCGACAAACTGTTCTAACAAATCCTGTGAATGAGGCCAAATAACCAGGATGCCATCGACGTACCTTAAATACAAATAAGGAGGGTGTGGAAATTTAGATAGAACCGAATTCTCAACATGTTGCATAATAATTTTGGTAAGGACGTATGACAGTGGTGAACCCATAGGAGAGACCCCACCTGTTGATAAACACATCATTGAAATTTAGAATATGAACGTTGTTTAACTAGTCTAAGTGTGTTCATAACAGCCATAATTTCCTCAGACGCAACTCCGGAATCAGCAAGAAGCGCCTCTATAATTTGGTGGGCGGCCTCCACGGGTACACTAGGGTACAAGGATACTACATCAAGGAACGCCAATATGAAAGTCTCATTATGTGGCTGAAACATTCCAAGCCTTTCAACAGACCTAGTGGAACTCTCAATATCATTCCGTATAACTCATGTCATCCTTTTAAGCAGAAAACTTCAGCGATTGATTTTTACTTCAGGAGAGCTTATTCACATTCATGTACAGACCGAACTTTAAACAGTGAGATCAATGGAATTTATAAGATGACTAACATGTTTGGGTACCCGGATTATATTACCTGCAAGACTCATGAAAGGTTAATAACATGTTGTTCTACTGCGTTGGTCAGAGATAATGAACGTAGTCAGAAGTTCATTGGATCACTAATACTTATCTGTTACCTGGTGTTACAAATTTGTCGTTACAAATGTGTTCCAAATATAAATTACAACCAGGCATTAGGTGTAACAATTTGTTTGCACAACTCAGACGAGAACGAGAGAAACCTGATATTTTGCGAAGTTGGGGTGTTTCCAATATTCGGCTTTTAGGCCCAGTTACAAAACAGCATATCAGTAATTACGTAGGTTCTACAAGGATGAATTTGGAGTTATGAGTGAATGAACACAAATATAGCATTAAAGCGCACTTTTATAATACAGCACTTGCACGTATTGTAAATAATGGTATATTTATCCTTGATTGGGGCAATATCAGTATGCTCCAGACTCCTTCCATTGTTCATGCTCCATCGATAGCTGAAAATGTTTTTATCACGGCATTACATAAGAAATGTTATAATGACTATTACCCTGTCGATTTACCTGAATTTTGGAAAACATTAGTGAAATCATTGGATTATGTATAACATATGTGTATAGTTTTTTCACTATTTTTGTGGCAACAGATGTATGTGATATAACACCGTGTAAATCATGAATGACAATTAGTTAAGCTACCCCAGCAAAAACAGTCTTGCTGGCCGAGCACTATGTTGCCGCTGCCGAACCGTCAATAAAATGTCCGAGCGGCCAACAGAAGGACTAGCAGTTCAGGCCAATAGCTGGCCAACAGTTGGCACCCCATCAGTTGTCATATGCCACAACAGGGCCATCAGTGGTTCATCACAGGCAGTAGCGGCCACAAGTGGCCCTGCAAGCATGTGCCAGAAATGATGGCTAGCCTAATGTGGTCCCCTAGTGTGGCGTTAGTGGCAGCCAGCAATCACGTGACGTAATTTGTGGCTTGCCAAATCTTGTCCGCCAATTTCCCAGTAGTAGTCATAATAATTAAAAAAAGGCAAGGACAACCGCAGTTTCCCAAAGCTACAATTTTTTCCTACCCTTACGAAGCTCGTGAACTAACGCACTGCGCTGAGGAAATTTTCTCAACAGACCGGAAAAACGCCGTTTGCATCTGATTGGATTTGAACCGGGGCCATTTGCGTGGGAGCCGTGCTCGGTACCGACCGGACTAATTTACCACGCTCCACCGTGTGCTGGAAGCTGTCTGTTTGGCATGCAATTTGTAATCGAATGCTTCCCTCTTTCATTTTACAATATTGCGAGGTATTTTTCATAAAAGTCAGTTTCATATAAGTAATAAATTAATTATTTCAACGTAACGATAGTTTTTTTACCTTAAGGGAACTTCACTCATTTTCAAGGTGTGTACATACTTAGAGTCGCTTTCCAAAGTTTTGTACTGTCCTTGCCGTCTTGAAAAGAGATTGTTGAATAAATATATATTTACCCGGGTTCATGTCATATTCTGTTACATTTTTAACGTTTTGGCTTTCATTTCCGTTGTCCGAAGCTACATTTGTTTTAAAGAGTAAAATATATTTTATTTTACTTCTCGTTATTTTTAGAAGCTAATTCCTCCCAGTCTTGTGTATTCAACCCATGGATTAGTACACCACATAGCGTTGCTTTTTTTTCTTTCAAATAATTAATAAATTCTGTACGCGTATAATTATTTTTTTCCCAACAAACGTTGTTTTAATGGTTTTCCAGGATATGTGTTTCAAGCGGTTTCAAATTTTTTCTTGTTATTCATCCACTCCATTCCATGAATTGTTGTTTACGGGAATGGAGTGGGTGTATTTCATGGAGGTAATCTAGTATTTCACGGCTTAATCTGATATCTTCATCGACGTAAAATTTCATTAGGAAATTAATTCGCCTCTCCACATAGGGATTTGTTTCTTAACATCCACTAAAATAACCCGATGGCGATAGCGTCGTCTTCAACTAACTGGTACCATGAGAAACAAAGAAAGTGTTGCTTCTGCGCATGCGCAGTCCCGTTACTTCCACCTGCTGCTGGGGAATGCATTGGTTGCCAGCAACGGGCCACTAGTTGCACTTGCTTGGAGGCCAACAATTCACGGCGATGCTGCAGGGCCATCAATGGCTCGCCAACCGATAGCGCTGCCACCAACGGACCACTACCGAGCCGTGAGCGGCAGATTTCAGACAGCAGTGACACATCACTGCCAGCTGGTGGCCAGCAGTTTTCCAGCACTTGTGTTTTTGCTGCGACGTAATGTCCCACGTGACTCTGTATATATATCATCATCATCATCATTGCCAACCATTATCAATCCACTGCTGGACGAAGGTCTCCCCAAGTTTCCTCCACAACGGTCTCTCTTGTGCCAGTCTCCTCCATGTCACTCCCGCATACTTTCGAATTTCATTAACCCATCTCCCATGTGGTCTCCTTCTGGGTCTTTTCCTGTCCCTTGGAATCCAATCTAAAATTTCGGCTGTCCATCGATGGTCTGTTCTTCTGGCAGTATGTCCAGCCCATTGCCATTTCAGGGATTTAACTCTGATCATGATGTCTTCCACTCTTGTCATTTTTCGGATCCACGTGTTCGTCTTCTTATCTCTCCTGGTTACACCAAGCATGCACCTCTCCATGCCTCTTTGAGTTGTCTGCAGCCTTTGCATGTCTCTTTTAGCTAAGGTCCACGTCTCTGCACCATACGTAAGCACTGGAAGGATGCGTTGATCAAACACTTTTCTTTTAAGACATAATGGCATATTGCTCTTGAAAATTATGCTGTTTCTTCCAAAAGCTCTCCAGGCAAGTTTTGTACGCCGATTAATTTCTTCACCAATGTGACCCTCACTTGATATCTGCTGTCCAAGATAAACGTACGTGTCTGTTATCTCCAGCTTTTCTCCATCAATCGATAAATCTTCATTTCTTGTAGAAGCATTGTACATCACTTTTGTATTCTGAAAGTTCATTTTTAATCCCACTTCTTTACTCTTGTCAGCAAGTTCCTGGATCATACTCTGCAGCTCTGATGGGGAAGTTGCAAAAATGACTATGTCATCAGCAAAACGAAGATGGGTTAGATAATCTACATTAGTCTTTATCCCTTTGTTTTCCCAGTTCAGTGATTGAAAGACATTTTCCAATGTGGCATTAAAGAGCTTCGGAGATATGGTGTCACCTTGTCTCACTCCTTTTCCAATTTTTATGTGTGTTGTATTTTCAAACAGTCGAATCTTTGCACTTGCATTTTCATAGATGTTATTAATAATATTAATGTATGCATCTTCAATACCGCAGGATTTCAGAGCCATTGTAACTGCTGATTGTTTCAAGGAATCAAAGGCTTTTTCATAATCGATAAAAGCCATACACAATGGAAGTTCATATTCCCTCGCTCTTTCAATTAGTTCTCTCAGTACGTGGATATGATCTATTGTGCTGTAGCCACTCCTGAATCCAGCTTGTTCTCTCGGTTGAGCCATGTCCAGTGTCACCTTCAAGCGGTGTGAAAGAACTTTAGTGAAGATTTTATAAACCACTGATAGGAGGCTGGTAGGTCTGTAGTTCCTGAGATCCTCAATGTCACCTTTTTTATGTAGCAAGATCATTGTAGCGTTGTTCCAATCCTCAGGAATTTTCATTTCATTAAGGCATCGAGTAAAAATTTGGGCGAGTACTGTTTCGATTTCTCCACTTGCTTCTTGTATGATGTCTACAGTAATTCCATCTTCTCCTGGAGCTTTTCCCCGCTTCATGTTCTTGATTGCATGTGCAACTTCTGCTGGAAGGACTGGAAGAACTCTGGTACTGGTACCTTTCATGATGTCTATAGTACATGTATCATCCCTTTCATATAATTTGGAGTAGAAATCTTTCACTCTTGTCAAAATTTCGCCTCTATTTCTTGTTACAGAACCATCTTCTTTTCTCAGTGCCATAATCTGTTTTTTCCCCTTACTGAGATGTCCCTTTGCTATCTTTAGGCTTTGGTTGTTTTCAATTGCTTTCCTTACTAGTTCACAGTTGAATTTCCTTACGTCTTCAGTGATACTTTTTCGTACTGTCGTGCATAGCTCTATATATTCCACTTTGGAAGTCACATCTTCTTTAGTTGTCCTCATCACTCTTCTTTTTTGCATCAACATTTTGGTTTTTCCTAATAATTTGTTCACATGCAATTTGTTCTTAGACCCAGCTTATTTTGTTGCTGTTTCCATAAGAGCTTTGGTTACTTTTCTGTTAACTTCAGAAATATCCACTTCTTCCGATGTTAGCCCTTCTAAAGCAGAGAATCTGCTCTTCAGTTCCAATTTGAAGGTATTATGGTGTTTTTTAAGGTTGGTTATGTCAAAACATTTTGTTTGTCTTATGAGCTTGCTACGTTCGAGTTTAGTGTTGAGGTGCATCTTACATCTCACCAATCTATGGTCATTGCCTGTGTTGAACTTGTTTAGCACACTGCAGTCTTCTATGACGAATTTTTTGTTACACATAATTAAATCATTTTCACTTTTCATCCCATTTGGATGTCTCCATGTCCATTTCCTGTGTGGCTTTTTCTTGAAAAAGGAGTTCAAGATGAAAAACCCTCCTACCTCTGCAAACTCTACGAGAGTATTTCCACGCTGGTTTCTGTTGCCCTGACCGAATTTACCTACTGAAGTTTCATTCTGTTGCCGTTGCCCTATTTTTGCATTGAAATTCCCCATAATTATCTTTAAGTGCTGCTTACCTTTATTATTTAGATGACGAATTTCCTCATAAAATTCTTCAATTTCTTCTTCAGCATGACTTGTGGTGGGTGCATAAGTTTGAATAATCTGAGCCTGGTATCTTCTCGAGAGTTGGATAACGAGTCGTGCAGCTCTGTCAGAGGAACTTTCAACTTCTACAACTTTATCCTTCAGTTTCTTGTTTATTATAAATCCAACACCACTAGTTCTGCCAGTATCTGTCCCACGATAGTAGAAGAGATGTCCACTTTTCAGTTCAATGAGATCTTCTCCTTTTCTCCTTACCTCACTTAGCCCGACGATGTCCCACTTGATCCTTTGTAGTTCCTCTTCCAATTCAAGAAGCCTTGAATCAGAAGATAGGGAGCGTCTGTTATACGTAGCCAAGGTCAGCATCAGATGGCAGCCTAGTCCGGTCCTCCGGGGATTCTTAGCACCCTCTGCCTTCATGTCGCACTGGCCGCTGCCTTGGCCAGGTACATTCCAGCTGCCGGAGACTGAGGGCCAAGATTTAAGTTGTGGAGTCATTTTGGAGGGGTTTGGCCATAACTCACCACGCTGGCCAAGCGGGTTGGTGAGTGTGGGATAGCAATTCCTCTAATCCCGATGGTATAGTTATACCGCTATTGGCGGTCGTCGGAGCCCCTTTAGTGGGAACAGGATGTACCACGAGAAGGCGGGGTTGACATTTGTCAAGCAGAGGCTGTGATGTTACGCATGTTTCTGTATTAACAGCTATATATATATATAGCTGTATAATACAGAAACATAGATCACCGGAAGATGGAGTGAACGGTACTCCGAAAGTGCTAATGACTTTTAATTGTATTTATATATTCGTTTTTTAAAATAAAATAAATCATGTTAAGACGGAGCTCTTATATTGTATTTTAGGTTGGTTGGTTGGTTGGTTGTTGGATTTTATTGGCGCAAGGGCCAGGTTTGGCCAAAGAGCGGCGAGACCAAGAACTATCAGCCACAGATTTTTAAAAAACGTGGAAAATGATTAAGAGCAGACAGGCTTGGTAAAAGTTGAAAAGAGTATGATGAAAGCTGTGAAGACAAGGTAGTTAATTAGGTTTATATAAAAATTTATTAATTGACTATTATAATTATATTTTTTTTTTTTTAAACAGAACTACACAAAGGATGAGTCACTCTCCTCCCCCACACTCCCCTGCAATGCTGGCAGAGGGCGGGGACGAACTGTCACTCTCTTCTCCCCCATGTTCCTCTGCAATGTTGTTTGAGGCTGGGGACGAACTGTCACTCTCCTCCCCCCTATGTTCCTCTATAATGTTGGTTGAGGGTGGGGACCTCGCTGAGGCCGAGACAGTTGGATGGACACTGCACACCTTTGCGGATTGAGGGCCGGGTCGTCCGCACGTGCAGGCTTTCTGCTTTAAACTGGAAGAGAGGGTCGGCTGCAAAAGAGAAGGCCCAGAATCAGGTAGTCGAAAAATCGCGAGCTCGGGGAAAAACACCTGTGTCGCTTGGTCAGCTGTAGATCGCTTGGCAAGCGCTGCTGCGAGAGCTACAGGGCGCGGAACAAAGGGCTGCACGGGTTGTGGCAGAGACTTAACAACTGCGGCAAAACTACGCTGTCGGGTGTTGGGAATACCCAACTTGGCTTTGGCAGCAGGGTACGAGAGGCCTTCCAGGGTCTTGAGGCGCTGGATCGCCATCTCGTCCTTCCATTTCATACAGTTGCGGGAGTAAGCTGCATGGGCCTCACCGCAGTTAACACAGCAGGCCGCAGTAGTGCAACCTTCCCCGTCATGTTCACCGGAGCCACAATTAGCGCAACGAGCGGAACTCTTACAGAATCGTTGTGAATGCCCGTACCTCTGGCACCTGAAACAGCGCAGAGGACTGGGAATGTACGGGCGAACTGCACAGACCAAGTAGCCTGCTTTGATTTCTGTCGGAACTTTCGGGGAGTCAAAAGTCAAGATGACATTTTTTGACTTAATCATGGAACCATCACGCCGGAACATCATACGACGTGCAGCAATAACACCTTGATCAGCAAGTTCAGTCACGAATTCGTCTTCACTGCATGGCAAGAGATCAAACTCCGAAATAACACCCCGAGAGGTGTTAAGAAACAGGTGAGGTGTCACTTTCACAGGAATGCCTTGAAGACTAGTGAGGTTCAGAAAAGTGTTACTCTGAGAAACACTGCAAGTTTGGACAAGCAGGTCCCCAGAGCGAAGCTTCCTCACAGACTTCAAGGGGCCAACCGCAGCGTCCAAAGCTTTAGAAATGAAAAAGGGAGATCTGGTGGACAGTCTCTCATTCGGATCGATGGATTCTACAAGCAAGTGAGTAGCATGCGTAGTCACAGCAATTGAGGGGAGACGACGCTTCGGAGCGACTGGTACAGCTGCCGAAGAAGAGGTTCCACATTCTTGGTCCAGGTCAAGGTCTAAAGACCGTTTAAGGGTATGAGACTTGGTAGGTTGAGAAGACGAAGGAGTGTCGTTGGCAACTATCATTTTGTCAGGGGACTTAAACTTGGAGTTTTTGTTCTTTTTACCCATGGAAAAAAAGGAGGAAGATTCGTCTGCAGACTACTCCACCCACCACCGAGCCCTACAAGGGAGAACTGGAGGTCTGCAAGCCAAGAAAATGACGCTGGACACAGTTCTGGAGCTTATACGTTGCAGATATAGTCCGTTGGCTGTGAACACACGCACTCGGCGGACACTTCGGCCTCCGGGTACCGTCATGCCAACGCCTTTGGCATGATCCCACAGCCCCGGGCTCACCCTGCCGTGCTATACGACAAAAAAGCCGCTAAAGCCCTGCACACAACTTGGTACAAGACTTCTGACTAGAGGTGGGTTAGTCTCTAGCCTCCCGTTTACAGCGAAGCCGGGGTCGAAGAGGAGTGTTGGCACACAGGAGGCACTTAACCGGTCTCCTGCGACCTCAGCCGCCAGACATCCCATTTCCGCCTCACGGGTCTCCGCACGCGGCAAACATGCAGGTAGGTCTAGCACCCAAACCAGCTAAAAGGAAAAAAAGAAATCCAAAGAAGACAAATCCTGGCAGGGAACCTTAACGGAATCTCAGCAACCTACGAACTGAGCGGTTAATATAAATCAGTTAGTGGTGGAGGGTAACAAAACCACAAGACCGGGGTGTTAGTACATAACGTGGTAGAGAACACAACACGGGCAACTAGCCAGTGGAGAAAATAAATAAAAACGAAAAAAGCGAGACACAAGACCAGCTCGGGATCGTGGGGCCGCGACTCCCCAACAGCTGGATGAACAGCTGTCCCTGCAAACACCAAAATAAAAAAGTAGCGGTGGCGTGACATCAGATGGTGACCAGTCACAAGGTCAGCTCGGGCCGTGGGGGCGCCGCTCCCCAAATAACTGGAAAACCAGTTATCCCCGTGCGGGGATATTGTATTTTATTGTATTTTATGTATTTTAATAGCACGACTTACTCTTCGTATTTTTAGTAGTTATTTTCTGCTAGGTTTTGTTCATGTCACTTTTTATAAATTTTGTCAATCGAATTGGTAGCGATTCTCGCAAATTGTGTTTCATAACACAATGTCATTAAATCAGATTCGCTCATAGGTGTCCCAGACGGAGCTAAGGTAATTAACCGTTCATGTTTGCATATAATTTCTGAATAAAAGATTAAAACTTTAAATAAAGTGAAATAGAAGGGAAAACCCAAACCAAAGACTCATTTGTCTACGTTTCAAGGTCTGTGACGTAAAATGAATTATGAAAAACCTTTCCATGCCAGCATCATAGTTTCTAAGTTGAAATGAGATCCCCTTCAAAGGGATACAGTTTTTTTCTCTCTTAATATGAAATAAATTATCATAGGGAAAATGATTATTATATAAATCTGCTTGATAATAAAACACCCTTGTTCTTTGAGTCAGATGGGGGTTGTAGGGAGTTTCACGGCCGTGTAAACAATTTTTAATAACATAATGTTATAGAAAATAAAGAAAAATGTCTCTAAGCTATATTAAAATTGCATATCCTTTTGACATCTTGGAAGTGTTGAAAAGTGTATTTAAGTATTTTTCGACAACGACTTAAAAGTAAGGCAACTCATATCCTTTTCCTGCGAAGATAATATATATACACACTACCTCTAATAATTTTCAGTATAGAACCTTGATTATCAATTGTTTTGTCGATGAAGTCAGGCAGTCAAGCTAAAGCTCACGATAGTACAATATATAAATATAAATATTTAATTGCTGGGTTGTAAAGTGTGTTTGTACAAATGTACTAATCGAGAGCTTTACCTTGCCTGCCTGATTTCATCGACAAAACAGGTTGTTTATCATCTGAAAACCTTAGATAGCATTCTGTAAATAAGCATTCTTTCAATTGTAATGATATGTTTTTATGTACGTATCAGGTTTGTTTTAGAATTTTAAACAGAGACTGTAATACAGGCTGCGGTACTTTCAGTATACGAAGACTATATTAAATACGAGAAAACATCCAAACAACGGGAGAAATGTGGCATTTAAAGTGCAATTGAAGCTCGAGGGGAGCACGTACTGTCCCGCATGGTTAAGAGGAATCGCACGACAACCGCGGAGAGATAACGTCGAAATTTATTAACCGCACATCTACAATCTTATACATAAAAGCCATGTGTAGTACCACGGAAAATATAGCGTATTGCAGTCCTCGTCCACACTTTGCCTATTGTTAGACTACAAGGCACAGAGAAAAAAGGCAGCGGTTATTTTTATTTTTTTGTTTTTTTTTTTGGAGGTTTAACGACCACCGTGAGCAACTCAATGGGCTATAAGCAGTCGCCCGTCCCTGATTTAGGGTCACTGGTTTCAGGAAAGGGAGAGAGGCAGTGCCGTAAGACAAACACAACATCTATGCCTGACCGGGATTCGAACCCGGACCCTTACGGACGAATGATCAGAGGCCAGCGCCTTAGACCACTGCGCCACCGGGGCGGCAAGGCAGCGGTTAACAGATGCCAATCGGGTCCAGAATGCAGATGAGTATAAACAAGGCATTTGGCCTAACAAATCAGATTCTCAACTCCATCATGCCGGTGGAAGTATTCCAGTGAAGCCTAATCAGATGAACCGATGCACACAACATATAAGGTTTGTGGCCTATATAGACAGAAGGATGCGATATAAGAGATTAAAGTAGGTTTAAATGAGATTCCCTGAAGCTCCTCGTACTCTTCGGGACACACGTCACCGCCATAAAATGTATGACAACCCACGCCGACCATCTGCATCCTTTCGTAATGATTCTCTTTCCGCACCGTAACGCCACCTTTCAGCAGGGCAACGGCAATCCACATATCCAGAGGATTATTGAACACAGTTTGCGACACTTGAATGACAATATCTATCGTCGGTCCTCAACCCGACTGGGAATCTGTGGGAGGAATTGTAAATATATTTTCGAGACAACCAACTCCTAGTGGTTAGTGTGGTTGGTTTCCGACAGGTGATTCCTGACTGAAGGCAGACAATACCACTTCCTTGATATTTTCAGTATGAATCTGCCAATACCACGTCTAGATGTCAGATTCATGCACACATCCTTAGCATTCAGACATTTGATTCACGTTTACAAGATGTCTGGATGCTAAGATGAGAACAAAATTCTGAACAACACGTCATTAGGTATTACATAAAAATAAAATTGTACATTCAGTTTATTCTGACGTGCCATAAAACTGGGATACCACTCTAACAGTGCGTTGGCCGTCCTCACGATAGAATACCGGCAGCAAAGCGACGGGAAGGTAATGTACGAGCTCTCTGTAATATTGTGGAGAAAGTGTACACCATGAATCCTGAAGAGCGTAGAAATGTTACGTTAATTCTCCGATGGAGGATTCCTGGCATTGAAGACACGTTGAACACCATCCAAATGTGTTCAATGGAGTTCCGAATCCTGCGAACGATGCAGTCAAGTCACGATGAAAAACTGCGGGGAATGTTCTTCATCCATAATTGGGCGACTGCGGACGTGTGCTGTGGCGCATTGTCGTGGGTAAAGAGGTTGCATGACATGAACAAATGCAAATAAGACCCTAGGAGGGTTATGCAGCCTCCACCAGTAAGAGCGGTCTGCAGACGTATGAGGGATCCTAATACGTGCCAGTTAAAAACTCTCCATACCATAACAGAACTACCGGTGCCCTGCGCTGTCACTTATTCGCATGGAGTATTCATTGCGTCGTGGGTTGCCGCAATCCCCGGAGTCAGCACCCTGATACAAACAGTTGGTACCGGATTCAGTGGACCAGGATACACGTTTCCATTCATCTTGAGTTCAATGGTGGTGTTTGGAAGTCCAAGCAAGGCGCTCAGCCTTGTGTCTTCGAGTTTTTAATGGCACAACGTGGGACGTCGGCTCCAGAACCCCATGGAACACAGGAAACGTTGCACTATACACATGCTGGTGATACAACTTAGCCCAGCTTTGAACTGCGCTGTGATTTGTGGCAATATTGCACCCCGGGAGGATTTTACGATGCGTGCTATACATCTCTGTCTACGTTCGTCCAGCGCTTTTTTACGACCGCACCGGTATCCCACTCTGGATTTCCCCTATTACTTTCTATAGTCCAGTTACATCACTGAAATTCTTTACCGTGTAAATCCAAATTTCGTGGCAGAGTCCGAGATGGAATGACCCATCTACTGGGGGCAGACCATCATACCATTTTCGAAATCCTTCTAATCCTGTTGGGCTGCACCTGCACTGCGAATGCTACTTAATCAGCTTGCGGCAATATCTGCCTCTATATATACATCATTTGTGGACGACACCATTTAACCTCATGGGTGTGGTGGCATGAAATGGATTACCCAGTTTTTTTTTCACACCTCAGTGTAAACGCACCCCAAAGTGTTTAACTGACTCCACTTGCCTGTATGACCCATACTTGCTGGGTTCATCGCTTTGTGTGGTTTAAACCCTTTCAACAAGATATTTTTTGGTTTCTGTAATTTACGTTTAATACATGTATGCAGTGTGTAGATATGATGTCATATTTACACCACATTCAAATACAAAAGAATATACAGGAAATTTCTTTTGCCTGTGAAATTAATATGCAAATGGTATTGGTGACCAAAACCGGAAAAATTTACTTTTGCAACCATAAACTGTTCTCGATGATATTACGTTTCCCTCTGACAGAACCACTTACATTGTTCATTATTTATCTGCGCAGGTATTGCAAAACCGATCACACAAATATTATGATATATCTTGTAAAATTTGTATGCTTTTACAATTCATTTTTTGCTTTTAATGAATTTCCTTACAAGACAATTTCTTAAAACTTAAATTAAGTTTCTGTAATTTAAGTTTTAAGATATTTTCTAGTAAACATATATTTGTAGGCTTCTATGATGCATCTTTTATGTGAATTATGTAAGAACTTGCTTTTGGTAAAAGAGAAAAACAAATAAAAATATTTTTTTTTTAATTCCAAATGGAAAAGGATTGGCTAATTCTCAAAGCCTGCTGTAAATAAAACTGAAAATTACATTTAAAATATTTATCTACTTTTGTGCCATTTCCTGTTCATGGAGAGCCATAACTTGACTAAATATTTTGATAAAGATTATAGAACTCGTTAACATCAGTAAGAAGAATATTACCACATTGAGGTAGCAAGCACTCAGCGCTCATAGCATAGGTTTGATCGAATATTTTTACCAACATATTAAGTATATGAACGAATATAGTCGTAATTACTCCACGAAACTAACAATAATGAGCCAGATATGACCCTTCCATGGTTTTCATTTCTGTTGAACATAAACAAATTTAAAACAATCGTAATTACTATTAATGGGTGTTGAAGTTTTGCTAAAGTACCCTTTGGTTAGTGAAGCGTTGTTATGTTCCTACACGTGGATTTCCTATGATATATCTGAGCTTTTTCCTGATTGCGTAAGACATGCGTCGCATTAATAAAAAGCCAATGACGTGAATGAAGAAAAACAAATACCAAGCACTGAAATTTGTATCAATTGCCTGTGGAGTTTCTTGTCTTCTGTAAATAAAGTTTTTTGACGTAGCGATTTCAAAATTGCATTTTTTATACGACTGAAAAATAAACTAAACGGAATTTTTTTACTTTCTATATAAAATTTTATTTTGTGATATTTTACTGCACACGAAACTAAAAACATGTGCGGTTTAACTGCAGTATAGTTCCGAATACAAAATCTCATGTCACTTTTTAGTTCTACTTTCTTCGAACAATTTATGTGAATAATGTGAAACATGATTGTATTTTTGGATATGTCTACAAGCTATGCCTGGACTGGACGAAATCATGGTGTTTGGGAATTTGTCATCGAAGTCGTGTAGATTTGACGAAATAACTGAGAACAAGCAACTCGACTTTCTGTTTCTTTCCTCAGCGTAAACCACGATAACGATAAATTCTAAAGTAAATTTGATGGTAAATCTACAATTAGGAATCACTCTAGTAAAATTGAAAACAATTTGGAAAACTTATGCAACTTTGTATTGCAATTTTTACTAATGTCTTTAATCTACATTGTTACGACGCTTAACGTTTCTCGGAGATAGCACACCTTTACCTCCTAACCAGTTACTCTTAAAACACTATAATTTGTGCTGAATATTTAAACATACTTGCAAGACGAATATCATTTGAGAATGGTCTTACGCAGGTTAGAAACTTGTGCAGTCATAAAAACAATACAGTCGTTTGCCATAGTTAAGATCCCCAACAACGATTTTACCATCTCATCAGAGTGTGTCATATCATTTTTATACAACGGTTAACGGCCATCGGGAGCAACTCGATGGGTTATAAGCAGTGGACCGTGGGGAAAGAGTTACTGCCGTAAGACAAACACAACATACATGCCAAACCGGGATTCGAATCCGTCTTCTTCTTGGAAGAATGATCTGATGAAATGTCAGATTTGTATAAGTGGCAGCGCTTAGACCACTGCCCCACTGGTGCGGTCATACCATTTCGTAACTGCTGCATTTCATTTCTATAATTGCATGTTACAATGTCTGGGCCAAAGATATATTGAATTCGCCTATCATTTGAAATTCAATGTACCGATAGTTTCCTATAGATAAGTTAGGACTAGTTTCCTACAGATAGGTTAGGACTTAAACTTCCTTCTATCTCCCATCATGACAGAAAAGCGTCAACTAATATTGTATATACTGCACAAATAGTATTTTTTAAAAAAAGGAATCTTAGAACGAAAAATTAGTACAAATTGGGTTTGGCAGGAGGACTGCTATCCGTAAAGGGTCTGTGCAATTTAAAAATGATGGGTCATTTAGGTTTCGGAAAAGGTGTGACCTCTCAAGGAAATCAATTATTGATCCGTGATGACCATGCTTTAGGACGAATTCTCATGTGATCACCGAGGATTTGCTGGAATAAAATCAAAGGGTCTCCGCCTTGTAAGTGGATGCAAGTTAGTGTCAGTAGTACTTCATGACGTTTGATTAAAGAAGTGGTATTCAAGTCTTCAAAAGTTCAAGTAAACCTCGATTTCAATTATGAAAAAAAAAGAGAATATAATTAGCTTTGAGACATCTGCCCGGGGCTGCTAAAAATTGGAAAAAACATTGTTTTTCAGAAATATAATTTTTCAGCCATTTGCATGGCATATACAACACATCTGACATCCAGAAGAAATGGTATTTAATTACAGATGCGCAGTCGGTACTGTGAGACGGCTATACTTCCGTATGTGGCCAGCGTCGTCTACTACAACAGAACAAATGCCGATAGGTGGCGCTTGCGCTGTTTCGCCGTCGAGGCTGCTAACTGTTTTGCGTCACCGCCGTTTGCTCCGTGCCTGAAATCCGTTTGTTTACTTGTGGTTAGTTATTGTATGCTTGTGATGCCCTGGTTCTCTAAGTGCGGCTTCGTGTTTCTTCTGTTGTTGTTCTTTCTGCGTGCATTTTTACCGTGTGGAAGTGGAAGTGCTTCTTCCAAGAAGTTTCCCAGGATGAGAAGACCTGTGTTTCGTGGTATGAGTTGCAGGGAATAAATCCAACCAGTAGAACATGTTCGGAAGGTAAATCTATGATTTTCAGAATTCATAGGTCACATCTTTATGGACAATTCAGGTGTCAGAGGAATCACGTTTCAGGGAATTCTGAGCAGTCTTTCCGTGCACTTGAGACATGGGGCGCCGGGATATCCCAGCAAAAACGCAAGTGCTGGTAAACTGCTGGCCAACAGCTGGCAGTGATAGGTCACTGCTGGCTGAAATCTGCCTCTCACGGCTCGGTAGTGGTCCGTTGGTGGCAGCGCTACCAGTTGGCGAGCCATTGAAGGCCCTGCAGCATCGCCGTGAATTGTGGGCCTCCAAGCAAGTGCCACTAGTGGCCCGTTGCCTGCAACCAATGCAACCCCCAACAGCAGGTGGAAGTAACGGGACTGCGCATGCGCAGAAGCAACACTTGCTGTGTATCTCATGGTACCAGTTAGTTGAAGACGACGCTATTGCCATTGTATTATTTTAGTGCATGTTAAGAAAAAAACCTATATGTAGAGAGGCGAGTGGAAGTGGAAGTGCTTCTTCCAAGAAGTTTCTCAGCTGTTGGCCTGAACTTCTGGCCCTTCTGTTGGCCGCCCGGACATTTTATTGACGGTTCGGCAGCGTCAACACAGTGCTGGACCAGCAATGCTGTTTTTGCTGGGACTTTGTATCTTTGAACGTGATACCAAGCGATTAAGAGTCGATATATAAAAAAACTATCGTCATGAATAACAATTCATGGAATGGAGTGGATGAATAAAAAGAAAATATTTGAAACCGCTTGAAACAAATGTCCTGGAAAACCATTAAAACAACGTTTGTTGAAAAAAAAAAGAATTATACGCGTACAAATTTTATTAATTATTTGAAAGAAAAAAAAAGCAACGCTATGTGGTGTACTCATCCATGAATTGAATACACAAGACTGCGAGGAATTCGCTTCTAAAAATAACGACAAGTAAAATAAAATATCTTTCCTCTTTAAAACAAATGTAGCTTTGGACAACGGAAAGGAAAGACACAACGTTAAAAATGTAACAGAATGTGACATGAACCCGGGTAAATATATATTTATTCAATAATCTCTTTTCAAGACGGCAAGGACAGTACAAAACTTTGGAAAGCGACTCTAACTAGTACACTCCTTGAAAATGAGTGAAGTTCCCTTAAGGTAAAAAAAACTATCGTTACGTTGAAAAAATTAATTAATGAATTATATCAAACTGACTTTTATGAAATGTACCTCGCAATATTGTAAATTGAAAGAGGGAAGCATTCGATTACACATTGCATACGAAACAGATACATTTAAGCATACGCGCGAGCACGGCAAATTAGTCCGTTCGGTAGAGTGCTCCCCTATCACGCGAACGGCCCTGGTTCAAATCTACTCAATGCAAGCGGGCGTTTTTCCGGCTTGTTGAGAAAATTTCCCCAGCGCAGTACGGTAGTTCACAAGTATCGTAAGGGTAAGAACAAAAAATGTAGCTTTGGGGAACTGCGGTTGTTCCTCATTTTTTTTATTATGTCTACTACTGGGAAATTGGCGGACAAGATTCGGCAAGCCACCAGTTACGTCACGTGGTTGCCGGCTGCCACAACCGGACCACATTAGGCTGGCCATCATTTCTAGCACGTGCTTGCAGGGCCACTGAAGGGCCGTTTGTGGCAGCTACTGCCTGTGATGGACCACTGATGTCCCTGTTGTGGCATATGAGAACTGATGGGGTTTCAACTGTTGGTCAGCTGTTGGCCTGAACTTCTGGCCCTTCTGTTGGCCGCCCGGACATTTTATTGACGGTTCGGCAGCGTCAACACAGTGCTGGACCAGCAATGCTGTTTTTGCTGGGACTTTGTATCTTTGAACGTGATACCAAGCGATTAAGAGTCGATATCAGCGAGTACATTGCTGCCGCTTATACACAAAAATTGTACAACCACGAACTACTGTCACGACAGATCAGTGGGCTGCATATCTTAAATTCGGAAGGAGGAGATACGAACACCTCACATTTAATCGCTCAATGTGCTTAGTGGATCCTAGTAATGGGGTTCATACCCAAGGTGCTGAGAGCAACTGGTGACTTCTTAAAACCCAAACTTAGCGATGGAACTCACAAACTTCATTTGGCAGTCTATATTCTATAATATGTATTCCGACAAAATTATCGTCTTTCGTCAGATCATTGCTTTAGGTCATGATTCGGATCATAAAACATGTCTTTTCTGGACGTACCTATTTTTTTCAATTATTTACAAAAAATATAGGTTTTAATTTTGCACAACACACGTCTCTACCATCCACGTCAATGTTTCAGAATACAAACAAAACCATTCGTCACGAAAAACCGTTGTAAAGGCACGCTAGAATATCTCAGAAGCATTGGTACCGTGAATACACCGCACGCTGTGTTTTTCATATCGCCCGATTGAGGACATCACTATATCACTCGGGAAACATATTACCCGTGATTCCGCGTTGTTCTATTGTAGCAGACGACGCTGGCCAGATATGGAAGTGCATTCCTATGAGACACCCTCCCGAAATTATGCCAGAAATAAATCTGTTTCTTTTCACTACCGAAATGTAGGCGACTTTCTCTTACACACGGCACTGCTGCTTTTTATGCTTTCCAACCGTAGGTTGAAGAAGCGTATAACCGATATAGCCACGTTCATTTCGAGCTCTGTGTTTGTGCCCAGTTTTTGGAAATATATAGTGAGTGTTTGTTCCTATTTTTGTGTTCCCCTTCAAGAAGAAGATCTATACATTCTTTTAGCTCAGCTCCCAAGTCGGTGAGTTGCATATTTTGTTTGCATTCAGCGTTTTATTATTTTCGATCAAGCTGATCAATCCTTAAGTTAATCCTCGCCATTTACAATGGCAGGCGCTGATAAGGGTGATGTCCACGCCCACATCAGTGATGCTCATTCAACCTCCTCCTCCTCCTCACTCTCAGGAGACCAATCAGCATTTATGCACGTCAGAGACGTCCTACGCATACAAGATGTGACGCGCGACTCCTCTGCAAAAGCTCAAGCTGATATCCCTGTCCAGGAGAGGGACGTCACGTTGACGCACGTCCCTCGTTCATTTGCCGAAGCTATGGATGTGACCGATTGCCCGGTTGCGTTGCCTTCTACTGGCTCAACTCAGTTTACCAAGCCGCTACCAGCAATTAGCATTGTGTCGCATCCTTCCGCTGCGAAATCTACGTCTTTCACTTACTCCAAAGTGACCTCCGGAGCGAGTGTTCCGTCCAAGTTTATTGCTCCCGTTTTTCCTGACTCTTACGTCAGTGTTCAGGGTAGTTCTGCCACCATCGATATCCCAGAGGATTCCCCAGCCGGGAAACAAATTTTCTCCACAATGGATTTCGGTGTCTGTTTTAATGCACTACCAGACACGAAACTCAAGGAATATAGTATTGCCCTAAAGAAGATGCTTCCTACAGGAGTTCATATCACTCATATGGCTCGAAAGCCACGGGCCGTATTAGTGTATTTTGCCCGTAAAGAACATGCAGACCTTGTGATGACTGCTGGCTTATCCATCAAAGATGTGCATCTTCTGGCTGAACCTGTGGCGCAGCGACCTATCCAGGTCACTTTCTACCCAGTCCCGCCTGAAGTCTCAGATGTCACTCTATGCACTTTACTCAGCAAATTTGGCAGAGTGGTTGGACCAATAACGACCCTGTCGGCGGCGCCCAGAGATCCCGATGACAAATCCATTGCGGGGTTTCGTCGAAGTGCCCGTGTCATATTTCCGTCGGACGATCATCTGCTTGCGTGCCCGAAGATCCTAACCGTACGGTGTGGCCAGCAACGTCGGATAATCGACGTCATTACCTCTTTGCACTGCACGCTTTGCCATGGCGAAAACCATCTTCGCGTGCACTGCCCACATCAAGTTCCACTGACTTCAACTGGCGCTCCCACAGGTACTGTTCCTACCTCGAAGCGTACTACACCATCTACTTCAGTACAGCAGGCCTCGGAGCCAAGATATGATGAGAAACGTCCGCTTACGGACGTTGGTCAACACAACGCTCCCACAGCCGCTTCCTCTTTTTCACTAGAGGACTTTCCTACAATTTCCTCCTCACTCCCGCAACGTCGTCGCTCCACCACTGAGTCCCTTTCAGAAGGTTTACAACCAGCTATTACCACTGGAACCTCCGAAACAGCTGATGTGGAGTCCGTTGGTCCAGAGACGCAGTGTGAGGATGAGACGACCGAGCCTTCACTGAAGCGCCTCGGCTCTGGTCGCAACAGGCGAATAGCGAAGAAGCAAAACTCTACTTAACCTCGTTCAACCTCCCTCTCCAGCAGTTCTCCTCGACACACCTCGCCAGCCGAAGTCTCCTTTCCCACGGTCGAAGAGTTCGCTGCATTTCTCCAGACAGCCAATATACCTCCCGTACCAATCTCATACATTGATCTCCATACATACTTAACGAATCCGACAAGCTACGCAATAGCGCGTGCCTTAGCAGTCAAGAATCCATCGCTTCGCCAACTTGTGCCGGAGCAGATCTTCAATGTGTCGCATTTATGCCGCCAGAATGTTCCCACCCATCCGTGGGCACAAATTTTCTATAATCGTCTCAAGTCTTTTCCTCCAGCTCTGAAAGATCTTCAGCTAGAGGCAAGGAACCCCACAATTCAAGATCGTGTCCCTTAATTGCAGAGGATTCACTTCCCCCCTCAGCAACTCTCTGGCATATGAAGGCCTCAACCCGTTAAGGGCTGATATTCTCCTCCTTCAAGAGACAAATTGCAAACCAACTACCGTCTATTCTCGATGGCGCCAGTGGAACTTTGTGTTTCATCACGCCTATGGACTAACATCTCATAGCGGTCTTGCCATCGGCATTAGTCATACTCTCAATTCTATTATCACATCCCTCTCTGTGCGAAATATTCGTCGATATCTCTTACAGCATGCGTCCTTTACCATCGCGTCTTTCAGACATCATTTATTCAATATCTATATTCCCAGCACTGCAACACATTTATCAATTCTCTTCACGCGTCTTCGCAGAGCACTCGACCGTATCCCACCGCCATACCATGTTCTCGTTAGTGGGGATTTCAACTGTACCTTGGATCCTCTTCTGGATAGGTCTTCTACAAATAGAGAGCGCCGCCATGCCCTGGCGAACCTGCTCCAGACAGTTGTCACAAACAACGCTCTTCATGATGTATATCGGCATATTCATCCAGGGTCGACTAATTGCACTTGGCGCTCCTCTCATGCGCAAAACCCTTTCTTAGCCCGCCTTGACAGGTTTTATGCCTCCAGTACTCTACTTCCTGCCGTGACAGAATCGAGTGTGCATCCCACGGCCTCATCTGACCACTGCGCCATTGCCATCATAGTCCATACTGGACCTTTCAAACCCAGGATAATTCGCCCGTGGACATTTGATGATGCACTTCTCTCCGACCCGGCATTCTGCTCTTCGGTCCAGTCATTCCTGATTGACAGACGACCGCAGCTTCAATCTGCACTCTGCGGATTAAATTCTTGGTTGGAGATCAAGCAACAGCTCGTTCTGCATGTCCGAAACTACTCTTTCCAATTAAAGACACTACAGAACATGCGCCTAGACTATGTTCGTTCAATGCTATCCATGCTCAGTCTCAGTGATCCTCTCTTCTCCTCCTTTCAAGAAGAGCTTCGATCTCTTCCCACTCCTCTGGCGCAACAGGCTCTCCGCCGACTTCGTATGCAACACCTGACGCCGGATGCTCATGATGTATATCGGCATATTCATCCATGGTCGAATAATTACACTTGGCGCTCCTCTCATGCGCAAAATCCTTTCTTAGCCCGCCCTGACAGGTTTTATGCCTCCAGTACTCTACTTCCTGCCATGACAGAATCGACTGTGCATCCCACGGCCTCATCTGACCACTGCGCCATTGCCATCATAGTCCATACTGGACCTTTCAAACCCAGGATAATTTGCCCATGGACATTTGATGATGCACTTCTCTCCGACCCGGCATTCTGCTCTTCGGTCCAGTCATTCCTGATTGACAGACGACCGCAGCTTCAATCTGCACTCTGCGGATTAAATTCTTGGTTGGAGATCAAGCAACAGCTCGTTCTGCATGTCCGAAACTACTCTTTCCAATTAAAGACACTACAGAACATGCGCCTAGACTATGTTCGTTCAATGCTATCCATGCTCAGTCTCAGTGATCCTCTCTTCTCCTCCTTTCAAGAAGAGCTTCGATCTCTTCTCACTCCTCTGGCGCAACAGGCTCTCCACCGACTTCGTATGCAACACCTGACGCCGGATCCTCACAACTATGAGTTCCTGACGTCGGTGGAAAACACCCGTCGAGCTTCGTCCATACTTCATCATCTACGCCTTTCTTCTGGAGAGGTTTCAGATGAGCCGATTGCGCTTTGTTCCCATGTCCGTCAGTACTTTTCCATGAAGTTCCGTGAACCTCCTCAACCATCCTCTGCAGCAATGGATTCTCTCCTTACTAATCTACCTCAGGTTCCCCTTATCTCGCTTCTTCTCTACTCCTTTCCCCCACGCCCTCTGAACTAAACACTACATTATTTTCTTTGAATTCTAGTGCCGCTCCGGGTCCGGACGGCCTAACCTTTAGCTTTTATAAAACTTTTCTGCCTCTCCTTCTTCCGTTTCTCCTATCCGCTTACTCTGCTGCCTTTACTTACTCTCCTCTCCCGAGGGGATTCACAAATGCATACGTTGTCCTTTTCCCCAAGAAAGGTGATCTCCTTGACTTGGTGAACTGGCGCCCAATTTCCCTACTGAATCTCGACTACAAACTTTATACCAAGCTTCTTTCACAACGACTAAATCCCATTCTCACTTACATCCTCTCCCCTAACCAGACTTACACAGTTCCCGGCAGTTCCCTATATCACAACATTCATCTCCTGACTGATCTAATTCACCTTGCGCGCTCCCGCTCTGAACCCCTCGCCCTCCTCTCTTTAGATCAAAAGTCCGTCTTTGATAATATCTCCCACACTTATCTCTCCGCCACACTTCTCCGATTTGGATTTCCATCTCCGTTTATTTCTCTCCTCACCTCCCTCTACCAGGACGCCAGTTTCCAGGTCAAGTTGCCCACCTTTCTTACAGCACCAATCCTCTTCCGCCGTGGAGTGAGGCAAGGCTGCCCACTCTCCGGTAAACTTTTCGCTATAGCCTAAGAACCTTTTCTCCGCTCCGTTCAACGCTCCTTTCAAGCCACCCTGCCGCGACTCATCGCCCGCACGAGACACCATGTCACCAATTCCGTGGCGTATGCAGACGACGTTACCTTCTGTATACGCCTGGATTCACAGTTCTCTTTGCTCCAAAGTCTTTTCGCCGATTACGCCTCCTGCTCCGGAGCTGCGATTAATACAACCAAAAGCACAGGCCAGTGGTGCGGCTCATGGGTTGACCGCTTGGATTCCCCATGGGGAGCGCACAGGTCTTCAGCCTCTCAACGTTTCCTTGGCGTACATCTTGGCGTTCCAGGTGAAGCTTCCAGCACAACGTGGAATACCATCCAGAGACGTCTTCATCGGTCAACTGCGTTTTGGCGAAAAGCGCAGTTCTGCACCTCATATTTTCAACGTGCACGTCTTGAGCAAACCTATTTTCTCTCCATGGGCACACATTCCTGGCTTGCTACTAAATCCCCACTTCTTCGTCTCAATGATATCACTCGCTGCTTCACCTCAGTTATCTGGACCGGACACCACTGGCTCAGTGCCTCCAAGCTCAGCCTTCCTCCTGACCAAGGTGGCATTGGCGTAATTGATACACGACTGTACTATCAAGCTCTCCGGATTACTTCGTTCCTCCGTCTTCATTCCTCACCTGTTGCCGACGCCGTTACCGCAAAGAATGTCATCACCTCTTCGAGCAACACTAATTTCACTTTCACTTCTTTCATTCTAATGGATCTCTGTACTACCACTCACTCTCGCCTTCCTCCTGCCTTACGGGAGACTCTTACCTTTCTCCGCTCTCTCCCGCTCATTCGATCCCCACCCGATTCCACCACTGAACTCCTTGCCGAACCCCTGTTCTTCTCCTCTCTTCTTCACCCCTCATCTTTCATGCTTCGCCTATCCTTCTTGGCTCCGAGTCGGAGTTGTAACCGTCGAAGATCTTGTAACCTCAGATCTGTCCTGGCGACGCTACGCCAGCCTCCCACCCACCGTTCTACTTTCACCCTCCTCTCGCTCTGTCTATGACTCCCTACTCTCTACCATCATTGCTAAGTTTCCTCATCTCGCACCCACCACCGGCCTGACCTTTGTTCCTTCCGCCTCCCTCCCCCTTCCTTTCTTTCTTTCAGTCGGCAGATCTACACTTCCACTATCCTCTCTTTCAACCTCAGTTCTCTATCGGTTACTTTTAAAATTCCACTCTCATTCTCCCCTTCACATCCCTGATGTCTCCCAATCTTCTCTCACCGCTGTCTGGTCTGCCACCCTTTCTCCTCTTTCAGCTCCTCTTGAAATAAACACTCACTGGCTTTTTCTCCACCGCCGTCTTCCCGTTCCATCCATCCTCCACCGCATGACAATTATTGACTCACCTCTTTGCCCCTTCTGTGCTCAAGAAGCTGATGTATCTCACGTTTATCTACATTGTGTCATCCTCCTTCCACTACTCCACCTTGCATTTTCCATTGCTTAACGTTCAGCCACAACTGATCTTCCTTTCGATGCCTATAAGACACTCCTCCTGCAGGTCTCTCCGCCAGTCAAGCTTCCACCCATCTGCTCATATATTTTCATCCCGGTGAAACACGTCATTTACGTATTTCATCAGCGCTGCCGAGATATCTCATCTCCTTATATCATCCACCAAGCTTCTGTGGAACCACTGTGCCACTTTCGAGAGCGTCTCCTCTCAAGACTTCGTCTAGAGAACCTTGTGGCCGTTGCCCAACAGAGAGAACAACATTTCCGTTCCACCTGGTCTCCGGCCGCTTCCTGGTTCGCCGGCATGATAGCGACGTTGCAACTGACTGTCGGTAGTTTATAACTTCGTTGCTCCTAGCTCTGTTGAACTTCAGTTCAACGTGCATGCTCACCATTAGTTTTCGGAATCAAACTTCTACATAAAGCTTATATCTTCTTACAAATGTGAATATATTATGCACCATACTGTACAAATGTATATAGTCTTACTTGTTTTCTCTTTGATTATCATTTTTTCTACCAGTACTAAGACATCGTAATTCCGTTTGCCTTAGGTTTCACATTGTCTACTTTGTCATCTACAGTTCTCCTTTTGTACAGTGCTTCATTATAATATTCTCGTTCTGTTATTTGTCAGCACTATAATATACTTATGCTTCGAGACGAAATGTTTCGACAATCTCTCTCACTGTTCTTGTGCAAAATGTCTGCACCTCTTACCACGAGGCTCCTTTGTGAATCAAGACATCGTGCTGTATATAATGTACATAGAATTTTAGAGTTTGTATATTTTACCGTACAATAGGACGTCCATGTTTGCCTCCTGAACCCAACCTTGTTAATAAAATTGTGTTGAACTGAAGAAGCGTATATGCTCCAGCTTTGTCCGTCCGTCCGTCCGTCAGCCTGTCCTCACGATAACTGGCGTAAAAAAGGTTCGATTTCGATGAAATTTTAGTATGTGGTAGGGGACCACCGGGGGACGAACCCTATTGAAAAGGGGACAAATGGGGTCAAAGGTCACGACGTAGGAGCGGAATCATTCCATTGCCCTTATGTGTCATAACTTGCGTAAATATGGTTGGATTTCAATGAAAGTTTACTATGTGGTAGGAGGCCGCCTGGGGACGAACCCTATTCAAAATGGGTGAAGTGGGGTCAAAGGTCAGGACAAAAGATTGGCATGCATTTCATTGCCCTTATGCGTCAAAACGTGCGTAAAAATGGTTCGATTTCAATGAAATTTCAGTATGTAGTAGGGGACCACCTGGGTTGGAGGTTTAACGACCACCGTGAGCAACTCAATGGGCTATAAGCAGTCGCCCGTCCCTAATTTAGGGTCACTGGTTCCAGGGAAGGGAGAGAGCCAGTGCCGTAAGACAAACACAACATCCATGCCTGACCGGGATTCGAACCCGGACCCCTTACGGACGAATGATCAGAGGCCAGCGCCTTAGACCACTGCGCCACCGGGGCGGCAGGGGACCACCTGGAGACGAAGCCTATTGAAAATGAACGAAATGTGGTCAAAGGTCAGGACATAGGATTGCGATCCATTTCATTGCCCTTATCCCATATTATTAAGGTGGACGTCAAGTAATTTTGCTTCCTATACTTCCAATGGGAAAACTTTTGTAAACATTTCCTTTACAATTAATGTGTTCCCAAGGATGAAAATTTGAACATTGATAAAAATAACTTCACATTATAACTTGGAAAACTTAATATTTTCTAAAACATAACCATAATTATATTAAAAATCAATCACTTTTCCTTTGGTGGTGTTGAATACAGAGAAAAGAGGCGCGACCTGTACTTTGATGACGCCAGTGGACAAAAAAATGTTGGATTGCATAACTACGGTTATGGTTTAGAAATATTAAGTATTCCAAGTTATGAAATGAAGCTATTTTAATAGATGTTCAAATTTTCATCCTTGTGAACGCAATAATTGCCCAGAAAAAAGATGGCGCGACCTGTATTTTCATGACGTCAGTAGACAAACAAATACTGAATTGCATAAATATGGTTATGTTTTAGAAAATAATAAGTATTGCAAGTTGTAAAATGAAGATATTTTAATCGATGTTCAAATTTTCATCCTTGAGAACGCATTAATTGTGAAGAAAATGTGTACAGAAGTTTTTCCTTTGGAAGTATAGGAAGCAAAATTACTTGACGTCCACCTTAAAGTAGCAATTCTTGTATGTATGTATGTACATATTATTTTGAAAACTGATCTAAGAATTTTGATGAAAGTCGTTAACCTACCGTTTTCTGGTACTAGAAATCGAATTAGCTTGATCTCGACTTTAGGAGAATTCGTTTAGTGGGTTAAATAACCACCCCGAATTACAACGTTTTTAGTGATGGCGTTGTTCCATTAATGTCCCCAATGCTTAGAAATCTTATGACGTCATAATCTCGAGTTTGAGAATGTTGGAGCGCGGTCACGCCAACTGTCTCATTACGTCACGCATTGTGTGTGGATCCTATTAAAGTTTTATGACGTCACACTTGCGGCAAGCAGATGGTCGCCATTTCTATCTGCCTCATTACGTCACGCGTTCTGTGCGTATGTCGTTCCGCAGGATAACTCGCGTAACAATCGTTCGATTTGAATGAAATTTTAGTATCTGGTAGGGGATCACCTAGGAAGGAACCCTAATTAAAGCGAACGAAATGGGATCAAAGTTCAGTACATAGGAGCGGGATTCATTCCACTGCTGTTATGCGTCATAACTAACGTAAAAAGGGTTCGATTTCGATGAACTTTTAGTATGTGGTAGAGGACCACCTGGCGACAAGCCTTATTGAAAATGGGAGAAATGGGGTCAAAGTCCAGGACATAGAAGCGGAATCACTTCCATCGCCATTATGCGTCATAACGTATGTAAAAATGCTTCGATTTAGATGAAATGTTAGTATGTTATAGGGTCTTGCCTTGGGACGAATTCTATTGAAAATGGGCGAAATGGATTCAAATGTTAGGACACAGGAGCGGGATCTACTCCATAGCCCTTATGTATCATAACGTACGTAAAAATGCTTTGATTGGGACAAAACTTCATCATGTTATTTCGGAGGTATACCAAACCGGTTCTGTTGAATATCATGGAAATGGGATCAAAGTTCAGGGCACAGGACCGAGATTTATTCCACAGACATTATTCTCATAACTTGAGTAATAACTTGAGTAATGATTTCTGGTATGTTGGAAAGCGTATTATAATCAATGAATTCATGATTTTACTAACTTGTTTAATCTCCATATTGCATTTCGACCTCGAAATGGAGAGCATTTTTAAAAATTCGGACAGAAACTCTGCTTGCAATTTACTTTGACAATATCTTCGGTTTTCATTTGAGTAGCCACGTCTTTTTTTTTTTCTTGTTTTAAACATTTGATTTTTTGGGAATAGGTGATAAATAATACCAGTTCCTTCTATGTTCTTATTTTGCGATGCGCACAGAGCACACAATTAGGCATCGTTCTTACGAAATAATCCCACAGGATGTTGGAATTGTGAAGTTTTCTAGGCCGCCCCGGTGGCGCAGTGATCTAAGCGATGGCCTCTGATCATTCGTCCAAAAAGGGTCCGGGTTCGAATCCCGGTGAGGCATGGATGTTGCGTTTGTCTTACGGCACTGGTTCTCTCCCTTACCTGCAACCAGTGACCCTAAATTAGGGACGGGCGACTGCTTATAGCCCATTGAGTTGCTCACGGTGGTCGTTAAACCTCCAAACCTCCAATCGAAAAAAAAAGTTTTCTAGCAAACAAAAACAGCAAAATAGAACGATTTCGTTTTGCTACCACAAAAGTTAAAACGCTTCTCTTGTTACCACAATAATCTTTATCATATATCAATAAAAATAGGACTCTCGACCACAGTCAACATTGATCAAATCCCACTAAATAAACGAAAGACAAATAGTAACCGCATGTAAAGAAACCATTGAAGCAAATAACCTGCCTCCACAACTACGTCATGCGCGAATTTACCCAAAATGACTTCACTGCTGCGCATTGAAATGGACCGTCTCTGGGTTTTGAAGTAATTCCAACCCATACATTGTTTTTGTTTAAATTATTTCGAGTTTTTTTTTAACAAAAAATATATTTTCACTAAATTAAGAAATATATATACTTCATTTTTCTTTTATAATTACTGTTAACTACAAACTTCTTTAATTACAATATGTATTGTTTGAAAGGGATTTAACGCTTTGGATTCTGTTTCATTGCAGTAAAAAATATGACTGTCTAATAAATATTTCAGATTACTTAGTGCTGAAGAAAGCTTCTTTTTCGCAAGTGTAAAATTATGAACAACTGTGACCTAATTGAACAAAGAACACCAACATATTTTAAAGAAATATTATCATGTGTTACATGAGCGGGATTTGGAAATGCCGCATATACTATATTCCAAAAATTACATAATTTGTTTATGCATAGGTCAGGGTTCAGTAGAAAAAGTGATCTTTCAGGCAAACAGGAATAATGCTGAGATCAAAGATGAAGTAGCAGATGTAAAAAAGATAATTTCATAAAGAAATGTTTTTCCATTATTCTTGCAAGACAATTAATCTCCCATATTACCGTTTGGTGACCATTTCATATCTGAACAGACCTCTTGAAATTCTCGGAGTGTATACTTGTACACGAAATTCTAAACCATTAGCAAATGAGGTGAATGACAGCCATATTTATTACAGAGACATTTCAAAAATCAGTCATCGAAATTTAACCAAATTAGAATCAGGTTATAATTGCATTTATTACTCCATACATTATTTTATGCGCTGATTTCGCTTTTCTCCTCGTTCCTGGCGTCTTTACAAGGTCAAATACAAAATGATTTACACTTAGCTAAAACTGTGAAGAAATAACGAAAAAAAGTTATTAATACTTTCATTCTGTCTCCTGGAATTTATAATAAAGGTTATTAAATCTTTTTCAAGTCTTGGTATTTTTAGTAAATATTTTTATTCCCAAACATTGCACTGGTAATGTAATGAAAAATAATGCGTGGGAATAGATAAAATATTTTACTGAATCAAGTGGGCATATAAGGCGAGAAACATCGGAGAACAAACACACTTCAACCATTGCTGGAAGAACAAAAGCTGGTGGGGCAGCGTCTTGGTCTTGGGAATGTTTTCGTGGCATTCTCTGAGTCCACTCATACCTGTGGGAAACACTATGGTCCGAATTCGTTATGAAATCATACTTGCAGACCACGTAAAACCATATAGGCTAATTGTCTACCCTCGGGCAGATGGAATCTTCCAGTACGACGATGCGATATATCACACAGCTAGAAATGTCCGAGAGTTGTTGGAAGAGCACAATAAAGATTTCAAAGTTTTCCCTGGCCTACTTATTCCCCAGATTTAAACCCAATTGAGCACCTGTGGGAAAACCTCGATCGTGTTGTTCGCTCTATGTATCCTTCAGCAGCTGTCAACGCATTGTAGTCAGCATGGATCCACATATCTGTTAACACCTTCCAGCACCTTATTGAGTCACTCCCAGCCCCGTCTAGATGCTGCCCGCGCTGAACACGTCGGTTACTCTGGATATTAGCCTGGTGGTCACAATAATGTCGCTTGACCGTATATACACTGAGTGCCCACTTTATTATGACCACCTGACAGTTTTAAGCAAATGAGCTATGGCTGCACGCTGTTGCCGCCAGAGGGCGAGGCTAGTATAAAAAGGGAAAATCTTAGTGCTTGCGACAGAAGTAAGAGTGATTTTTGGGTAAGGAGATGCGTAAAAAATGCGATTTGACAGACTTTCAACGTGGGATGATTGTAGGAGCTCGGAGTCATGGAGCGAGTATCACCGAAACCGCCGCATTCGTGAAATGTTCCACAGCAGCTGTTGTTAAAGTGTTTAAAGACTGAGCTGTCAGTCGAAAAACTAGGTCTCTACGTGCACCGTGTGGTCGACATCGACTAGTGACTCCTCGAGTGGAACGGAGAGTTTCCAGATTGGAAACAGACAACAGAAGAGCAACAGTACAGCAAATTAAAGACCATCTTAATCAAGGATCCGCTCAAACAATCTCTGCACGCACTGTTCGCCGTGCACTGCATTGGATGGGATATGGCAGCCAAAGGCCTGTTCGAACACCTTTGCTGTCTGCAGTTAACAAGGGAAAACGTCTCCAGTTCGCACAGGAGCACAAAAATTGGACAGTCTATAATTAGAAAGAAATTATGTGGTCCGATATATCACGTTTTGAGTTGCACCATGCCGATGGCCGAGTGAGAATTTGGCGGAACAAACACGAAAGCATGGACACCAAATGCATTGCTGCAACCCTTCAAGCTAGTGTAGCCAACATTATGGTTCGGGGAAAGTTTTCCTAACATGCTTTGGGCCCTTTAATTCGTGTTGATCCACGTCTGACTGGCACACCATATCTAAATATCGTTGCGGACCAAGCGCATCCTGTCATGTGGATGGTTTATCCCAATGGCGATGGCTATTTTCAACAAGATAATGCGTCCTGCCATAGTGCTCGTATTGTACAGGATTGGTTTCAGGAACATGCCGGTGAGTTTACTTTGCTTAGGTGACCCCCACAATCTCCAACTCTCAATCCCATTGAGAATTTTTGGGATGAAGTTGAACGAACCATCAGACAGCTGGATCTATTGCCCTGCAATCTTACACTCCTGGAAAGTTCTATTCATCAAGCATGGTCTCAGATTCCACAAACCACCTATCAACATCTGGTGGAGTACATGCCACGAAGAATCGACGCAGTAGTAAAGCCAAAAGGTGGCCTAACGAAGTACTGAGAGGGTGGTCATAATAAAGTGCCCACTCAGTGTATACGTTGAACTTGAGAGTTCTTTAAAACGGTATATTAGGAAGAGAAACGATAATAAGCGAATGTAACTGCGAACTGTTTAATCGTGTGGTGAAATACAATCACATATAAATGTCCTCCTCAGATATAAAAAAATCACATTTTTTACCATCTACGTTGCTGGCACGACAACTTCATCAAGCGTCTATTAAAATATAAATTTACTTCGAGTTTATTTTACTTTATTTTACTGAGAACGTTAGCTCAAATACAATACGTTTCTAAGATACGACTGCTTCCTAATACATTAACTTTGCTCCAATGTTTCAAAAGAAAAAAGAAGGATCTTCATTGTTTAACCTCAAAATTAAAAGTTTCAGGATTAATCAATGATTTTCTTTTGATGGACTGTGAATGTGACAATTTACAAGTAATACTTTCCGTTTGTAAAAAATAATTTTTAGAATCATGTTTTTTGTTGTTACAAAATTTTTAAACATGATTTTAGTTTTCTCTATATTTATATTTGGACCAACTTTTCTGCTTTCATGATACAGATCTTCTTTCATTACATTTAGTACTTCTGGAGTGTTTGAAAAATAATAATATCATTTGCATATCTTAGATGTGCTGTGTTTTCGTTAATAATGTTTACAATTGTACTAGCAGACTACCACTTGAAAACGATGTCCGACAAGGAGACTCTCTGTCACCCAAAATCTTTACTGAAGTTTTTCAATAAATATTTAATAATATAAACTGGACAAATCTTGGTTTAAAAATTAATAACGAAATATTAACACACCTAAGATATGCTGATGATATTATCATTTTTGCAAACACTCAAGAAAACCTAAATGTAATGATAATAGATCTGCATCATGAAAGCAGAAAATTTGGTGTAAATATAAAGTGTAAATATAAATATAGAGAAAACTAAAGTCATGTTTAATAATTTGGTAACACCAAAAAACACAATTCTAAAAAACTATTTCTTGGAAACGTTCTCCTCATACACATAATAGGGTCATCCCATTGATCTAAATAATGGACTCCCAAAGAAATTAAGTAGAAGAGTTCAATTGGCCTGGAGTGCATTTGGCAAATTGAAAAACGTTTTTCAAAACAGCGATGTTTTCCTCTGTTTACAAAGGAAGACATTCAACCAATGTATACTTCCAGTCATTACATATGATTGCGAATCCTGGACTATAACGAAAGAACTGACAAATAAACTTGCAACGACTCAAAGAAAATCGGAGAGGTTGCTGCTGGGCATCACATTAAAAGATAAAGAAGAAGCCAAACTCGTATCGTAGACATCAATCTTTACCAAAAGCGACTAAAATAAAAATGGGCCGGACATCTATACAAAAGATAGGACAGCCGGTGGACCACCATACTAACAAAATTGATTCTAAAATTAGGGAAACGAGGGAGAGGACGTCCTGAAAGAAGGGAGTGATAAACTGTCAAAATTTGTGGGACAATATTGTTCAACCAAAGCCAAGAACAGAAAAAAAATGAAAAGAACTGGAAAAGGCCTTCGTCCAGTAGTGGTCAAGGAAGGGCTGAGAAGAAGAAGAAGAAGACAAGGAATTATGGTTATACAATATTGTTGTCGTATATAACTACTTTCATCAAAAATTATTAAAATTTGAATTTAGGAATTTGAACAGCCACGTGTTTATTATTCTTATAATGAAATATAAATATATATACACTGGTGTGCAAAAATTAAGGACGAAGAGGAGAAATTAGTATAACAACGGAACGAGCCGGCAGAACGGACCGAAAGACCACTCATTAGACAGACTAGAGTCCGGTACGGTAGGGCATGCGCATGTATGCAGCATGACGTGCGGGGGCGTGTCGGAAGGGTATAAAGCACACCGCCAGGGTACGCCCAGCAATCCGGTGAAAGCTATTGCACGGTGTACATCGGTTTGAACGAAGTCGAGTTGCTGCCACCGTGTGATATCGCCAGCAGGCAATCCAGTAGACATCTGGATGACTTTGCCCGAGGTCGCGTCATTGGGAAGTTGGATAAATGTCGAAGTGGAACTAGTGTGGCCGAGGAGTTCTGGATCGCTCACAGCATCGTTTCACGAGCTTGGAGAGCATTTTAAACAACAAGAACAGCTGTTTGAAAGTTTAGCTGTGGTCGTCCACGAGCATCCACTGCGGCGGACGACCGGTATATTGTCCTATAGGCGAGAAGAGACAGACGGCAGACAGCGGGAGAAATAGCAAGGCACATGCAACAGACAACTGGACGTCCGTTTTCGTGTTTTACCGTGGCTAAGAGGCTGAGCAAAGGTGGTATATTTGCAGGACGATCAGTACGGTGTGTGCCATTAACGCCTGCTCATCGGAGACGGCAGTTTCTGTGGTGCCAGGAACACAAAAACTGGCCACATCATCAATGGGGTCGAGTTCTCTTTAGGGATAAGAGCCGATTTTGTCTGACGAGCGATTCTGGACGTATACACATCTGTAGAAAGCCGAGAACACTTAATCACACCTCCATCATCATCGAAAGGGACTGGTTTGGAGGTGGCCGAGATCTCGTTTAGGTCGGTATCATGCTTGGTAGCCGTACTGACCTCCACATCTTCCAAGAAGGTTCAGTCACTGGTGTCCGCTATTGTACCGAGGTTCTCCTGCCTCACGTGCGTCTGTTTGCAGATGCTGTTGGTCCTGAGTTCCTCTTTATGGACGACAACGATACACCTCATCTTACAGTGGCTGCCGTACAGCCGTTGGAGGATGAAGATATTCAACGCATGGATTGGCCCGCAAAGTCCCCTGACCTGAATTCAATCGAACACGTGTGGGACCTTCTCGAGAGACGCTTGGTAGCACGTCAATAGCCGCCAGCAACGATTCCGCAGCGATTTGCGCTACAAGAGGAATGAGCTGCGATGCTTCAACAGCTCCTTGATAACCTCGTCCTCAGCATGGACAGACGTTGTAAATCCTGCAACGCAGTCAGGGGTGATCGTATCCCCTACTAAAGACAGGATTTTTCTTGGCTGCTGCCTGTCACATGGACCTTTCTGTCTTCTGTCCAATTGTGCTCGAAGCTACTTTTTCAATAAAGTGCCTTTGTGTCCTTTGGATTCCTTGTTTGGACCGTTTTTCTCACTTGTCCCATAATCTTATATCTTGGGGATCTTATGGTATGATTTGAGTCGATGTGGAGCACTTCTGCGCGACGTTACATTCGAAAAACCGTCTCGTCCTTAATATTTGCACTACAGTGTATATACAATGCATAAGGGAAAATTCCTAGTAAAACTTTATTAATTCAACAACTCAAATACCCTCTAAGTCGGGCGTTTATCATCACATATATCTTAAATTATAGGTTGCAGATATCGTTTTCCGTTTGCTCCGTCTGTGGCACAATGGAAATAAATATCTTGACTTCCGGCAGACACATCGTATTCTTATAGAAGAGAATAGGAATGCTTTTCACAGTTAAAAGTTTATTTAACGTCGACTATACTTTCTCTTAGCGTTTGGTTCGGCATCAGCAGGACGAATGGAACGTAAATATTCAAATCATTTTGACATCATCAGAGTTCTGATCATCACGGATTTTGGTGAGATGTTTCCAGGCGTTTGAAAGAAATGGAGTAAACGTCATGTCGTTGACAGACCGTGCAGAATTGCGATATATGTGGAAAGCTTCTAATATACTAAGCTTGGTAGTCAAATCACGTTTCAATAAGTATCGTGCAATCAAGTTTACCAATGAGCATAGCGTTTTCAAACAAAATATATGATTATTTTCCTGCTAATGTTGGGCTGTAGACGACTTGTTTAGTTCACAGTTCCATACGTAAGTCAGTTCATAGATCCATACGTAAGTTTACACATGGAAACATTAATACCTGCTGGTCGGACTTATGTATTAAAGTCCACATTCACAGGCATATATATACACGGCATTCCCATCGTGTATTAAAAAATCTTTTCATTCGTATCAAGTATTGAGCACCTTACCTACACTCAGAAATATCTAACATATTTGTCACATTTAAATTGATGGTCAGAGTCAAATGTTCACGATATCATGCAAGAGCATGCATTATGTATTACTAGCAATTCCGGTACTATATTTCGAAGTTAACATAACCAGCGTATTTAGAGTAAATTTTATATTTTTCTTTTTAAAATAGATCAGATTCTCCTGCATTCCTACTATATCATCAGCTACATATGTTTCACATTTCGGTCAGTGCCGAATATCAGGTTCGTTGTTCTTAACACAAAAAATACTTTTTGGAGTGGAATGTATGCCAAGGTGGACGATGAGAAGTGCACAACCATACATTTTAAA
This sequence comes from Macrothele yani, assembly GCA_039090855.1. Taxonomy (NCBI): domain Eukaryota; kingdom Metazoa; phylum Arthropoda; class Arachnida; order Araneae; family Macrothelidae; genus Macrothele; species Macrothele yani. Next base: position 110,888,171 of record CM077015.1, on the reverse strand, counting down.
AAATTGTTATACCTGAAATATCCACTGAATGATCAACGACCACTTACCAATTTTTTAGCTCCTCTTTTTTGCCCTCAGTACAGCAGCTGTACGATTTGGCATCGATTCAAAGAGGTGGCAGAAGCAGTTGAGGCGTACGGCCAATCAAGCTCTGTGTAATGCGGCCTCAAGGCAGCTTAGTCTTTTAAACGAGCATCGAAGTTGTATTTAAATTGTTTTAAAGCATCACAATTTGAATCGTGCAAAGACGGCAATGCTTTATATTAAGTGACTTATGTAGCACGAATTTAATGAATCAAAATGTTTGCCTACCATTTAGTCCGTTGAGTGTATTATTATTTGATTAAAACGACGCAGTCTGTTTATGAAGAAAAAGTCCATTTACTTGTTTCTTGTCGCCCTCCTGGCGTAATGGTCTAAGTGCTGGCTTTCCGATAGTTCACTCAAGATGTGTACCGTTCCGAATCCCGTTGCAGCATTGATGTTGCATGTGCATTACGGAACTCGCTCTCTGCCTTCTTTTGAACTAGTGGTCCTAAATTATGGAAGGAAGGCTGCTTATATCTAACACCCTTCTATTTGCTCACGGTGTTCTTTAAATCCCCAAACGAACACTTGCTACTTCATTTGAGAAATATCAAAATGACTTTACCCTGTGTCCCAACACTTCATATTTGCCTGTGTTCTATTGTCTCTGCAAAACCAGACACAATGGAAAAATACTTTTTAGATGATACCTCATTTTCAAGTGGAATCATTTACCTTTTACTTAAACTGCGGTCACTATGGACCGTGCGTTCTGTCCCTTAATTTTTAATTGTAGTACATGGGCTGCATCGACACTCCTTTCATACCGTCATTCTCGTTTTTTATCAGAATCCATCAGGAGATGATTTTTACACAGCACAACTGCGTAAGCGTTTCAACACACCTTATATCTAAAACGTTGTTTTTTCTTCTTTCTTTTTCTTACATATTGTAATATGCATAAGTTTCAGATATTGTTTTATAAACAGTATTTCGTAACTATGATCATACTGATAATCACTGCGAAAAACTTGACATATGATAGCGTTAAGTTGCTACAGTGCAGTAGCAACTTAACGCTATCAGTGCAGTGTGCTTGCACCTATGAGCCATTACATTAGGACCACCTACTTAATAAGCAGTAGAATCACCCTTAGCCCTCAGAACAGCTGCCACTCGGCAAGGCATCGATTCGATGAGGTGGCGATAGGTATCCTAGGGTATCTGGTATCATAATGTCAACAGCAGGTCTTAAAGTTACCGTAAATTTTGGGGTCAGGGTTATTTACCGCGAGCGCGCTTTTCAAAGTTGTTCGATTGGGTTCATATCAGGTGAATCTGGAGCCCAGGGCATTAACAGAAAGTCACCAGCATGGTCCTTAAACAACTCCTTGACTGTTCCGATAGTGTGGCATGGCGTATTATCCCGTTGGTAATGGCCGTCAAAAACAGGGAACGCAGTTGCCATGAATGGAATAACTGGGTGCCCAACGATGTTCAGATACCTGACAGCTGTCAGGAATTGTGTGATTGGGATAATGCGGCCTAACTTTTCCCAGGAAAATATCGCCCACAACATAACACCTCTGCCGCCGGCCTGTGTCCCCCCAACAGTACATCCCAGTGTCATAGTCTCCGTTGGTAATCGGCGTATCCGCGCTTGGCCGTCGACGTGATGCACTAGAAATCTGCATTCGTCAGATCAGGCCACTTTTTTCCAATCATCCACGGTCCAATCTCGATGACCTTGGGCCCATTTCGTGCGCTGTTGGTGATGACGTGCAGTAAGCATGGGGACTCGGCCAAGTCTTCGGCTACGCAGGCCTAAGCGCAGAAGTCTACCACGAACTGCGTTCTGTGACACATTGCACTGTTAACTACTGCTGTAGCTGCTGGTGATTTTTCGCACTCTGGCCCTGCGGTCGCTGTGAACAACGCTGGACACTCTCCGCTCCCCTCTCGGATCAATGAGCTTCGGACGACCCACGGTTGGACGACGTTTCGTCATTTGGTAATCTGTGCACCATTTTCGATACGTACTAACTATAGAAGCACGTGAACAACTCACCAGCCGCGCCGTTTCTGAGATCGTAGTTCCGAAGCGCCGTACCATCACAATTTGGTTTTTATTAAACTCCGATAAAATGGCAGCTTTTCCCATTCTGACTCAGAACACACTACTAACTGAAAGGCGGTCCTCTGGTTGTATACATACTGTATTGTGAATTTCAGCTGGGCCAGAATTCGGTCTGCTGGAGCACTCAATTCTCCAGGCAGAGGGTTTTCATAATGTAATGGCTCCTCGGTGTAGGTCTAGCACTGTTCTTCATATTTAAAAAACAAGGACACACAATATAGCAGATCCATTGCTCCACAGAAGTAGCATCAAGTATATAGTACACTTCAGAAAGTGACCAGCGTTATAAATAAATAATGGAGTTTACAAATTTGCAGAACTTTCATGAACAGAAATCACTAATTATGCAGCCATCTTACTAATACATTGAGTGGAATGTGGACAGGTCATATACAATTTAAATTTATACGAAACCCAGTGCACACCTATCATTTGTTAATAGGAAGAATGCTTGCGGCTGAGTAAAGTATATTGAAAATTGGAATATTTTTATACATCTAGAAGTCAAAATGCTTAACAGGGAAGCGAATTCTTATTCGCTTTTTCTTAGTTAAAAAACAAGGCTATTGTGCACAAAGTTCTATTTAAATTTAGTTCATATGAAATATTTTTGTGATAAATTACAGTAATTTTGCAAGGTTTTAGAAAATTTCTGGTGTATATAAAGGTAAATCTAAGAAATCACGCTGTAAAAGGGACTTATTTGTAAAATATTACGAAGGACTATTTTTATGTACATTACTAGGGGCTGCGCCTCTAGGCTCCATACGCTCGTTTCCAGCGTAGGCTTCTGCCCTGCAGCCCGATCTCCAAGTATATCACATGAAATAAAAACTGGAAAATTCATATAATTTCAATTTTTATTGCATGCCCAAGCAAATAAGGCTTGTTATTCGAAAATTCAGAGTTTTTTTTTTTTTTTTACTGTCATTAATTTTTTGGATGGTCAGACTTTTGAACTTATAGCACTTACTAAATTTACCAAGAAAAACAAAAGCGGTCCAAAAAGCATTTCCGTAAACCGTAAACCGTTATGCTAAACGGTTAAGGTGGACGTCAAGTTATTTTGCTTCCTATACTTCTTATGGAAAACTTTTCTACACATTTCCTTCACAATTATTGTGTTCACAAGGATGAAACTTTGAACATCGATTAAAATAACTTCATATTATAACTTGGACAACTTAATATTTTCTGAAACATAACTATAATTATATAAAACAAGAAAGTTGAAACTGAATTTTCGGGTGTAATAAGCACGTCTTTTGAATCCGTTCTGAAGCAAATTAAATTTATCAAAGCTATTCAAAGTCAATGGAACCGGTATGGAAAACAATAGTATCTGACGGAAGAAAGAAGTTTTTCAATCGGGTTTTTAATCTCTCAGATATTGCTGTAAACGGAATCGTGAGCTCACGCCCTCTGGTTGCATACTTGTGCGTTAAGAAAAACATGAATTTATATTAGAAACCTTTCGCACCGGAAACGCTCTCGAACACAGAAAAAAAAATTCAAATCGGACTCTTAGAAACAGAGATATCGACAAAAATAAGATGTGACTTTACGTCCCCTGGTGGGGAAACCATGCATTGTTTTAGGAAGAAAGTATTCTCAAAAGAGTATTCCATATGAGCACTATCGGTCCAAGAAAAAAAAAATTAGTCGAGTTTTCAGAAGCCCAGATTTTGCTACAAATACATCAGAAGCAGAAATTAACGCTTATGCCTCCTGGTGGCCAAACCATTCTTTACCAAACATTAGAAATTATGTAAAAAAATATTTTCCATCAGGTCTTGTATGCGATACAGGAAGAATTCTTATCAGTTAACGAAATAATTTTTTTAATCGATATTTTAGAAGCTCAGATTTTATGGCAAATACATCAGAAGCAAAAATTAACACTTACGCCACCTGGTGGCTAAAGTATTCTTTACCAAAAATTTGGAATTACATGCAAAATATTTTCCATCAGGAGATGTATCCGCTGAAGAATTTTTTTTTCAAATCGGAGTTTTAGGAGAAGAGTTATCAGTAAAAATGTAATTTACTTTTACGCCCCCTAGCGGAAAATCTATGCGTAATTTGAAAAGTAACTATATCTAAAATACTCTTCGACATAAATGGAATCGAAAGATGAAATTGTTTTTTCAATCGGTTGTTTAGAAGCAAATATGTGAAATAAAACGTATATTTGAGTTATCGTAGGTACAGACGGACAGACAAACCGGTAACATAAGCTCGACCGTTTTTTACAAAAGACGTTCTAAAAATCAATACCTTTTCCTTTGGTGGTGATGGAATCAGAAAATAGATGGCGCGACCTGTACTTGATGACGTCAGTAGACAAACAAATGTTGGATTACATAAATATTAAGTATTCCAAGTCATAAAATGAAGATATTTTAATAGATGTTCACATTTTCATCCTTACGAACGCATCAATTGTCCAGAAAAAAATGGCGCGACCTCTCCTTTGATGACGTTAGTAGACAAACAAATGTTGGATTGCATAATTATGGTTATGTTTTAGAAGATATAAGTATTCCAAGTTATAAAATTAAGCTATTTTAATCGATGTTCACATTTTCATCCTTGGGAACGCATTAATTGCCCAGAAAAAAGATGCCGCGACCTGTACTTTGATGACGTCAGTAGACAAACAAACGTTGGATTGCATAATTATGGTTATGTTTTAGAAGATATTAAGTATTCCAGGTTATCAAATGGATCTATTTCAATCGATGTTCAAATTTTCATCTTTGGGAACGCATTTTTTTTGAAGAAAATATGTACAGAAGTTTTTCCATTGGAAGTATAGGAAGCAAAATTATTTGACGTCTACGTTAAACAACTGAGATAGTAGGAAGCAAACTTACTTGACTTCCACCTTAAACAACTGAGATAGCTTTACCAACAAAACATATGCATAACAAATTCTCTGCGTCACCATGGCAGCAGGTCACGAGACCAGAACTTTCCTCTGTGGTTATCATAAAGACAGCCAAGCCGTTCGTTTATTTCCTTTGCGTCTTTAAATAATGCTTAAAAATCAGAAAATGACTTTTTCTTACATTTTGTTTGTAAAAAAGGGACGATAGTTGAAGTGTATGCTGTAAAAATTGCAATGCGTAATAATTTATAATTTGCGATATATCCGTTCTTTTAGATGGATCCTATCGCGAAATAGAGAATTTTGCGAAATGTAGAAATTTAATTTCTCGTAAACTAAATCGAAATTCAAAAAAAGGGCGAAGAGGTGCAAAATTTCGGTCATGTCACTACATGCCTACAAAGTTTCGTGGTTCTGTTGCTGTTAGTGTGTCCGGAACACGACCTGATAGCACTTTTTGCTTACCTTAAATTTGAAACACAGTGGCTCTTGAAGTTTCGCTAGAATTGCAAAACGGTTTATTTCAGCGTGTTTTCCAAACAGTTCTCTACAAACGATGTAAATTTCATATTTTTGTGTTCAATATGTTTGGAGTTGCGAGCTAGGAAAGCAAGAGTGTCGCGAAATTTCTAAAACAGCGGCAGCAGTTACTCTTTTTTAGAATAGAGAGATTGATAAGGAGTTCTTGATTTTTTGGAAAGAATGACGGTTGCGTAATGTATACGAAATATTTGCCATATTTCAGTTTTCGCTTTCCTTTTTCTCTAGTATTTACACACATAATTTTTAACCTGATGAGAATAGCCATCTTTTTAAAGAATTGTAAACAGGTTTCATTTAATCGCACAAAATGTAAATACAAACGAAATCTGAGCAATTCGGCAGAGATAGACATAAAACAAGTACTCATAAGGAGGGCAGGGAATCACAAATCAGTTTGATACAGAGAGCTACAATATGATGCCAGAACAGGGCCCAAACTAACTACGTGTATCTTAAGATTTTAAACATGATTGTGCTTGAGAATTCATCTGATATCGTGTTCCGATTTAAAATAATGTATACATTAAATTGTTTTCCATTTTTAATTAATGTGAAACATCATAATTTTTCTCTAGCTCTGAACGTTGGTGTCATAAATCCTTTTTTATAAAATTCAGCAAATATTACCTACCACAATAGAGGTTTACTTATCTAATCGAATACTGAATGTGCACCAGCATTAAAATTTAACACGTTTCCTTGTTCACCACGTCCCACGTCGAAGAAAAGTAAATACATCTGAATTGGTAAACTGGAATTATAATGACAGTGTGCCGAATTTTGAATAGTGTAATTTATTAAATTAGTTAGGCTGCGAGAAACGGGGAAAGCATTCATTTTGTTTACAGATATGAAACGATTTTTTTCCTTCGCTTTAAGAAGCTGAAGAATAAAGAAAAGCAACGTCTTTGAGATACTTGAGGTTCTGGGAAACGAGAGCAGAGGAAACGATGCCCCGTGCTTCGGTCGCGCGCGCTGCGAGATCCTGCTCCGTAGAGGGGGATATCTCTTATCATGATGTTTGGTGACAGTTAAATTGTAAGCAAGGAAAATAGCGGAAAGTTATGAGATTGCACGAAGTGTGAAGGTGACAAAGCACAATCATTGAACAAGTAATATTTGTGAATTAGTGGTCTGAATCATGGAGCTCACTGAGGGCAGTAAACTTCAGAAAGCAAGAGCTGGATACTTTTAACATTTTTGCATCGTGCTGAAGGTTTTTTCCGAAATAAAAATTGGCTACTGATTGAGCACAGATTCCTAAGAAAGGGGAAGGAAAATCTATGTCAATTTGTGAATAGAAGAATAGGACAGTCTTGAACAACCCGGGGAAAGAGAAAAGGGCTTGAATCGATAGCCAAATCTGAGATGATCCGGCGATGCGTTGTTTGGCGTAAAAAAAAAAATCTGTCGTGAAAAGTCTACGGAAAAAACCTGGAGTACGCAGAACCAAGCGGTTCGTGTTAGTGCGAGAACGTGAGGTTGAAGACCCTATTTTCGTTTTCTTTAAATACACTCACGGACAATGAAATGTGCGCACCAAGAAGGAAACATTGGATTGAATTGAAATTTTATGGACGTAATGATACACATAAATGATACACATGATGGCAAAAACGGAGCCACAGGACAATTTCAGATTGATCTGTGGCACGCAGTCCGGTCATCTTCAATAGCGCGTCGCACCGCCGGTTGCGGTGATACTTTTTGCAATACGATCCGGCATCGAAGCGAACAGATGTCTGATGTTGACCTGCGGCAGACTGGCCCACGCGTGTTGGACGGTGTGCTCCAAGTCCCAGGTAGTACGGAACGTCGGCAGACGGTATTTCAACTGGTCCCACACCTGCTTCATAGGGGACATGTCGGGAGCGGGAAGGTCATGGAAGTGTCTGGACATGACGTAGGCAGTCCTGTGAAACCCGAGCCGTGTGCGGGAGGGCATTATCCTGCTAGTGTGGCGCACCTAGAATTCTGGTCAGGAATGGGAGCACATGGAGTAGTAGGACCTCATCCACATACCGCTGTCCCGTCAATGATCCACGTACCACTACTAGAGCTGATCTGCTGTCGGAGGAAATAGCCCACCAGACCATAATATCTGCAGTGGGGGAGTGTGGCGTTCGGTAGTGAGGCTAGGATTGTGCCGTTGACCCGTGAACCTACACAACCGGACGCGATGATCAGCTGTCCCCAACCTAAAGCGGCACGCATCGCTAAATACCACACTTCGTTAGTCTGTGGTGATGAACGTCACTCTGGCCTGGCACCACTGCACACGGAGCAGGCGATGTTTCGGTACTAATGGCAGCACAGGTAATGGGTATGGGATCGAAGGTTCGCTTCCACGAGGCGTCGGGAAATGGTTCGTAGGCACACAGGAGCCGCTGCATCTTCCGTTATAGTGAACCGGGTCCTCGTGGGATACGTTCTTGCCTGGAACAATATCCGCCGATCCTGTCTGCCAGTGGTCTACCTAGTCCACCCGGAACCGCTCCGCCGTGTTGTAGTGCCGCCACGTGTCCACTGCTCCGAACACAGCCGGACGGTTAGGTCAGAACGATCCACGTGGCGGTCTATTCTGCGCGCCAACCACCCTGCGGTTCTCAGCCCAATGAACAGGCCTCTCTTAAAGTCCATAAGTTGCGTAAATCCACGGCTCTGGCTTCTACCTGGCTTTCTTGTCACTTTGTATTCTTGATTGCGTCTGCCGGTTCTTTTCGCTTTCATGGCTCAACGACTAGACGCCGGTTTCTAAGGCTGCCAGTTCGTGCTTGGTGCGCAACCACAGGGTGTGCGGTCATGCGCACTCTCACCGAACGTGGATAATTTGCATACCATCATTCACTTTAGCTACTTGCAAAGTTTCGCGGTTGTAGCATGTTTTCTTCTAGGTGCGCATATTTCAGTGTCAGTGAGTGTACTAAAATGATACCCGCATCTGTTTCCGTCTGATGACGCCAGGCATATCGCACCAATAGGGCGAGACATTATGGACTGGTTTGCTGTCGGGTACAAAAGCAGCTCACCTCTCGTGAGAGTCCGTAACACCAAAACGAGTGCCATTTACGGGAATGACATTCTTCGGCCCCTCGCACCTCATTCAGTACCTGCAGGAATATCCCAGGGTCATATTACAGCAGAACACTGACACACTGTATGATGCAGCGACAACATGTGTCTTCTTCGGGAATACAACGTTCATCTTCAGCCGTCGGTGGTTAGATGACGGAATTTTTCACTCGTAGAACATCCCTTGGACATGCTCAAACGACATGTGCAGAGCTACGACCACCGCCAGCAACTCTTGATTAACTTTGGAAGCGGGTCAATACAGCCTAGATGACTATTCCACAGGACACCATTCACACATTATTTGATTCGATGCCTCGTCGCGTACAGAAGAGTATGCAGCCTAAGCTTGTCCACACCGATTATTAGATGCATTTACGTAGCTAATACATATGACACCGATATGCTACAAAAATTATCACTATTGCCTAATAAACATTACCTGTAGAAACCAAAGTTGTCGTTCGACTTCTTTCAAAACTTTTACAAATATCATTGTACCTGTACATATGACACCGATATGCTTAAAATGTGATCTGAATGAAAGATCAAAAATTTGATCTGAAAGAAAGATATAAAAATATTTCTTTCAAGTGTTCTGTTCTTTGAGAAGATGAGTATATATTGTGCCAACTATAGTTCGAAATGTCAAATACCAGAGAATATAAATCAAAAACAACAAGGCTTTATAGGAAAGTAATCCTGGTCCTTTATACAAGTGTACTCATACAATATTTAGTAAGCTCTTGCTTTGCTCGCCGCCCCGGTGGCGCAGTGGTCTAAGCGATAGCCTCTGATCATTCGTCCGAAAAGGGTCCGGGTTCGAATCACGCGGAGGTATGGAATGTTGTGTTTGTCTTACGGCACTGGTTCTCTTCCTTCCCTGGAACCAGTGACCCTAAATTAGGGACGGGCGACTGATTATAGCCCATTGAGTTGCTCACGGTGGTCGGTAAACCTTCAATAAAAAAAAGCTCTTGCTCGCCAAAGTTCGCCTTTTTCGAGGCGCTTGAACGACTTCAAATTTAAACTGTTAAACGAAAATAGAATAAGAAGTTCATAAAATCAAATCAAATAAACAAAGTTCACGTGAAATAGCATCAACATAATATTTCTTGCTATACCCATGATAAAACTTTTTTTTCTCTTGTCTTTAAAATGTAGGCCATCCACGTGGTAGATCTATTAATACAAAGTCATTGCACCCGTCACTATGAGATAGCTTCTTTAGTCTCCCTAAGTTAGGTTCCTTCTGTTGTGGTGTACACGAAACTAACTTAAACTTTTGGGTTTTCCCTTATAATGGAATAAGTACGAATTGTGTGTGTGTTTACACACAAGTCTCTGTGACCGCAAGTGCGTAATGTAACTAAATAAAATCAGTCACCCTTACTCTTAACACCATTTCATCAGTTTCAGAAAATTACCGCATACGCAATCACTTCGAACCTGACCCATTTCAGCACACTCCAATTTTGCACCCTTATCAGGATGCTTCTTGAACCTAAGGAAATTAAACGAAAAATTATTATGTGGGACAAATATTTACAGAAAAAAGAAAATAAATATTCCTCCTATTGAGAAGAATAAGTTTAGGTAAAGACATTTTAGAGAAATGGTATGAAACTTACATCTCACCAAGTTCTCTTTTGTAAGAAAAATATTTCATGCTTATTATATTTTTTTAAATTATATTGAATCTTTAGTCTTAGTTAAAAAATCTAGATTCGAAGACAATAAAACTTAGAAGATGCAGTGCAATATGAAAATAATTAGATATAAATATATTGTTTACCCAAGTAGACAGGAAAGCATTCCACCGAATTACATTGAAGATCATTTCATTCTGCGCTACTCCTTTAAGGGCTGTTGAACGCCAGCTGTTCAATAAAATGTTATTACATTTAATGACGTTATAATCTCTCTGTGCTTGTGCAAACATCCTTTCAAACTAAGATTGCTATTGGTGTTCATGGTTAGCAATTTTAATATATACATCAATGTCATAAATAACAATATTGCGACATGTAGATTAACATTGGTCGACTTGAAAAAATAAGACATTTGTCACAAACGTATTTTCTTAACATACTCAATATACGTAGGTGAAAACTTCAGCGCATATATTACCAGTAAACTGGTAGTTCATTTTCTCATCTGATACATCTCCATATACCTTTGAACATTTTGTTATAATTGTAGGATATGTAGCGAATTCAGAATGAATTACAATTTTAGGAAATCATGGATGGTTACTAAAGTTCTATGCCTTGTGTAGATGTAAAGTGACATTAGTTGAGACGATACCTAATAATGTGGTTCCCAAATCGCTCGGTACTGCGGACACTATGTTTTCAAAACCAGTCATGGACCCCCTACCTTTGAAAAACGTGGTAACTGCATAGTGAATACCTGTACAGTGTACCAATGATAAGCAATTTTTTGGAGAAAATAGAGAGTAGCCTTTGATAAGTAAGTTATTTTAGGTGTAATAAAAAGCAGACCATAACATTTGTTTTTACCTCACGCAAAGGTAACGATTGTTAGAAAAGATATGTTTAAGCATCACATGTTGAAACTATGTGCGACATTGTAGTCTGCATGATGCTCTGGAAATACTGTAGTTTGCATGATTCTGTGGCACAACGTTAGCCGCTATAAATAATCCCCATTTAAAAAATTGGAACATCATTTAGGGAGCGTACAATACCTGTTGTAATCTGTGGTTCAGCATTTTACACGATTGGTCTCTATTTTAAACGTTCAATTACCTCCCTAAACAGCATCACTTTTTTAAAAATTAAAGTTTTCAATAATTCAATTGTCCTAGTGCGTAATGTTTGCTATGAAATTAGGTGTTGACATTTAGCAGGGAACATGTTTTGAAATGTTACATGAAATCCCTAGAAATCAATAAAATGTCTTTACACAAAGTACGTCGTTTCACGGTCCAGTATAAGGTTTCGCGTTATTGCATTTCCGAGTTCTAAGCTGTGCTAGCTGACTACAACTTCGCCGATTGGCCGACATTTTTAATTTACCGCACAAAATAAAAGGCAGTATTATCTGAAATCCTTATAAGACGTAGCTTTTCCGAATATTGTGGTCGGACAATCTGTAGACCATTCATGTACCACGTAATTTAAAGAAACGAATACCCTCAAAACAGTCAGTTATTTATGCAAATTAATTTCTACCTTTGACTTTTAAAAAACACCAGATCAAGTGCAAAACAAAAACGACCAAAGTATGAAATATGAAAATCAAGATTTTTTCTTCTCTGATGAATTATAATTGACAAGAAGGTACAATCTGAATACACTTCACGTTTTTGATGTCATGAATATTTACATAGTTGAAATTACCGAATTAGCAGGAGTTCCTTTGAATTGTGAGTATTTCCAACAGTAAATAGAATAAAATATGTTTCAACAAGTATTTCCAACAGTAAATAGAAGTATCATGCTTAATTTCTGTATAAATATTCGATCAGTACAGGCTGGACAAAAAAACTTTCTCTCATTAAGAATTTTTTTTAATCTAAATACTATGATAGTTGGAAAACAGCGTTTTACAGCATGGTGAATGAAATACTAACACAGTTTACTTGTTGTTGTAGGTACATTCTGAGTAAAAGCTAGGTAGGGCTGCCAGCCCAAGGAGTCAAACTGTAGTCTGCGTAGGAAAATGCGCAATGATCTCTGCAGCACAACGAAGCCAAATAGTCGAAAGCTGTTTCACATAACTTCAGAATAAAGCACGAACGTCCACTAATTAATCATGAAATCACAACAGCTTGATATGCAGAGTTCAAAGAGACAGTAATTGTTGATCATCGAATAGGAACGGGACGACTGCGGGCCAGTGAAGAAAGTGCTGGTGCAGTACGGACGGTTTTCCTACGCAGTGCCTCGAGATCCACATGCCGAGCTTCGCCTGAACTACTTATGAAGACGAAAACATACACACACACACACATATCACTAAGATGTTCTCTGAGATTCCGAGGTCAGCTTCACAAAGAAATACGAACTACCACACAAGTTTTTAAATTATTATTTACTTACTGTTGCCGTATCAAACTTTTCAATTTACTGCGATTTTGACGCACAACACGGGGTTTACTATCATCCATTCCACGACGCACACAAGATGTTCTATACTTCATACTTATAATTTTTTCTCATGCGGACACTCCGGAATCTGATCCTCCCACGACATCATTGGCCTTCATCTGCCTTTCCTTCCTGACACTTGGGTTAAAAAAAAATTCCTAGTAAACATCTCATCACTCATTCTTTCAACATGGCCAAATTTCCGAATCATATTAGTCTCCATCTTGCTAACAACATTTTGCTTCACATTACACATCTTCATTCCTCACACGATTAAAACGTGTCTTGACACAAACACCCCATAGTAACGTATTTCTCCAGTACACAAACGACTCCTACGCTTCTTCTGTAGTATCCATGTTTCACTGCTATACATCAGAGTAGGGACAATTACTTTTTCATACACAGGCATGCCGGATTCTCTTTAGAACTGATCATTCGTGTGAAAACCTCCCAAAGCAGCTGTGACTTTCAATGAAAAATTCACTTGCCTACCAATTTCACGGTCCAATTTGTTCCCTTTGTCAAACATGTTTCCTAATTACAAAAACCCATTCACCTGGTGAATCAGTGTGCCATTTAGACTTATATTACATTTAGTACTAACAGTTCATCTTTCAAAAACCACAACTGCGGTTTTTAAACTCCGTTTTATGTATTTGCGGATTGCAGATTTGCTACCGTAAGTAATGTATGGAAGAGAAAGGAACTGGTCGTTTTTACAGCTGAATCTGTGAGAAACGAGAGAAATGTTTCAGATCAAAGAAACAATTACGGGAATGCGATATCCATATCCTTATTTTTGAACGAATTTCAAAATGGTATAAGCACATGCACTATCCCAAATGCCATACTGAAACGCGTAATGAAACGTTTAGAAGTTGAAAAATGGCAACTATGTCTATGTTAATGTTATTTTTTACTGATGAGCAATTTAATATTACCATGGAATTTTCTTTTAGGACGGTCTTAATAAATAAAATTTGTTGCTTTGTGATTTAACATTAAACATTTTTTGTAATAATAATTTCGTCTTAATATGTTTACCAGCTTAATTTGGAAACAGGAGTTTTTCTCTCTATTTAATTAGATGATCAAAATGAAATGAAATAATCTGGGAATCGTCATTATGTTCACTATAACAGGAAATTCGAAACTTTCTTGGAATGTTTGGCAGTTAATTTTAAGAAAAAGGATAATGACCGAAGCTATGACAGTGCTGTAATAGGTGCAGAAGCTATATCTGGGCTGTTCCTTTATTTTATTTTATTTATTTATTTATTTATATATTTTTGGAAATGGATGTATTTTGGAAACTCATATTAAAATTTGTGAAACAAAAGCAGCAAAGTCCAGAATTATATCTTGACAACCTTGATAACGTTCGTTCCTATCTGCTGCTCTATTTAAAACCAAATGGCAATGAATCACTGCGTTTTCTAAATATCATTTGTCATTTTAGAAAACTGCTTTTCACATCTGAAGAACTAGAATAACAGCTCAGTGTCAGGTGTTATTTATACAGTTTCACGATCTTCACAGGCGACGTCTTTTTCCTCCGTTTGCTGATGATGTGTTGATACACTTAACTGATGCACTGCGAAATTTGATACTTGGTATGCCGAATTTAGAGCTGACTAGACACTAGTACAATCAAAGATGTTAGGTACGACATTCGGCAACATTTGTAAGAAAACCTTCCTTGCTCTACTCTCTGCCAAATATCGGTGAAAAACGATTTTCTTACGATCTAATAATATGAGGTAATGAAAAGGAACAATGATATAACATTAATACACTGACGGATAAAAATCCCAACACCAAGAAGAGGTTGTGTTAGATAAACGACAGTTGGTAGGCGGTGAGAGTGCATCTGTAAGATGACGTCTATGCAAATTTCGCGCTCTGCGCATAGGTGTGCAACTAGTAGCACCGCTCGGAACAAGCAAAGCAGGTTTGCTGTGAATACACTCTGTAACGTTCGTGAGCGTTAGTTATCGTTGAGATTCGACGTATTGTGTTGATGTTAGTCAAGAATGCCTTTAAGAAGACGAAGAAGCCATTATCAACAGCTCACGGAGTTTGAACGAGGTCGTGTAATAGGGCTACGAGAAGGTGGATTTTCTTTCCGCAATATTGCAGAACGACTTGGCAGGAATGTAGCCACTGTGCATGATTGTTGGCAGCGGTGGTCAAGGGAAGGTACTGCCTCAAGAAGACCGGGTTTCGGCCGGCCACGTGGCACTACTGAGAGGAAAGACCGCCGTGTACGGCGTATGGCAGTGGCGCATTGTACTGCGTCTACGGCAGCAATTCGAGCTGCTCTTGCCACCAGAGTGACACAACGAACTGTTACAAATCGGTTACTTGAAGGACAGCTCCGAGCCAGACGCCCTGTATAGTGCATTCCACTTACTCCAAACCACTGCCGTTTGCGACGTCAGTGGTGTCATGCTAGAGCTCATTGGAGGACGGAGTGGAGATCTGTTGTGTTTTCTGATGAACGCCGGTTCTGCCTGGGTGTCAGTGATGGCCGTGTGTTGGTTAGAAGGAGGCCAGGTGAGCACCTGCAACCAACCTGTCTGCAGCCGAGACACACTGGACCTACACCTAGAGTTATGGTCTGGGGAGCAATTTCCTATGACAGCAGGAGCACTCTCGTGGTTATCCCACGCACCCTGACGGCACAGTTGTACGTCGGTCTGGTGATTGAACCTGTTGTGCTGACATTCATTAACAGCATTCCACGGGGTGTTTTCCAAAAGGATAACGCTCGTCCGCATACCGCTGTTGTAACCCAACATGCTCTACAGAGTGTCGACATGTTGCCGTGGCCTGCTAGATCACCAGATCTTTCTTCAATCGAGCACGTATGGGACATCATTGGACGACAACTCCAGCGTCACACCCAATCAGCATTAACCGTCCTTGTATTGACCGACCAAGTGCAACAGGCATGGAACTCCATCCCACAAACTGACATCCAGCACCTGTACGACACAATGCATGAAAGTTTGCGTGTATGCTTTCAACATTCGGGCGGTTACACCGGTTATTAATGTACCAGCATTTCACATTTAAAATGGCTCTTCTCGCGCTTGCATTAAGCTGGGATCTTGAAACCTTAATCGATTAAATATGTTATCTTTACAAATGTATTGCCGCCATTTCATTCCTCTACAACTATTGTTTCGTGGTGTTGGGATTTTTTTCCGTCAGTGTATTTATTCCTTTTGTAAAGGTAGAAATACTGAAAATTGACGTAATATTTGGTTTCAGCGGTGTCCTATTACTTTTTGGTAGATAGTGTATGTTTTAACGAGTTTGAACGCGCTTAGTTAAAATAAATGTGATTCTACGCAACTTTTACAAGCTTTGAAATAATAAAATATATTCATTTGTTCTAAGAAGATACTGAAAACCCTTTAGTTTTTTTTTCTTTTTTTTTGGTTTGAATCTTATGTTTCAGGGAAATTAAAATTACAACTGAACAGATATCTATAGAAAGCTACCGCCACAGGCATTTAGTTCGCATATACTTTAAAAGAACAGAAATGTCTATCTTCCTGAGCACTAAAGCAATCGAACAAAATTGAAATCCAAATTTTTCTTACAAAATCAATTATCATATTCTTACGAGTTTTAACCTTAACTTACGAATATTTGTTTCATGACTTTTACTCTAACTTAAAATACTCTATCTACCAACAAGTAATTGGACACCTGTAATAGCAAAGTAAAACGAAGTTTATTCACCTTCAATAGTTGGTGGAGCCTCCACGAGCGGCGATTACAGCTGCGACCATCCGAGGCATACTCTCAACCAGGCGTTGTACGACGGCTAGCGGTATTTTCTTCCACACGGCTTAGAGAATACAGGTCAGTTCCTTCACCAATTTCGGACCGTGGGGGCACCCCTTAAGTCGACGGTCCTACTCATCAAAGAGGTGCTCGATAGGGTTAAGGTCCGGGCTCTGCGCAGGCCAGATCATTCGATTAACCCCATTGTCACCATTGCAAGGCATGGTAAACCTCGCAACATGACAGGCGGCATTGTCATCCTGAATATAACATGGGTCCACCCGTAAAATTGCCACAACGTAGGAAGCGCATGGTCATCCAAAATAGTGCACTAGGTCTCGGCGTTGAGTCTACCAGAAATTGCGACCCAGGGTCCCTTGCCATACCAGGAGAAACAACCCTAAAGCATAATTCCACCGCCGCCGAACTTTACAGTTGGCACAATACATTCTGGCAGGACGCGTTCTCCAGGCAGACGCCAAACCCATACCCTGCCATCCGAACGGTAGAGGGTGAACTTTGATTCGTCGCTCCAGAGAACTTGTTTCCACTGTTCAACGGTCCACTGTCGACGTTCTTTGCACCACGTTAGCCGAGCAGCGCTATTGGACTTGGTGATCAAAGTCTTGTGGGCGGCAGCACGTCCATGATAACCGAGCAGATGGGCTTCCTTACGGATGGTATTCTTCTAAAGAACACTCCCGGAGGCCTGTTGAAACTCCTCGCGGATGTGGCCCATCGATTTGGTGGGGTTCTTCCGAACTTCTATGGCCAGCATCCGTCGGTCTCTAACTCCAAATTTATGTGAGTCTGCCAGGTCGGGGCACATTCCGACAGTCACCTCTCATCTTCCACTTGCCAATAACGTAGGCCACTGTCGATTTTGGGTACTTCAATTCGCTGGATATGTCACGTATGGATCGGCCATTTCTGTGATACCCGACGATTACACCTTCCTCGAAATCATAGAGCTCCTAACCGCGTGGCATCTTACATGAGACTGGTTGCGTTGTTATTTCCCACACGATATTTAACGGCGGCGGCCATGACGAGTATCAGGACCGTAGATATCATCGATTGCAGGGGTGTCCAATTACTTGTTGGTAGACAGCACTATCTACCAACAAGTAATTGGACACCTGTGACAGCAAAGGAAAACGAAGTTTATTCACCTTCAATAGTTAGTGGAGCCTCCACGAGCGGCGATTACAGCTGCGACCCTCCGGGGCATACTCTCAACCAGGTGTTGTACGACGGCTAGCGGTATTTTCTTCCACTCGGCTTGGAGAAGACAGGTCAGTTCCTTCACCGATTTCGGACGGTGGGGGCGCCCCTTAAGTCGATGCTCCAACTCGTCCCAGAGGTGCCTGATAGGGTTAAGGTCCGTGCTCTGCGCAAGCCAGTCCATTTGATTAACCCCATTGTCACCATACCAAGGCATGATGAACCTCGCAACATGACAGGTGGTATTGTCATCCTGAAAGTACCATGGGTCCACCCCGTAAAACTTCCACAACGTAAGAAGCGTTTGGTGATCCAAAATCTCGCAGTAGGTCTCGGAGGGGAGTCTACCAGGAATTGCGACCAAGGGTCCCTTGCCATACCAGGAAATACACACCCGTAGCATAATTCCACCGCCGCCGAACTTCACAGTTGGAACAATACATTCCGGCAGGAGGCGTTCTCCAGGCAGAGGAAACCCAGACCCTGCCATCCGAACGGTAGAGGTGAACCTTGATTCGTCACCCCGGAGAACACGTTTCCACTGTTCAACGGTCCACTGTCGACGTTCTTTGCACCACGTTAGCCAAGCAGCGCTATTGGACTTGGTGACCAAAGGCTTGTGGGCGGCAGCACGCCCATGACAGCCGAGCAGATGGGCTTTCTTACGGATGGTATTCATCTAAAGAACACTCCCGTATGCCTGTTGAAACTCCTCGCGGATGTGGCCCATCGATTTGGTGCGGTTCTTTCGAATTTCTCTGGCCATTACCCGTCGGTCTCTAGCTCCCAATTTTGTAGTTCTGCCGGGACGGGGCACATTCCGACAGTCACCTCTCATCTTCCACTTGCCAATCACGTAAGCCACTGTCTATTTTGGGTACTTCAACTTGCTGGATGTGTCACGTATGGGTCGGCCATTATTGTGATACCCGACGATTACACCTTTCTCGAAATCAGAGAGCTCCTAACTGCGTGGCATCTTGCATACGACTGGTTGCGTTGTTGTTTCCCACACGATATTTCACGGCGGTGGCCGTGACGTGTATCAGGACCGCAGATATCATCGATTGCAGGGGTGTCCAATTACGTGTTGGTAGATATTGTATATGCAGTATATTATGAAACAAAACAATATTAACCCATAACATATCATGAGAAATTCAAATTGGGAAATGTCAAACGTAATCGGCGATCAAAATTTGGCTCAGGTTATTTTTTTACGTTTTGATCAATTTCAACATCCGCGGAATCTCCTTTTGCTGGCAAAAGAAAGTTTTTTCCTTTGATGATGCATCTTTTGAATTGATTTGTTCAGCAAAATATTTCGCGATTCTTTGGCCTGGAAATGGGACTAATACCCAGTTTCCTATATTCAGTTTGGTATCTGGTTTTTTGTTGTCTCTTTCTGCAACCACTTCCGATTTTACCACCTCAGCTGTTCCTTTAACAAGATACACTACTTTGAATTCTTTAGGATGCAGAGAAATATTTGCTGCCTTGAGCTTGCAAGGGATGATTTTTACAAAGCAATGCATTTTCCTGGTTTTAGGAATGAAACAATTGTCCTTTCTTGATGTCGAACACAAGTTATCATTTTTTTCTTTATCCGGTATTACTAAGCTCTCTGAAATATAGAGTACGGTTATTTTAGGACAGGTATCTTTTGCCCAGTGGAAATATTCCTCTGCAGTATGAGGATCTATTCTTGATAGTGTGGTCTCTCATACTCTCCGTTTTACTATGCCTCCTACTCCATCAATTGGCCCCTTTCCATGGCTGGTAGCAGAAACATACCACTCCACATCTTCTGGTTGTAGCATAGCTATGCAGATGAAGTACTTCTGTTTAAAGTGCTGCCCTGTTATATCCGATTGATAAATGACTCTGGAAATTGATGGCTTCTGATAATCATCTTTAATTTTTTTAATTACGGCATCATTAAATGAAACTACTACATATTTATTATGATGCAGGTAATTGGAAACAACAACTATTGGTATACATGTATGTTATTCTCCATGAACAAAATAAGCCATTGCAGTATAAATTGTGCAAGATGTCGATACCCAATGGGCTGATTGAATTTCATCTTGGTAAGTGAAACTGTAATTTTTACTGAAGTCAATGTGTAAAATCAGTGTGTTTGCTGGCATATTCTCTTTTAGCTTTTTAAACAAGGATTCTTGTTGACGCTTGACAAAAACGTGCTGCAAAAACTGTGGTAATGTTTGTTCTAATTTTTCAATAGCTTCTTGCAGTGTTGCAGAAACTTTTTGCCGTGTTATTTTTTTTTCTCGTCAGTAACGCGTCGGTAAGAGAATTTGATTTCCTCTTCTAAACTGCTTTCCGATACATTTTGCGTGATTTCATGAAATTTCTTTAAGTCTCCATAATTTATACATTTCTGATAACAGCAATCCTCGGCGCTATTATTATCACAGTGTATCATTTTATTAAATCTTTGGCATAATTTGGAAGAAAACCCATTGCTTCCAATAATAATCTAATATTCTCATGATAGATACATAAACACAAATTTGGTGGTGTTTCATGACGCAAACAAAGGTGAATTGGTCGTAATTTGCAGAACTTCGAACGGCCGATTTTCCCGTCAGGGTTTTCTTTTTTAAAGTTTTCATATGTTTCTCCTAGAGTCATAAATATCGCTTTTGAATTTTTGTCTTTTTGCCCTCTTCTCTAGTAATCACAAAATGTTTCACACCAGGTGCCTGGTAGGATATACTATCCATTTCAAAAAATATTTTTACCTATGATTTTATTTCATCACTTAGTTTCGTGACTCTTGACTGTTTGGCAGGTAGTTGTATTATGTTTGGCAGAAGTTGGTGAGCTAATTGTTTTTTGGGCTTTGTGAAAGACTTTTCTTTACTTTAGCAATGGCTTTTCCAAATGGGTCACGACTTTTTAAAGCCTTCATTGGAGAATCAGCATTTGGATGAAAAGTGATTGGATGGAGCTCATTTACACCAGCTTTTATATCTTTCTTTTCCCTATATCTCCTCATTTCATCTCTCTTCTTTGATTTCAAAGTCTCCATTGCAACAAAGAACATTGTATCTTTCCTTTTTTTCGTCACTCTTTTTCTTTTCTCTTTTTGATCCATTATCTTTGAAAGCTTGAAATTTCCCACTTGCTTTCAACCTCTCTCCATGTTCCCTCTTTCTTTCCGCTGCTGTTTTCCCCATCCACAGGAAAAGGTGAGAAAATATCAGAAAGTGACAAGCTTTTTAAGTTAAAATACATCTACCAACACAACATGTGCTTGTGACTTAAATGCACTGTGACTTACACTACAGAACTGAACTAAGCGATATTCAATGCAAATCTTTATTACTTCCGAATTTAAAACCAAGGCCTAAAGGAGATTGATACAGAGAAGGAAATAGCTGAGAATGTTAAAGATATATTGCTGTTTAGATATTTTAGAGAAACTTCTGTTCTTTTTTGTGACTTACACTACCGTTGAAAAGTCAGCATTTCATTTGCTTACTAAACAAGAAATTAAACCACAAAACTCTTAATAAAGAAGTTACGTAATAACACAGTTGCTATATTTCAATAAATGTTTAAAATATTTCTAGAATTTAACTTTTTTCTGTAGAAATCAGCTAGGAAAATAGCCACAAATTCAAGTAGCTTCTCTTTCATAACATGGCAGCCATTTTGAACTCATGCTGTTGCCACAAAACAAAATCAAAATTGTTGTTCATGCAAAATTTAATTACTTCAATTATCCTTCTAGCATTTAACAAAACTTGAACTCTGTAAAAAAATATTCCTTTAATTCAATTCTGTGATACATTTCTTTGGAATTAGCCCAATGCAAAAATAATTTTTCCAATCGGGCTAATAGTTTTAGAGATATGGTGTCCACAGGCGGACAGACAAACCCGTAACACTAGCACAATATATTTAGTAAAAGACGTGCTAAACACGTAAGAAACTTGGATTATTTATCTCGCTTTTATGAAAGACCAAGTGTTTCCAAAAAAGGTGGCTATTGAAATATAAAGTTATAGACGCCATCAATGTGAAATGCGCCAGAATTTTCCATAAAAATTTCAGTGAGGGGTAGTATGAACATGGTGTGAAATCAGACTTGATGGGCCTTCCATTGAGAACGCAGAAGAGGATGAAAATACGTGCCATTTTTTTCATGAATCTCCCCTTTATTAACATCAATCTTGCTGTAGATACGGATGTTAGTGAAAACACCACACATGATTCCAGGAGTTACATAGAAAGTGTAGATGTAGGTAATGTGTTGTATAACAAGTATAACAGACTAAACAGGAGCAAAACCCGTGTAATTCGTAAGTGTACTCTGGAACCCATTTCCAGGGTATCACCAAAAGAAGAGGAAAGTGGACAAAGGCAAACAAATTGAAAATTCACATTAGTTAGTGGAAATGCAGCAGAAATTACTGGACATGAAACACCTACAAGCTGCAAATAGGGGATTTAAAACTTCTTGTGCTCAATTAAATTCCCGAAATTACGTTTGGAATGATTTGCTGACATAAAGCGACGAAAGTTGTTTCTACAAGCAAAACATTTTATTCCTTTTATATCGATGGTCATGCCTTTTCGCGTACATGTCTACGTAGCTAGAGGTGGTGTTAGTTAGCAAGTTGGAAAAGATCGCGGAACGTCTGTCGATATAAATTCCATATATTTTTTAATAAATATTTTAGGTTCCTTGCAAGGTATTTCTGAAAACCACGTGACAAACGATGAACGTAACTCTTTTTTTATTAGTTAATAATTCATTCTGAAGTAGATATTTTTCTTTCCTTTATTAACTTCACGACGAAGTGAGAAGTTTTAAAAGAAGAAACATTTTAGCTCCTGCTCCTATGAATTTAATTTCCTCCTCTGTGCTTGAAGTTACGTATGAAAAATGTGTTTTGCTTTCGAACCCTTCCATCACAGTGACTTCAAACGAAAGAGCCAATGACAGCGTATATTGCTAATATGACGTAGCCTAAAGAGATGTCTAAGAACCATTGTTAACTATTTATTGGAATTTCGAACTAACAGAAGATATAAGTTTCTTATAAAATCTTTATGAAATTACACTGCATTGGGCACGTAATATGAAAACTGTTTCATGATCATTACGTCATCAGACCTTAAAGAAAGTTCCCCTAACAATTTGGAAATAGCAATTTTTTGTTATCCTTATATGAATCCTATTTTTCTTATATATATTAGTGCTGCTGATGGATATTAGAAATACAAATATGCTAAGATTATAAATAATATTTTAACGTGTGTCCCTAACATATCGTACGAAAAAACCGATATGAATTTCTTTAATGTGTATAAGAGATCCTCCAACCTTGGATGCTTCCTTTTACAGTGGAACTGGCTGCCTCGGAAAAACTCACAATGACAGGTCAGAAAATTTTCTGTTTCATACAGGGCGTAATGCTACAGCCGTGAGCCGGACTGCTACATTAGAGGGAGAGCTCATGTTTGATCTCTCGAATCGGAAGAAGATTCGCGATACATCCCATACAATCTCGCCCTAAAATCAAAAAGTTTTGCCTTTCTGCCTCCAATCGGAAATACGAAATAACATTACATGCAAACTCTAGGCAAAATAGCGTGCTCAAATGAAGATTTATGTGAGATGTGAATCACATGTTTTGAAACTACAATGTTATAATTTTCTAGCATGTCTCGCAACGGAAAAAATAATTTCGAGGAATACGTCTTCCTTACAAAAAATCTTGGTGCTCCTTAAGGAAGACGAATGGAAAGACAGGTGGCGCAGTGGACTAAGCGATGGCCTCTGATTATTCGTCCGAAAGTGGTCTGGGTTAGAATTCCGATGAGGCATGGATGTTGTGTTTGTCTTACGGCACTGTTTCTCTCACTTTCCTGGAACCAGTGACCTTAAATTAGGGATGAGCGACTGCTTATAGCCAATTGAGTTGCTCACGGTAGACGTTAAACCTCCAATAAAAAAATGGAAATCCTTATGATGCACAAATACTTGTGAAGATATCCATGTGCTCTTCATGAATGCAGATGCATACATATTAATGCTTTAATACTGACTTAAATACAGTGACTAAAATTATATAAAATTCTGTTTGGAGGAAATAATTTTATTTCAAAAATATGTTCTCAGTTTAAACTACATATGAAATTCCTTATTATTTACTGTTTGCAGTGAAAGTATAAAAATCATCTAAAGATCGACGTAGAATTTTCGTAAAGATTCCATGTTCCAATCGAAGAAAAGAACCCACAAAAAGTGAACAAAAACTCCTCTTATACTACGTTCAAAGCATCGTTTACAAGTTTAACTAGAAGTGAACATTAACATGCGAACTTTCGCCACCTGACAGGTGGCTTCATCAAGAAATAGTACAGTCCGAGGAATGAGAAATTCTAATTAAAATTAAAAACATAAATAAATGAAACCTGATAAATTTCAACACTTAAACCTCGTGTAGGTTACAACATTTCAGAATTAAGAGTGGGAAACACACATGACTCTGAAATGATGTTATCTGCACGAGGTTTAAGTGTTGGAATTTATCAGGTTTCATTTATTTATGTTTTTCAATTTTAATTATAACTTCTCATTCTAAGGATTTTACTATTTCTTGATGAAGCCACTTGTCTGGTGGTGAAAGCTCGGATGTTTACGTTCGTTTATAGTTACACTAATAAGCGGAGTTTTGAACGTTGCATCTACAGTTTTTGGTGTGTTATTCCCAGTGTATGTATTCTGTTCAAGTCCACTTGTCTTTTTCTTGGGGTTCAGGGAATCTCTCCAACTGGGAAAGACACCCAATTCTGAAATTGACAACAACCAGATGCCGTAAAAGTCATTTGTGTCATTGAGAGCTGATGTTTGGTACTTCTTAAAATTTTCGTAAAAAGTCAATTTTAATCGTTTAGTTTTGCTTGTTCATCCCAAAGGAGAAGCTAATTACAACACCAGAAACAAGGCAATTTTTTTATGTAACTGATTTTATTGAGCAAATACATTATGTTTTCAGATTCATATGTCTCTCGACTGGTGACTGAAAGTTCTTTGGAACGTTGAAAGTTCTTGAAACTTATTCTCCTCATGTTGTAAATGGAATAATGCATATCTTTCTTTCCCATAGAAAGAAAATCATCATGCTCAATATAGATAGAAAAAATTACTTCACAAAAATTTTCGCGTAAAATTCAGTGTTGCTCCGTTGACAGCATAATTCTGAACTCAAACGCCTGACCGTAGAATCAATGTTGTACATCACGTTTCCCTGAACACCAGAAATGAGGTGTTCTTTATTAAATTTCCGAATTTAAGGAAAAAAATAATTAAAACACACGTAAAAATGCAAAGCAAAACCTGTGCAATTGAGCTGAAAATATTATTGAAAACTTGTTATTAAGCAAACGCACACGAAAAACGTTGCAAGTAAAAATTTCATGGATCTCATGTTTTCTCTATTTTTCAGCAGGCATGAAATAATTTCTTTTATAATTTTTCGCCGGGTAGAAGGGGCCAAAAATTTAAACTATAGAATTTTTTCATAAGATTTCTGTTTCATAGAGAACTATTCTAATGCATTAAAAAAGCTCTTGGCATTGAAAATGTGTTTACATGAAATTATTTGCAAAATAAAATATCTTGAATTGTGATATCGTTCAGTAAAATATGAGTTTAATTAATTATATATTTAAGGAGCCTGTGGAGTGTTCAATCACTTTTGTTTGAGGTGCGCAGCACATCCAGTATTTAAAAGAAATGTTTAACTGTTAATTTAAAACCTCCTCTCATGGAATAAAATGGCTAAATTTCTTCTGAGTTGGTAAAAAAAGTAATGTTTTGGTTGTTCGAGGTTATGATCACATAACTATAGAAAAACAATTCCATTTGGACTAAGCTAACAAACTAATATTCGTACGCCATCGTAATATAATTTATTATTACACTGTGATACTGAGAAAACAAGCATGCTTTGTATTTTCTACAAATGTGTCTCTGCTCTTTTCATTTAGAACATTATTGGACCATTGGTGAACGACTGTTCACTGTCGATTAATATATTGATTGTTTCTCACTGTTCTGAATGGTCATTCCATTCACCATTGCTGCGTTTGTGGGAAATTTACTTTCTTACTACCCGATGAGTTGAACAACGAATTCGTAATAATAAAGTTAATGCTGACATTTAACAAGTGTCATGTAGGTAAGCTGTCAGCTATTCGGTAATGGTGAAACTTACGAATTGAAATTATACGTGACTGCCATATATTTGAATGTGGTTCTGAGATCGTTTGCCAAAAGTGGAGATTAAATCATTTTCAAAGAGTTTTATGGGCCTCCTAAAATATTATACTTTTATGCCGTTTGCCGGAAAGCAATATGAATGCGCGTATTTTCCAATAATTCTTTTTTAACTGTGAGTAGTCACAATCTCTCCTAGAAAGCTCATTGGGAAAGAAAATGGTTTTATCTGTTAGTGTAGTAAAGACAAGCGAAATGGAGTTCATGCAAAATGAATGTGCATTCATTTAAATGATTATTCGTAAATGATATCTTTGCGAGGGTGATGAATGAACACTTAAAAATCAATAACTTATTATTATATTGAGTTTTATTCAGCATTTGGGAAAAGAACTGAAACAGGTTTCTTTGGCCATTTGCTTCTTACACTTATTCTGCTTTTGTACAAACAAAACGGAGTAGCAACCTTAACTTAGATCTAACCGGCCTGCCCACAGCCACTTCCGAACAACGGTCAGTTTTCTTCGGTCAGAGCAGTGACCTCTATGGCATGATGAAATAATTCTTATGTAGTATGCTCAGTAGATATTGCAGGTTTTCTGTTTAAATATAAATGTGATACCTAAATACAATCTAACAAGTAATACGCTACACTCACTTTAAAAAATACAGTACTGTACTGACAGTAATGTGTCAAATATTCCCATTGAGTATTTATCAGCTGCTGTCCAACAAAAAGTAAGTTGCTAATTGGGAAATCTTGATGTTGGTTTGTTTCCAAAACCTATAACGCAGATATTCCTTTCTGATGAAGAGAAGGAAATACTAAGCCACGAACGAGGTTATCCGGATATGAGATATTAACAGAAAAGAAAAAGTATGTAAATCTGCCTGAAGAACTGGAAGCATTTTTCTTTTTGAATATCCCTGTTCTCAATAAAGCCTATGGTTTAACTCTTTGTCTGAGTTCAAATCGTAACAAATTTAGCTAAATAGTTTTCAGTTAGGTACCAGTTATTAATTATATTTTTATATTTATTTCTGTCGAATTTTAAATACAATATTTATTGGGAATTCATAGCCGTATATCACATAAGCTTTCTACATTCTTTGATTTTTCTTTATCCCTTTTTCTTTTTCTTTTTTTTTTAGCTTTTTCACTAGCTTTATCTGCAGTTTTTAGCTGCAGTGTAGAGAGGACTAAATAATTTTTTTAAGTTTTTAGAGTCATCACAAAGAAATATTTAATAGCCAACTGAGGACAATTAATTTATGATTCAAAGTTTATTCGATTGGAAAGGAAAAGAAAATCTTACAAATTCAGTAAAATGACGTTACAAATCTTTTAATAAAAAAGATTTTCTTGGTTTTATTACCATCCCCGTAATCCGAAAATATGACAAACCTGGAGAAGTTTCTCGCACCTGTAGTAAAATGTTGAACGCTGTAATGACACAGCACCTAAATTTTAAAGCTATACCTCCGGCTTCGACAAAATTATATGCTCACTATAAAGCAAGAAGCGTTTTGGGATAATGGAAGTAGCTGTGAAAACTTGCCGTTCGTTGATTTAGTACTTTCAATTTGAGAGAAAAGTAATCATGTTGTTTTTCTCATAAAAATGAAGTGGACAGATGCTATGCAATATATTAGTTTATTTAATAGCATAATTTCAGCAGCCAACACTGGAAAAACAACGTACTACACATCTTCACCACCGTTACTGGTGTATGTGAAACCTTAATCGAAATATCTGATGTCATTTATTCTGTGTTAATTCTTATTGATTTACTTACTCTCCAGTTAAGACTCTTCCAGTTTCTTATTAGTATTACGGAATTTATCAGTAATTCCAGTTCTCAGTTAGTCCCAGGATTTTCAGCTGAAATTCTGAAAATCCTGAACGCAAAATTCATATTTTTCGAAAATATGTGATATGTGATATATCAAATTGTTGAAGTGTTCCATTATCCAGTTTGCAGTTAAATGTCTACTTTCCTTGAAAAAACCATCTGGTTGATGTGCGAAAGCTTGGAAACTTTGATTTATATTCTACGCCAAGAAATTGGCGATCACTAGTAATATTTTAAAAATCAAAGTGATGTTTGCTTTATCATGTCCATTTACTGACACTGAAGCAGAACACGGTGATAGTACACAAACCGTGTAGCCTACAGCTGTTTCTTCCGCACGCCAGTGGAAAGGAGCAAAACGTATTCACTCGATTAGCAAATATATTTGATGCTGGAAATATCTCCAGTATCAATAAAACATTTTGTTGTGTTCTATTACAACAAGATATTTTGTTCTCAATGTTCTCGTTCGTTGTGTTCTTCTAAAACATCAAATTTAAAATTTATTTTCTGTACTCACTAGGTTATCTGGTCACGCAGATCGGGAAATCCTGGTTTAAAATTCAAAAAAAATCATGTACTGCAATTAACTTTGATAAGGAAATGAGATCGAAAAATGTCATGTAAGCAACGTAAACTGAGTTAAAAACGCGTAATATGTGTGTGTTATAAACGAATCATGTGCCAATCCTAAACACTCTATTAAGATTTTAGGAATTCGTAAAATAATATATCTTCGCCACTCCGATTTTCTGAAAGCAGCTGCTCGAAATTATTGGACTAATGATGCCACATTGCCTTCTAGCTACAATGGTGAGCATTCATGATGGCATTTCTGACGTACCACATCGCTAACAGACGAAGGAATCACTTGTGCTGGGTACCAGAGTATTCGACACTTGTAAATTGCTCTCTATATGCAAATGAGAAATTTAAATTTATCTTGAGATGTAATTCAATTAGAATTATCTATTGGTACTTAAATTAAAGATATTTCTAAGCAGGCAAAAGCAACTGTTTTGTACTAAGCAACAACGCTCATTCATAAAAACTATAAAGCGGTGTGGAAACCGTAAAAAACAGTATAGAACTAAATTAAAAATAATAACATTGGAACTACAAAAGTAGAGAGCGGCAATATTTTTTGCTGCAGTAATTATCTAAAGCTTAACACACAAAGCGATTTTGCCAAGGACCACGCATGACAAATTTACGAGCTGTAAAGTCAAATTCATGAAGCTGTTTAAGGAAATCCTACCCATTGTTCTTACATACGCTAATATACTGTACGCCTGAGATTAAATAAAGACGTTACACGTACTTATTACCTACATCGATACGCCGTAAAACCTATTGTGATAGATAAGTCTTTCATCTGCAAGGGTTGAAAAACTGCATTTTTTACGTATAAAAACGAAGCCCTGTTTGCAAATGTTTCTTATAGTGCAGGGGATTCCGAGTTCAGACGAAATTCGGATGCTGGATCCCTATGGACTGCGTAAGTACATGTCGTCACTGCATCAACAGTTTCCTTACTAACCAATTTCCTCCCGTTTGTTTTCGGTCCTTTTTCTTAAAGTGCAGAAGATTCCGTTTTTAGCCGGAGTTCGACTGATGGATTCCGATGGACTGCGTATGTACCTGTCATCACTGCATCAACAGTTTCTTTACTAATCCCTTTCCTCCCGTTCGGTCTCGGTCCTTTTTCTTAAAGTGCAGAATATTCCGATTTCAGCCGGAGTTTGACTGGTGGATTCCGATGGACTGCGTATATACCTGTCGTCACTGCATCAACAGTTTGTTTGCTAAACCTTTCCTCCCGTTCGTTTTCGGTCATTTTTCCTAAAGTGCAGAGGATTACGATTTCATACGGAGTTCGCCTGGTGGATACGGATGTACTGCGTACGTACCTATCTTCATTGCATCAATAGTTTATTTACTGATTTCTTCCCGTTCGTTTTCGGTCATTTTTCTTAAAGTGCAGATGATTCCGATTTCAGACGGAGGTCGACTAATGGATTCCGATGTACTGCGTATGTACAAATCGCCACTGCATTAACAGTTTCTTTACTCACCCCTTTCCTCCCGTTCGTTTTCGGTCCTTTTCCTTAAAGTGCAGAGGATTCCGATTTCAGCCGGAGTTCGACTGGTGGATTCCTGATGGGCTGCCTGCGCATGTACCTGTCGTCACTGCATCAACAGTTTGTTTGCTAACCCTTTCCTCCCGTTCGTTTTCGGTCCTTTTTTGTAAAGTGCAGAGGATTCTGATTTCAGCCGGAATTCGAATGGTGAATTCCGATGGACTGCGAATGTACCTGTCGTCACTGCATCAACAGTTTGTTTGCTAAACCTTTCCTCCCGTTCGTTTTCGGTCCTTTTTCCTAAAGTGCAGAGGATTACGATTTCATACGGAGTTCGCCTGGTGGATTCCGATGTACTGCGTACGATAGGTACTATCGTCATTGCATCAACAGTTTATTTACTGATTTCCTCCCGTTCGTTTTCGGTCATTTTTCTTATAGTGAAGATGATTCCGATTTCAGACGAAGTTCGGCTGGTAGATTTCAATGGACTGCGTGCGTACCTCTCGTCACTGCATCATCAGTTTCTTTACTAGCCCCTTGATACCGTTCGTTTCGGTCATATTTTTAATAGTGCAGGGGATTCCGAGTTTAGACGCAGTTCGGCTGGTGGATTCCGGTGCACTGCGTACGTACCTGTCGTCACTGCATCACCAGTGTCTTTACTAACCTTTTCCTACTGTTCGTTTTCGGACATTTTTCTTATAGTGCAGGGTATTCCAAGTTCAGACGAAGTTCAACTGGTGGATTCTGATGGACTGCGTACCTACCTGTTGTCACTGCATCAACAGTTTCTTTACTAACCCCTTTCCTCCCGTTCGTTTTCGGTCATCAGCTGTTATTGTCTTCTTCAACTACTGTTACCAAGCTAATATGCTTTATTATCAGGTGTTGGGCGTCCGTACTCCCATATAAAGCACGTTGAATAGTTGTCGGGGATTTCATGTAGTGGTACCACAGAACACGTTGAGCATTTTAATGCAAAGACGCCATGTCATTTTTTCTACTGGGAGCGCTACTTATATGTTACTTAGCATGCCCCTGCAACAATAAAAATATTCCGTCATTTTACGTGTATCATAGCACAAGCATTTTGTTCTCATCACAGTTGTGTTGATAAAAATGTTCTTCGTGAGCAAAGGACTAAACGCAATGTCAATTGTTTACATGACAATCAGTGGTACCACTTCCATAATCTGACGTACAGAACTGCACATATAGGACAAGATATTTTAGAAACAAACTTCAACAATATACTATTTTGAGTGGGAATATATTTTCTATATATATTTTTCTATTAGAAGATTTTACTTAACATTAGCGGTCATACTGTTAATTATAGTGAAATTTATATCATATACCTATACAGTGAGCAACGTATTTTTATATATGCATAATTATAACTTTGCATGATCAATTAGAAGCATTGTGCAAAAATTTAATGTTTGTTGAACATCTTTTTCAATGAAACTTGAAACAAATTGTTAAAAATCGCGAAATATCAATGTTAAATTGAAACTGTTGTAATTACGTTGTATGAAATCCAGCGAAAACAGCTGTGTATGAAATTTAATTAATTAGTCAACTAGCTGTGTGTCAGTGCCTAAGAGTTGGAAGTTGGTATGATGTCCTTCCTCATCGTACAGCTATACGCAACTCTGATTAAATTTACATTCAGCCGTCCTTTAAACTTCACAATTGCAGTTTGTGAGTAGTAGTTGGATATAAGGAATTTTCAGCAATACATTTATTTCAATTACTATTAATCTATACCATAGCTGCACCTTATAGGACTCTTTCAACTGCGATCTATTGAATGGCAAGCATCAAATATAAGTGAAGCAAAAGATGTGTTCCAGTGAAAACATTTTTTTCAGCATAGCTTTAACTCCCAGCATAAGAAGAGGTATTTTGGAAGTTCGAATGCTTGCAAATATTTGTGCAATCATATATTTAGAAATGCTTCATATATGTGCGACTAGAAGACGTTTTGTCCAAAATTATCCGAACTGCTAAAGTTTTTGTAATTTAAGTTTGAATGGTTTTAAAAGAGAACGAGTTATGTAAACGGCAGTAGAAGGCAGCACAACTGAAAAAAATTATATTCTGATTGACATTCAGATTCATAGGCTTTAGGTAAACGATCACTTAACCGAAATTTGGAAACTGCTTCAATAAGCAGCGGCGTGTCTCAGCTTTTTTTTAGAGAATTTTCTTTAGGAAAGCTGTGAACATGTTTTTATAAATTTATAAGCAATTAGTTACCCATAGAAACCTTTGTCAATTTCAGTTCCACGTGCGCTGATGAGACAAAATATTGGGACCAATGCTTCTGTATGCAAATCGAAGCAACTGCTGATCAACGACGGCTATTTGTAAGGTGCTCGTTCCAGATACCACGAGGCACATTTAGAAATCTTGTGTCGTTGATAACCCTCCAGGTAGGAGTTTGTTCTGTCGAAACAAAGAGGAAGCATAAAATTCTGTCTCTTCCGCGTATGCTGTATAAGATAGAGGATTCTGGTAAAAATAGCAAACAGGCACAGCTAATCCTATAGAACTGCTCATGGACCTAAGAATATGTGCATTTTCATTTCGTCTTCTACATTTGGCGTATTTCTCAGTCATTTGGTCTATGCTCGGTGCCGAAGAACAAAGGGTAGCAAATACCTCAGCTTTGCATATATTTTGAACATAATATTTGTTAAATAAAAACCGTTTTTGCTTCCTCATGGCACAAACGTTTGGTGCGTAAAATATGGGAGCCTACGTAGGAAGGAAGTGTAGAATAATAAAGTAGCGGTCTTTTCAGTCACTGTTCTTTTCTTAGAAGTTTTGTTTGGAGTTTTCATGATCTAAAGCGTCTCTGTGCTAAATCTATTTCTTTGGTCTTTCGTAAGATTCTAATTTCCATCTCCTGTTTCAATTTGTTTTACGAATATTAAGATTTAAATGCATTCCGTCCGAAAACGCGAACGTTTTCACAAGTAGTTTGTGACCGATTTGGAGCCCCCCTTTACCAACCGTTGATACAACGATGGTAATAATGGCTAGCACTCTGATAGTCAGCGCATCAAATAACTCTGTTAATAGGGTTAAGAGACTAGAAAATACATATTAACTATTCAACATTTATATGTACGAAGCAAAACTTATATTCTTAAAAAAAAAATAACTATTAGCTTCTCAGCTGGAACAAAAATTTTTAATATAGGAGTATGTACGGAATCATATATTTAGATATGCTTCAATTATTTGTAATATTAGGGCAAAGAAATTATAAATGAATAATATGTTACTCATTATTCAACATTTAAGTCCACAAAGCAAATAGTACTATTATTTTCATTAGCTTTCCAATTCAAACAAAGATTATCACAAAACGTATGGAACTATTTGTGCACTGGTAATCTTAAGGTTAGCCGGTAATAACTAACACGTATTATTTCTATTAAAAATAATCTTAGGCGAATTAAATACCGCAATGTCAATTTTTTAAATGTGCTCCGTTTTTGTGGAAGGTGTCGTTCTGCTTTTTTTCGAAATTAGCACTGTATGCATCCTTGATCCTTTTGCGCACAATATGTACAGAATCTTGGATGATCGGTGAGAGCGGCTTTTCGGAAAAATGCTGACAGAAAACAGAAACAAAGGTAACTGTAATTACTTGCTATTAGTGAAAGAATTTGCAACAGTTGTTGGTCGTTGCTAAATTTCTACAGAATCTACAATAAAATCAGTGTGCTTAGATCTGTGGCGGGTTTAAATAGAGTTAGAATGTGAACATTTGATTTAAATTCCTTATAAGTTGGATAAAAAGGTTGACTTTAACCAGATTTTTCGATTTTCACCGTTACCTTCATTCAGAGGCATCTGGTTTGTTACCCATCACGACAGCAATCCAATTTTCATTAAATGTTACTTGAAATTACGTGGAAATATATTTAAACTTAATCGCGAGAACTAAGGGAAATTACTGTTTAATTGGCTTTCAAATTTCATTAGCATCTTATATTTATTTTATTTTCAAAACAGGAAAAGAATAAAGTGTAACTAACAAGAATTACATTAGTGTACATATCGGTTGAAAAATAAGAAAAGTGAACGCTTTCAGCAGTTCAGAATTCTTCCTGATATTTTAATATATCAGATAAATCTTGAAATGGAGGTTGATCTTGCTAAAAATGAAATAAAGCGATTGTTGGGTACCTAAAGAAAAACAGTAACATTCAGTAAAATGTAGCAAACATTAAGTACAGATATTTATGTGCTTCACAGGACCTCAATGATTATCTTTTACTACTCAAATATTTCAAAAACGAGTATATTTATCTCTGGGATTAATTTGCAAATTTTCCTTTCGCTCAGGTAATCCGAGCTCAGTTGGTTTGTTCTTATGCGGTCTAATAATCATCAACTGGAAGAAACGAAATATATTTAGCCACGGTTAAAGAAGGAAATTCTGCAGTTCCTCCTTCGGCAGAAGAAGGTGTTTTTCCTGAGACACTTTAGGATAATCGGAAATCTGTGAAACCTAATCATAATCATGAGTTGCAATTTATGTTTCAATTCATATTGTGCTTTAGCTTTTCTACTTGGTAATGACACAGTACATAAAATCACTGAAAAAACGATAATTTTTCTACAATTTTGTAAATACAAAGCGCAAAAAATATTGACAAATAATGTTTTTGATAGCAAATAATACATGGTAAATTATGATAGAATAATGCAGGCAAAAGGTATCTTTTCTTTATAATTTACATTATAATTCACACAAGGTGCCAACTGAAATGGATAATAAATACTATCCTCAGGTTTGCCCTTGGGCATTCCAGTGCCTTACATAGATTCACAGTAAGAATTACGAAAATTTAACCTTTAAAAAAGAAATGCGTTATTTTGCAGAAAGTTTTCTTTTCTTGTATGTGTTCTAAAGCGTTTTGCCCCGCACGGGGATAACTGGTTTTCCAGTTATTTGGGGAGCGGCGCCCCCACGGCCCGAGCTGACCTTGTGACTGGTCAACATCTGATGTCATGCCACAGCTTGTTTTTTCTTATTTTGGTGCTGTTGGTGTTTGCAGGGACGGCTGTTCATCCAGCTGTTGGGGAGTCGCGGCCCCACGATCCCGAGCTGGTCTTGTGTCTCGCTTTTTCGTTTTTCCTTATTTTCTCCACTGGCTAGATGCCCGTGTTGTATTCTCTACCTAATCGCTACCACGTTATGTACTAACACCCCGGTCTTGTGGTTTTGTTACCCTCCACCACTAACTGATTTATATTAACCGCTCAGTTCGTAGGTTGCTGAGATTCCGATTAGGTTCCCTGCCAGGATTTGTCTTCTTTGGATTTCTTTTTTTCCTTTTCGCTGGTTTGGGTGCTAGACCTACCTGCATGTTTGCCGCGTGCGGAGACCCGTGAGGCGGAAATGGGATGTCTGGCGGCTGAGGTCGCAGGAGACCGGTTAAGTGCCTCCTGTGTACCAACACTCCTCTTCGACCCCGGCTTCGCTGTAAACGGGAGTCTAGAGACTAACCCACCTCTAGTCAGAAGTCTTGTACCAAGTTGTGTACACGGCTTTAGCGGCTTTTTTGTCGTATGGCACGGCAGGGTGAGCCCGGGGGCTGTGGGATCATGCCAAAGGCGTTGGCATGACGGTACCCGGAGGCCGAAGTGTCCGCCGAGTGCGTGTGATCACAGCCAACGGACTATATCTGCAACGTATAAGCTCCAGAACTGTGTCCAGCGTCATTTTCTTGGCTTGCAGACCTCCAGTTCTCCCTTGTAGGGCTCGGTGGTGGGTGGAGTAGTCTGCAGACGAATCTTCCTCCTTTTTTTCCATGGGTAAAAAGAACAAAAACTCCAAATTTAAGTCACCTGACAAAATGATAGTTGACAACGACTGTCCTTCGTCTTCTCAACCTACCAAGTCTCATACCCTTAAACGGTCTTTAGACCTTGACCTGGACCAAGAATGTGGAACCTCTTCTTCGGCAGCTGTACCAGTCGCTCAGAAGCGTCGTCTCCCCTCGATTGCTGTGACTACGCATGCTACTCACTTGCTTGTAGAATCCATCGATCCGCATGAGAGACTGTCCACCAGATCTCCCTTTTTCATTTCTAAAGCTTTGGACGCTGCGGTTGGTCCCTTGAAGTCTGTGAGGAAGCTTCGCTCTGGGGACCTGCTTGTCCAAACTTGCAGTGTTTCTCAGAGTAACACTTTTCTGAACCTCACTAGTCTTCAAGGCATTCCTGTAAAAGTGACACCTCACCCGTTTCTTAACACCTCTCGGGGTGTTATTTCGGAGTTTGATCTCTTGCCATGCAGTGAAGACGAATTCGTGACTGAACTTGCTGATCAAGGTGTTATTGCTGCACGTCGTATGATGTTCCGGCGTGATGGTTCCATGATTAAGTCAAAAAATGTCATCTTGACTTTTAACTCCCCGAAAGTTCCGACCGAAATCAAGGCTGGCTACTTGGTCTGTGGAGTTCGCCCGTACATTCCCAGTCCTCTGCGCTGTTTCAGGTGCCAGAGGTACGGGCATTCACAACGTTTCTGTAAGAGTTCCGCTCGTTGCGCAAATTGTGGCTCCAGTGAACATGACGGGGAAGGTTGCACTTCTGCGGCCTGCTGTGTTAACTGCGGTGAGGCCCATGCAGCTTACTCCCGCAACTGTATGAAATGGAAGGACGAGATGGCGATCCAGCGCCTTAAGACCCTGGAAGGCCTCTCGTACCCTGCTGCCAAGGCCAAGTTGGGTATACCCACCACCCGACAGCGTACTTTTGCCGCAGTAGTTCAGTCTCTGCCACAACCCGTGCAGCCCTTTGTTCCGCGCCCTGTAGCTCTCGCCGCCCTTGCCAAGCGATCTACAGCTGACCAAGCGACACAGGTGTTTTTCCCCGAGCTCGAGAGTTTTCGAATACCTGATTCTGGGCCTTCTCTTTTGCTGCCGACCGTCTCTTCCAGTTTCCAGTCGAAAGCCTGCACGTGCGGAAGACCCGGCCCTCAATCCGCAAAGGTGTGCAGTGTCCATCCAACTGTCTCGGCCTCAGCGAGGTCCCCACCCTCAACCAACATTATAGAGGAACATAGGGGGGAGGAGAGTGACAGTTCGTCCCCAGCCTCAAACAACATTGCAGAGGAACATGGGGGGAAGAGAGTGACAGTTCGTCCCCGCCCTCTGCCAGCATTGCAGAGGAGTGTGGGGGGAGGAGAGTGACTCATCCTTTGTGTAGTTGTGTTTAAAAAAAAAAATTATAATTATAATAGTAAATTAATAAATTTTTATATAAACCTAATTAACTACCTTGTCTTCACAGCTTTCATCATACTCTTTTTCAACTTTTACCAAGCCTGTCTGTTCTTAATCATTTTCCACGTTTTTAAAAATCTGTGGCTGAT
This sequence comes from Macrothele yani, assembly GCA_039090855.1. Classification (NCBI taxonomy): domain Eukaryota; kingdom Metazoa; phylum Arthropoda; class Arachnida; order Araneae; family Macrothelidae; genus Macrothele; species Macrothele yani. The sequence goes on along the minus strand of CM077015.1, from coordinate 110,850,757 downwards.
AGTTCTTTGTCTGGCGCTCTTTGGCCAAACCTGGCCCTTGCGCCAATAAAATCCAACAAACCAACCAACCAACCATCTAAAGCGTTTTGAGTTTCACTACAAACCAAATTTTCAAGTATGGGGTATATCTAATCTCACAGAGAAATGCAATCACGAATGCACAAAAACGCAAAGATATATCGACATCAAAACAGAAAGCGAGAGAGAAAATATTTTCAAAGAGTTTCGTCGGTAATAAACTAGTCTCATTACTGCTGTTTAATAAAATAATGCTGATACGTGAAAAATATAATAATAAGTTATGGTAAAACTTACTTACAACCATATGATTGTGGGTTCGTTGAACTAGTACTTTAATGAAATTAATGGGATCCTTAACTTAAATGAGATAGCTAAAATATTTTACTATGAGATGATTTATGAATATTTTTTAATCCAACGTGCTCTCTGACAATTTTTCATAAATCTAAAAGTAAAATTTAAATAACAATATGTGGTTTTAGATATTTCTAGACGATCATGACAAGGCTGATTTGACTACCAATTACATTAAATTTGGTATTTAAAGAAATGTACGAAGTATTTCGTTAGAGCATTACAAGATTTACACAAGTTTTAACTTTACATCAACACACTGCATTCTATACGTTCTTTTCCGTTAACATGAATTCATAGAAAATATTCACTCCTTTTTGTTTTTATTTTTGTGAAGCAGTGAATTTAATATCTGCTTTCATACCTCTTTACGGTCAGTAATAAATCAGATACATTTGTTATAAAAACTGTTTTCAGCTCAAACATTTTACAAGATTGGTAATATGCAGATTTTTCCGTGAGTTATAGCTCACCTACTAAACACGGAGAGCTTTGCTGTGGCGTATCATGTGTCTTCCACGCTTATTTTTGCTACAAGTTAGGTGAGGTGTTATCAGTGTTGTGTTCCGAAACGCTTACCAAAATACTGTATTTATGGGATATACTGAGCTCGTAAAATGGATTAAGGCGAAAATAGCAACGGTATAATAACAGAGCCTTTAAATAAATATTGGAAGTCGATATTACAAGATTGGTAATATGCTGATTTTTCCGTGAGTTATAGCTCACCTACTAAACACGGAGAGCTTTGCTGTGGCGTATCATGTGTCTCCCACGCTTATTTTTGCTACAAGTTAGGTGAGGTGTTATCAGTGTTGTGTTCCGAAACGCTTACCAAAATACTGTATTTATGGGATATACTGAGTAAGCTCGTAAAATGGATTAAGGCGAAAATAGCAACGGTATAATAACAGAGCCTTTAAATAAATATTGGAAGTCGATAAGGGCCTACAGTTAGATTTGTGCAGTGAAATTCGCGTATTCATTTTTTGTGTATTATGTATCGATGGTACTGATGAACAGATCATACTTTCTTGGAAGTTAATTCATTATTCATGCATTCGCGAATGATAATTCAAATGAATGGTCATTCAATTTCTATCTCCCTTGGATGTCCCTCTTCTCTTACTAAGTGTATTATCACCTGCAGGTATCCGTATTTACGTGTTAATCGGAAATTGTGAACTGCTCAAAAGTGCAGGAGTTTAGTTTAAAAAAAATGATCTTCCATCGTCATAAACATACATGTATCATCCACACTTAATGCCCACGTGAAAATCTACAAACAGCTAAAAGAGGCCAGCTAAGTAGGTATTTGTGTTTGCAAATGGATTACATCTTGTCGTGAACTTACTATTTAAAATTTAAATACCATTCTTAATTTGGCCATATTTCCTAGCTGTTAGTCAAAAAAAATGTTCTTATTAATTCTTATGATAGAAGTAAATAATCGTGAAAATGAACAAACTTTGTTTATTTTTATTCAACAGAAATATCTAGACACCGTTATCAGAATAATATGCCACCTACCTAATAATCAGAATAACAACACTTGACTCGGATGACAGCAGCCAGACGGCGTGGTGTGGATTGGGTGTGGACACAATGAGGCATTGGAAGGCTTGTCTAGCGACACGTGCCTATTCGGACTGCAACAGAGTACGGTAATCCCGGAGATAACATGGTTTTCTTTCTGCACGTTGAGCCCGTCGATCCAAATAGTCCCACATATGTTCCGTGCGATAGAGGCCGGGTGATTTCGCCAGCTAAGCGAGAACGGAATTATCGCTGTCGTGTTCCTGGAACCAGTCGCGCAGACCCATGGCGACTTGGCACTGCCCATTGCCCTGTCGGTATACACCATCACCACCAGGGCAAATGTCCAACATGAAGAGATGCATGTGATCAGTGAGGATGCAAACGTAGCCGTTGCATTCCGGGTCCCATACACCAATCCCTTCAGACCGATTACCTGCTGAATGGCTCTAACAAAGGAATAGCTTATCCAGATCTCCTCCTTTTAAGCTACTTCTACTGTAATTTAAAGCGGATTTTAAAATTTTATAATCTTACCCAAATGCATTGACTTTATATTTAGTGACTTGAATACTATTGTTCGTGAATGAAACATGAGTTTAATTTAGAAAATAAATGGCTTTCTATTGAGTAGTGTTTTCGTCAATTTACGTTTTAGATATATTATTTTGAACATAATTTTCATTATATTTTTTATTTTTTAAAACCAGAAGTAAGAGAAAACACCAATCTGAGCTTCGAATTTAATGTTTAAAACGGTAATTATTTCAATGGGAAAATCAGAAAGTACTCGGAAATGGTCAAATAAAGAAAAATATACAGCAGTGGTATGTCTGATGTTTGACGCTTGCTAAGGAATAAGCTGATGCATAATGATGAATATGCAACGCCGTTATCGTAATGAAACAACCAGGATTTCAAATTCACATTTCTTGTAGCCCCCTTTAACTGACCGCTTTGCTCAATGTATCATATTTTCTGTGAAGTAAGTATGCGCTTAGAGGCACTGCTGTCGACTGTATGAAATCAGCGATCTTTTACACCAGTTTTAAAACACCATATTTATCGTATACGTTTGGCTATGATTCCCCGTATGCAAAAGAGGTTGAAAAACATTTGTCACTGATTCCACTTATGCGATTTTAGTAGCAGATATTTTAAACAGATTAAAAACAGAAATAGAAAAATGCAGTTAGTTTAATATCTGACTTTTTATCAAACATTTACTGAAAGAAACGGACTTGCCTTAATTCTCAAGAAAATAATATTGCTTTGCTTCATCTGTGAGAGTAATCTGTCAACAGCAGAAAACGGAATTTACAATATTTAGCAAATACCTTTAAATACCATGTGAAGAAAGCATAAAAAAACGCACTTTAATGAAGATTTCTTCAGAAAAATATCAGAGTAGATAGAAACAGACTTCCACATATGAATTCTGGAAACTGAATATCCTGGAAAATTAAATCAACTGGATTAAAAATTGGAAAAACGTTTTTCGAAAATAATGAAATCTAGAAATTTAAATTCCACCAGATTTTACATAACGATGCTATAAAAGAAATGATTGAGATAATCGTAAATAAATGCAGGTAATCCGAATTTAGAAATGTCTATTATCGGGCTTTAAAATAAAAACACCTGATCAAAGACGTGGTATAGAAAAGCATTCCAGAAAGCAAGAGACAAGTCGCAGGTGCAGCCATTACTCCTCTCTTATATCTTTTTGTATCACCGATAGAATTACACTGCTCTGAATAATTTATTATATTGCTAATTTCAATTATTACCAACAAACGTAAGGTTTTGTGAGTAATTCTGTGCTTCTGAACGGAATAAAAGTAAAAATCAAAATACACTGACGGAAAAAAAATCCCAACACCAAGAAAGGGTTGTGTTAGATAAACGACAGCTGGTAGGCGATGAGAGTACATCTGTAAGATGACGTCTATGCAAATTTCGCGCTCGGCGCATACGTGTGGCGCTAGTTGCGCCCTCGGAATATGCAAAGCAGGTTTGCTGCAAATACGCGCTGTAAAGTTCATGAGCGTTAGTTATCGTTGAGATTCGACGTAGTGTGTTGATGTTGGTCAATAATGCCTTTAAGAAGACGAAGAAGCCATTATCAACAGCTCACGGAGTTTGAACGAGGTCGTGTAATAGGGCTACGAGAAGGTGGATTTTCTTTCCGCAATATTGCAGAACGACTTGGCAGGAATGTAGCCACTGTGCATGATTGTTGGCAGCGGTGGTCAAAGGAAGGTACTGCCTCAAGAAGACCGGGTTCCGGCTGGCCACGTGGCACTACTGAGGAGGAAGACCTCCCTGTACGGCGTATGGCCGTGGCGCATCGTACTGCGTCTGCGGCAGCAATTCGAGCTGCAGTTGCCACCACAGTGACACAACGAACTGTTACAAATCGGTTACTTGAAGGAGAACTGCGAGCTAGACGCCCTGTAGCGTGCATTCCACTTACTCCAAACCACTGCCGTTTGCGACGTCAGTGGTGTCAAGCTAGAGCTCATTGGAGGACGGAGTGGAGATCTGTTGTGTTTTCTGATGAAAGCCGGTTCTGCCTGGGTGCCAGTGTTGACCGTGTGTTGGTTAGAATTAGGCCAGGTTAGCGCCTGCAACCAACCTGTCTGCGGCCGAGACAAACTGGACCTACACCTGGAGTTATGGTCTGGGGAGCAATTTCCTATTATAGCAGGAGCACTATCGTGGTTATCCCACGCACCCTCACGGCACAGTTGTACGTCGGTCTGGTGATTTAACCTGTTGTGCTGCCATTCATGAACAGCATTCCAGGGGTGTTTTCTAACAGGATAACGCTCGCCCGCATACCGCTGTTGTAACCCAACATGCTCTACAGAGTGTTGACATGTTGCCGTGGCCTGCTAGATCACCAGATTTTTCTCCAATCGAGCACGTATGGGACATCATTGGACGACAACTCCAGCGTCACCCCAACCAGCATTAACCGTCCCTGTATTGACCGACCAAGAGCAACAGGCATGGAACTGCATTCCACAAACTGACATCCATCACCTGTAAGACGCAATGCACGAACGTTTGCATGCTTGCATTCAACATTCTAGCGGTTACACCGGTTATGAATGTACCAGCATTTCACATTTAAAATGGTTCTTTTCGCGCCTACATTAAGCTGTGGTCTTGAAACCTTAATAGATTAAATATGTTACCTATACAAATGTATTGCCGCCATTTCATTCCTCTACAACTATTTTTTCGTGGTGTTGGGAATTTTTTTCCGTCAGTCTATACTTTTTCCGTACTGCCTGTTATTTGAAGATTTCATTCGTCGTTTATTTTCCGTGTTCAGACTGCATGTAGTTTTAGTAAAATTGTTTGACGTATTTTGGAAAAAAATTGAAAATGGAATTTGTGCATTGATTTTTGCATCATATGCTAACGAGATGTCTTGGTGGATGTTATTTACTTCTTGCCAGAAAGTTTTGGGATTCCCAGTAAAATGATGAACATGAAGAAGATCATCTTCTGCGTACGTATACAGTGTTTGAAGTTTGGCAACAATACACAACTTTTCTTCTTCTATTGGGCATATGAAAGCCTCCCCAAGTATTCCAGATAGTGAAAATCCGAGAAATACGATCCTTTTATATATTATCATTGTTACAGTGGATGCTGTACTAAACCTTAAGCAAAAATCCTCGCAGCAGGCATGAAAGTGAGATCCATCCGAATGAGAAAATGAATGGAGCCGCATATTTTTTTAGTGAACCCAAAGGGCAGCTTTTCCACGCTTGAGATATATCTTCCAGACCGTTGGAAAATTAACACCGCCTGTTGTCACCAAATATTGCATACCTCTGGAGCTCCATATAAAGCAGATTATTTCAGAGGAGGGATTAGCCATTATAAAAATGCTCCTACATAGAATATAAGGTAAGTCATATTACGGCCTTTAAACGCACCGTGAAAAAAGAATCGCAAAACAGAATGGGTTTGAGAACATTACGGAATGATAGTTCAATTACATTGACCCTCACAATCAAATTAAACAGGGTTTTGAAAACAGAATGTGTTGCCAAAATGGAAGAACTCCTAATCCGGTGAGCTTCCGGAAAAACGAAATTTCAACAACTCCAATCGGCTAGCAAACAAATACAAAACGCTGTCGATGGTGCCTAACCTTATAAAGGCTGACGGATCCGGGAAGGAAGCCCAGAGGGTGCCACTTTGACCTCTGGGCATTTTGTTCGAAAGCAGTGGACATCGCATATCAGACTCGGAAATTAAGTCCACTGTCTCAAGAATTAGAGGGGCTCGTGCCTTTGACAAAGTGCTAACCAACTTTTTAATCCCTACCTACTGGACTAAGGTTTCTTTCAAACAGAAAGAAACCTGTGAAAATTGTCCCCTTAGCCGCATGTGTTGTTTTAATATTGTCTGCTTATGTTCCTCCAACACAGTTAAATTAACATGTGGCGCCAATTTAGAAGCACATTTTTCTGCAATTCAATCACAACAGACGCTATAGATAAATCAGGTGATCCCTTGATGTAGCTGAAGAAAAAATATTTTGTTAGCTTTACAAAAAAAATGTACATACCCTATACTGACAAAAGTCACGGGACACCACTTCAAAAGCAAATGAACAGATCCGCTGCGTTCTTAAGATGCGCCGTACAGCCGCAAACGGTATAAAAATCAGCCTCCAGCTGCCCGCGAACATATGGCACTGTGAGGTTGAGTGAAAATGTGGCGGCGGGAGAGAACTGAATATGAGAAAGGAAAGATTGTTGTGTGTTATATTAGTGGGTTGTCCATAAGAGAAACTGAGATGCGTTTAAACCTAGCCAAGTCAACTTGTTTTGGATGTACTGAATAAGAGGAAGACACATGGCGTGCGTGAAGCAACAAAACGCACCAGCAGACCAAAGAAAATCAGTGACAGAGGACGTCGAAGCCTCAGGAAAGTCGTTAATTACAACTGATCGACAAAGTATTGCACAAGACCTCAGTGTACAGGCGAGTAAAACTGCCTGAACCTCGGTATGTACAGGTACCATTCGCAGAGAACTTCATTCCATGGGTTACCGTGCTCGTGAGGCAGCTCATAAGCCTTTCATATCCACCCGGAATGCTACTCGTCGTTTTGCATGGTGTAAAAAACATTTATTGTGGACCATAGATCAATGGAAACGGGTCCTATGGACTGATGAATCCAGATACACGATCTATCAGATTGATGGCTGTGTGTGGGGCGGTAGCCGGAGGAACGCTACTTAGCAGAGTGTACTGTTCATACGGTCAAATGTAGAGCTGTCAGTGTTATGTTCATACGGTCAAGTGTAGAGCTGTCAGTGTAATAGTTTGGGGGTGTTTTTCGTGGTTATCGTGGACAAACCTGTAAACCAGCACGTCTACCTCAATATTCTGGACAATTATGCCCTACCAACTCTGTGGCAATACTATGGAACCGAACTTTGTAGGTACCAGCAGGATAATGCACCGAGCCATAAAGCAAGACCTGTTACAGCGTGGTTTGATGATATTTCCGTATTGATTGTGAACAGGCCAGCACAGAGCCCTGATCTAAATTCCGTAGAGCATCAATGGGATGAATTAGAGCGCTGCATAGCAAATTTGGTAGGCCTACTACTAAGCAACAGTTAGCAGCAGCATTATTTACTGAATGGGCGCGCATACCTATCGCTGTGTTGCAAACCCTTGTCGAAAGCATGTCTCGAAGAGTCAGTGCATGCATTAAGGCCAAAGGTGGACCGACAATGTATTTAATGTCATGTCAATAAACGCTGCATCATGTTTCTCTTCTGGGTGTCCGGTGACTTTTGTCAATATAGTGTACATACAAACGGGTCCCTATGGAATCGCAAATATCTCAGATAATAACATGGTCATTTTTTTACGGCCCAACGAAAGGGAGATAGTTATATGCATTTCCTCAAAACTTAAACCATTGTTATGTACGCAGATGGCATCTGTTGTATATGACAGCACTGTATCCAGAATCTTAAATTTTTTTGTTTAGAAATAAATAACGTTCACCCGCCGCCTCATTCTCATGTCAAGAAAAAAATAATGCAGCATTCCTTCTCTTCGGGTGCATATCTTACAGGAAGCAGGAAGAAACTTAGAGGCTAAAGTATACTACAATGCAATAGCGAGGGAAATTTCATTTCTTCTGGTGCAACGTGCCCGAAGAATGGTTAAACTGCAGCTTTTAGACACTGTATCAGACAAGTATATATGGTACGTTCCCATAAGGTAGCTACAACTAAAGAGATTTTGAGTATCATGGCCAAAGACATATCCACAGGATATTCAGTTCCGGAATTACCGTCCTTATTACAAAAAGTTCGGAGAGCTAATAATGTAAGAAATAGATCTGCTAATGTGAGAATCTGAGCTATGAAGTGCCCCTATCTTGTATCCCTGGAATCACTTACACGTTCAAAAAATTCATGAAGAGATATAATACCATATATAATACCGATAAAATACCACAGTTCCTCCGTTGTAGCCGGTGGTAGCTTCTGGCGTGCCAGTAATTTGGCGATCATTACGTTGAAATGGCTTTATAAACAACTCATTGTGCAAATGATTCAGACATGCACACAGCGCAGGTTGCTGCAATACACGAAACAATGGTGATTTAAGCGTCTTTGAAAAAGGCATGATAATGAGCCCTAGGAAGGAAACGGTAAGCATCTCAGAAACGGCAACCTTCTAGAATATGCAACAACAAATGAAACGATAAGCACGTAATCGATGCTCGAAATCAACGGCAGCTGAAAGGTACTATTGGAAATATCAAACGAGATTAATTGCGTCAACTAGCAGCGCAGAACAACTGTGGTTTTGGGAGCAAAATTTCAGCATACACAGTTCGCCGCAGACTGTCTGGAATCGGCTATAACATAAGACCTCTCGTTCGTGTACATCTCGTCCCTGTTAAAAACCAATATATTCATCTGCAGTGGAATCTGGAACACTAAAACTTTGCCCTTAAGGACGGGAATTTTATCCGCTGTCACAATGAATCACAATTTCATTTAATACACGCCAATAAGAGGGTAAGAATGTGATATCAGTAGACCAAATCGATACATCCCGTCTGTATGTCTTTAAATGCATAGGCCGAAAAAGATCATGCAAAGGCTGGGGTCGGTTTTCAAGACAGCAATCGTAGTTTCCAAATATTTCTGTAATATCATTTAAATACAAAGGGCCTTCTTAGTGACATTTCAGACCAGATACACCCTTAAATTATCATGGTGTTTTTGATGGAGTAGGCTACTTCACGTAGAATAATGCGCCATACCTTAAGGCTTGCATAAATACACTGTAGTTCTAAGAGCACGAGTAAATATCAAGATAATTATTAGCAACATTTCAGATAAGATACACCCTTAGATTAGCATGGTGTTTCTTGATGGAGAAGGTTATTTCGAATATGATAATGGGCACGCCCAAAGGCTCGCATAGATCAACAGTAGTTCTAACAACACAACATATACTTCAGTTTTGAACAGTTAAAGAACTCACAATCCCCATATATTAATCCAATTGGACACATCTGGGGCGACATTGAGAAGGTCATTCGTAATAAAGGTCCTCCAGTGAACATTTGGTAATTGTCAGACGTCGTCATATCCGCCGACTGAACATACCTCTAGAAGGAGCTTTATTTTCTGTACCACATGAAATATAAGTATTCGGAAAGCCGAGATACTCCGAAATATCGTTACTTATGTGTCCCTTATATTTTGTTGATACATTGTACATAGTTGTATTTTACAAAATCTGAAAATCTTCTCCTCAATGATTCTACACCTTAGTTTCAATAATTTCTAATAAAGGTAAGTTATGTAAGAAAAAGGTTTCGACAGAAGTTTGGCCTAAAGAGGGGTTTTATTACTGCTCCAGCGACTTTAACCATTACTAGGTGAAAAGCATAAATGAAAAAGTGTTTTGACATATTGTTTCAGATTCAGAAAGAACACGTTCTGTTGATGGTGTTGTTGAATAATTCTGAACTTATAGACTTTTTCAATCATAAAAAGATGAAGTATTGCTTTGTAGGTGACCTTATGAAGATGCTCTATGAACAACTGAACATTTATGCCCTAAAATTAAATTAGATTTCTTATGTACGCCGATGAGCCATTACATTATGTCAACCCCGGCCTAGAGAACTGAATGCGCCGGTAGACCGAACAGGGCAGACGATGACATTCACAGAGGAATATATGTACACCCGAGGACCTGCTTTCCGTTAGCAGGGTGTTCGAAATCAGAATGTAAAAATCTGCAGATTTATCGGACTTTGATAAAGGACAAATTTTGATGGTATGGCGCCTCGGCACTGCGACCACGGAAACGGCGCGGTTTGTAGGTTGTTCACGTGCCGCTGTAGTGAGTACGTATCAAAAGTGATGCGCAAATGGCCAAACGACGAACTGTCGTTCAGTCGTGTGTCGTCCGTATCACTTTGATACCAGAGGGGCGAGTGCAGTGCCGCAGTGTAAAAACTCTCCTGCAGCTACCCGAATGGTGGTCAGGGCAATGTGTCACAGCGCACATTTCATCGCATCTTTATACCCATGGAACTACATAGCCGAAGTCCCAGCCGGTTCCCCATGCTCACTCTACGTCATCGCTTACCACGCGCGAAATGAGTCCAAGTTCATAGAGATTGGACCATGGATGATTGGAAGAAAGCAAAATGGTGTGATGAATCAAGGTTCCTGGTGCATCACGTGGACGGCCGAGCGAGGATACGCTGATAACAAACAGAGGCTATGACACCTGGATTCATGGTTGGGTGGAAACAGGCCTGTCGGGGCTGTGTTATGCGGTTGGTGATGTTTTCTTGTGACACTTTAGGCTCCATTATCTCAATAGCACAATTCCAGACAGCTGTCAGGTATCGGAACATCGTTGCGGACCAAGTTCACCTATTCATGGTATCTGTACTCCCTGCTAGTGGTGGCCAATACCAACAGCATAATGCGCAATGCCAGACTGCCAGATCGTCAAGGAGTGGTTCGAGGTACATGCTGGTGACTTTCGGTTAATGCCCCGGCATCGAAATTCACCTGACATGAACCCAATCTATCATATGTTTCCACTTGGACAAGCGGATTCACTCTAAATCACCACCACCCCGAAATATACCGGAACTGGACGACCTGCTGTTGACATTATGGTACCAGATAGCCCAGGATACCAATCGCCACGTCCGAGAATCAATGCAAATCCGAGTCGTCGTGGGTTTGCCGTGTAAATGAGGTCTTAAAGCTTATTAGGTAGGTTGTCATAATGTAATGGCTCATCGGTGTATATATCAATGTTCTACAGTATGACTAATACTGATCACAGTAAACTGTTTCTTTTAATAACACAGTTTGAAATCTTACGTTTCCAAAAAAAAAATTAAACTGGGTCCATTCCATGTATATTAATTAAAAGAAACGAATACTGAATTAGTACATATATTTTGAACACGCGATAACTAAAGTATACATGTCATCCTCTGATAGGAAGGTAATCATTGCGTTGATGTGGTTTCACACGTGTACGATTAAATACCTTTAAAGTGACATAAGAGTTGCTGCCAGGCCGATAATTTCACGAACTGTACTGAGGGTTTACTACGATTAAAAAAAGCGTGTGGTGTTCCTGCGGGAAAGAACTAGTCCAGTTTCAAGGACTTCGGCGTGTGGAAAGGATTTTATCAAGTGAAAGACAAACTCAATGGTGTCAAGCAAACGCACATTTGTATGTAACAGGGGTAATGAAAAGAGAAACTCATCATATACAGAACACCATACATCAGCAGGAAAGAGGTATAAAATCATTCTTGCCTTTAGTACATCCCTCGTGTCTGCTGTAAGCCAGTAAATTCGTTGCAGTAGTCACTGAAGTACTAAATCAGACCAGACACACCCATACGTATAAACGTGGATCAGACAGACCATTGCGGTTTAGAAAAAAACGTCGTTTGTCCAGAAGAACCGTGTTTTTGGTTAACACACTATGATGGACAATCTTCAATATGGGGCCAGCAACACGAAACTATGGGTCCCAGTTGCCTTATGACGTAGGAACTACCTGATGGAAGCCGTGTAATGGCGTGGGGTCTACTTTACTGGCGGGAGTTGAGTTCCTTATTAACTCTGGAATAGCCTTGTTTGCCAAACGTTACCTTAATATCATTTTTGGCCAGACATACGTAGTCAGATGGCCAAGTCGTATCTCATTTGAGTTTATAATGTGTTTCATATGTTCCAGCGACGGTAGTGAAATTGCCTGTCTGAGGTAATAAAATTATTTCTGGCGTACACCATATGAAGCATTTTATAGCGGTAGTTATCAACTATGTCGTCAGCCAACTTGATGTAGCACACAGTAAAATGCCAAGGCTTTGCTTAGCGTTGAGGAGACACGAAAACACTCTCACATGTTTAGGTGGATGTCGTCCTCACTCTTCTTAAGCAATGAGATATTTTTGGCCATATTGGCAAAATGTAGATTTAAAATTACCGCGGACCAGTTAGATAATCTTTAAGCCGGCAGAGGTGAGCAAATTTAACGCCAAACTGTCTCAAACGATAATAATGATGTAACATTATATCCCGGAATCTCGAAAACTGTCTACCATTATTCACGGACCTAAATTTCACTATGGTTTATCTTTAGATTGATGGGCAAACGTAATGTTAACAGATGGAAGCCTCTTAACATATTTAATAGATTCACAGCGCAAGTTAATCTGAAGGGAACATTTTACTCTGAATCATGCCAGGAAAAACGTTAAAAGGTCGTTAAAGATATTGTGCTTGCCGTGTTAAGGTGTGGTCCTGAAAAATTGTGAACTTACGTACCAAAATACAGGTAGTTAATCAAAGGTGCACCGATACTTCACTAATGTGATCTTTCGCCATGTTCTTCAGTTGATGGTGCTCTGAGACTAGGTTCCATTTTGCTCTGTCTTCGTAGTACAGAAGATGTAAATGCGATATTTATTAGGTGGTAGGATAATCGCGTAGTGTGGCCAGCCTGCTCCCTTGACATCACTACAATCGAAATGAAATAGGATGTCCTGAGGAGACATAATGTATTTCACAAACAAATGCCCCCCAACCATTCATGCTTTTAACAGGACTCTCCTTCCGGAAGGTGATAATTTACCACATTAATTTCTCAACTAATCGGTGCTTAGCATAGCACACAAATGCCAAACATTATTGTTGCGCGTGGTGGACATAGCCCATACTTGGGACTTCGCCTATTAGTATGTTTACGCAGGCTTCATCGAAGAGTGTCTGCGTATGATTGAGTGAGTTTGTACCTCCTTGGCAACATTTTGTTCTGTTTCGATCTGTATTAAATATCACTCATGATTTTTGATGTCCTGTATTTCATTTTATTGTTGCTATTACTGCTGACACGAATTCAGCTGAAAAACTAATGTTTCCGATATTATAAAGTCAAAATATATTTTGTCCTTAAATTACAGCGATCTCTGAACGCGATAAAGAACAAAGTGAAGAACTGAAAGTTGGTGACAGCACACAAATTCCAAAGAAAGACAGATAAGGAAAGCTCACGTAATTTTTTTTGATTGGAGGTTTAACGACCACCGTGAGCAACTCAATGGGCTATAAGCAGTCGCCCGTCCCTAATTTAGGGTCACTGACTCCAGGGAAGAGAGAGAGCCAGTGCCGTAAGACAAACACAACATCCATGCCTCAACGGTATTCGAACCCGGACCCCTTACGGACGAATGATCAGAGGCCAGCGCCTAAGACCTCTGCGCTACCGGGGCGGCTGTAAAAATTTTTATAATTATCTCAGAACCGTATGAAGAGAATGATAACAAGAAAGGTTTCTCGACGATTGGTTTAATACGCGCTGCAGCTCTTTGGACAGAATAGCACTAGCACTTCAGAAAATGTATGCCCTAAAAAAATCAGACTTATATGTTTGGTACACTGCCATATCGCAATTTTTCTTTTGAACTAAAAAATACTTTAACTAAATGCTTAAGTAGATGATATTATTAATGTTAATTCACTTCAATATTTCATTAAATTTTGAAAATGAAAAAACTGCATGACAGTAAGATCATTTATTATATGATCCATTCATATGATTCGTTATAATACCATCTATTTACTTAAATGTATATTAGTAATTTCGACATATTTGAATGAAAGGAACTCTATATCTGTCAAAATGAATTCAATTAAAATAAGTGTATACTTCTCTTCAAGGAGTTTATTATTTTTAAGACATTATTTTCTGCACAATCGTAACGCAATTCATATGGAAGTTATCTCGTAATATAGGTATCATTTTATACATCACCTTATCATCTTAGAGGATACATTGCCACACTATTTCGAAACATCAGTGCTCACATAAGTGCGGTAGTTAACTAATGAGACTGATTTTTTTAAGACCCCGGTAAAACACTGGTCGCAATGACACGCGTTTCTGATAAGCCATTGCCACCTATGCTGTGGCATCAGCGTGTACAAGAGACTGGCGCAGATGAATATTTACGCTATGCTTGACGTCATTTCATAGAAGGAAGTTGTCACTGTTCTGTCATAGAGCAGAGAGGAAGTATTCTGTTCTTTCGAAAACCGTTAAGTCAGTTAAAATTTTGCATGATGTGTATTGGGCTAACTGTCCATTTTGCGCACAAATATTCCGCTGCTATACAGGTTTCAAGGATGGGCGAGAAGATATGGAAAACGACGAACGTCCCTGACGCCCACTTTCAGTGCATACGTCTGAAATGATTGAAAAGGTTCGCGAAAGGGTAAAATTTGATCATTGTGTGACCTTAAGGATTCTGGACTTTGAGATCAGCGTTAATAAGGAGATGATTTGTCAAGTTTTAGAACACATTTGGGAGGGAGGGAGGAAATGTGTTTGTTTGTTCCGCATTCTTTGTCAGTCAACCAGAAACACGCTCGAGTGCAGCACGCAAAATACATCCTGAAGCCTGCGAAAACAATTCAAATTATCTCCAAAGAATTCTTGCAGCTGACGAGTCATGGTGTATTCTTTATTATCCTAAAACGAAGTGTCAGAGTGCTCAGTTGAAGTCGCCGCAGTCACACAAAGGAAAGAAGATCAGGTTTTTAAAGTACAAGATTAAGACAATGCGTGTATGCTTTTACGACAGCAAGAGAATTGTACATCATGAGTTCTTTTTGAGGGGACAGCTGCCGCTGGCAATATTTAAACATTCATTTTGGAACGGTTGTGTGAGAGGATTTTTCGAGTTCGGTCTGAACTGAAAAACAGGCAATGGTTCTTTCTTAACTGTAGCATATATGCACACAGAGCAGTCAGTGTGCATCAATGTTTGTGTGACATGATAACAATTGTGTGCACTGAACCATTCCCCTGTACTCCAGATTTGTCATTCAGTGACTACTTTCTAATTCCTTAATTAAATTTTAAGGAAAAGTTTATAAATGCCTGATTAACCTTAAGCATTTAAAAAGAAACGTTTTTCAAGAAATTAAAGACATAAAAAGAGTTGGGACATTAGATCTTTACTCCATTACAAAAGGTGTTTTCTGCAAACTCTTCCTTTCTTTGACTGATCTTGCCAATCCTTGTAGTAACGCAGGGGAAATATATTAGGTGTGCAATTTAATTCTCGACCCCTAACCGCAAGCGATCATAAAACATCTGCAAATAGCTGTGTGCGGTAAAGGCTGATTGTAGCGACATCCAACAGCTTTCCAGGCAACAGTCACCGCCCACAGCTGTAGTGGCTGAAAGGACGAAAGTTTACGGTGAAAGCAATGTCGTTCGAGAAGCAACATTTGAGGCACTGCCTCCTGTTCCCGTTTCAGCTGAAGAAAGGTGCCGCGAAAGCCCGGCAAATAATCTGTGCTGCTTTGGGTGAGGCTAATGTGTCATACAGCACGTGTAAGAAGTGGTTCTAGCGGCTTAAGCAGGAAAATGTTGATCTTCGTAATGCAGAACGTCCGAGACAGACACAGAAAATTGACGATGAGGCACTGTAACAACTGTTGGACACGGTACCCTGCCGCACGCAGTTACAGCTCGCCTAGAAACTCTGAGTAACACGAGAAGCCATTGCAAATCGCCTGCACAAGCTTGGATGGATTTAGAAGGAGGGCCATTGGGTGCCCCACCAATTCACAGCTGCGAACAAGTCTAGGTGCTACGATATTGCTGTGTCTTTGCTCTCCAGATTCAAATAGAAGGATGTCCTCCACAAGATTTTGACCTGTGATGAGAAGTGGATCCTCTACGATAATCCTAAGCGAAGCAAATCGTGGGTTTATCCAGGTCAGCCTACCACCAGTACCGCCAAACTGAATATCCATTCCAGGAAGCTGTTGCTGTGCATATGGTGAGATCAGCGCGGTATCGTACACTATGATGGCTGAAACCTGGTGAAACGGTCAATGCTGAGCGTTATTGTCAGCAACATATTCGTGTGGGTGACGCAATATAGGCGAAACGGCCATACACCGGCAAGGGAGGAAGATCGGTCCTGTTGTTTCAGGATAACGCGCGTTTTCAGACCACGAAAACGACTTTATATAAAATCACCGACCTGGGATGGGAGATATTGTCCAACCCGGCGTATTCTCCACACTTCGCCCGTCTGATTATCACCTCTTTCGCTCCCTGCAACATCACCAGAGTGATACGCACTTCACTTCTGTCGAGGAGGACTACACAAGTATTGATGAATTTACCAACTCGAAACAGCCCTCTTTTTTCCGCAGTGGCATTCGGCAGCTCCCTGAGGGATGGCTCAAATGTATCCAACACGACGGTAATTATTTCCCTGATTAGGTACGTATTCGATTTGCTATAATTTGCTGTCAACCTGTCGTGCGTGTGGCCGAGAATTAAGTTCCAGACCTAATACTTCGAATAAGGTACATTCACGTAAATTTTCTTTCTTTTTCATATTTTAAATACTCAGTTTCATCAACTATTTGTCGCCTATGCATAAACTAATGGGATGGTTTCAATTTTAAAAGAAACATCCTGTGCAAAACTGCAAATGCGTTTTTTTATTTAGTCACACTTAAAAATGTTTTTCATGTCCGTTGTCCGAAATATGACATCTGCTTTTACCTGAGGATTATTGAAATGAAATTAAAAATGTTTAACGCCTAGAAAAACAATATATAAAGAATGTTGAAAATGAAAAAAAGAATCCGCTTTCAAGTACACATTTTTATGTTTCCATTTTTTCTTTCGTAGTAACAATATCTTGTTTTCGGTTGGTTATCACTGTTCCGTCTCTGCACTCTTACAAATGCAAATTTGAAATTTCCTTTAAATATCATAATGTCCCACCTTGTTAATGACAGCTTGAAGTGCAAAGCATTTCCCTCCAGCTGTAGATCAGTATAAAAATGAATTATTCTGCGGGTTCAAGCTGAAAATGAGTGCTACTATTTAACCTTTAACTTTAATATCCATTATTTTTGTCCGCTATCTAGGTTTTGGACAACTGTAAGACACAAAGTGTGCGAATACTTTGCGATGGTTTATACTAAATTCTACTTGATGCCAAATATCTGATGCGCACATTGGAATGTGTGCTGTAAATTTGGCATAAGAAGGGAGGCTACCGCGTTACATGTACATGTAAGTGACGATCTTCCATGCACGTAGGTCGTGTAAATTTTAAATTCCTACTTTCAGGGCTTTCTAATTTTGGAAGCAAAGACGTGTAAAGTTATTTTTTATAAGTGGTGCGATTTTTATTAGAATTGGTTTCTTCATATCTTTGCCTAATTACTATGATTAATTCGATGTAAAGCATATTTTTGAGTTTCAGGTGGTTTTAAATATCTTACAGTTTTTTCTTAGAAAATATTTTATATTAGAATTAGGCGGATTCAGACTATTAGGGATCATGACAACGCGAGGTAAATTATTGTTCGGTCAGATGAAAGTTTGACCAAAAAGTAAAAAAATATAATGACAAGTAACCAGTTAAGGAGATCACGCTCTGTAACGTAATTTCAACATGACTGGCTATACACCGTACAGCAAGCACTATTAGAAAATAATTAAAATTGTAAATGCGGAAAGTATAAATCAGAAAATATTTCCTCATACGAAATTGACATACCAATCACATAATCATTATTTACTGCTTTCGCGTAGCGTTTTGAAGAAAATTCATCCCCGTCGATATATTAAAAAAACAAATTTAGTATTTCGATCTATAAAAATTCAGGACGGAAAATGTCATTCAGAATAATTTTAATATATCATACAAATTTTGAAGATAACAATCCGATTTTTGGCGTAAATGTGACAAGGATGTTAAGTCAGATAATATCCGAAAACTTGAACATTTTCATCGTCCTGGAGCGGGACTTGAATCCGCGTTTCCCAGAAAGCGCCCGGGTATGCTAACCACTACACCACCCAGAACGACCAAGTTTTAAGTTTCCGATCATTTTGAATATAACCATCACAGGATTCGCTTGTCGAAGCTCCGGGCATTCATGTTTAGCAAATTTGGAAGTTAAGAATCTTATCCCGTGTTTGCCCGGAGAAACAGTAAAATCATGAAAGAAATACGAGTTTACGCCATATAATACAAATTTTGAAGACGACAATCCGATTTTTGGCGTGAATGTTACAAGGATGTTAATTCAGATAATATCTGAAAACTTGAAAATTTTCATCGTCCTGGAGCGGGACTCGAATCCGCGTCTTCCAGAAAGCGCCCGGGTATGCTAACCATATGATAACCGGTTGCTTCGACTAGCGAATACTGTGATGGTTATATTCAAATTGATCGAAAACTTGAAATTCACCGCTTACCAATTTCTTGGAGAGGGGAGATTGTTGTTGAAGACAGATCCCGTTTGATATCCGAGAGAACTGGGCCTCGATTTTTTCTCGTGCTAGAAAATGCTTCCCGTCCGTCTGCGTGCTCTTACAATTTTGAGCATAAAAAGGGAATCCAGCTGAAAGCATAAGCTGATGAATACTAAGCACCAGATCTGCCTGGAAACTTTCATCATCTCGCCGAAGCATCGACACCTGTCGTAAGGAACGATTTCAGGTGGAAGACCGACAGAGACATAATAATTATGGAATATCCTCGCTCAACCAGAGAGAGAGAGAGAGAAAGAGAGAGAGAGAGAGAGAGAGCGGAGAGGTGAAACGCCTGACACCAGGAACCACGGAGGACCCCCCCCCCTGCATAGCCTCTTCGTAAAGAAAGCGGGGAGAGAACTATTGTGCGTGTGTCTGAGTACGTGCGTTCAGCGACTAGGGATGATGTCGTTTTGACCAAGAGACCGTAAGCAACGCGGCCTCATCCAACAAGGAAAAAGAGCTACCCGTAGTGCTAACATATTAGTGAATGTGAGTGAGTGTTGTGTTGTTTTCTGTGTGTGATCATGCTGTGGATACTCAAGGACCTATGTAAGTACTTTTTTTAACCAAAACTTTTATTTGCGGCCCATTGTGAACGAACAGAGTTTTCGTTAGGACATATTTTCTGAAACACCGAAGAGGGCCAAAGCTGGCCGGAAACTATAGCTTTGTAATTAGATGAAGAATCCGGTGTAATTTATGCATGTATCTATTAAATCCCTGTTTTAATTGTTATACTGTGCCTCCATTGGTTTATTGGTGTACTGTGTCGGCTAATTGGCTAACGAGGTATTGCCGGATCCAGTGATTCGAATCGCAGTCCGGAAGTGATTGGGCATCCTGACAACTAAGGCCTAAAGGACGCAACAAAAGTGGTGATCAGCAGTTTGATCCGTATTGTATACCTCAGAATCACAGTACAAGCGGAGCACAGTATTTATGCCAACTTTTGCAACTTGCATAATAAGTTGAGCTCAAAGTTTTAAAAATGGAAGGGATTACAAAAATATTAGATGAACTGAAAGATGACCTCAGAAATGGACTAAAAACTTCCAAAGAAAGTTTTGAGCAGCAGCTCAAACAACAACAAGAAAGTTTTGAGCAAAGCTTACAACAGCAGAAAGAAAGTCTTGAGCAGCAGACGAGCAGCATAAATCCGCTGATAGCTAGAATTGGGGGGGTATGAGGAAAAATTTGATAAAAGAATAGAAGATACTAACTTGCGTATCGATCAATTGGAAATTGGGCAGGTAAAAAGCGTAGACCAAATAGAACACTGTACCCAAAATTTAGAGAGCGTTCGTAACTTGTGCGAGACTCAATGTAGAAATGTAAATAAAAAAACTTTCTGGGGAGTTTAATGGTACTAAGTTAGAACAAACTAAATTTTATAGTGATATTGTGAGGCAATAATAAGTTCGTTGGAATTTAAGTCACCGGGAGTGATGAGCGAAGCTTTGAGTAGACCGACCCGAATTAAACCAGTCGCGTTTGACGAAAAGACTAGCTGGGGAGTATAAAGGACCCAGTTCGAAATGGTTTCGAGTGTGAACGGCTGGAGCGAAAGGTAGAAACCATGCGCGCTTGCGGCATCATTTAGGGATGCAGCTGCTGATATCCTACAAACTTTGTCGGAAGAGAGCCGTTTAAAATATTCCTGTCTCGTCGCTGCCCTGGAACTCAGATTTGGAGAGAAACATTGAAAGCAACTCCGTGTTCTTCAGTTGAAAAATCGCAGGCAGGAGGTCAACGAGTCACTTCAAGAGCTCGCGACCGACATCGATCGGATGACAAGGCTTGCGTATGGGCAATGTACGTCGGAAACACAGGACACGATGGCGCAGCAGCATTTTGTGGAAGCGATTTCTGATCCAGACATTCAGCATTCAGTGAGAATGGCGGATTGTGACTAACTTAAGTCAGCCGTCTTACATGCAATAAAATTTGACTCTTCACGCCATTCCAGGAGTCCTAGAAAAACAGTTCGTATGGCGACTGTATCAGAAAGCCCGATCAATGCATCAGTCGAAACTAAACTCGAAGAGCTTTTGGATCTCCTTCACAGAGATGTTAAACATCGTTCTGTTACGTCTCATGGACGGGGAAGAAGTGATACGCCTTCTAGAAAAATGGAGTGCTGGTATTGTACATTAAGAGGGCATCGCAGTTTTGAGTGTAGAAAACGGTTGAGAGAGGAAAAAAGTCGAAGGAGCAGGCTTCGGGAAACCCTCAGAAGTCAGTTTCGAGGGCAGAGAACTGACGCAGCAAAAGCAGCCCCGCACGGTGAAAGCGCACGTCACAGGTCTTTTTGGGGATTACAGTGGTTTAAGAGTTGAGGGGATGATAAATAAAACTAAATGCCAATTTGTGCTGGATACTGGGGCGGATATTACATTACTCCGTCCGGATTTTTCGAGCAAATTAAGGAACCTGCAGATTGTTTGAAGAGTGAGCAACGGGTTGAGATTCAAACTGTGAATGGTGATGGTTTAGTTGCTCTTGGAACCGCAGTCATCGACATATGAATTGGAAATGAATGCTGCAGACACACGGCAGTGATTGCTGATATCGTTGAAGAATGCATCCTGGGTCTCGATTTCCTTAGTGAGAACGGACATGTTTTGGACCTTAAGAATGGAACCCTGAAGACGGAACATGAGGAAATGGTTCTCATGAGGAGTCAACATGGGCCCTTGAGGTAGCAAAGGAACACCGTTCTCGCAAAAGAAAAGTGTGTTTTACCAGCCAGAAGTGAAACAATTCTGGCAGGATGTTTGCCTGAGCTTTCACTACAATTTCCGATGGAAGTATGCGAAATCTCCGAAATTTGCCCGTTACCGAAAAATGTACTTGTAGCGAGAGCGCTGGTAAAAACAGCACATTGCATCCCCGTAAGAATAGTTAACCTGGGTGACGTCGATGTGAAGATAAAGGAAGGGTTAGAACTTTGCTCCTTGAATCCGGTAATTTCGGCGCGTAGCAGCAGAGTTAGGATCCCACCCGACTCGCGCGTGGGAGGTAGCGGCGAGGTGCCGGAGCATTTGCGTGACCTCGCAAGGGAGGCCACGGCGAGCCTGAGTACGTATCAGTTTGGAGAGTGGACCGAGATGATATGCAAATTTGCCGATGTTTTTTTCCGCAGGTGAGGATGATTATGGACGAACTAATGTCGCTTTCCATAAAATAGATACGGAAAATAGTGCTCCAATTAAGCAACCGCCTAGACGTTTACCTTTAGCTAAACGAGCAGAAGTGGAAGAGATGTTAAGAAATATGGAGAAGCAAGGAGTTATAGAACCTTCATTTAGCCCGTGGGCATCTCGTGTTGTTTTAATCTCTAAGCCTGACGGTACGACTAGATTTTGTTTAGACTACAGGAGGCTCAATGAAGTAACTCGTAAGGATTCCTATCCACTACCTAGGACAGATGACTCTTTGGATCATTTGGCTGGATCTGAGTGGTTCTCCACGCTCGATCTAAAAAGTGGCTATTGGCAGGTGGGTATGCATCCAAATGATAAGGAGAAAACTGCCTTCACGACAGGTAACGGTTTGTGGCAATTTCGGGTAATACCCTTTGGACTGTGTAATGCACCCGCCACATTTGAACGTTTAATGGAAACTGTTCTTCGAGGTTTACCGTTTGACATCTGCATGGTTTATCTGGATGACATAATTGTGTGTTGTACTACTTTTGCTTAGAATTTGAATAATTTGAGAGTCGTTTTCACTAGGCTCCGTGAAGCAGGATTAAAATTGAATCCGAAAAAATGTAGATTTTTGCAAAAGGAAGTGAAGTACCTGGGACATGTAATTTCTGCAGATGGCATATGAACAGATCCTGAAAAGATTGTAGCAGTCAAAGAATGGCCACCGCCGACGAATGTTCGGGAGGTAAGAAGTTTCTTTGGGTTATGTTCCTATTACAGGAAATTTATCAGAGGTTTTTCGCAGATAGCCCGACCATTGCATCGGTTAACTGAGGCGAAAGTTCCCTTTGAGTGGAATGAAGAGTGTCAACGAGCCTTCGCGACACTAAAGGAAGCTCTGATATCAGCGCCGGTATTGGCTTATCCCAAAGCGGAATTATCATTCATCCTGGATGTCGATGCTAGTGAAACTGGAGTAGGTGGAGTTTTATCTCAGGTTCAGAATGAACAGGAAAATGTCATAGCATATTTTAGTAAATCTTTTTCTAAGCCGGAACGGAACTACTGTGTTACTAGAAAAGAATTATTGGCTATAGTAAAAGGTTTAGAACATTTCCATCATTATTTGTTTGGCAGAAAATTCTTGTTGCGAACCGATCACGGCGCTTTGCGTTGGCTGTTTAATTTTAGAAATCCGGAGGGACAGGTAGCCAGGTGGATAGAACGTTTACAAACTTATGATTTCCAGGTACAACATCGGAAAGGGAATGCACATAAAAATGCGGATGCTTTGTCGAGAAGACCCTGTCCACCGCAATGCAAATCCTGATTACGCGCAGAGAGCAATGATCTGCAGCCGGGTACCCAAGCGGTGCGCCAAGCGATAATTCCCCCGACCCCGACTGTACGAAATCCGCTGAGTCCGTATGAGATTCAAAAAGCGCAGGAAGCGGACGAAGATGTTGGACGTTTGGTCCGATGGAAACAAGAGTCTTCCGACCGTCCTACGTGGGCGACTGTTGCAGCGTACGGACAGATTTTGAAAAGTTATTGGGCGCAATGAGATTCTATTGTGGTTAGAGATGGAATTTTGTACAGAGAATTGGAAAATTCTAGGAATGATTCGCGACAAATTCAACTGGTGGACATTTTGGTGTCAGAAAAACTCTCGCAAAAGTCCTGCAACGATTTTACTGGGTAAATTGTAGGACGGATGTAGAGGATTGGTGCAGACAGTGTCACTTATGCGCGTCCAAGAAGGGCCCAATAACACGATGTCGCGGCCGAATGCAAGTGTATAATGTGGGAGCACCGTTCGTAAGGGTAGTCATTGATGTAATTTGACCGTTTCCAAAGTCAGAGGATGGCAACAGATATTTGTTGGTGGTTATGGATTATTTCACCAAATGGCCGGAGGTCTTTCCTATGGAAAATCAGGAAGCAGTTGCTCTTGCCGAAATTCTTGTTAGTAGATTGGTGAGCTCTCATGGGGTTCCTCTTAAATTGCATTCCGACCAGGGGCGGAACTTTGGTTCTAAAGTGTTCCAAGAAATGTGTAATTTACTCGGTATTAAAAAGACTCGAACTACGCCACTTCATCCTCAGAGTGACGGAATGTGTGAAAGGTTCATACGCACCTTGGGACAGCAGCTTTCATTATTTGTTTGTTATAACCAGTAAGATTGGGACAGGCTTGTTCCGCTATTTTTGTTGGCGTACCGAGCTGCGGTGCATGAAACCACAGGGAATACCCCGAGTATGATGTTGTATGGGCGAGAATTATGTCTCCCCTGTGATTTTTATGTTTGGAAGGCCGGAACCAATTGCCCAAGATTCCAGCACGTATGTCACAGAGCTTACCAGAAGATTGTAGAAAGTACATAGTTTTGCTCGGAAGAATATTCGGATAGCTACTGAACGAATGAAGACCAGATATGACGTACAGGCTGCAGAAAAAGTGTTTAAGGAGGAAAACTTGGTCTGACACAATAACCCACGTAGGCGAAAGGGAAAGTCACCCAAATTGCAGCGCCCGTGGGAAGGTCCTTATGTAGTAAATAAAAGAATAAACGATGTTCTTTACAAGGTTCAGTACAATAATAGACCAGTTAGAGTTATACACCTAGATAGGCTTAGACCGTATAGGGCAGGAAATACAGGATCATAAACATTTGAAGGGTGAGTGTCTCACGTGATTGGTTAGTTTCCCGTTGGTTGACTTAGTGATGTGAAAGAATGAGAAGCGGAGAGCCTGAGAACATGGAACGAGTTTGTTGGTTGTAATAATTTTGTATAGTGTACTCGGTGTTGTGTTCTATTGGTGAAAATATTTTAATATTGCAATATGTCGTGTGACGTGGTAGTGGAACTGTATAATGTAAATTAATTATGTAGTGTTGTATTTGTGTACTGCCCTGGGGCGTGGCAGTATAAATAATTATGCAGGTAGGCATGGAATGTGGGCTTTCCCTGAGATTCGTTAGAAAAGGGGATGTGCCCGGGGGAACTCCAAAGACCAATTCAAGGCGATTGTTTTTAGTAAGGGTAGAGACGATGATAGGCACCATGGAAGAGGGGTACTGATGAGTTCTTATCTAGGGTAGGCAGTTCCGGGTGGTGGAATCGCTGCGAATCACAGGTAGCTTACATGCACTCGGGACGAGTTGAATTTTAAGAAAGGGGCGATGTAACGACCCCCCCCTTTCATAATTAATTGGCGAGAGTCTTGGTTAATTAACGGTAATTGAAACTTGATTGGGGGTTTTAATTAACAGAGAGTTATAATTTTAAACACTTGCGAGGGGCGGTATATTAAGAAAAGATCTTCTAGCACTTTGAATTCAAGTGGCGAGTTGCAGGTGTTTGCCACGAGAACAAAGAGCCCAAAAACGGAAATGGGACGGGTCAGAGTTTAAAAGCCATTTCCCATGACTCAAAAGTGTTTGGACGGCAAAAGCGCTTGAAGCTTTTGTCTGTGCCGCGCGCGATACAATGGGAGCTCTTAGACTTGAAGAGCGGTTTATAATAAAAATGTCGCGGTTTCAAGTGTTGGAATTCACCGTTTACCAATTTCTTGGAGAGAGGAGATTGTTGTTGAAGACAGATCCCGTTTGATATCCGAGAGAATTGGGCCTCGATTTTTCCTCGTGCTAGAAAATGCTTCCCGTCCGTCTGCGTGCTCTTACAATTTTGAGCATAAAAAGGGAATCCAGCTGAAAGCATAAGCTGATGAATACTAAGCACCAGATCTGCCTGGAAACTTTCATCATCTCGCCGAAGCATCGACACCTGTCGTAAGGAACGATTTCAGGTGGAAGGCCGACAGAGACATAATAATTATGGAATATCCTCGCTCAACCAGAGAGAGAGACAGAGAAAGAGAGAGAGAGAGAGAGAGAGAGCGGAGAGGTGAAACGCCTGACACCAGGAACCACGGAGGACCCCCTAACCTGCATAGCCTCTTCGTAAAGAAAGCGGGGAGAGAACTTTTGTGCGTGTGTCTGAGTACGTGCGTTCAGCGACTAGTGACGATGTCGTTTTGACCAAGAGACCGTAAGCAACGCGGCCTCATCCAACAAGGAAAAAGAGCTACCCGTAGTGCTAACATATTAGTGAATGTTTGTGAGTATTGTGTTGTTTTCTGGGTGTCATCATACTGTGGATACTCAAGGACCTATGTAAGTACTTTTTTAACAAATACTTTTATTTGGGGCCCATTGTGAACGAACAGACTTTTCGTTAGGACATATTTTCTGAAACACCGAAGAGGGCCAAAGCTGGCCGGAAACTATAGCTTTGTAATTAGATGAAGAATCCGGTGTAATTTATGCATGTATCTATTAAATCCCTGTTTTGATTGTTATACTGTGCATCCATTGGTTTATTGGTGTATAGTGTCGGCTAATTGGCTAACGAGGTATTGGCGGATTCAGTGATTCGAATCGCAGTCCGGAAGTGATTGGGCATCCTGACAACTAAGGCCCAAAGGACGCAACAATACTATGGAAGAGAAATAACGGAGAAAATGGGTTACCCAAGTGAAGGAAAATTACTGCTGTCACCTTTAGCGAAAATTTCCTGGAATATCGCACTCTAGAAAGTCCCTTAAAAGCAGCTTCTTACATTCGGATGACTGATCATTTTGTATTATCTTTTGTTGAAATAAAAGGATATAATAATATGTGGTTATTTAAGTAGCACGTAAAATTAATACATCAATATTTAACAACATATTATCACAATTTGAAGATCATGCGATTAAGTAAAAACATATTTTGACGAGCGACCAGTTGAAGCAGCATGTAAGATGAATATGCCGTGTATTTATAAAACTATAGATGATTGGGCGAAACTGATGTTATTTTTGGAAACAGCGCCTGAAATATATTCAAGAATATGTCTTACTTTTTAGGCACAAAATGTAATTCGGAACGGTAGTTCTTAGTAATAAATTCAAAAAATTAAATTTAAATTAAAAATAAATTCATTGCCTTTTATTTTGGGCTGCGAGTGGTCTAATAGGCAACGTTCGTGACTGCCGCGGAAAGGTCCTCAGGTTCGATCCACTAAATGTCTGGCGTGCGTCGGATGGGCACGTTAAGCGTCGGACCTGTGGTACGGGCCCCCTGTTTTAAATAAGGGCATCTTCCTCCCCCTTTCTACTTCGCTTCCGTGTCACTTTCCTATTGGGCACTCTAGCCCAAATCTCCTAGCTTCCTATTTCTAAGGGTTGTTTAAGACCTGGGGTCAGAAACTACCTTCCCAAAATTATCTACATATCATAATTCGTGCCTTTCATTTCTTCCTACTTTTGTAGTAAACAGACGTGTGCTAATCTGCTTGCACTAGTCTCAAGGTCAAGCCGTGAGCTTCCCGTGGCGTCCCCAAGGCAAGTTCGGCGATCATCGAGTTCTGTGGAGTCACCCGTATAATCCCGTGTACGTTTTTCCAGTGCCGCTTCAAATCTTTGAGAAGGTGTGTCTCGAGTGGTGGTTCTTGTGTGTTTTGGGAGTGTTTCACAATTCCAAGTTCTTTGTGAGTGTAATTCCTGTGCTTCTTCAATTCTTCGGTGTGCTTCAAGTCGTCGATTTGTGAAGTGTGTAATGTGTTTTGTACTTTGGCGAGTGCGCTGTTTTTCCTAGTTAGTGTGTGAAATCATCTAGTGTGTGTTTATTTGGCATGTGATTCGTTCCAGACAAATGTTTGGGTTTTCGTGATTATTTGGACTGTGACTCGCTCAAGCCAAATTCGGTAGTGTTTTCTTCATTAAATTTGTGTTTCATCGCAAGTCAAGAAGAAGACGTCAGCAAAATGAGCTTTTTGAAAAACCTTTTTGTTTTCTGCTCATTTTGAGTTTAGGAGCTAGCTACGAGTTAGACTGTTTTTCATATAGTGACCGCAATCGGTTTTTGACAGGCGATTAACCAGTTTCTTCTCTAGCTGTTCAACTATTTCGATCTAGAACTTAGGGTGTCATCGTAGTGTTAGGGATTAGTTCTCAGTGCAGTTGTTCTGTAATGCAATTAGATAGGAGTTAGGCAGTAGTGTATCTTGTCGTACTTCATTCTATGTCGTAGTATATTTTGCAGTAGTGTTTATCTGTTTATCGTCAGGTTTCAAATACTAGGTTGTAGAGTAGTATTCAAACTTCTAGTTTAGAGTTAGTCCTGTTCAAAAGTTTTTCGCTTTTGTTAGGTTCTAGGTGTATTTTAGTGCTTTTATTTTCTGACTTTTGATTTCTTTTGTACTTCGCTCACATATGGCTCCTTCCCAAGACAAATCAGAGATTATGACCTCACTTGAGCGAATCTCAATTGTCTGTAGCCAGAGAGGAGAGAGTGTCCTTGCTATCGTGAATGAAGCTATGGACCTCCTCTCCTCCCTGGATGAAAGCTCGGACTGCCGTGGTCTGGTGAGCACCATCCTGGCTTCCCTCCGCGAGCTATATGACTCCTAGCAGAAGGAGTTCAGCATAAGGGCAAGATGGCACATGCCATGAGCGAAGAGGACCAACTGTGGAATTCAGCCGTTAGCTCGGAACACCCTGTTCGTGAGAATGTTCTGGCAGACCAAGTGGGTCCCAGGAGTCTACAGAGTCGAATGACTCTGCACGTGGAAGTGACGACTCCGGACAGGATGTCTCCCGTAATCCTGCGGAAGAGCCGAGGACTGGCAGTGAAGTCTCTGACCCAGAGCATAGGCCAACCTATGCTGAGGCTACAGCTAAACCCACTTCCCTACCCAAAGTATCCGGAAAATCTCCCAGCAGGTTGACGGTGCTGGGAAGAAATGGGACAGCAAAGCCCCAAAATTTGACTCAGCCAATCTCCTCGGTTGTTAATGCTCCTGCTAAAAGATATGGTGGCGTCAAGAGGCCAAGGAAGAAAAGTTCTCCCTCACCCATCGAAAATGGGAAACGTGCTGACCTTAGCGAGGGAGACCGTCATTGAACACCAATCTGATCCACAATGCATAGAGATGCAAATGGTCAACTCACGCGTCTCCGTGCCATCTAACGTGTCCAAAAGGGTGCCACCGATGGTGTGCAGAGGAATTAGCAACTGACCTCTGATCTATGAGAAGATAGAAAAAGAGCTTCAGGAGACGGCGTCGGTAAAAGTTGTAGGGCATCGTACAACCATAAAAGTGAAGACTATCGCCGATCATCGGCAGTTGACACCTCTCCTTGTAAACGGCAAGGTTGAGTTTATCACCTTCACCCTGCCGACAGACAAATCACTCCGTCTTGTCATTAAAGGACAGGGATTGCGTGTCCCAGTTGATAGCATCAGGGAGCAGTTGCAAGATTCCTTTGCCGTCACAAAGGTGTGCCGGTTCAAAACAGCCGCAAACAGGACCTTCCACCTGTCATGGTTCAGCTCGTTAACACTGAACAAAGCAGGCGCATCTTCCAGTTGGTATTTCTCCTTGGGGTTTCAATCTCGGTTGAAACCTATCGAACTAAAGGCAGGGATACAACAGTGCTTCAACTGCCAAGGCTTTGTTCATGCTATGTCCAACTACAGACAGAAGACAGAGTACACTGAGGCAAGGATCACTGCAGCAGGGAGTGCAGGGCTGACAAGAAGACACAGCGTTTCTGTGTCAATTGCAGTGGTGAACATGGAGCTAACTGGTGTGGTTGCCCGATTTACAAGCAGCTTGCCAACAAGCTGCAGAAAAACAACAGGTAAAAACCAGAGCCGAAGCAGAAAAATATTTAATCAAAAAGTAGGGCCCTACTAAACCCACGGAAGATACCCCAGCTGCTTCCATTCCTTCCACGTCTGCTACAAGCTCAAAGAGGAGGAATAGAAAAGGCAAAAAGAACAAAAACAAGACTGATAGTCAACCAGCAAAAGTTACGCCTGCCGCTCGGGCGATAACAAAAGTGTCTTCCCACCCTGCCACTGCCGAGGCCATGGATCAAAAGCTGCTCTCTGAGCTTGTAGAGTGCATTGATCCCGCTGTCCTCAAACGGGTTCTGGTTGTCTGTTGGTGGCTTAAGCCTGAGCTCCCGTCACGAGTAGCTCATTATGGACAGTCTCAACATAATGTTTTGCAAGGCGAACGGCATCAGGAATAAACTTGCTGAACTTGCAAGCTTCCTGAAAGATCATGACATCGACGTTACTCTTATTTGTGATTCCAAACTCACACCTAGGATCAAGCGAGTCAGTGTTGCAAACTACCAGGTGTTCCGGCAGGACAGAGATCCGGCCCTCTGAAAGCAAGCAGCAGCAGGTAATGTCATTTTAATCAAAAATGGTTTAAGTCAGAAATGGTTTATTGCAACTTTCAAGGATCTCAAGGATGTTGAGGCACTAGCCGGTACGCTAAAAACAAGTTTAGGATTGATTAAATTAGCTTCCACTTATAACAGTCCAGGGAAGGTACCTTCTGACGATGATCTTGACATCTTCTTTAAGGACCCCATTCCCACTGTAGTGGCTGCTGGTGACTGGAATGCTAAACATTCTGACTGATTTTGTCGTTCAGCAATTAGTGCTGGGGTGGCACTATCGCAATACACTGACAAGCTGGATCTTTCAGTTGTAAGTCCGGTCCATCCTACTTGCACATCGTCGCACGGGGTTGGCGTAGTCATTGATTTTACTGTCCTCTAGTTTGTGAGGCCTTTGAATCATGTCTCTGGTTTCTGAGTTTGACTCAGATCATGACCCAGTCCTACTGAGATTAAACGGAGTCGCAGCCACCCGGCGGACGACGATGTATACTGATTGGAAGGTTTTCCAGGATTTTATTGCTCAGGTTGATCCGCCTGTGGTGGACACTAGTACTCGCGCGAACGTCTACAGTGCGGTGGAGAAATTCACTCGTTGCTTACAGGCAATCTTGGATCGATGCAGGAAGCCTTCAGCTCCAGCCAGAGACCCTTATACACTTTATCCACGTAATTTCCGGATGATCCGAGAGAAGAAAACGTTCCTAAGGATCTGGCAGCGGTCGATATCAGCCGTCGCTAGGGTTCGTTATAACTCGAGTGGCGATCTCGTCAGGGCAGAAATCCGCGCGTTCAGAAAACTCCAATGGAACAAGTACTTTCTCAACGCGGGTCAACCTCGTCAGGATGAGGTGTTGACCTTCCTTCGAAAGCTTAGGTGTAGTAAGACTGTCATACCGCCCATTCTGGGTCCATAGGGTTTGGTGTATGGTGATGACAAGAAGGCTGGGGTCCTTGCTGGTGCCCTGGAGGAACAGTTCTCACCTCATGACATCCAAAATCCTAGTCACACGTATATGATCATGAAGACTTTAGCTACATACGATCTTGATGATACAGACGAGGCCATCTCGCATCTTAGTTACCTCGAGGTAACTCGACATACCGAAAAACTAAAGGTGAAGAAAGCTGCCGGAAGAGATGGAGTTTCGGCAAGAGCTGTTCAACTGCTCCCGGAGAGCTGGATTCTAGTAATGGTGGAGATTTTCAACGGGTCTCTCCGGCGGAAGTATTTCCCCAGGGACTGGAAAAAGGCAGTGGTAGTGGTGTTGCCCAAACCTGGAACCAATCATACCTTACTTGAGAACAACCGTCCGATATCTCTCTTGCCCGTCCTTGGTAAGCTCCTGGAGAGGGTCATCCTCTATAGACTTCTAGAGTTCTGTGAAGCTAATGGTGTGATTCCTGACGAACAGGGTGGTTTCCATGCGAGCATACTACCACCCACCAGTTGATCAGACTTACGGAATTTATTTCTGAAGGAGGAGATAAGAGCGAGTATTCCACTGCTGTCTTCATGGACATCAGCAAGGCTTTTGACGGCGTTTGGCATGATGGACTCCTACACACGTTGCAGAAGCTTCGATGCCCTCGCCCACTTGTTGAGCTGATTGGCTCGTACCTCAACAGCCGCACTTTTACTGTTAAGATTAACGGTGAGCTTTCTTGGGAAAAGAAGATTCGGGCTGGCGTTCCTCAGGGTTCGGTTCTTGGACCAACGCTTTTCTCCATTTATTTGCACGACTTACCCAAACCCAAACAAGGGCAGGTCATGATGTACACAGATGATACAACTGTTGTCATCAGGTCAATGAACAAAAGCAGAGCTGTAAAGCTCCTCCAGGACGATCTCCCTCAGCTGGTAACCTAATACACTGACTGGCGGATCAAGATGAATCTTTCTAAGTGCAGTGCACTGTTTCTTTTTTTATTTCTTCAAGGAGTACCGAAACGCGTTATGTTTCAAGATAAAATCCCCTGGGCTA
Organism: Macrothele yani; assembly: GCA_039090855.1. Classification (NCBI taxonomy): domain Eukaryota; kingdom Metazoa; phylum Arthropoda; class Arachnida; order Araneae; family Macrothelidae; genus Macrothele; species Macrothele yani. Next base: position 110,818,535 of record CM077015.1, on the reverse strand, counting down.
CCTCCACTAAGTAACTAGGGCTCCAACTCGATTGCCGACTTTTGTGGGTGACGAACACCAGCTACCACACGAATAAAACTAGAAAGTGTATTTTGCAGACAGCTGCACTACTCCACCTGAGAAGATTTCTTACAACACGGCACAAAGTACTGCTGCATAAGATTGTCGTGAGGCCGGTGCTTATTTATGTCTCCCCCATCTTGATTAAAATAAGTAGGAATCAGCGACAGAGAAAATCGAGAGGGTGCAGAGCTGAGCACTTCGAATGTTCACTGGGGCTCCCCCTTAGACCCCACTTCGGAACCCAAGGAACAGACTTGGAATCGAGAAGGTACATGCGTTTTCCACCAGACGCGCCAAGAAGTCTTAAAGAAAGCGGAAACCCACCCTAATGGATATGTCAGGGGCGCGGTTGATTAAAAACCCAGCGAATTCCTTAGGTATCCCAGAACTAAGGCGGCGATCTTTGACCCACCAACCCTTGACGGAGAGAGTAAGTATGTCAAAACTGGTGGGTATCAGACAAACAACCACCCCTTCGTTCTCAGATTATCATCGAGATGGAGAAAATGGATGATGCTCGGGTACATGAATTTGGTCTCGTTGAGTTGCAGAAACTCCCTGGTGCGACGGCGGTCGGGTGGTGTTGTGGTTCTCTCTCATGTTATGCGCTGCTTGGTTACCCTTGCCCCCTTCTCACCGGACAGGTGTCACGGTTCACAGTTTCAAAGATATATCACTCTCTCCTTTCACTCAATTTTTCTGTTTGTATTTCCTATTGAGTTCACTTACTCAAATCTCCTAGCTTCCTATTTCTAAGGGTAGTTTTATACCTAAGGTCAGACACTCCCTTCCTCAAACTTTTTCAATAATCGTATTATATCGCATCGTATCCTCTCATTCATATATTAATCCTGCATTCCAGAAAAAGGATTTAGTCCCTAATCTTATGACTTAAACTTTCGATCACACAGCAGGTAGAAGAATTATCTGCATAATATCGTACAATCTTTTCCTACTTGCGAAACATGAGAAATAAATTCGGCTCACCATTTGTCTTTTAAGTGCATCCGAACCGTGCTCTTGTGCTTCTTGTAACATGCCATTGAAAACAAAGCTTTATATCTTCAATTATAAACATGTTTTTCGAACTGCAATTGAAAATATTAAAGTCACAGGTTGCCCTATGTACACAATTAAAAAATTTCGGTTAAAAATATGTATACACAAAGTTAAAACATTAGCACTTTCAAGTCCACTGTGAACCCGTCATTAGAGAGTGTAATACCTGATGATGGGTCCACAGTGGACTTCAAAATGCTAAATTTGTAACTTTGTGTATATATATTTTTAACCGAAATTTTTAAATCGTGTGCAGACCGCAACCTGTGTTTTAATAACCTTCAAGCACGAATAAATTGTCTTCATATAATGCAATTGAAAATATTTTATGATATACAAGATTATGCAACTTCCCGCACGAAACAAATAGTCGTGTCTTCATTCTTAAGCTATTTCTAAACTAATAATGGAAATCTTGTTATACTAACTTACAGCTGAGTTTTAACAGTATCAGGTAAAAATGGAGTAATTTATATTATAGGCAAGCATCTCCATCAAGAATTATTATATAAAGCTCACTAGGGTGTGGTCCTTTCTTTCAATTTGACTCTGAAAAGAAATTTCTCCAAATAAAATCTACATTTAAATTTGTGTTACTCACCCGTATGGTATTTAAAACTATAGCAGTTACTAAAATGTAACGCGCAGTTCGTTTCGGATAAACAAAGTGCTTGTGATTTACGGATGACACTATTGGTTTAAAATTGCATTACTTAAGTTAACAGTTCCAGAAAAACGTTTGTTATTATAGCATACCCCAGTTACATACATGTGAAACAATATATTATATGTAAATATCCAAAGTTAAGTTCTGTTAAACTCGAAGACGATAAAAAAAGTTTAGAATGAAACATATTAGAAAATTAAAACGGCTGACAGCATTTCGCGAAACTAAAATCAAAACTTCTAACAGCTTTTCGTTTTCATTTTTTCCCTATTCAAAACATCTGCCAGTCGGTACCTTCTAAGATGCATGAAAGTGAGCCCATTAAACTATTAACTGGTATGTAATGCTGTTTAGGTAGCTGTTAGAGTCATAATTTCTTATTCACGAACAACTGGAGTCAGGCTTTCCCAGCGGAGGTTGCTTAAAGCATTAAACTTCCTGCACCGGCTTGTTTTCGACCAACGGTTTATCCCGGTACCAATACTTCACGTGTAAACGACGCACATATGCTCAGCCGTCCACAAGATGTAGAAGGAAAATAAATTCATCTGACAAACGGCCTACGGCTTCTAAGTGCAATTTTCAGCAGGATTCGTGAATTGTGTTTTGTGACACGTCACTCCCGTTACCAACATTCAAAGTACCGGAGACTTGCGCAACAGAATCACTTTTGTTGGCTTGTACAATTTACTACCTTGAATAAAACAAACGGCCTACGGCTTCTAAGTGCAATTTTCAGCAGGATTCGCGTATTGTGTTTTGTGACACGTCACTCCCGTTACCAACATTCAAAGTACCGGAGACTTGCGCAACAGAATCAATTTTGTTGGCTCGTACAATTTGAAATAGTGTCCGTTCGCCTTTGGCATCGGTGAGCCCTGGATGGGCCACCAATTTCCTGCGGTTTGTGGTTTATATCTCCTCGGAAGACTTTTTCCAAGTGATAACCACGACTGCTCGTGAGCACCCAACGAACCTTGTCTCGGAGATGGTCTAACCCAGTCGTCTGGTGATTACAATTTGACTTTTATCAAACTCACTGAAGTCGGCTATCTTTCCCATCTGAAGGACAAGAATAACATTGATTAAAAGATCCCTGTGTCAGGTGCAATTTAAAACATTCCGTGATTTACATACGCTGCATTCTTTACCTGTAATTATTGGATTTGCTTAAAAACACGCTGCTCATATATTTTGGATTTTCTGTGTTTTTCCAGTTGTACGCGCTTTAGTTAGGTGATTTCTATATCATTTGTTTTATGCTAAAGAAAACGACACACACCCAGATTACAATGCTACTAAAATGTTTCCATTTTTAATAGAGAGCATCCGTAAGATAGACGTGCCTGTCACCTGTAATGTGTTTCCGCAGGATCTCTCACAAGGGTCCAACAATAGTCTGATACCACTGCTGCATTCCATTTCCCTTGGTACTTTTATTCAAGGTAGTAGCATCCTAGTGGAACCGTTCCGTGTGTTCGTCACTGACAGAACTCCAGTTATTCAAGATGAAATTGAGATGAAACTGTAAAAGGTGTATTTCCGACCAAATCTTCGAAATGCATCGCGAAAGTAGAAACACCTGGCCCCATTTCGATTCGTAGCATTTAGAAAATATTTCATTATTCCAAGTTTGATGTCAAGAGGAAGTAGCAAGCCTTGCGGGATTCTACAACGGGTTCATTAAGTACAGTCGTTTCCCCCAATTTAAGTACTTGTCGTTGATATCCTCCTACTAGAAAGAAAGGCTGACATGGCTATCCCAGAGACAGAGGAAACAGTAATATTTTGTGTAACCCTACTGTAGTCTCATGAAGATGAAAATGTCCATCAGGTGATACAAATCTGCCACTTAGGTTTGTCGTAGTTGATGGTGTGTAACAGTTGTTTCGTGTTGCTGAGCGTTTTTTGATGATGCGGACAACATTCCTGAATGGGAGAGATAGTAAAAATTTACTGCTGTGGAACTGTACATCTTTTAAATACAATTTCAACGAATCAGTGAACAGCCTCCGCTCGTCGTCTTTGTAGTCGATTTGTAGAATTCCCGTGGCACCCACTATAGCAACGCAGGTAATGAGGTTACCTGCCATTTCGATAAATGGAAGCACCTGATCGTTTTGCCAAGAGCGGTACACAGACACATGCGCATTTTCTTCTAGGAGATTCCACTGCTGCAGTCTGAAACCAAATAGCTGTGCTCTAGTTTTTCGTAATTAAAGCTCTCTCACTAGATCGTTCAATTCTCTCTATGTAATTTCATGTGCCTGTGCACTTGTTCAATGAACTCGAAATCAACATCTCTTGATGTAGGGGCTTCCACAGGTGACAGATCTTCCCCGATCTTCTTCTTCAATGTATAAGAATCTGGTAGTGTCCGGAACAGGAAGTCCTTTCCCGTGAGGCCCTAGGCACTTTGGTAAAAGAAATATTTCGAAAAGTGAAAGGCCGTTTTTTTCCTTTTGAAATGCCCTGTCCAATTGTTGCAGATGTGCAAAAGTGACAGTCATTAAATTTTTCTGTCTGTCCCTCCACATAATTGGAACTGCAAAATGTTTTGAGCGTCCATTTCGGTTCAATCAGTAGAAATGATTCGTTGCACATGGTTGACAACATGTGCGGGGCCAAATAGCGTTCATGCCACCGAACTCACACCCAAAATAAATTGTGTATGCTTTCTTTATCATCGGTGTCATGACTCGCCTTTGTGATAACAGAATAATTGTGTCCATAACTATAAAAAAAATATCCTCACTGTTCATACATTCACGAGGCATCCTAAATGCATTGACAGAACCCGCAACGGAAATGATGACAAATGCGAAATGTGGCTGCAATGACTGCTACAGATTTCTCCATTCAACTGGCTTTGAACGTTATCTGTTTGGTCATGCATAACGCGCTCGACATATCTGAATTCCGGTGCAGATCATCCATTACCACTGAACCCACTCCCGGAGCTAAATCACAAATTTTTCTTCGATACATTTCAGCTTTCCAGTGTTATCATATGAGTCGTAAAAAGGTATCGTCTTAGAAATTAAGTCATTCACTATTAGACTTTGTTTAATACGCAACCATATTTCTCGTATAGTGTTTGGCATATGAGGAAGTATTTAAATCGGACGCCTATTGTCTGGCTTGAATATTTGAATTACCGCCCCGGTGGCGCAGTGGTCTAAGGCGCTGGCCTCTGATCATTCGTCCGTAAGGGATCCGGGTTTGAATTCCGGTCAGGCATGGATGTTGTATTTGTCTTACGGCACTGGCTCTCTCCCATCCCTGGAACCAGTGATTTTTTTTTTATTGGAGGTTTAACGACCACCGTGAGCAACTCAATTGGCTATAAGCAGTCGCCCGTCCCTAATTTAGGGTCACTGGTTCCAGGGAAGGGATAGAGCCAGTGCCGTAAGACAAACACAACATCCATGCCTGTACGGGATTCGAACCCGGACCCCTTACGGACGAATGATCAGAGGCCAGCGCCTTAGACCACTGCGCCACCGGGGCGGCGACCCTAAATTAGGGACGGGCGACTGCTTATAGCCCGTTGAGTTGCTCACGGTGGTCGTTAAACCTACAATAAAAAAAATATTTGAATTCTCATACAAAATAATTTATCAGAGATAATTTCCTTTATTTATTCTGAAATAGTGTAAACTGATATGAATTACGTGACATTCATATCACATACAGTGTCTTTATGTTAACTGCGCAGCATTCATGTCTTAAAACTGAAATCGGTCAATATATACGAAATTTTAACTAAATGGAATACAAGGATTTTCTGATAATAAATCACAGTTATTTGGAGAATTTCGTTTTGCTTCTACTAAGGAATCCTCAAGCAATAATATTTATATAATATGTTTAAAAACATTGAGATATTGACAAAAATAGTTAATAGGTAACGTGAATGATATTTCACCCTTAAATCATGAACTGATTACGTAATTTTGTAAACCGTATCAGTACTTTGAGGTGTGGCAATCTCATCATCTTGGTTGGAGATTACGTCAAATTAGAAACAGTCTCATTAAGTGATGATATGTCTCGTCTTACGGCTGATAATTTAGTCCTCGGGGAATAATGGCTGATGGGTATGAACAGGGAACTGATTTCCACATTCGTTTTTGTATGGAAGTTGTATTACCAAGGATCATCCATGTAGCCATACACACTACGGATGAGATCCAGACGGAAATCTCTCATTGAGCCTGGTGGAAATAATTTGTGCCCAAAGAACTCTGTCGATAAGTTTTCTGGTGGGAAAATGTGGAACTAATGAAACAAAACTGTAGGCGCGAAATTTCGCCTTCTCTCCGTTTTTTAAAGAATAGGAACTCTGCTGCGTTGGTGGTTATACCATTACGTTTCGTATAACGTGACAGACCGTAATGCAGTTTTATGTCCGACCACTTAATAGTCCGAGAGATAGGACGGGTTTTATTTACCCTTGATTGCCAAAAGCGCCAATGTGATTTTTGGAAAGCCTACCACTTATGTAATCAAAATATGGCAGTCTTAGTAAACAGTGGTGGGGGAATGAATTATGAAGTCATCAATATGGCCGCCATGACATATTTACTTCGAGGCATTACAACGGCTGTAACTTCTTACTGGGTAATAGAAGAGAGATAATTTTTTTTAAATGGAAGATAATTTAATAAAAAAATTTTACTATGTCAAAGTTTTACGTAATGTGTAAACTTTTGCCGTTTTTTAATGTCGAACTGCAAAAATCGGAATTTTTACCATTACATGCATGCTGGATTGCACTAAAAACGAGCACATCACAACAACAAATGGGTATAATGAACGTATTTATGAATCACTTGACCTTCAAGTATTTTAAATCATTATAATCAATGTTTTTTCTAAAATTTTATACAGAAAGTTTCAAATGTTTCGCATAGAGTTCGAAAGCACATTTCTGGTTGTCTCCTCTCAGTCATCGCTTTCGTCACTATATGCATCCTCTTCTTCATTTTCTGTGCCTTCATCATTTTCCATTTCAAGGTATTCAGGGCACATAGGTCCTTCAAACCACTGAATTCTGTAATTTCCATTGCATAAACACCAGCCGTGTTTTAAGGGATCAATACCTTGATGTGAATTTTGCTGATTAGCTTTCTTCCATATCAGCGCAACAGCATTGCTTCTTTTTAGCATTTCACGAATAGCAGCTCTTGAAGGGGGAATAAAAGTAAGATCAATGCTTTGTATCTTCTGTAAAGGTCGTTGCTCCTGTTTAGGAGCACATTTTATTTTGAATAGACTGTATCTTGCGAGGATCCGCAGCGTACATACCTTTGAATTTTTCAAAAGCAGCTTGTCCTTTTTTTTAAATTCTTGCAAGCTGATCTGCCACTTCAATCATAATCACCTGACCAGTGGAGAGGTTTATAAGAGGAGTGTTGGACTCAATATCATGAAAATGATTTAAAAAGTTATCAATTGTATTCATGATTTACAGAACATCCTTGTTGTCTTTGTTGATCCTAGAGCCTTGAATTTCCGCTTTCATGTCTTTAACAATTAATAACCCACTGAACTCCAACAAATGAGTCACAATTTTGGTCCTGATGAAATTTGTTTTCATCCATCTTGCTTTGGCGGAATCAGATTTAGCAAAGCCTGTGATACCACAAAACCTTGATGCAGCATCTTTATTCACGGTTAGTTCTAGCGCCATATCCACAGGGACACGGGAAAAAGAGCAACTTGAGCGTTTGATGGATAGCCCTCCTTTAGAAAAAGCTATTTTTGACCCTGGGCATATCTCTTCGATGTTAAGAAGCTTTAGGAAATGTACTGACATCCAACGAGCCTAATTGGGTATGTTACATGCAAAGAAAATGGGACACATTTTTTCTATGGCCTGTGTGTACATGTAAACATTGCAGTTCCTGTATGCTCGACAGAAAAAACTTGTAAATATCCACGAAATCCACGTACTTTTGGAATAACTGTGCTATGTTACCATGCAAGCCTTTCCTCGCTTTATCTGTGAAAGTTATTTACTCTTCATACAAATGCATTAGTTTAGTTGCACTCAACAGTTATTCAATGCTATGTTTTGTCAACTTACCATTACAAGTTATCACTTGGTTTTTTATTCTTTCTATATTAAGAGGTCTGGCTTCATCACATGTACGAACATGTAAAAACCTCTTGAAGTGACTGCGTTGCAAAGCAAGTGATAATTATATGTGAAGGCGTTTGCATCGGTTGTAATGCTTTCCCTTCAAAATCCTTTGGAATGAGCCAGACGCAAGCACTCCACTTTCAGTCAAAATATGTTTTATTCCTGATCCATCAATGAAATAACGAATAGCGCCAAAGAATGCTAGTTCAATACGAAATGAGCCAAAGCAAATGAAGACGTTATCAAAACGTGGGCTTTCCTGATTTTGTATTAAAAGAACAGGTTTTGCTATTGTTAAGTCATAGTGAACAAGCACAAATGTATGTCCGCATTCAAATGCAACTTGTTGTGGTACTTTCAGCGTTTCAAGAACAACATCTGTCCTGGTTGGTGGTAAGTGAATGTTTCCCATGTACTCAATTGCTTGAGCAGGTAACAAATCGTAAATTGCTTTTGAGTTCCAACCTATCCACATTGGTGTGTTTTTACACCATTCAACTGAAATAATAAAAAAAAACCTTTCTTCAAACTTTCCTCCCAGTCACTTGTTATAGGACATTTTACTATGGAAAACCAAAGAAACCTTAGAAGCCTGAGTTTCTTTGGATATAGTTCTAAGATTCTAAAGGAGGGCTGGACGGTTCTTGACTTACTCAAGGGCGTTTTCCGACTTGCGGTGTGTCACTAAACTCTTCTGTTGCTGCAACAACAACAACAACGTTCTCCTTATTTTGGAAGCAAATTTCAAATGTATCATGCACTGTCTCTTCACCTGAAAGAGTCTCCAAGTTTACATCATACTTGCCCCAGGCCAACCCGGTGAAAAGGTGTGGTACATGCCGAATATTTTCAGGTGTTACTATTGTCTTTTCCTGCAGTGATAAAGCCAGTTCTGTTTCAAGTTCTTCGACAATGTGATAGTGTATTGAATGTCCCAGATGATTTAATATTTGCGCAAGTTTTCTACTGCCTCCCAGGCTTTTAACACTCAGACCTAGGGACAAATGTTTTGTTGGATTTATTCTGCCTTGACTGCAAATAAAAATTGCAACCTCAGCTGATGATTGTATCCTTCTGTGAACTCTGGCATTCGTTGCTGGCTTTGATGAGCCACTGTAAAGGTTTTTGTAGAATAATTCTAACAGTTGTGGACATTTTGACTGCCCCGACAAAATATCTTCGACAGTAAGAGAATGCTGTAACTTAGAAACTTGGGCTTCTAAAAGAATGGTTTTACGGAGATACAAAGCCATTTCTTCTACTTTCGATTCAATTAGCAGATGAATAGTCCATTGCAAGAGCAACTGATTCAATGGATGAAATTTCACATGAGTACAGAACTATACTTTGATTGCTTCCACGTCTTGAGTCTTGTGGTAACAGCTTCTTTAACTTTTCCTCATGTATTGTCCTTAAACTTAAAAACTTCACCGTAAACTCCATCTGTGTGAATGCGGCATTCCCTTTCTTCTTTTTCATATCCTTCCATTTCAGTTATCTATTGGTGGCTTTCCTGAAACAGAAAATAGAAAAAATTCATGACAGTTAACAAAACGTTCTTTTATAAAAAAAAACAAATTTTAAGCTTGAGTGAAATCTAAAAATTCCGATTTTTGAAGTTCGACATTAAAAAACGGCAAAAGTTTACACATTACGTAAAACTTTGACATAGTAAACTTTTTTAATCATTAAAGTATCTTCCATTTAAAAAAAATTACCTTTCTACGATTATCCAGTAAGAAGTTGCAGCCGTTGTAATCCCTCGATGTAAATATGACATGGCGGCCATATTGATGACGTCATATTTCATTCCCCCACCACAAATTTTTACTAAGACTGCCATATTTTGATTACATAAGTGGTAGGCTTTCCAAAAATAACAACGGCGCGTTTGGCATTTCTAGGTTAAATAAATCTGATTTATCTCTCGGACTATAAGCTCTGGTAACAAATCAGGTGTGTACCAGCATGTTTCCATTTGTCGTAATTATCACTCGTCGTGACGAACGAAGCACTCAGAAAGAGACATCATTAGTATGTAGTTAGGCAAGATATGGATAAATATTGAACATGGAAATAACAGAACCTCATATTTCTCTGAAAAATTGGATATGTTTCTTTTTTGTAATTTAAAATTAATTAGTGCCTTTTGCCGTGAAAAACAAAGAAATTTTCTTTTACTTATTTTCTGGAGTTTTGAGTAACACTCTTACACCTGTAGCAGAAGGCGATTTGAAAAAACAAGTATAATGTCCCCTAATCTGCCAATATTTATTTCCTTCTGTAAAAATAACTCACAGAGAGAGGGGAAGAAATAGAGAAACACAGAGGGATAGATAGACAGACACAGAAAGACAGAGAGAGGGAGAGAGAAAGTTAGAGAGGGAAGTTAGCGAGTGACAGAAGGAGACATGATAGAGAGGGAAGAGAGAGAGAGAGACTTCTACAGAGGATTTCAGGAAGCGAGTGTCTCACGGGCGTGTTTAGAGGAAGGGCGAAGGGGAACGTCCCCGTTCCAAAAGTTTACAGTCTTTTGTTAAATGTGACTTATCTCTCATACGGTTACACTTCTTTTCCCAGCTAGTTAACCTAATATTCTGACACTTTCATTAGCGTGTATTAAACAAAAGCCTTATTGTTCGGAACGGGTGACTTTTTTCCCGCCGTAAAAGTCCAGATTTAGCAATTGTTCACCCACTTCAGAGGCATATGGTGGTTCGTAACATAAATGAGTAGTATACGAAAGAGTTGGCTGGAATTATAACCATTTACACAAATCGGCTGCGGGTAGTGCATGCTAAAATTATCCCTTCGCTATCGTTCTGTGCTGGGCAGCAATTTGAAGAAATGGAATTTGTTAATTTCGTCGTACCATCCTGCACTGCAATGAATGCCCTAGAAAACTGAGCAGTCGGTTTCGCCCTATGGAAGACCGTTGACTGCTTATTTTATCAACAAACTCTCCATTTGAATCAGATCAAATCGGCGTAATCATATGGTTTACTTCTGGATTTCTTTTCTTTACGTCTTTGTTTTTCGTTGATACCTTACTTTCTTGCGTTTCAGAGAGCGTTTCAGAGAACAGTAAATATCAACTGTTTCCTAATAAACTTAATCTGATGAAGAATAGCAATAACTGCTTATATCAGAAGGCTTAAATGTTTGGTAATAAAATGAACACTTTTTATGTGTGAAATAGCGCTTTTGATTACAGGAGTGGAATATTTTTAGAAAATCCAATAAAAAATATTTTCAATCTGTCACTAATTGAGTAAAGAGAGTTTCTTACAGTAGGTAACTATAGCATATTTTCTGCTTACATTTTCAATTTTGCAGACTTTAAAAAAAATAATCGAATGCAAGCCAACGGTCTGCCGTAACATATTCCACCTTATCATTTGCACTATTTTCAACCAATTCTAGAGTAGCTACTGGAGCACGTGGACATTTACAAAATGGGACGTATATGTCACATGATCGCACTTAAGACGAACTGAAAAAGCTTTCTCAGTTTTTTTGAAAATGCATTTTATAAAAGAAATTACTGTATAAGTGCTTTGCGAAACAAGGGAAGATGACTCATCCTGGTTATTTAATATGTCTGCTGTCAATAAGAAATGAGTTTATAATGTGAAAGTATACACATTGAAAACATTAAAATATTTTTATAAAATTAAAATTAAGAAACCTTTTGTAATCAGATTATTATCGGATACATCGTTTGAAATTAAATAACCTCGCCACAACTGCGGTTTTGCGAAAAAAAGAAATATTCTATCTTTATATTATTTCAGTGTTCTTTTTAAGTTACAATGAGTTTAGTATTTCTATTTCTGAGGAAACCGTATTTGTCCCGAAAACCTTCTTATCGGTATACGTTCTATTTTATAGGACAGAACACACGAAAGAAACCAGAGTATTAGAAGTACTTTCAAAACAGTATTCTTTATTTGTTGAAAAACCATAGATAAGTGGAAAATTATATTTAAAAGTGTGCCATTTTTATTACTAACACAATATTCTTCTGGCTAGTGCCAACCTACCATACTAAAATATTTTGTTATTACGATATGGAGGAATTTTTAAAATACTTCCGGTAAAATATAGAAAATATAAGTTACATTAAGAATTTTACTTTACAGTTGTTTGTCAGTCTTGTTTTACGTCCTGTTAAGTGACTGCGGTCACTGTGATAAAAAGTCCACGAAGAATGATTTGTTAATGCTCGAAATTTTTGTAACTGTTGTATTGTATTTCATTTATGATGTGTTCGTTCCTATCGTGGGTTATATTTGAAGAAGAGAGTTTCTATCTTAGGTTGAGAAACCCGAACCTAAGATAGAAACTCTCTGCACCTTTGGCAGGTGGAAAGGAAAATAAGAGAAGTAGGAACAGATGCCCTGATAGAACAGCATGAAAAAAAGAGTACAGAAAAATTAGAGCAGACGGAGTATACGGTTTCCCGTTAAGTATTAAAGTTGTAAGCTACCCTAAATACTTACTTGCAACAATTCGCTCCGAGCAATTAATCCCACAGCCGACGTCTGGCCGCAGGAATCAGGAAAAGGACAGGGATAAGTGGAACCTGAGGGGAAAAAGCACACACACACAAGAAAAAACTCCACAGAGAAACATACAGTTCTCTCACAAAACCATGAATTGAATGGCACCTGAAATCACAGAAATGTCGTTTGCTCAGTTTCCAGGTAGGAGTCGGCTATTTGCCTTGCTTCTCAGGGGCCAAATAAAGAAAGGAGTTTTCCCTTTGTCTGGTGGGGAGCTTTATTTTTTTTTAACAACTATGTTTATTCACATGAGTGAAGAATATACTTCCAAAAATAAAAACGAAGCAACTAGTCCCAATTATTATTATTTACACTAGTCCCTCTGTACACTATTCCCAATTATTATTATTTTGTTTGCTATTGTAGCTATGAATTGGGTTAATTTCTGGAACTTTATTCGAAATAGCTTTTGGCCTTTTATATCTGTCAGTATCATTGACAGTTTAATTAAGGGCCTGTCTGACCAGAGGATTAGGATGAATCTTAGCTTTTTCATAGTACCTTTTAGCTAAGTCGTACATCGTATAATGGATAGAATTAATATTTAGCATGCTGCGGATAGCATGATTTAAACTTCTTCCATCAAGCCCAACCACCATACGTAGGGATTTATTTTGAAATGAGGTAATATTATTTTTCTGCTGTTTGTTGCAGTTTCCCCAGATAGGACAGCCATAAGTAATAACAGGGCTGATACAGGCTTTCCATAGCAAAGTCTTATTTTTCCTGCTAAGCCTTTTATTTTTTATTATTGGCTGGAGACTTCCTCTGATGTTAAGAATTTTGTTCGGAGTTTCTTTAATATGCTTGTTCCAGTTCAGGTTGTGATCGATAATAAGTCCTAAATATTTAACATCTTTTACCCAAGGTATTTTTTTCTCATACATTTCTATTTTAAAGTCTGGATTGTATTTATATTGAATCCCAGAAAATAGAATTGCTTGGGTGTTTTCATTGTTGATTTTGATTTTCCAATCTAAGAAATACTTCTCAAGTTGTTCCACATAGTGTTGCAACATAAAAGTTGCTTGGTTTTTATTTTTAGAAGTATAAGCAAGTGCAGTGTCGTCAGCCTAAAGAGCTCTAGTCAGATTCCTGTTATTATAGTTGGGAAAGTCTGGCTTAAAAATAGAGTACAGTGTTGGCGCGAGTACACTGCCTTGCGGTACACCAGCTTCGATTTTTTTAACCATTTTTTCCGATTAATTTTTACACAGAATGTTCTGTTAGTCAGGTATGATTTCATTATATGAATAATCCAGAGTGGGAAATCGTGTGTTATAAGCTTGTAGATAATTGCCTCATGTGGACATTTATCGAATATTTTTGCCACATCCAGAAATATGGCTGCTGGGTGTTCTTTTTTTATTATTCCTTCCGTAATTTTTCCGTTATTCTAGAGAGTTGATGCACCGTGGAGTATTTATCTCTAAATCCTCCATGAATAATTGGAATTACTGGGAATTTTTCACAGAATTGTTGCATTCTAATAAGAATTACTTTTTCAAATATTTTCCTATAGTTGGGAACAACGAAATAGGTATGTGATTTTCTGGAATAGCCGGGTTTTTACCGGGCTTGGGAAGTAAAATTACATCAGCAGCTTTCCACTCATCTGGAAGGTATTTTATTTCAATAGCTTTATTGTATATTTTAGTAAGCGTGTGCAGATATGCTTCCGGTAATTTTTTCATGATTTTATTATTAATATCGTCTTTAACAGGTGCCTTTTTATTCCTGAGTTTGTTAATATGAAACCGTACCTCCCTGTCACTACGAGGAAGTGGGTTTTCAAAGTTAGGTGTAATACATTTCTTTCGTAAAGGGCGGTTGCAATGGTTTTTTCCTTTAACAGTCGGATGCTGTCCTACATCTGCAGCTTGTTCCGGGTTTGCGGTCCTAATAGAGATCGTAGCACTTTCCATTTAAGTTGCTGCTTTCTCTGTCTTTTTCCCCGTTTTTTTTTTAATCACACCATTCTGAGTGCTTTTATTTGGGTATATTCTCACAGGTTTTTTTACTGGTAAATTCCTCATAGTGTTGTGCACTTTGTGCAATTACTCTAGAGTTTTCGACATCTCCCACATGTTTAAAATAAGTATCGAAGGTCTTTTGGGTTTTGATGGATGTATCCGTGTGAGGGATGTAATTTATTTTAAACTGTTTTTCGAGTGAGTTTGCAAAGCTATCCGCTTTTTCTTCGTCAGTTTTAACTACCGTCCCATCTTCTTTTTGAAGAGGTTAGAGTAGTTTGACATTTTTATTTTGCAAGCTCAACGTATGATTCCATAGGGTCATTTTAATTTTTTTATCCGAATCTTCAGAGTAGTCTGTATGAGCTTCCTGTAATACTTGTCCTCATGACCCATTTTCGAATTTCCTAAATTTCTTTTAATTTGTCTATTTAGGGAGAAATAAAGATCATAGAACGTTTTATGTATTGTTCTTTGCCACTTGCTTCGATACCTATTTTTTTCTTTATTAAGGTCCACAATTTCTTTGGGTAAATAGTACGGATTTTTTCTTTTTTCGCAGGAGTTTGACATTCTTTCATAATCTTTTTAATGGCGAGGTTAAAGATTTCAAAAGCTCTGTCAATTTATTCTTTGCTATTGCAGTCTCCGATTATAGGAGGTGGTACTAATTTAATTTTCTCTTAAAATTGATTTAAATTAGTGACCATTTTGGGTGCTACCGTCACAGTTTTATCAGTATAAAGCTGGAAGTGAACGGGATTGTGGTTAGAGGAGAGCGCTGCCGCAGTGTAAATTTGAAAGTAATATTTACTATTCTTCAAGAGCGCATTATCTAGTATGTTGCTAGTTGCTCTGAGCGCCGTTCTTGTGGGTTCAGTTGGTGCCCCCAAATCAATGTTTTTGTTTAAGAGATATCTGAAGATATTCTCTCCACATTTATTAGCTTTAGGGCAGTACCAATAGCGGTGTTTACTATAAAAATATCCCGCTATGACAGTGGGAATATCTTCCTCGAAAAGATTATCTTGAGCTTCACTGGTAATAATGTGTTTGGGATGCTTGTATAGCGCCGTAAATTTAATCATGTTATTTTGTGTTTTAATAATAACCGTGTGCGCTTCCTTGCCATCATCTGTGCTGCATGTTGCTTCACTTTGCTCTAGATTATCTTTTCACTGCAATCAAAACTCCATCACTTTTGTTGGTTTTGACTTTTCTGTAAACCTTGTAGTTGGGAATTTTGAATTTAACTCTGTCTGTTTGTCAGGATTCATTATTTACCGCAAAATATTTTTTTGTATTTTAGGTAGGCTAAGAAGGTTCTATGCTGCCTTTTGTATGCCTTGCGCATTCCAAATTAATATGTTAAGTCCATTTGTTTCAGACTATAAAATTTCATCCACATTTTATTTTTTCATCATTTTTTACTATGTCAATTTCTTTTATATTGTTGTTTCTATCGGTAACTTGAGCATCAATATCAGCATTACAATAAATTGCCTCCATGTTTTTGACCAGTTTGGCGGATATATCTGCTACTTCATTAATGTTCCATTCTGCTACTTCATTAATGTTCCATTCATTAATGTTCCATTTTTTATTCACATGTGTGAAGAAAACCCCCAACTCTCTTTGCAGGTCTACACTGCTTTCTATGTTTTTTACTTGTTGGCTTGCTATTTCAGTGTGTTTATTTTCCAAATTAGCATATGGAGGAGGCAGTTCGTTTTGCGTATTATAAAGTGTAATGTTATTGGTATACTGCAACTGAGCACCTTCATAACAGGTAATTTTTTCTGCCTCTTTGATTTCTTTACTAAGCCTTACAGTGAAATATTTTGTTTTTTTCGCAGTTGGATTAACTGTTTTTCTTTAATTTTTTTTTTTTTTTTGCTTTTGTATAGCATTTTTACCTAAATGTTTGCTAACATCAGCAATCAATTTCTCTGTGACGTTTGTGTTTTGGAAATGTTTGCGATGTTTTTCAATTCTTTCTTTTAGCACAGAATTCTGTAAATTGATTTTAATCACAACTTTTTTTTTCTCTGTGTAACAAGTTAATATTACGCAGGTATTTATTTGCATCATTTTTCATTAATTATGTGTCATTTACTGCACCTTTTATTTTTGAGCTTAATTTATGCTCATGTAATGCCTGATGTTGTTTTTTATTGTGCGCTTCATTTTCAACATTTTTTTTGCACAGTTTTTTTTTTCACTTTTCTCAATCTTTTTGAAACTTTCTAGAGTTTCAATTTTTCTTTGTAAAGTCTCTCTTTACTTGTGTGAATATGTGTTCGTGTCTGTGGAAACATAGTTTCCTTCAACTGCGAAGCAGGTATGACAAATTCCTTTTTGAAAAAAATAACTTGCCTTGAAAAGGCCCTTTGTTTTTTTTTAAGAGAATGACGTGGATTCACACCAGAATCCTTGCAAAAGCCTGACGCCGAAGCCGTCTCAGGTCTATTTTCCATAAAACCTTCCCCTTGGGTAAGGTCGTCCGGACATCTCTCGGACTTTTCGTAAAACATATATGTTATTTTCTCATCGCCCGGGCATCCTACTGTTTTTTTAATCATATCTGATGTTTTCACAGATATCCCATCGCGCGGGCACTCCTCCGGTTTTTTAATCATATCTGATAATTGCACAGATATCATGTCTGGAATTGCCGCACACATACAAGAAGAGCCATCGACAACTTTTTTGTCAGATGACGTGCCTGGAATTTCCTGAGGCACAGAAAAAGAATTGTTTTCACTTACCAGTCTTCTTCGTGCTTTTTTTTTGGATACTATTACATAGCTCCGGAGGAAGGTTTCTAATTCTCCTGGATCTTCTTGGACCTGGCTTTTCAGTTGACTGTCAAATTCCAGGGAAAGGGGATGAGGAACGGGAAACGACATCACTTTCCTTGGCGTCAGGCTTTTGCTCTACATCAGTATTGGTAACCCTATTACTTTTTCCGATGGGCTGAAAGCTGAAACGAAGAGAAGTGGATTCAGGAAAATTTTAAATGAGCTTTGAAAAACGTTTAACAACTGAAAGATCCCCTAACATGACTAATTTGAGTAGACTGGTAACCCAGAAACTATCTAATCGCAAAACAAAACGCGCGGCCGACGAACAGCTTGCACAGAAAGTTCACTATCGGGAGCTTACATAACGTGCGACCGTCCCGCTCGGAATCCAAAAGGCAACTGTAATGCAAGGTTATTTGACTATAATGTTATGTGTTTCTTTAATGGCCAAATTTGAATTTAAGAATTTATATATCAATTTTTCCAATGATTTTCCGAAAGCAAGCTGCGAATAACGGTAAATTATCGCGGAGGGATAATTCCCAAATCTTTTTCTTTCTTTTTTTTTTAATCTCTGCTATAATTTAGTAATAAATAAAATTTAAAAATTAAAGTGGAACAGCTGTTGCAAAGATACTGGATCTTCAAGATGAGTTAACATTAAAACCTTTTGCTAATATTCTTTATATTTCTCACAACAATGTATTTCACTATAAAAATCTTAATTAAAGAACACAATACAAATTGAAATATTTTCTTTTATTCCCTTGAATGCTTAGATATTTTCCTTCTAGATTTTTGGATTTCTGACGTTGGTTAAGATAATGGATTTGTGGAGGATTGTGAATTTTTATTTTCTTTGAAGTTGGCAGTATAACTCGAGGGTCTGTAGGGCTAGAATTTGAGCATGAAGAATCTTCAATCTGATTTTTTTCTTTTTTGTGAGTTGTTGTTTTTAGACTGAAGTTCGTCATTGTCTGAAAGGCTTGCTGAATTTGGAGATCTCGGAGATTCCAATAATTGAGAAATTTTAGGCAAAGAATTTCTCTCCTGTAGCGTGACGGAAGGTTGGGATTGGGTTATCTCCTTTGAATTTGAGATAGCTGTAGATTTCTCCACGCTTACTGGAAATCCCCTATCAGATATCATAGGAAATTCAGTCTCTAGCAATGTAGGAAAATCCTTCTGATTCAACTTCCTTTGAGGAAGAGGATTTTGTTGTGTTGTTTTTGATTCAGATTGGGAGTCTTTCCATGAATTCAAATCCTCAACCCAACTCTTTGGAGGGGAAAGAGATGACGCTTTAGAAGAGGAAGCACGGTTAAGATCAGATTGAGAAACAACTGTAGATGTCTCTTTTGGACGAGAAGTTCCCTCCTGAAAAGGAGATTTAGGAGAGTTCTTCTGAAGCTCAATATTGCGTAATACGCACCATCCACCTTTTAAAAATGAGGTAAAGGACTTTTTTATGGCGATTGAAAATGTTACATTTCCCTCAAACTGTTAAATTGAATTCCTACATAAATATTTTTTTAGAATAAATACTGAAAGATAAAAATCCATATAATTTGGGCTGCATATTATCCCTGGTAAAAATATCAACAATATCCATTACGGTAAAAACATTGATGATGTTAAAATGTCTCAAAGATTTATGTTCCATTTGCTCTCCAAAAACCTAGTGTAACGCTCTGAAGAGAAACCAAAGACCTAAAAATAAATAGAAAAATAGATATGCTTACCGTTTGTCCCAGCCTGGGAGTTAAAAACCCTTTAAAAAAAACAAAAGTAAGAGAACAGAATTGTTATATCTATATATTTTAATATTTTTTGAAATACTTTACTGACAACTACAATTGAACGTTGCACATTACATTAAGAAAATAGCAAGTGTTGTTTACTTAGGATGATTCACAAAAAAAAAAGAAAAGAAATGAAGAGCCTTGCGGAGCACAAACTCTTTTTTCTTACGAGAGAAAAGTTTGAAAGCTATGGTTTTCATGTTTCTATTATTAATTATAATAACAACATACGCGAATAAACAGAAGCGAAATGTCAGAAATCAATTACTCAGTTGTAAAAATATAAATACTTAGGAGAAATATTCACGCACACTTTATTTTATTATCAACGATAGGTGCATTCACACCGCAATGTATTTCTTTCGACAAACATATGCTTTTAAGTAAGTTGCCAGCGAAGTTATTTTCAATTTCCGCATCTGTAAATCCGAACAGCAGTTTTCTGTTTGGAATCTAGAATATTAGTCTCAATTGGAGAGGGTCTGTGGGATATTACGTTTTTCATTAATCTAAAGATGTCCATCTTTGATCTTGTCGGATATTTTGCATTTCTGCAGCAGTTTCTGTTTACTCGGTGTTGTTAATATCTGCAGGCAAAATTATATTGAAAACATTGCGTTATGCTGCTTGCAATATGAAATTAGCACCTGATCTGTTTAAATTATATGTTGAATCCTTGTTACAGCATTAGGTACTCAATTCACCATGATAGTTTTCAAAAAGCTAGACGCTTTTAGATAAAATTCTTCATTTTTATTTCCACCCGCACTCTTTAACGAGATGCCTGAACGCTTGTATAAAGTTTGCCTACGAACTTAGCCTTCGAATTTATGTTGATTCTTCCTCTCGTTTTGTCCTGCTACCGTAATTCTGATGGCACAAAAGATTCGTGTTTCCATTCTATGTGTCTCAAATCTGTTGTAAAGATGTAGTTACGTTTAAACACATCGCTGAATAGACGCTTTTTTGTTAACGACAACAGATCTTTAGAATGGAAAACTGGTTAGTCTATCTAGGTACAATTCGTTCATTTTGTATACACACTCTCGGTTTAGCGGAATTGTCCTCTGTCATTGCAGACGAATATCAACGGATCACTGAATCGAATTTAAGATTGCCTATGACACTTGGGCGTATTCTCGCTTTCGTCACACCTAGGAATATTAAACATGAGGCTAGTGTTTTTTCATTTTAAAAACGTGTCACGAGTTCAGTAACATTGTTCATGTTTTTAGACGAATTTAACTTAATATGCTAAATGTGTGTAACGATTTTCAACAAGGAATTTCTGAAAATTCAAAAACATTTGAGGTTTAGAAAGAGAAGGTAGTTTAAAGCAATCTTGAACATGTACTAGTACATTGTTTAAAATTGCAATTGGAATATGAATATGCCCATAGTTTCGGACCTTAGCGGAGATACAAATATGTCGCATAAATGAAGATATTCGTGAATCAGATGGCTTTATCAGCCCTTTTGATGCAGTAGTCTGTGCTCTAGCTTCTGACCATTCTTCTAAGATGAGTCCCGTTTTGAATCCTGATGACGCATGAATGCTGTGTTTGTCTTTCGGCAATAGTTTTTACCATTCCCTACAAGACGTATCCGGAAATTGAGACTGGAGGCTGCTTGTACCATCCATTTTCTCAATGTGCTCTTTAAACCGTCAAAGAAACAAATAAATGACTTCTTGTTGCCGCATTGCTTTAGAACAGTAGTTCCCAAACTTTACGATTCTCGGCACCCTTGCTGAATCAAGGTTTCCCAAGGCGCCCGATGTCAAATTCTAAAAAGTACACAATTCTAACAGGTACACTTCGGTAAAAATAAATAAAGCACTTATTGAAGATCGCAAAAAAATGTAATTGAAAAAATTCAACAAATTATGATTAGTGGGATGGATGAGCTCCTTGACCACCGCACATTTTCTCATATCTTGGAACCAAGCTGGATAGAGCCACCCTCATTTCCGTCTCCGCATTGATTTCCGCGAGATATTTATTTTTTATCACAGCGACCGTCAAAAACCCAGCTTCGCACAAATAAGAAGTCGCAAATGGAATTAAAATTATCTCAGCTTTACCACTCAGAAGGGTACATTCATCCTTTACTGATATCCAAAATTCAGGTAACTTCATGCTGCTAAATTTTGTTTTCAACGTTATGTCGCAAGACAACTCAATAAGATTATCTTCTTCTGCATCAGTAATTTCAGATAAAGCCGCGGCATGAAATGGATCTTGTATCCACGCTAATTTATCGATATTATCATTTTGAAAATATTTCTCAAACCAGGTGATAAGCTGCGAAAGGTGTTCTCTAAAAATGGATTTTATGCCTCGAGAGAAATGAACTCCATTTTAGGTCAAAAACTGTTGCAACAAGGGAAAATATTATTTACCTCTCTATTCATTTCCTTTTCCATAGTTTTAGTTTTTTTATAAAAGCTGAAATTTTCTCAATCGACTTTAAAAGGTGCATGTTTTTTCCCTGCAGGGGGAGATTCAGAGCATTCATCTTTCAAATATATCACATAAGTATGATAATTTTACCAAACAATCGTCATTCACAAAATTTTCGGTATACTTGTGGTCTTCTTCTTTAGGAAAAATATAAATTTCCTGTCGCAGTTGAAACGTACAAGACAAAACTTTACTACGAGAGGGACTTCGCGGAGTGCTGTGGTACAACAAAGACGCGTGCTCGGATCCCATATCCTCAAATAGTTTATTGAAAAACCTTGCCTTCAACCGACAAGTTTTTATAAAGTTTACTATATTCACTACATATTCTAAGACCTGATTCAATGTAGGGCTCAGATAATTTGACGCGAGTGCTACCCTGTGAATAACGCAATGGTGCCACAGTGCATCTGGGGTTTTGCGTCGAATAAGTGCCTGCAATCCTCCATAACAGTCGGATATAGAACGAGCACCATCGTTACAGACACCTACGCACTTAGCCCACTCCAAATTATTTTCGGATATAAAAGTATCAAGGATCTCGAACAAGTCTTGAGCCTTAGCACTACCAGTGATACTTTTACAAAAGAGAAGGTCCTCTACAATGTTATTACCATCCATAAGCCTTACATAGCAAATCAAGTGAGCATCATTATTATCATCTGTGGCATCATCCAGCTGCAACCCAAATTCTTTACCTTTCATTTTTTCAATTAGTTGATGATTGAGGTCCTCCGCTATGCGCTGTATTCTGTGACTGATGGTGTTTTAGGGCAAAGGCACACTTGAAAGCAGCTTCTCAGCAGACTCACTGATCATAATGTTCACCATATCTACAACATCCGGTTGAATGAGTTCTTCTGAGATGGTATGAGGCTTCTTGCATTTTGCGATTCTATGTGCCACCTTGTAAGATGGTAGCAACGCATTGCTTAGTATTGATGCCTACTTATAAAAACTATCTTTTTGTTGATTTAACTCTTGCAACTTTCTCGTAAAGCAATAACGAGATTTACTAAGCATGCTGGGATGATTGATTTCTAAATGGCGTTTTAACTTACTTAGTAGCATGCCCTCTGGCGCCAAAACATTCATACACAGTACACACTGCGGCCTCTCTTCACCATTGATTTCTGTCGACGTAAAACCAAAATTCAAATAACTGTCATCATTTACGCTTTTTAACACTCTTACCACTATTTGACGGTGTGCCGTCTTTATTTTCACTTTCACAACGCTTATTACTGTTCAGTAAAAACTGATCCATTTTTGAAAATACATACGAGAAGAAAAACTTCAAATACTTCACTTAATCACAACAATTTTCAGTCGATACGCCGTAAGCTTACAAACGCCGAAACTCAGCGACAGAGCATCAACATAGCAGCCTGACTGCTAACCGCCAAATGGGTCACAAATAACAACGGATGAACATATTTAAAGGATCTGGTGACCTTCCGGAAAAATCTGGACGGAGAGTCTCATTTCTAGACGCTAGGGGAACGAGGGAGGAATGTCTATCAGAAGCACGGTGGCTGGTGCAAAAGCTATGGTTACTTCCAGTAGCGGCCGCGCGGAACACACACGTTCGAACGTCGGGCGGCAATCATGGGGGGGGGGAGAAAGCTCACGCCTGTAACATTATTGTAGAGCACCATCTAGTAACCATTTGTAGAGGCTTCTGCAAAGTTAGTACTAAGTGCGTTACTTGTTTGCACGAGGTCCGCTAGATATCGCGATGTCGCGTCCTTCACATTGAATTGAAAATGGAAATAAAATTACGAAAATTATGTAAGCGCCGCGACTCCCCACGGCGCCGCGGCGCACACTTTGGAAACAACTGCTTTAGATTAAAGTTACTTTCAGTGTTTAGTTCAAAAGGTTATTATATATAAAACAAATCTAATTACGTTAGTTTTTGCTACGTGATGGAATCAATTTCACTTAGTAATCAAAATAGATCACGTAAGAAACTAGTTGATTGGTACCATGCAGAACGGAATATTCGGAGCCCTGAAAAAGAAAAGAGCGTTTGAAATTTCTTTTGCTAGAAATTCGAGTATTTGGTTATCCAACGGACAGTTCAAAGAATGTAAAATTATGTTCCAGAAAAATATTTTCGTGAACATTTGGCATGTTCCTTTCATGATAATATTATGAAAGGAACATATAATTATTTCTTTCGGGATTAGTTCCCCAATTCTGTAAAACATTGAGTTGTAGCAGTTCGTATTCTGCTTCGTGCAAGTTTATTGCTTTCATATGCTCTTTGTTGCTGCTCAATAAATACTGTTTCACCATTACGAAATTGATGAGGTGCATCGCCTAAATGTAGAGACAATCTACTTTGCGCCGTTAACGCAATGCGAATATAGGTAGGAAACTGACGTGGCACCTAATTAGACATAACGCTACAACAAACGTTTCGATCCGTCAAGGTGACCCGGTTGTGTGACAAGAACACCACGAAGCGAAAGATGTAATTTTAGGTGTCTCATAAATATAAAGACAATTATATAAAGTAGCCACATGCAAATGAGTTGTACAAATTAGCATGTTGTAAGCACGTGCATGGACCGTAATTCGGTCCACCCCACAAAAGACAGCGGACCTGCCGTCAGACATTCATTTGCCAAAATGCCACGCAACAGTCAACTTTCTGGTGAGGAGGTGCAGAAGATTTGGAGCCTGAGAGCAAATGGATTGCCTGTAGCGAAAATTTGTAAAGCCATGGACAGCAGTAGGGCAGTCATTTATAAGACTTTATCGAAACGCGGTGCATTAACTGCCAGAAAACGTCCTGGAAGGCCTCGAATAACAACCGAAGGAGATGATCATGCTATCATGCGTTTAGTTTCATCCCAAAGGTTATCATTACGTCAAGTTTCTCGGACTGTTGGTGTCACCGTATCATAGGACACAGTTAATCGACGAATCAAGGAAAGTCATAACATTGTACTCCGTAAAATGCGCCGTCTGTCACACCTCACGCGGCGCCAAAAAGAAGCTAGATTGTTATGGGCAAGCAGCTACATGCACTGGACGGACGAGTGGATTACAACTATTTTCTCCGATGAGAAAAAGTTCTACCTGGACGGCCCTGACGCTTGGAACTGCTATTGGCAAGATTTACGACGCGAGCCACGCACCTTCTTCAGCATACAGATAGGAGGGGTATCTGTGATGATCTGTGGAGCGTTTGCGTTCAATGGGACAACGGACATCGCTTTTCTGCAAGGCAGGGAAAACTCCGAAACGTATCAGGACATACTCATCAGCCAACTTCTAACGTCTGCCGAAACTCTAGCGGGTGTTGATTACCTGTTCTAGCAAGACAATGCCGCTATCCATTGGTCTGCATCAACGAAAAGCTGGTTTAACACTCATCATGTGACCGTAATGGATTGACCTACACTCAATCCAGATGTGAACCCTATCGAGAACCTCTGGGGTATCCTATCTCGTGATGTGTATGCGAATGGACAGCAGTTCTCAAGTGTGGTGGTATTGAAAGAGCAGATTGAACGAAGTTGGCACGCACTCCGTCCAGAACACTTACATCACTTGGTGGACAGCATTTTTAATCAGGTTTTCAGTGTTTTTCGGAACAACGGCTCCACTATTCGTACCGGAGGTGCTCATAAATAGTAAGTCTTTATATTTTTGAGACAACGTATTTATGTTTTTTTCTTGTACTTGGCGTTGGAATTGTTATGTTTCCGTCAAACTATTGTGCAGCTGCGTGTCCCATGCTAGTTTTACTATAAATATGAGGTGTACATTTAAGCTCGTTGTTTATTCTTTTTTATTCGGGAATGTGTTTTGTCTCTATATTTATGCGACGCACTATATGTGTTCAATGCAAGCGGAATGATTGTGGTGAATATTAAACGGGCAGATAGCAAAAGCTTTCTCGAGACGGAAAAAAGGCAATTTGAAACTGTGCACGAAAGCACCACAAACTAACAAATACCTTGTCTCAAGTAGTGGTTACGACGTACCAGTGGATTTAATTACAACTGACGAAAGCAAATCATCTGATGGGTACGAGCGCCAATGGGTGGATTACATGGCCATGAACCATCTTTTCCTGCTCTTGTGGGGTGCCCCCATTTCTACAATGCAATACAATAATATTGCATCGCTCAAAAGTGCCCATGGCTACGTTTTCCTCTTTAGTGTGCAACATAAATTCAGTCCTTCGTGTACCATTCTATTTTTATGGCCGACTCGTAGCAAAAGAAAGAAGCTCTCGAACATAGTAATTGATGCTTTCACTCTAAGCATCATATTTTCGGTGTTCGGCCACTAAGAACACGCTTTCGTCAAAAAACGTTCCGGCGATGGTCTGATAAAATCGATTAACTTCCGCTTTTACCAATTTCTACGCTTTCATGGCCTTTTAAAAGTGCGTCGGATCGGCAATGAAGCAGTTCGCGCGATATAATGTGCTCCACCCTGTGTAAAATAGCTTTGACACTGTTGAACACATACATGTGTTTTGACTGATTTCTGGGAAATTAAATTGACGATGAGATAAATAAATTAACATTGTGTGCATTTTTCCACTCGAAAGTAAGTAATGATTTCGTTGATGCTCACAATCCGCGAACCATCGAGCAGCAAGACCTGATTGAATATTATTTCTCTTAAATATCAATGTTATTACTTTGAGCATGATTATCCTTCTATTTCGATTATTGAGTAAATCAACAGGTAATATGAACAACTGTAATAATTTTCAAACATCTGATGACAAGGTCGTACTGATCTTGATATAAACCTCATGTATGGCCTTCTTAATGCAGGGACCGTGTAGGAGCAGGTGCATCGAGTTGTATCAGAACTCTCAACGCACGTCAGTTGAGCATCGCAGAGATCTTACCACAGCTCACATCAGCATTAACAGTTCCTTGTTGGCATGACGGGTCTACCCCGTTCAGTACGTTTCCTGCCAACTGGCACACTCACGTGGGGGGGGTTTGGGATTTAAGCTTTCCCATAGTCACAAAGAGGTTAGGAACGATCCCTGAACACAAATTCCTGGGTGCGCCACCTTGTCCCTCACTATAATACGATGTTACATTTATTGCAAAAGTCGAAAACCAGAAAAATTGGTTGAAATTTCAAAAATTTTAAAACAAGTAAAAATTGGTTAAACATTTTTGGAAAACTAGCATGCAGACATTTGTATATTTTTGTAATATTCAGGAAATGTAACATTAGTTTACATCCATTGGTTGAAAATAAAATTTTTGAAATGTATTTAAAAATTTTACATGTATTTAAATATATTTATTTAATATACATAAATTTTTTATACATTTAATAGATTGAGTAAGTGCAATCACATTTTAGCCGATTATTTCTCTCTTGATTAATATCCCTTTGAAATATCACTTTCTGTTTAAAAAGATACAAAAGACGGAATAATTATACACCCAACAGCCATTATAAAATCACCTACCTAATAAGCTGTAGGAACCACATTAGTACGCAAAACAGTGGCTGCTCTGAATAGGGTCGATTCGATGAGGTGGCGATAGGTATCCTGAGGTATGTGGTACCATAATGTCAACAGCAGGTCCTCCAGTTCCCGTACATTTCGGGGAGGTGGTGATTTACCGTGAACACGCTTTTCTAAGTCGAATCATAAATGTTAGATTGGGTTTACGTCAGGTAAATCTGGAGACCAGAGCATTAATACAAAATCTCCAGCATGTTCTTCCAACCATTCCTTGACGATTCGGCCAGTGTGGCAGGGCGCATTAATCTATTGGTAATGGCCATCACCAGCAGGGAACACTGGTGATGGTCATTACCAATAGGTTACGGACCAACTCCATCATGAATGGGTAAAGTTGGTTCGTAACGGCGTTCAGATACCTCAGAGCATTCAGGGATTGTGCTATTCGAATAATGGCGCCTAAAGTGTCCCAAGAAAACATCGCCTAAAGCATAACACCGCCCAAAGCATAACACCGCCCAAAGCATAAAACCACGGCTGCCTGCATTCTTCCGCCCAACAGTGGAACTAGGTGCCATAGCCTCCGCTGGTGACCGTCGTATCCTGGCTCGGCAGTCTATGTATTGCACCAGGAATCTTGATTCGCTAGACCAGGATACTGTTTTCCAGTCATTCGCGGTCCAATCTCGATTATCTTGGGCCCATATCTTGCGTTGTTGGCGATAACGATCAGTGAGCATGGGGGCATTCATGCTGCCACATCATTCATGCTGCCACAGTGCGACAAATACAAGTCCGGGTCAACTCTGACACTGAAGGGGGTGGCCAAAAAACTACCTAGCCTTATCGGCAGTTCGGTAAGGGCGCCCCCACCACTTACGAGACCAACCGTGAGAAAAGGACCTACACTAGGCTACCGAAGTCTTCTTCGAAGGTTCTTCCTAGTGAGAAATGTCCACCGGCCACTACTCCACTGAAGGGGGGTCTCCCCCACCTCGACTGGGTCAACTCGGTCAAAAGGTGGTGTAGACACGCTTTTGCCAACTCTACCTGTTGCAAAGGTGGAGAAAACATCCCGCCATCCCGAACCCTTTCAGGTTTCAGAGGAGTTGTGCGCTGGTCTTTCAGAGGCTACTCTGAAGGCCAACGAGCATCGAGTGACACTCCTGGAGTCTACACCACCGACCTTCTTGAGCCACATCTTCTCGCTCATTGGGGAGGTGCAGTCCACCATTAGGGACTCCCGGTCACCTCCCCAAAACGAGAACAAATAGATGCGGCCTTGGGTGATATCAGCAGATCTTGCATTTCAAAAGCACGTGAAACGGCAATCCTACACTGTAGGCTGTCCGCAGTCCAGAAGTGGTGCCACCAGGCCGACGCCAAAGTGGTCACCTATGCCGAAGCTGCTAGGAGAGTTGCTAGTACGGCGAAAGGGCCTTCGCCTGCCCCACGTAAACATAAGCAGAAGTCAGGTGACCGGAGACATGTTCTTCCAGTCTATACCACAGTCGAGAGTAAGTCCTCTGAGGGTGTAAAGAAGACCTTGCGAACTGCAGTCAACGCAGCTAAATTTCAGCAAGGGGTCAAAAGTGTTAGAAATATTAGGAAAGGTGAAGTGGCAGTGGAGTGTTTCCGCCCAGAGGAACACAATCGCCTCGCCGAGGAGTTTAGATGCAATCCATTGACCAAGCATTGCACGCTTCCCACAACCCCACAGAAGAGACTTCCCCGGCTGATAGTCTATGGCGTCGATGGAGAACTCTCTGGTAAGGAGTTCGAGGAAGGGGCTGGAGGGCAAAACCCCGACCTCGAAAATGGGGTCACAGCTCGTTTTTCCATTATAGGTAAAGGATGTCGGTTCCACTGGGTGGTAGATGTGGAGCTCCGGGCCTTCAAATTCCTAATGACGCGAAAGACACTGAACTTGGGGTGGTCAGTGCTCCGCCGAAAGGAGTTCCTGCGTGAGGTCAGGTGCTTCCGGTGCAATGGCTTCTGCCATTTCCGAAGCAACTATCTGAGTCTGAAGATAGGCGTGGCGATTGCGGTGTAGCTCGGCACCAGCACCACAAGTGTGCAGCCACACCGAGATGCAGCAATTACTCTGCTGCTAATGCTACGTTCCGCCTGGGGCTGGACGTCACCCACTCCAGCCTCAGTAAGACCTCTCCTAGTCTTATTAGGGAACTTGAGCCGAGGGAAAGCCGTGTCAACTATGGTTGACAGATCATGGTACCCCCACAGGTACATCGCTCTCGAAATTTGTGAGTTGGTCTCTGACCCAGGTGTTTCTGATGACTCTAGCCGGGAGTCATCACCGCAGCTCAGGCCCTAGTCCTGCGGACCATGTGAATCGATTCGTGTGTGTAATGTGATTTTGTGCTGAATATTTGTGAGAGGATTTGGATGAGACCCTCAATTGTCAGAAATGTGCATGTATCTGTTTGTTTGATACTTAAATGAAGGACTTTGTCCCAAAACCTCGTGTTGGCGGACTGATCAACCAACCGTGATGTGAACACTTCGAAAATTTTGTTTGCCACGCCCAAAGCGCGTCGCACACAGGGCTATGATAGAAGGGCGCAAGGTATTGGTCCCGTGGGGGAGGCAGATTCCCACAGGTCCCTGGACCGAATCTGTCAGAGTGAAAGACTGTGGTTTCCGACGACTGCTGGGTTTCCTGGCGCAGCACAGTCAGGAATCTAACTAATTCCAACCTGTGAGAGATTTCAACATATCCCTGGAAAGTCTGCATTTAGACGGTGCAGGTAGTGTCGTCAGCCTAGACAGTTCGGAATATAAGGAAGTTATATACCAAAATGCTGAATGCTGTTATCTTCATTTTAATCATTTATTTTAGAATCCTTGCTTACATTTGCGAAAAAGCAATCATTTGCAGAGCAGCATGAGTGGGAACATAGAATATGTATTTAATCTGATTGCTGACAGTGAAGAATTATTTTCCGCGTAACCAATTACGTTTTCACCCAAAACCTGAGTCCTTCCTTTGGATTTCTAAACATCACTGGTACGGTGAGGATCTCTATCTAGATGTGCAGTCTTCTTGTGGGAAAGGTTTCCGTCGGAGCTACCCGTTGGTTCTTCTTGTTGAGAAGTTTCCGTCAGAGCTATCCAAGTATAAGAATGCTGAAAGAAAAGTTTTATTCAAAATCTTATTAAAGCTCTTCTGATAAACTTGTATCTGTCTTTTTCTTTAAGACTAGCAGTACCTTGTCTTCGAAGGTCAAAGTACCCCATGGAACACACTACAGAGCGTGCCCCTCCTGTGGATATCTAAAGTCCCTGTATCCCTCTCCCCGAAGGTGAGGGTGTCACAGGGGTTGATACACATAAAACAACAGCAAAACTCTCTCAGCTATTCAACACATGGAATCGCCTTGAGGGAAATTTTCTTCCTTTCCCTGGATAAGCATTACATGCTAAATTGCGGTAGGTAGACTGCAACGCCACCTACGTTTTTAATTAAAGGTGTATTTTTGTTTCCTCGCTTTGGTTTGACTGCCGTACTGCAAAAAAATCCGAGTTATATCTAAAATGAATTTCTCTCAAAATATAAAGTGAGTACATATCTTCATTCTTTTGAATCATTGTACATTTGCTATGAGTTACACTGATTTTGAAAATGGATAGAAATTTAAAAAAATCTATATTTTTCTGTAATGGAGATAAAGGTACATGCTTAATAGAATCTGTTAAGGCTGTCTTTGAATGAGCGTTTGGGTTAGTTTCCTATATTATATATGCGATGAAAATTATTTTGTACGCATTTACACGAAAACCTTTGGCCGATGAAATGTCTGAGATTTTGAGCACAAATAAAAAAAATCATTGCTAATATATGCCGCAGTTATTATTCCGAAAATTTTTTTGATTTTTTTTTAATTCAGTTTTTCTTACTCGGAAGTATTATAATTTGGGGCTACACGGCGCCATAAGTTATCTTCGCAATGTTTCTGTCTGGAAGAAACGAAATATCTCATTTGTCTGATTTTTCCTATTTATCTGAGCCAAATACACTGGCAGAAAGTGAAAAAGGAACACCAAGAAGGAGACGTCTGATACCAACGAAATTTATACAGCATAATAACGGAATACAGACGATAACGTGATCAAAACCTTATGGCAAAATACAGCTGTATTTCCTGGTAAACTGAAAAACAACATTTCCATGCAACATGGTTAGTACGATGCCATAATTGCACAGTATGAACTGCGTCACACTGTGCAATTATGGCATGGAGTCTGTCGTACAGATGTTTTAATGTAAGTTTAGGGTATTGAGTTCCAAGCATCCTCAACTTGGACGCGTAAATCGGGTATGGCCGTGGCTGGTCGTCGAGACCGGATAAGTCGTTGTCCCATAAAATCCCACACGTGCTCAATGGAGGGACAAATCTGGTGAACGTGCAGGCCATGGAAGTTGTCTCACACCCTGAAGTGCATGTTGCGTTGCACATGCCTTGTGTGGGCGTGCATTATCTTGCTGGAAAACACCACGATATACCGACCTTACTAACGGCACAACAAACGGGATGAATGATGCTGTTGATGTAGGAGATGCTGTTTAACGTACCCGGTACAAATACTAGTTGTGTACGGGAGTGATAGCTGATCGCTCCCCACACCAGGTGACCAGGTGTCGGCCCTGTGTGTCGCTGTCGGGTGCAAGAAGGATGGAGACGCTCCCCTGTGCGTCTGCGAACACGCATACGGCCATCGGAGGCCCCCAAGCAGAATCTACTTTCTTCGCTGAATACGACAGATCGACATTGCGTTCTCCAGTGCAGACGTTGGCGACACCCCTGCAGCCGTTCCTGACGGTGGGCTGGAGTCAGAGGTACACATGCCAGAGGCACACGTTCACGTAGTCCTGCAGCCAGTAGACGGTTGCGGATTGTTCGCACAGTCACCTCTGGTGCAACGGAAGCTCGGATTTGCGTCGCAGTGGATGTTCTGCTTGACAACGCCACTCTTCTTATGCGTCGATCGGTCCGCTCATCAGTCCGTCTGTGACTCCCGATTCCACGTCTTCTCGTGTGGGAATGTTCCTCGGACCATCTACGCCACCATCGTTCCACCACCGATACTTGCCGTCCAATTCGCTCCGCAATACGACGATATGACCACCCGGCCTCGCGGAGTCCGACTAGACGACCTCGTTCAAAGTCCGATAACTGCTGAAATTGTACACGTCTTCCATGTCCAGGCATAGCAGCTTCTTCAGGGTCTTCGCGCGTGTCCGTACGCCGACGACTGATTACATTCACTTCGCCGTACTCCTTAAATACCACCGACGATAACTTGCATATTATCCCGTGCTGTGGCGTAAGCGCTCACCGGTTGGTCCCGAAATTAATATCACACCTACGTAAACTCGACCCCATTAACATATGTAAATTTCACGATCGTCCGCCAATTCCTTCTTGGTGTTCTTTTTTCACTTTCCGCCAGTGTAGAAATAAGTTAATGGAGGCAAAAATGAGATTGGGATCTGTTCTTCCATAAACGGTCCTATTGTACGTTCAGTTTTTGTAGAGAAAATGTGTACATTAGCAGAGAACCCCTGAATTTGAACTACGGAAACTTCACCTACTTTCTGGGATCCACCCTTAAATAGCGCCATTGGTTAAATCGTAACAGCCGGTATTTTGTCTTTTCATTCTGGAGCCAACGAGAGACCGCTTCTATTCTGAATACGGTGAGGTCTGTAGTAATTCGCTGACGCCTATTTTTTGGACAGTCACTCAAGACGAAAAACCACGCCCAAGAAGTGATTTTGCGCCATCTGTTGCAGAAGATAAGCCCTAATACTCATTCCAAAGCAGCCTTAAAGAAATTCCATATTCAAACATTTTAAGCCATTTTTTGTTTTGCATGCTTCAATATGTTTCTTACTTCCTACTTGTTCTGCTTAATTTCGTTCATGTTTAAAAAAAAGCAATACTCATTGGATACATTCGTTCATATACCTAGGTCAAATGCAGAAAGGGTGTATGTCAACTATTTGTGCTAACGCCTATGAGTTATTCCTTGTTTCTTTACTTAATTATGAGCATATTGGACAACATCAAAGTATAACTGAATTCATAACTTGAACAAATGTGCATGAAGTAAAAATGTAGATTAATTTATTAGAGCAGGCATGAAGTAAGACAGACGTCCCACTTAACACTGGTGAGTGTGTGTGTGTCAGAGAGAGAGAGAATGTGAGAGAGATGGGAGTTTTATAAAAAATTTCTACTCCTGAAAAAATTTCATGTTGTCGGTATTAGTAAGAATCTTAAATCACAATAGAAATTCTGCAAAATATTTCACAATTACTTAAAAGTCAGCCTGTTTCTGACATACAATTTTTTTGTACACTTCTGCTGAAAGTCTTTCATTATTTCTTATTTTTCCGCACAAATTTTAAAAATCGCATTTAAAATTCTTATTTATTTTTAGTTTTGGGAGACACAGAATGTCTAAAATTCTTTACAAAAGCGGCGTTTTTATTATATAATTTGCTATGTGTGACTTTGATTTATGTTCTCGAAACCCAGATCAGTTGTATTGGGTTTCTGGAAAATTCTTAAAAAAATGAATCATGTTTTTGTAGGTAAGAAATAATTTCTTGTTATGAATGAATGATAAACTTGAATGGAGTACGGTATTACACCATACAATACAAATTTTGAAGATGTGAGTCCGTTTTTTGGTGTAAATATGACAACGACGGCAAGTCAGATAAAATCGGAAAACTTGAACATTTTGTCGTCCTGGAGCGGGAATCGAAACCGCGTCTCACGGATAGCACCCGATTATAAACACCACTACACTACCCCGAACGACCAGGTTTTAAGTTTCCGAATTATTTGTATATAACCAGCACAGGATTCGCTAATCGACTATAGCAGAAAGATTCCCTCCTTAAATTTACCAAAACACGGAGTCACATCTTCAAAATGTGTAATTTCTCGTTATTATTTACATTGACACCAACGCAGATATAATGTGGGATCTTGATATTTCCTAATCATGGTTTTACGGAATGTTTTTTACACAGAAGTTTTACGATATAAAGTACCAAAACAGTTTCTGCTATTTTGTATCAAATATTTGATATAATAAGCGGAATTGCCCCCCTCGATTGTTTTTCCTTTTGACATTTTGTTCTTTTGAAGTAACGAAGGCGTAGATTTGAGATTTGCGCAATATGTCATGAATTCCTTCGTACAAGAAATTACTGAATTTAGGGAAAATAATTGTGCAGCATTTACTTCTCACCCAGAGTATTCATATACAGCGATCACGATTTCGCTTTTCTGAACACAAATTGATGAGACAATAAAACGAAATGGAAGGTCAGTAAATATTTATATATTCCATTTTAAAAATATTTAACTTAAAACTGCTGGATAATCATTTGTCATATAAATAAAAAAGACACTTAATTTGTCGAATATGTGTAGAAAGGTTACCTGCTTTTATGGATATATATATATATATATATATATATATATATATATATATATATCCAAAAGCAGAGTAAAAGACAAAATTTAAAAACAATTTTTTTTTAACTTACATTATGAAGAATATGACGTGCAACGCAGCAGTGACGAAAAATCAGAACAAACAATCTACAAAGCACAAACTGAAACAAAAACGTGTTTTAACGATGACAAAAATTACAAATTAAAACTCAAAATCCAACAGGCAAGAGAAACAAATAAAAAATAACAAAACTAGAATGCAGAAAGTGTCGAGAATGTCGAGCCTTGGCTTTATCAAGGACCAGGAAAACTCTGCATTTTCTCACTTCCACAAAGACTTAGTTGAAAATGGGTTTCTGCAAAGCCATAGGTGCAAGTATAAGTCCCCCACCCCCAAAAAAATTATTTCACATTACTGCCCTCAAAGGTGCGGAACAAAATTTAGCAAAAGTTTTAGCATACATCTATCACTTTCCTGTTCCAACCCAAACTCATCATCTCCCACAAAAACCAGAAAAACGTTGTCAAAAAACTCCCAACAAGTGTGAGAAAGCTTGAACAACCAACAGAAAATACAGTTTTAGGACGTGGTAAGCAATCAAAATGCCCAAGTGAAGTTCCAAACGTGAACCAAAGAATAAAAAAAGCACTTAAAAATGTCATTTCCTGGGGGAAACAGCACTTCCAAAAATAAAATAAAATACAAATAAAAATAAAAGAATAAAAAATCATAACAGAGACCACGGTAGTAAATAGGAACTTTTACATACAGTTCCCACGAAGAAACAGAAGCCAGAAGAACAAAAAAGAAAACGCGAAAGAATGCTTTAGTAAAGGTACTTAAAGTTAAAAATTAAAGTTACAGTACCTACAAAGTATTCTAGGAAGGCTTTAAGATTGCAAAAATAGAAACATTTGTTCCAACCAAAGCCGAAAAACGACGTCAACCACGAGGTCGAGTGACCAGCTAATAGCTCTAATAAAGAGCACAAAAACGAGCTCATGGCCAAAAGTAAATGAAAGAAAATACACAAATAGTAAGAATACAATTTGCACCAATGCCAAAAAAAGAAAAATATTAGATTTTAAGCATTTAACGAAAACAATTAAAACAAGAGAAAGAACCTGTTCAAGAACAAAGGCAAGAGCTTACTCACAATGCCTACTTACTCTGCACTCAACTGACACAAAATGGCCGACCTCAAAACAGCAGCCAAGGAGGTAGGGAAAGTCCCTATGACTGTCCTGCACAAAATTACACTGCACACGAAATTCCTCCAAGCGAAATTACAAAACTTAGAATGAAGACCTGCTTGTCTAGTAAGAGTAGAATAACTCTCCAGAATACACGAAAATTAATATCAAATATACCTGATGTGTAGTTAATAATTTTACCTGTATTAAAATACGTTAGTGTACATCTACAGACACAACCAGTAACCTATTTATTTTAACGTAAGTTTTACCATTTTTATGTTAGCTATTCTAGAGATTGAATATCTAGTTTACTTTTTATGTTTTTTTATTTAATTTTTTAATCAAATTATAAATTTTTTTTGTGATTTTTATTTTTATTATTTTTAATAAGACTGTCCTGTCCATAGCACTAAAGGTTCCTATTTTTAGTTAATATGCATCCTCCAGACCAACTTCCAAGAAGGCTTTTATTGGCCAGAATCATTTTATTAACTGTGAAGAAATTAAAACAGATCTGCTAACCTAACTCTATTATTTAGAGCGATTTTTCTTAATATTCTTTTAATAAAAAGAGATGGAATCTTTTTATGTAGAAAACTATTTAATAGGATACTTATGCGGTCATTGAAATCCATATTGTTGCTGCAAATTCTGGAAATTCTAAGTACCGTTGGTACTTTGGTACTGGAAATTATAAGTACAAAAGTACCTTTGGTACCAGATCGCGCCTCAGTGCGGCGCCACCAAAATATCGGGTAGACAGTTTATTCAAAGATAAATGCAGGTTGACTGTTTTGCCCTGGGATAAAGAACCGCTCCGTTTGGATTTCACGTTCATCTTATATTCCACATGTCATACAGGGGATTGACAACGAAACTGAAACACATGGGTTTAGGACACAACAATATACTAGTACGGTGTAGGGCCATCTTTTGAGCCAGCACAGCTACAATGCTTCCTGGAAAAACCGATAAAATTACTGTAGAGTGGTAAGAGAGATTTGAAGCCACTCCTCTTGCAAACAAGTGGCTTCTTCACGAAGTGATGCTGTTGGAGGGAAAGGTTTCCTGATTCGCTATTCCACAGCACCACATAGTAGCTCAATAATGTTGAAGTCGATTGAATGTGTAGACATGACAGATGTTTAGCCTCACTTTCATGCTCAGTAAACCACACTTCCACCAATTTGGCCCTGTGTATCTGTGCGTTATCATCTTTATACACGTCATCACTCTCAGCGTAAAATATTTGAACCATTGGGTACATCTGGTCTTCCAGAATTGTCCGATAGCCCTTGTCAGTGATGTGTTTCTCAAGAACAATAAGTGGGATGACAGACTACCACGACATTGCGGCCCAAGCCATCACCTATTCACCTCCGTGCTGCGTTGTGGGCAATAAACAGTACGGGTTGGGCCTGTGAGGAAAGTCTCCACACGTAAGCTCTCCAGGTTGTGGGAAAGACATTGTAGAACGATCCATCGGAGAACAATACATATTTCACGCTGCCCAACGTACAATATTTGCGCTGCTGACACAATTGCAACCGGCATTTGTCATTCTCACTGGTGATCCAGGGTTTGGGATAACAACACGACTGTGAATTTTAATCCCGTGAAGCTCTGCAGGAACAGTTTTGGTGGAACAGGTGAGTTGCGGTACGTATCAACTCAGAGGGAAGTTGAACAACTGTAGTTTTATGTTTTCTGGCTACCATCCGTGTTAGCACGAGCATGCCCCTTTTAGACAGCTTCCTGTTACCCTGATAATTACTCCTATTGGCTTTGGTTCTTCTTTCTTGAAGGTAAGCTGACATGACCCTGAATACCGTGGCTCGCGATGCCGCACAAAGATTTGCTGTCTTTGAAACAGATGTACCGACGAGACGCGCACCTAAAATCTGTCTCCTTTGAAACTCGGATATGTTTCCCATTATGTTGTGTGAATAACACTTTTTGACGTCCAGCCGTGCTATTGCTCTGCTAATACAACCATCACAATCCGCTCGCTCTCGTTGGCTGACAGCAAAATACGTAGATGCAAGCTTGCCACCAGATAGCGCGTACTGCGCAGGATATGTGGGGTGCTATTTGCGCAGGTGTTTCAGTGTCGATGTCTACCACCCGTATATTCCATAATAAGTGTTTAGTCCCGAATGAATGATCCTGTACTTTATTATTAGATAGTTTGAAAAACATATCTTAAGAATGCAGTATTAAACCTACTTTAAATGCATTGGAAATTTAGAAACCAGAGTGGTAAATTTTGCGAAATAAATTTATAGCTTTTAAAGAGAAGCAGAACAGATCAACGTGTATTTGATTAAAATTTATGTTTCGTGTGCTCTGAAATAAATAGAAATGCCACCTTAGGGAATTACAAATCGAGAGGTCTTAAACTTTCTCATGTACATGCTAAGTAAACGAAAGTGAGCTTAACGATCGTAGAATAGTTCCAGCACATTTGCAGAACTATCTTTTAATAGATTTAATAATTTTTTGCACATTTTAGAAAAACATGCTTTTTGCGTTTCTGCTGCATTTCAGGTTAATTTTTTTGTTCTATTACTCTTTCCCACATAGGTTTGTTAAAGCATTTCTTCAATTACAGCGGACACTCAGTACTTATTTAGTACTTCTCAACAATTTAATTTTGTTTTAAGAGATGGGTACGTATCAAATGAGTAAGATCATTAGGAATTTTAAAATCTGGAACATTATGTTTTAACTCAAAAAACATGTATGTTTTGTGATAGGTATAAACCATGCAGATATTTCCCAATTAGTATCTTTCTTTTCAAATTCATGTCTTTTATTGTTCGTTAGAGGACAACCTTTCTATTTTTACATTCTCCATTTATCAAAAAAATCTTAATAATTGGTAGTGCTACGACAACAGAATCACACACTGTCTATACTTTCCTTCTTCTATTTGTCATTTTTACTTTCCTTTTTCTTTTCCACGCAGACGGAACTGATTTTTAGAGTCGTTCCAATTTATGTTTTGATAACAAAATAAAAATAACCCTTTGAGTTGTGTATAGATCTGCCATCTGTGTAGTGAATTTTCTCGATAGTCGAACTTTTCAGCGCGCCATACATTTGGGAAGTAAATATTAGAAAACATGCATGGTTACAAGAAAAGCCACTGGCTAGCTTAATTTCTCCGAAACAAAATATATAGTTCTACCTTTAGAATAGGTGTATAGGAATTCGTACGGTGCCGCATGATTAAACAAACACCAGTAGGGGTCCTTCGTTCTGAGGGTGTTAACGCGTCCGCTGCCATCGTTCCCGCTTTGCTTGCTAGCGAACAAAGTTAATAACAAATTATACAGCCTGTTAGGAGTACTGCATCCGCAAACGTGGGCTGCATCACACAATGGGGCCTAATTTGTTTTTCATTTTAGGTTTAACGACCACCGTGAGTAACGTATTGGGCCATAAGCAGTTCCCCACCCCTAATTTAGGGCCACTGTCTCAAGGAAAGGAAGAGAACCAGAGTCGTAAGGCAAATGATGTCAAGGGTAGAAAAATAAAAGAAATAGTCTGTTCTGAAAGCCGGAACGGAATTCGAAGCCAGACCCCATTCGGACGAACGATCAGTTGCCATCGCTTAGACCACTGTTCCACCGGGGCGGCGGCCTACTGTTAGGCAGGATGCTACCGAGTATGGGAGACCACTGACAAACAGACATCCAAAAATCGCAAATCGATCTAGCTAATGCTACAAACCAGTGAGCTTATTGGTGATGTAATGCAATCCAGTTTTGTTAGGTAAAAATTATGATTTTAAGTCAAGTAAAACTACAAAAAAAGCCAATCAAAGTTAAATATTATGTTCATACTTACGTTACATGTAAAGCTCTATATCCAGTTCATTACTGCCATCCTCACTGGAACAAATGGAACATACAGCATAAATCTTGTGAGATGTAAAGACTTTTAAAAATTTTGCAAACGGAGTGAAATCCTTACAACATTTGTTTGAAAGCAATAGTTCTTCTGTGATTGTCACAATAACATCTAGAAAATTCAGTTGCATTCTGTTCTTGCCTTTACTGGATTTACAAGACAGAATATCCTCTCAACCACGGTATTATTAAGTGGGGTTATTACACAAGTGAAGGCAAAGCTGCTGAGCTTTTTAAATGTCTGACGTTTTTTTTTTTTTTTTGATTGGAGGTTTAACGACCACCGTGAGCAACTCAATGGGCTATGTGCAGCCGCCCGTTCCTAATTTAGGGTCACTGGTTCCAGGGAAGGGAGAGAGCCAGTGCCGTAAGACAAACACAAGATCCATGACTGACCGGAATTCGAACCCGGACCCCTTACGGACGAATGATCATAGGCAAACGCCTTAGACCACTGCGCCACCGGGGCGGCAATGTCTGACGTTAAAGCATGACAACCCGAAACTGCTCACTGTCAGTAGGTAGTAGATCTTTCTTAAATGGAACTTCTTGTTTCTAATCCAGAAAAATAATTTTTTTTTGGATTGGAAAAAAAATCAAATGGTGCTGATATTGTTTTCTGCAAGGTGTATAAAGGTTTACTCGAAAATCACGATCCTTGAAACTTGATTTAAAATTACCTTAGGGCTCAAGTTTAATATATTTTGAAATATATCTCTCGCCGAGGAAAGTCTCCCCGACGTGTAACTTGACTGAGAGCTTCTTCTACCGTACACATATATCTTTCTTCGACATTTTTGTATTTCTAGATGAGCCTCAGTATTGTTGTTCCTCTGTAGGAACATAATACATTCCGTTAAACATTTTTACCAAAATCAAGTTGAGGAATATTTTTTTCTACATTTGACATCATACAGTCTGTCCTGAAGAAAATTCTGGTCTAAAAAGAATTCTTCGTACAAATTAGAAAGATCAGCTTCCGTTTGCTGAAAAATGCTGTTCAGTCTTTTAAATTCCTACATAAAGGTGTCCTAAACATGAAGAACAAGTAATTTTTGTAGCCCAAAATCATTTCTTTTTACAATCTTGCTTTGAATTTTGTGTCCAACTTTGATTGTGCTTATTCAGCACTACTAAAATAAGCCCTTAGCAATTCCCAGTTCATCTAAATATTAAATATAACTTTTCCTCGCATACGTCAGCGCGTAGATGAACATTTTTCAAAGAGAAAGGGAGGAGCACTTCGGTTTGGTACAAATTCCGTGGACATGACCAACACGCTAAACAATTCTTTGAAGGCTTCTCGTCATAAATCACTATGGCAAAGCCACTAAAGTATTACTAAGAGCAAACATCCAATATTTGGTGGAAACTTGGTTTCTGAAAAAAAAATATGAAGTGCCAGCGAATGACAAATACATTTGAGCTGCACAAAGGAAGGAAATACATACTCCTGTAGCCTCTTATACGGAAATTGAGCCAAGAAATTCAGTTAAAATTTCGTTTTTCCTATCACTTAAAAAACGAACTAAATACACAAATATGTTTGTGTGGAAACGTCCGAAAATTCATTTACGTGTATAATGATGGATATTTTTGTTATGAAATTCATGAATGAGATCAGTTTACAGTGCAGGTGAATATGATACTCTTTATTCAGCACGAAAACTTTGTTCTATGTAACAGCATGTGTCCAGTGTACTTCCCTGGCCGTGTTCTGTCATGATTTCACTTAGATGGTCATCTGTGTCTTTATCTGACTTTCTTCATGAGCATGACTTTTCTTACTCAGTTAAAGTTCTTTATGGAATCGTTCTGAACAAAGAAATGCTTTTCATCATCGTTCAAAATGTCTTTACAGTTATTTTAGCTCGTTATATACACAGCAGTCGGGGTCACATTATTGTGACCACCACCTACTTTTGAAGTCAAGAGCGCGTAGCCAATGAAAGAAGGCACATGCCGCGAGCTAACTTGGAGGGTATGTAAGATATGCTGTAGGCATTCTGAAAACATATCACTCGTTGCTGTCTTGGATAAAAGGAGCGATTTATCAGATTTACAAAAAGGGATGATTATCCGCTTTCGGGTCAAGGGTGGCAGCATTTTTGAAAAATCGCAGTTTGTGAACAGTTTGCCTGCCGCTGTGGTTAAAGTCTACTGCGATTGGAGAAATGTCACCATTGCGAACAAGCGACGTGGGAACTTCGGAGCACCCCGTGGCATTGATGCTAGAGCTGACGTCGGCTGCGCAGGTGCGTGAGGACCGATCGACAGGCTACAGTGGAGCAAATCAATGGCCGAATGAACCAACGGGGCTACCGGAAATGTGTCTGAAAAGACACTTCAGTGAACCCTGCTGGGTATGGCACTCCGATGCAGATGGATCGTCACTGCACTTATGCTAACGAAGCTGCATCGGCAGAAAAGGGTTACATTCGCATGGCAGTATCGGAATTGGACCTCCGCTGATTGGTAATGGATTGTCTTCTCCGATCAGTCACATTTTCTGCTTCATCGAACGGATGGACGTTGGCTTATAATGCGAAAAACATCGGAGAACAAACATTCTTCAACCATTGCTGGATGAAAACAAGCTGGTGTTAGCAGAGTTGTGGTCTGGAGAATGTTTTCGTAGCATTTTCTGGGTCCACTCATACCTGTGGAAGGCACTAAGGATCGAATTCATTATGAATCCATCCTTGCAGACCGCATTCACCCACACATGCTTATTGTCTTCTCTAGGGCGGATGGGATCTTCCAGCGCGATAATGAAACTTATTACACAGCTAGACATTTTTGAGAGTGGTTGGAAGTGCACGATCAAGATTTCAAAGTACTTCCCTGGCCCCATACTTTCCCAGAATTAAACCCAATTGAGCAACTGTGGGACCATCTCGATCGTGTTGTTCGATCCGTGGATCCTCCACGACGCACCCTCCAGCAGCTGTCAGATGCACTGCACTTAGCGTGGCTCCACATATCTGTGAACTCCTTCTAGCACCTTATTGAGTCACTCCCAATCCGTCTAAGTGCCTTCTCCGCTGCACACGGCGATTACTCTGGATACTATCTGGTGGTCATAATAATGTGACTCGACCGTGTAGAAGGCACTCCACTCTGTCTTGCGGTTCTTCAATGACTTCCACATCCACATTTCCCTTTTCACCACACATCGCGCTGAAATCAATGCTTTTGTGTTTTCGGAAACTTTACCACCATCCATTGCTTTTTGAAAGAGTTTGATGTTCCAAGCTACTCGGCAAATTCGCTCCGTTTTATTATTTTGATAAATAGAGCAACTACTATGAATTCCTTTTGCACTAGCATTGTAAATCCAATTGGCATGCATGATATTTACCTCTTCAGAAGGTACTTGGCGCTTCCTCTCATTCCTTTGTTTTTATTTTATTCCCGACCTTTCAGAATTTCAGTTCTCTTTGCCCAAATACTTCCGATTTGTATTCATCCCCAATTGAACTTGGCAACCAATTGTCTCTACGATAAACCAATAGAATTTTCTTTTATCCTTCTATCCGCTTTCCTAATGATACAATTTAAATCATTCATTTTCCCTGCCATTTTGTTATTTAGCAGCGCGCACACGTTTATGCAAATTGTGCGTTCTTACCACATGTATCCCCGGAGGAATCGTAAAGTAAGATGCCGACCACACAGTAGAAGAACTACTGCAGTTAATACCTGAAGCAAATTCTCTCAATCCCCTTCCGTCCATTCACTTCCTTCATTTTGCCACCTGGTTCGAAGGATAAGCGTGCTCAAACAAAATTGCAGTAACGTAAGATGGCTGTGATCGTCACGATGATGGGACGATCGGCTCTGTGGGCTTCACGCTCTAACTTAGGACGATTAAATATCGATCATTATGTGTAAGTTAGTGAAAAGAGAACTATTTCGTCTACTGACAAAATGCTAAGTACTTGATAAACTGGCCACAAGGACTACCATCCATTTACAACCTCATGATTTGTGGTAACTGAGAGAGGAAGAGAATTAGGTGTTTCGTTATTTTAAGCTAGGGGTCTTTTCGTTATTTTTCTAAAACTTTCGAAACGAGATTTTTCTGAAATTTCATCGCATTCGCGGCTGTCAAATGTTGGTGTATTCTCATATGCTTTGCAAAAATGGCTCTCCATAGAACCCTAATAATGGTGTCTTACGCACTGCTTTTGTCAGTGATAACATCCGTGACGGACAAAACTGACTGTTTTGCAGGTGATAGCCAACACAAGATTCACTCTCCATAGAACCCTAATAATGGTGCTCTCCATAGAACCCTAATAATGGTGTCTTACGCACTGCTTTTGTCAGTGATAACATCCGTGACGGACAAAACTGACTGTTTTGCAGGTGATAGTCAACACAAGATTCACTCTGTTTGGATTCGTAAAAGTTATAATGTCGAATTTTTTATTACTAGTTATATGTTCGCTTTCATTCAGATTCTATCAATGAATGGAAAAGAAAAATATTATTTGAATACAGATATATCAAAATTTGCTGAATCAGCTTAGTGTGAAAATACATAATTCTACCGCTTAAAGCTTCACTAATTACAAAATAATGAAGCTAATTTCCATTATGTGAAGACATCTCTATTTTCCGCAAGAGTAACTTACATATTTGAGTTTAAAAAGCGTAATAAGGAAATGTTATCCTTATTTGTTTAAGAAAACTACTATATAAGCCATGTGTAATGAACCCATTATCATTCAAATAACTTTCACATATTATCCACTCAATGTTTGGTCGTTATAACATATTTACTTTTGTTGTGAGACAACATTCCTTTGTTGTTCTTAATGAAGATCTTTAAGAAATTATGTTTTGATTAATTTTGCTTGACTAACACTGAATGTACAAAACCTAAACTTATAGTATTTTATAGAAAAAAATAAATATATTTAGTTGAAAA
Source organism: Macrothele yani (assembly GCA_039090855.1). NCBI lineage: Eukaryota > Metazoa > Arthropoda > Arachnida > Araneae > Macrothelidae > Macrothele > Macrothele yani. The sequence continues at coordinate 110,773,982 of CM077015.1, read as the reverse complement.
TCAGCTTTAGTTTGATAAAATATATCCTGGTATCTCTTTTTGTATACGTGAGTAGTTGTTCATATGCAAAGTACAAGAATATTGAGTTTTTGCGGAATTGACATGACACGTAGTCCATATTTTAAAAATCTACCAGTTGCAGAGTATAAGTTGCTATCAAACGCCGTCGAAACACGATTCCAGTTGAGATTAAAATCTCTGACAAAATTAAAACTTTTTAGTGTTAAAAATATATCCCAGATAAAACCATGAGATTGTTCGAACCTCACTTGGCTCATCTTTAAATAAGCACTGCAAATTAAACATGAAAATCAGCATCTTATATACGTATATAAGATGTTGCACGTAACATGATGTGCGTAGTACACATGAGTATTAGAATCCCATTGTAACTCGAATATATCCTTTTCGGAGTGGTGGTACAGTGTGTTTCCTAGGTCAGATTGAACGATTAATGTCATCCATGGTATGGCTACAACGAAAGGGCAGTCATCATTGCAACTGTTAAATGCTTGTGCAGTAATAAAAAGGCTTTCAGTTAAAATGCTCTCAAATTTAAAATGTGTGGTTGCTAGGTGTGAGATCTCGGCCCACAACGTGCAGTAGCCTCCTTTAAGAACTCTCATGGATAATGCAGTGGCCATTGATGGTCTTCTTACATCGTATTTATGTTCTGATAGCCATGTTTTGATATTTCAGAGTGTTGAGCCAATGTAGATTTTCTCATTGTCCTCTGGATCCCAAGCTTTGAGTGGGATACTATAAACACCATGTCTGTTTTCACAGCTTACCAGATCATGATCCTTTTTTATAAAGGTAAGCATATTATTAGCCTTAATTCCAAAGTGTATTTGGCCGCTCTGGTGGCGCAGTGGTCTAAGCGCTGGCTTACGATCATTCGTAGGTGAAGGGGTCCGGGTTCGAATCCCGGTGAGGCATGGATGTTGTGTATCTTTTCCGGTACTGGCTTTCTCCCTTCCCTGGAACCAGTGACCCTAAATTAGGGACGGGGACTGCTTATAGCCGATTGAGTTGCTCACGGTGGTCGTTAAACCTTCAAGCAAAAAAAAGTGTATTTTATAAATTTTGCAGAGAATTTTTAGGAAATTTTTGAGTTCTGGTATAAAAGGAATATTTTACATATATATATGATACATGTACTCCAGACATCATGAAAGGTACCAGAGTTCTTCCAGTCCTCCCAGCAGAAGTTGCACATGCAATCAAGAACATGAAGCGGGGGAAAGCTCCAGGAGAAGATGGAATTACTATAGACATCATACAAGAAGCAAGTGGAGAAATTGAAACAGTACTCGCCCAAATTTTCACTCGATGCCTTAATGAAGGGAAGATTCCTGAGGATTGGAACAATGCTACAATGATCCTGCTACATAAAAAAGGTGACATTGAGGATCTCAGGAACTACAGACCTATCAGCCTCCTATCAGTGGTTTATAAAATCTTCACTAAAGTTCTTTCACACCGCTTGAAGGTAACACTGGACATGGCTCAACCGAGAGAACAAGCTGGATTCAGGAGTGGCTACAGCACAATAGATCATATCCACGTACTGAGAGAACTAATTGAAAGAGCGAGGGAATATGAACTTCCATTGTGCATGGCATTTATCGATTATGAAAAAGCCTTTGATTCGGTGAAACCATCAGTAGTTACCACGGCTCTGAAATCCTGCGGTATTGAAGATGCATACATTAATATTATTAATAACATCTATGAAAATGCAAGTGCAAAGATTCGGCTGTTTGAAAATACAACACACATAAAAATTGGAAAGGGAGTGAGACAAGGTGACACCATATCTCCGAAGCTCTTTAATGCCACATTGGAAAATGTCTTTCAATCACTGAACTGGGAAAACAAAGGGATAAAGATTAATGGAGATTATCTAACCCACCTTCGTTTTGCTGATGACGTAGTCATTTTTGCAACTACCCCATCAGAGCTGCAGAGTATGATCCAGGAACTTGCTGACAAGAGTAAAGAACTGGGATTAAAAATGAACTTTCAGAAGACAAAAGTGATGTTCAATGCTTTTACAAGAAATGAAGATTTATCGATTGATGGAGAAAAACTGGAGATAACAGATACGTATGTTTATCTTGGACAGCAGATATCAAGTGAGGGTCACATTGATGAAGAAATTAATCGGCGTACAAAACTTGCCTGGAGAGCTTTTGGAAGAAACAGCATAATTTTCAAGAGCAATATGCCATTATGTCTTAAAAGAAAAGTGTTTGATCAATGCATCCTTCCAGTGCTTACGTATGGTGCAGAGACGTGGACCTTAACTAAAAGAGACATACAAAGGCTGCAGACAACTCAAAGAAGCATGGAGAGGTGCATGCTTGGTATAACCAGGAGAGATAAGAAGAGGAACTCGTGGATCCGAAAAATGACAAGAGTGGAAGACATCATGATCAGAGTTAAATCCCTGAAATGGCAATGGGCTGGACATACTGCCAGAAGGACAGACCATAGATGGACAGCCGAAATTTTAGATTGGATTCCAAGGGACAGGAAAAGACCCAGAAAAAGACCACATGGGAGATGGGTGGATGAAATTCGTAAATATGCGGGAGTGACATGGAGGAGACTGGCACAAGACAGACCGTTGTGGAGGAAACTTGGGGAGACCTTCGTCCAGCAGTGGATTGATAATGGTTGACAATGATGATGATGATGATATATATGTGTGTGTAACAATATATATATATATATGTGTAACAAAAAATTCGTCATAGAAGACTGCAGTGTGCTAAACAAGTTCAACACAGGCAGTGACCATAGATTGGTGAGATGTAAGATGCACCTCAACACTAAACTCGAACGTAGCAAGCTCATAAGACAAACAAAATGTATTGACATAACCAACCTTAAAAAACACCATAATACCTTCAAATTGGAACTGAAGAACAATTTCTCTGCTTTAGAAGGCCTAACATCGGAAGAAGTGGATATTTCTGAAGTTAACAGAAAAGTAACCAAAGCTCTTATGGAAACAGCAACAAAATTAGCTGGGTCTAAGAACAAATTGCATGTGAACAAATTAACAGGAAAAACCAAAATGTTGATGCAAAGAAGAAGAGTGATGAGGACAACTAAAGAAGATGTGACTTCCAAAGTGGAATATATAGAGCTATGCAAGACAGTACGAAAAAGTATCACTGAAAACGTAAGGAAATTCAACTGTGAACTAGTAAGGAAAGCAATTGAAAACAACCAAAGCCTAAAGATAGCAAACGTACATCTTAGTAAGGGAAAAAAACAGATTATGGCACTGAGAAAAGAAGATGGTTCTGTAACAAGAAATAGAGGCGAAATTTTGACAAGAGTGAAAGATTTCTACTCCAAATTATATGAAAGGGATGATACATGTACTGCAGACATCATGAAAGGTACCAGTACCAGAGTTCTTCCAGTCCTTCCAGAAGATGTTGCACATGCAATCAAGAACATGAAGCGGGGAAAAGCTCCAGGAGTATATGGAATTACTGTAGACATCATAGAAGAAGCAAGTGGTGAAATCGAAACAGTACTCGCCCAAATTTTCACTCGATGCCTTAATGAAGGGAAAATTCCTGAGGATTGGAACAACGCTACAAAGATCTTGCTACATAAAAAAGGTGACATTGAGGATCTCAGGAACTACAGACCTATCAGCCTCCTATCAGTGGTTTATAAAATCTTCACTAAAGTTCTTTCACACCGCTTGAAGGTGACACTGGACATGGCTCAACCGAGAGAACAAGCTGGATTCAGGAGTGGCTACAGCACAATAGATCATATCCACGTACTGAGAGAACTAATTGAAAGAGCGAGGGACTATGAACTTCCATTGTGCATGGCTTTTATCGATTATGAAAAAGCCTTTGATTCGGTGAAACCATCAGCAGTTGCAATGGCTCTGAAATCCTGCGGTATTGAAGATGCATACATTAATATTATTAATAACATCTATGAAAATGCAAGTGCAAAGATTCGGCTGTTTGAAAATACAAAACACATAAAAATTGGAAAAGGAGTGAGACAAGGTGACGCCATATCTCCGAAGCTCTTTAATGCCACATTGGAAAATGTCTTTCAATCACTGAACTGGGAAAACAAAGGCATAAAGATTAATGGAGATTATCTAACCCACCTTCGTTTTGCTGATGACATAGTCATTTTTGCAACTACCCCATCAGAGCTACAGAGCATGATCCAGGAACTTGCTGACAAGAGTAAAGAAGTGGGATTAAAAATGAACTTTCAGAAGACAAAAGTGATGTTCAATGCTTTTACAAGAAATGAAGATTTATCGATTGATGGAGAAAAGCTGGAGATAACAGACACGTACGTTTATCTTGGACAGCAGATATCAAGTGAGGGTCACATTGATGAAGAAATTAATCGGAGTACAAAACTTGCCTGGAGAGCTTTTGAAAGAAACAGCATAATTTTCAAGAGCAATATGCCATTATGTCTTAAAAGAAAAGTGTTTGATCAATGCATCCTTCCAGTGTTTACGTATGGTGCAGAGACGTGGACCTTAGCTAAAAGAGACATACAAAGGCTGCAGACAACTCAAAGAGCATGGAGAGGTGCATGCTTGGTGTAACCAGGAGAGATAAGAAGAGGAACACGTGGATCCGAAAAATGACAAGAGTGTAAGACATCATAATCAGAGTTAAATCCCTGAAATGGCAATGGGCTGGACATACTGCCAGAAGGACAGACCATCGATGGAAAGCCAAAATTTTAGATTGGATTCCAAGGGACAGGAAAAGACCCAGAAGAAGACCACATGGAAGATGGGTGGATGAAATTCGAAAGTATGCGGGAGTGACATGGAGGAGACTGGCACAAGACAGACCGTTGTGGAGGAAACTTGGGGAGACCTTCGTCCAGCAGTGGATTGATAATGGTTGACAATGATGATGATGATGATGATATATATATATGTATATCTTTTGCAGATATCTGTTAGGAATTTTTTGAGTTCTTGTATAAAGGTATATCCCACATATTTAGGTGGGTTTGTATCTTTCTGTAGAGTAGTGAAATAATATCTCCGTAATTTCCTCATTTGAAGTGTTACGATGGATTTTGAGAAACCATGGGCTTCTGCTATATCCATGATCTTGTTGATTTCAGAATTTTTGTAACATTCATTTCAGCAATGCATAAATGGGTGTCGTAGCATAAATCTTATAGAGGACAGGGTGAGTGAGCGAAGTCTTCGGGTAACTGTCAAGTAAAGCCCGTATTCTGTAGTACTGATTTGATTTGTGCAATGATTCCGGTATAATTGTATAGCCGAAAGGGGAAGAGACAAATTCTGTTCAAATTCCACGTAGTCCTGCGACGAAAATTTGAATGTTTGCTTGCCTAGAAGTTAGTATACAGCAGTGATGGCCAAATGGCGGCTCGCTAGTTTATTTATTACAGTCCCCTATTACTCTGAATATTCTTCAATACATTTTATGGTTAAACTGCCGAAGTATGCAGTATCGCTCGCATACTTGAACGTGTCCGTTCAATCCATCTTATACTTAGCGAAAATATGATTCAGATCTTCACGCAGCTTACTCCCATTTTTCAATTATCACCACATGTATGAATTCCTAATTAAACCTTCCTTTTCGTTACTCGCCTGTTTCACCGATCAGGAACACACAGACTATTTCTATCTTGCGGGAGCATTTCATCCCTTCCCGTATGTCTAGAGCCAGCGCTGACCTTGTCACGTCACAAGAAGGACACTATTGAAGTGCTCAGGTAAAATCATTATTTTGAGAGCCGCAGTTGTGCACTCCGCAAGTATCACACTCGCCAAGGATTTCCTACACTTTCTCTTGCGTGTCTCACTGCAGGCTCTTCAACCGCGAGCACGTGCTTATTTTTCTTGGTTTACTTTTTGCATGTTTTTAACGAAGATGTTTTGTAAATTAAGAAAAACGGACCTTGAAAATCGTATAGAATGGGTGTTTGATTATTTGTTTACTCTCAGTAAGGATAACAGGCCTCAATCCTTAGTTTGTCTTCAAGTGTTAGACCTATTAAACGAATGCAAACCTAAAAGATATACATCGTAAATCATTCCAAAAACTACAAATTTTCCAGTAAGTCACGAAAAAGGGCTATTAAATAATTAAGGAAGAAAATAAAACAGAAAACATATGCATTTAGCAATATGAAAAAGATTCACGAATCATCATTCCTGGGATCGTATGAGATCAGTTACGAACTTGCAAGAGCAAAGAAGTCGTTTAGTGACGAATAATTTGTAGAAATGTGTGCCGTTAAAATAGCGGAAGCGCCTAAGGAAGAAAAACAGTTGGGAATGAATTTTCATCCGTAAATCTTTCGAAACAAACTGTTACTAGGAGAACTGAAGAGAGTTTGCATTTGTCTTACATCTTGAATTCTTTAATTAAAATTTTTGTCTACTTTTAATTGGCACTTGATGAAAGTACAGATATCACGATGCTAGTCAGCTCCAAATTTTCGAAAACGTGATCCGAGGAGACTTTTCTGATTAAGAAGAGTTATTGAAATTTTGCTCCTTGCATAATATAACTAAAGGAGAAGACATATCTTCTGCTGTTTGAAATTCAATGGAGGAATATGGTTGATTTGAAAAGTTGTCACCTGTGTGTACCGATCGCTGTAGGACAGTGATTGGTAAGAAAATTGGTTTTGTTGGACTAGTGAAGGAAAAATAGAATTAATGTACCTACATTACGTTGCACAGTTCACGAAGTAGACCTGTGTGCAAAATCTATTAAACAGTCGACACTATAGTTATTGTGACCAAAATAAAGAATTTAATTAGATGGGGAAACAGCTCTCTTAATCACAGAAAGTAAATTTCTTTATTTGAAGTGGATTCTCCTTATCTTGATTTTGTCGACGAAAATGTTTAGAGTTTTTGAACTGAAGACGGAATATTTGCCTTACTACCAGACAATAAATCACATGCTCTTGATCTTCAAAATAAACTCAAGCATATTACTTTATTCAGGCCTTGGCATTCTTACAGACATTACTCAGCATTTAAATTTCATGAATTTACAGAAACAGGGGAAAAGCAGTTAGTTTTTCAAATCAAGGGAAATATTCATGGCTTCATGAAAAATTGAATCTATATAAACTGCTTTGCAAAATAACGATCTGGTTCATTTTCCTCATTGTAAGCAGTTTTTAGTGTCAGAGAGTGGTAACTTCATAAAGTTTTCAGATCACAGTGATTAGCTGATTTCAGAATTAAATCCTCGATTTCAAGATTTTGAAATATTTCGTCCACAAATGGAGCTTTTTGATATCGCATTAAATTGTCCAGTGCAGTATCAGCCAACAGAACTTCAATTAGAGTTGTGGGAATTACAATGTGAACCATTTCACAACAGAACAGAAAAACTGGATCTGACTTGTGTAAATTACTTCCACAAGAACGGGACCCACTTTTGAGAAATTGGGCTATTAAACAATGCTATACATTTTGCATAATATACATTTGTTAGACAACGTTTTCTATCATGAAGATTGTCAAATCCAAATCCAGGAAGCGAGTAACTTATTCGCCATGGTCAGATACCATCAGGATTATTTAATCAGAAATGGAAGTCGATTTCAAAGCTATCGTAAGAAATGTTGGCAAGCCTTACTGTTCGTATTACAATATCACGTAAGATCCCTTTTACAAATGTATTCTCCAATAACAAATTATAAATAGAGGTGTAATCAATAATATCTGAGTAAGGTTATAATCAAATTATAAGATCTCTTTTTTTAATACTGAATTCCAGTCTGTCCCTCTGATATTAATCTTTACTGTATGCTGGGGCTCGGTCTATCATAAATTGACAATCACTGCTCTAAATTATATGCAGAACACAATGTGTACAATTTCACTGCAGAAAAATAACACCTGTCTGACGCTGAATAACCGTTTCAAATTGCAAACAAAAGTATCAATCCACAAAAGACTAAGAAACTTACATATTAAAAAAAATAAAACTTCGCAAAGTTTGCAGTAAAATAAAATAAAAAACATAATTATATATTTCAACCAAGTATTTTGTTTGAGAGGAATGAATAATAACTTTTTAATATGGTTAAACGCGAGTTGTCATTCGCATCTTTCTGGAGGATATTTCATGCAAGCGAACTGTGGTTGGTCCATTGAAAAGTAATCTGAAGAGCATAAAGTTATGACCACGGCTCCGTAATTCCATGCTGCCCCGGTGGCGCAGTGGTCTAAGGCGATGGCCTCTGATCATTCGTCCGAAAGAGGTCCGGGTTCGAATTCCGGTGAGGCATGAATGTTGTGTTTGTCGTACGGCACTGGCTCTCTCCCTTCCCTGGAACCAGTTACCCTAAATTAGGGACGGGCGACTGCTTATAGCCCATTGAGTTGCTCACGGGTGTCGTTAAACCTCCAATAAAAAAATTCCATTGGTCAGCGAAGACTACCAGGTACGTTTCTAAGCAACAGGAAGGCTACTGTAGCGCACCTCACAGTTTATTATAATGCTAGTGGCGGGAATAATGTGTCCCAACACACAGTACATCGGACTCCGCTGGAGATGTGACTATGTAGGCCCCTCCATATTCACATTCTAACCTCGGATCACGGTCGAAAGAACCTACAAGAGGCATGCCATCCTCAGAAGTGGAACATGAACGATTAGAGGGTGGCCAGTTAGAAGCATCTTTCTTCGTGTTAAGCCGTTTTGGTGCACGTTGTTTACCTGGGGAAATGTTGCCACCAAGATGGAAAGTGGGATGGAAACAAAACCGTTGAGGACGTGTAACGCTTTGTGTAATATTCCGCTAGGAAACCCTTGACCCAGTCATTCACGTATTGGAAACAATGACGTCTGCCACCAACCTAAACACCATTGTAATAACATGGTGTCTTGTGCCTTTTAATGAATAGTTACATTCGCAACTATTCGTTTATAGGCAAGTCAAGTCACCACGTTGAAAATATTGAAGCGTTCTTTTATTCAGTTTGCGGTTTGGTGCCTACCTTCCATGAAAAAGACATCTGTTTGATGTGCGAAAGCTTGGAAAGTGATTTCTATTCTACACCAAGAACTTCGGATTACTACTATAGTTACAATATTTTAAAAAATCAGAGAATAATGTTTTTCTGGCTGAAAATATATGTGCAATAATTTAACCTAAAATTTGTATTTCAAATGTTTAAAAAGTTTTCCTATGATGTGAAGCTGGTAAATCTCTTTCAAAGTAAAAGAGATGGATACCGCTTGTTCAAGGAAAACTGTCTGTTAGGATATTCACGAGGAGTAAGATATTCACGAGGAGTAAATGTACAAGTAATAGTGGATCATGTATCAGGATGTAGATTTTTACTTCAAATTCGACTGCTTGCGCTCTGTTCAGAAATCTTACATGCATCCAGTTTTCTTTGGTCTGTATTAAAGGTATATCTATTTGCTACCATTATTGAAACAGACTATAGAATGTTCGGATTCAATTGTATGTAAACTATTTGTGTACAGGAATCTCTCTACACTGGAGCTCAAAAGTAACGTTTAAAACGCAATATCATGAATGTCGCAAACTCCACATGACAGCGTTTACTTGATACTGGCTTACATATATCAAAACTGCACCAATACACAACAGAAAATTAATGCCATTACCACATGGGGAGGAAACATTCGCATGGCAGCATGGCAATCTAAAAATGTGCAGCAAGTGCTGCGGATTTGGAAAGGTTAACAGTCAATGCGATTACAGTCATCCCAGGAATTAAGAAAAAAACCACCTGAACTTTAAAAAATACAGGATGTTGAAAACTCACTGATGCATTTTTATCATTTAATTTCCATTACGTATGATAACTGAAATTCGCAGATCGAACAGCGTAATGCCCGCAAGGAAACGTAATAGTAAGGAACGGAATCATAGTTAATACTTGAAACAGCTATGGTGTAAACATTTACTTAAGAAATCAAAAATAAGACTTGATGCCGCTTTTGGTAAGCTACGTAATATTTACAAATTTTGAAGATGACAAACAGATTTTTGGCGTAAATGTGAAAAGGATGGTAAGTCAGAAAATATCCGAAAACTTGCATCTTATCGTACGATCTCTTAGCGATCTGTAATCATTCTTCTTAAAAGAAGATCTATGCCATTTAATTATTTGTTGATTGTAGACTACTGAGAAACATTTGGACGAAATTTTATCGAACCATTGTGCAGCGAAACAAGAGTAATAATGGAGAGGGAAGTCATTAAAATTAAAAGGGTGTAAAATTACCAACATTTAAGCCAGATATTAATTGTGATATAGAAAGCGAATTTATATAAATACCTGTGCGATTGCGATAGGTCTGATATATTTGTCAGGCATGATGGATATTAATCGAAATGAAATACAGGCATTGGCAGTAGAGATGAGCTTAACTGCTACTTGGTCATCACGTCGCTAACTGTGACTGCTACTCAAAAGTTTCAGTTATTTTTAACCGTGATTGGAATCACAGTTTAAGACATGTTCCTTCACTTCTGTGTACCAGTAAAGTAACTAATAGTAGAATCATGTAAAAGAACGGTGGGAGTGTGTGTGTGTCTCGACGATATAGAGCGGATCCTGAGCTATATGTTTAAAACTTTTATACTTAATTCTGCTCTAATCCCGATATTTTGCTGTAATTTTTATGGCTTTTGTAGATAAATTCTGCGTACTGTTTTACACGTTTTTGCGATTATACGTTGAATTTGAATTCAGATTATCAAAAATACACTGTTCTTTTATACCTAACAGGATATGTCACAAATTTGAAAGAAAGTAGATAGCTTTTTTTTTCAGTCTTGAAATGGATGAAGCAACTACAAATTTGCTAAGTAATGTTCACAGTTCACTATTTCCTCCTAATTCAAAAAAAAAAAAAAACTGAACCTCACTCACAGACAGGACGACGTAACGGTGAGCTCACAAACAACGCTGCGAAAAAATCAGGAATAGCAAACTGCTAAATCGCAACAGGTGATAACCAATAACAGCCAATTATGGTAACAACTACAGGAACATAATTCACTCAGTAACGGTTAACACGGGACTGTGAAAAATCACGAAGAGCATGATGGGTAGCAATGACTAAGTGAGGAACATTTATTAGACGATCACTGTTACTCACGGTTTTCAGTTGCAGGCGCTACCTGTGATTTTTCGATAACCGTGATCAAATTACAGGTACGGAAAAAACGCCAATCTCCAATTGGCAGCCTAAGGTGTTCATTCTCTAACACGCTGCCTGTACAAGCAATACGTTCAGACTTCAACGTTTACCGTGATATTCTTATTTGTATTTTTTTTTTACGTATCAGGGAAATTCCAAATGTTTTCCTCCAACTTGGATGTATATATTTCACACGTTTTTCGTTCAACGATAAACGATGATTAATAAAAGGAATCTTTGTAAATTTCTTACAATTTAAAAACACTCATGATTGCCTAAAAATAATAAATAAATCATCGTGTCGAAATTAAAAAGAAGCAATATCTGCTTTTGCTGCCATAAAACACAGCGTTCACTGGAGGCGATGATGGTTTGTATTTGCAGCCCTGTGTCATTTTATCTCTCCAGAGGGCAACTGAGATTGAAATATGAAAGAACAGATGTTTACCTCTAAGGCAAACGTTCGGAGAACTTACACTACGTTTTCACACATGCAGAGTGTGAGGAATAAGGCAATACAAATATTTTTTATTTCTTTGTGGACGGAACAAACGTCCACACAAAAATGAAACGAACTTTAACAGTTCATGAGAATCCAATCATAGAAAACACGTGTATTCGGAGTGTGCTTTTCTGATTTGACAAACAAGAATCTTATGTTGTGGTGTCATTTTGTTTCTTCAGACGCAATGTAAAAGGGCCATATACAGTATGTACAGATGTAGAAAACCTAATTCTGTTTGAAATACACTGCTGGCCACCCAAAATGCAACACCAAGACGGAATTATCCGATTAGCCTGAAATTCGCAGCATGCGTCGCCCGCGAGAGGACATGCAAATGATTAGCACTGCAGGGCATATGCAAATCATGTGCGGCCGGCACGTCACGGAGAAGCACTATAAGAAGGGTGCACAGAAGGCGGGGTGTAAGTAGTGGAAGTGTGTTGTGCTGCCGGACCTGTTTATGGGAAGCTTCCTGATGTCTCGTCGCAGAATACGGCAGTCGCTCCAGCACGTTTCGGAGTTCGACAGAGGACGAATAGTGGCTTATCGCGAGAGCGGTTTATCGTATCGAAACATCAGCGCCCGTGTGGGACGACATCTAGGCACAGTGAGGCGAGTATGGATTTGGTGGGAGCAGGGGGCGGACGGACCGATGTGAGTGATTGCCGCAGCCGCGGCACACCACCTAACGAGTGGACCAGCATGTTGTGCGGCGGGAATTGAAGGCTCGCACCGCCACATTACGAACGTTAGCGCAGGAATATAGGGTGTGTTACGCAACAACCTGTATCAGCACGTACCGTTCGACGTCGTCTGCAGGAGAGGGGACTTGTCGCACGGCGCCCATTGCTCAGATTACCATTGACGTTACACCCCGGCGAGTGCGGTGGCAGTGGGCCGTTGAACGCCGCACCGGGACTACGGAATGGCACGAGATTTTCTTCTTCGAAGAATCCCACTTCTGCGTGCAACACCACGATGGTCGGACTCGCGTGTGGTGGCACCGCGGCGAGAGACTGTATGACGCCTGCGTTATGAATCGTCCTACCGGTCCGTCGCCTGGCGTTATGGTTTGGGGCGCAATTGGATATGACGCCCGCACCCCTCTGGTACGCATCGCCGGTACACTCAACAGCCACCGCTCCATCTCCGACGTTTTGGAGCCTGTAGTCCTCCCTTACCTGCAGGACCTGCCAGCGGCCACGTTTCAACAGGACAATGCGTGACCGCACGTGGCACGGATCGTTCAACAATTCTTCACGGCCCACCAAATGTCACTGCTGCCGTGACCCGCCATGTTCTCCCGATATGTTAGCCATCGAACACGTTTCGTCGCTAATCGGCAACCGAGTGCCCCGGCAAGCACCCCCGCGGCTACATCTGATGAACGTGTGGAAGCAGCCTGGATCGACATACCCCAAGCCCACATCTAAAGCCTCTTTCGTTTGATGCCGCGGCGGGTAGCAGTCGTTATCGCCAGCCATGGGGGCCACACCAACTATTGATGCCTGTGTGTTCCGCAAGTCGCATGGTCCTGTAAATTTAATCGTTTCATCTTTGTATCTGTTGTTATGTGTCCAGTAAATCTGGCTTTGCTATCTCTTGTCCTTCTTGGTGTCATATTTTGGGTGGTCAGCAGTGTAATACATGTACCAAATGTAAGAGCAAGTTTCATGAAGAAATTGAACGTTGCACCACGGAACTGTGGACAAGATACTGTCGAACAAGCTGTTTTATACAGCTGTGGTACAAGCAGTTCAGCAAGAAAGCTGCAAAGGTCCTCTGGTATTAAACACAGAAACATATGCAAAATAGAGAATAATAGGGACAATTGAACGTTACATTACGTTTTGAAAGGAGATATCTTTACGTGTACACGAAGGACGGTGTTTCCTGATTTGAAAATTATGAACTGCTAAAGCACTGGTCACAATTTGTAATATAATGACGAATGCAACATAATGCACGTGTACGATTTCAGAAGTTATCGGACTTTGAGCGAGGTCGTCTAGTCGGACCCCGCGAGGCCGTGTGGTCATATCTTCGTACTGCGGAGGGAATCGGACGGGAAGTATCGGTGGTGGTACGATGGTGGCGTAGATGGTCAGAGGAACATTCCCACACTAGAAGACGTGGAACCTGGAGTCACAGACGGACTGATGAGTGGACCGATCGGAGCATAAGAAAAACGGCGTTCTCAAGCAGAACATCCACTGCGAAACAAATCTGAGCTGCCGTTGCACCTACCTGAGGTGACTCTGCGAACAATCCGCAACCGTCTACTGGATGTAGGACTACGTGCACGTGTGCCTCTGGCATGTGTACCTCTGACTCCAGCCTACCGTCAGGAACGGCAGCAGTGGTGTCGCCAACGTCTGCACTGGAGAACGCAATGGCGATCTGTCGTGTTAAGCGATGAAAGCAGATTCTGCTGGGAGCCTCCGATGGCCGTATGCGTGTTCGCAGACGCACAGGAAAGCGTCTACACCCTTCTTGCATCCGCCAGCGACACACAGGGCCAACTCCTGGCCTCCTGGTGTGGGAGCGATCATCTATCACTCCCGTACACAACTAGTGTTTGTACCGGGTACGTTAAACAGCACTTCCTTCATCAACAACACTATTCAGTCTGTTGTAGTGCCATTTGTAAGGTCGGTCCATCGTGGTGTTTTCCAGCAAGATAACGCACGCCCACACACAACACGTTCAACGCGACGCAAACTTCAGGGTCTGAGACAACTTCCATGGCCTTCACGTTCACCGGATTTGTCCCCCATTGAGCACGTGTGGGATTTTATGGGACAGCGACTTATCCGGTCTCCACGGCCAGCCAAGACCATCCCCGATTTACGCGTCTAGGTTGAGGATGCTTGGAACTCAATACCTCAAACTTATATCCAACAGCTATACGACAGACTCTATGCAAGAATTGCACAGTGTGCCGCAGTTCTTGGCGGTTCAACCTCGTACTAACCATGTTACATGAAAATGTTGCTTTTCAGTTTACCAGCAAATACAGCTGTATTTTGCCATGATGTTTTGATCACGATATCCTCTGTATTCCGTTATTATGCTGTATAAATTTCGTTGGTATCAGACGTCTCCTTCTTGGTGTTCTTTTTTCACTTTCCGCCAGTGTATATTGGTTTGATGTGAATGAAATGTGCGGCGGAACGAGCAGTGGAGACAGTCCCTCACCACAGCGTAATGAAACCACCCACAGGTGTTGCGAGTATTACGTCGCAGGGTTACTATAAATAGCTAGCACATGTGTGAAGAACAAGCTTCAGGCGTATTCAGAGTCATCTTCTAGTATGATATTAAACTAGGCTATTCTGCAGGAACTGTCGATCGAAATGTTTACAAAGCGTTTGGGGAGAATACGACAAACGAAGGTACCATTCGGCGATGGTTTGTGAAGTTTTGAAGGGGAGATACTGACCTGCAAAACAAAGCACGCTGTCACTGACCTGCTGCTGATTATGACAATGTTCTGCTACGTGTGGTAGAAGCGGATTGCCGAAAAACATGTCGCTAGATAGCATACAATACCACACGACAGTTGTTCGCCGTCTGGCTGAGCTGGGTACGTTCAAAAAGCTGGATATGTGGCTGCCGCATGAGTTGATAACTGCCAACAAGACTAGGCGTTTGGAAGTCTGCACGTCGCTGCTTGCCTGGAATAAACAGGAACCTCTACTGCATCGAATCGCCACATACGATGAGAAGTTGGTCATTCATGATAATGAGAAACGATCTGCACAATGGCTAAGCAAGGCACAACCTGCTAGTCGGCATCCTCATCAACCCCTACACACGAAGAAGATGATGCTCCTTATCTGGTGGTCAACAGACGGAATAATTCATCGGAGTTCCTTGGTAAGAGGCCAAACTATCATTGCAGAACCTTATTGTGCTGAATTACACTTAATGCAGAAAAAACCGGCTTTGGTCAACAGACAGGGTGTTCTTCAGCTCCAAGACAACGACCGCCCTCATGTCGCACAACAAACGATGCTGACACTCAGTGCCTTGGCTATGAATCAATCAATGCCTCATTCTGCCTATTTCCCGGACTTCACTGCGTCAGACTATCATCTGTTTCGTAGCCGGGACCACTTCCTGTCCGGGAAAATTTTCAGGACATACAGCGAGACTCAACGTGCAGTTGATGACTTCTTCGGTTCCCAGGAACAAGAAGTTTTTTGTTCCAGGAGCATGACCTTGCCGGACAAATGGCAACTATGTGTCGATGCCGAGGGGGATTATTTTGCCTAGGTAGGTTGTCCTACTTTTCCGTTCTCGCCGTCCATGTGTGCTGGTTCTTTGCCGGACATTTCATTCGCACCAACCCAATAATTTTACAAGGGAATTTACGAAACATCAGCGTTGTATGCACAGCCAAATACATCATGTTTGACATCATAATTTGGCCCCTGAGTGGAGCGAAGTATACGTTCTGTAAATTTGTGCTATGAAGGGGCCGTAGTGAGTTTGATTATTTTCCGTACCAAGTGAACATGGGCACAGAATTCGTTCATGGGCCATATCTAAAAAGGACGGCACTTTGGTTCAATATTGGGCGTGATATATGGTATCAGACAGTTTCTACCGAAACAGGAGGATTCATAAAGCCCTAGCACAGAGGATCTAGTGAAGTGTTTACAAGGCTTTAGAGCAGTGGTTCCCAAACTTTATGAGTCGTTTTAGGAGAGAAAGTGGTCAAGGTGTACTATCGTCGCCCTTATGCCAAAAACACTTATGAGCATTTTTGGCTCTTTTTCGCTAATTTCATTAAGCTCTTAGTTGATATTTTATCGTATAACAAAGCACGAATTAATATTCAAATTCTAAATAACTTAAATTTTGATCTGAACCTAATTTTTCTCATTGCAAGTTATTAAAAATTAGAACTTTAATTATCGTTTTCTGAAATCATCAATTTTCCACTTACGTGTCTTTGGCATAACGGACAAGTGATTTTCACCTACCATCTACATAGGTACCAAACCGAATGACAGCAGTATTGACGATGGAAGATCTTTTTGTGCATCTGGGCATGTCAAACATCAAGTTTTATTTCATTCGAAATGTTATTTTCTTTACTAATTTAAGAGAAATCGGGAACTTACTAAAATACTCATAAATAAAGGAAAAACCACAACAGAAAACATAAATTAAGGCACCATATTTAAGAAGGAATTGAAAGTAAGTATTGTAAATCCAAAATATGTTAACCACATAGATATATTGTTTAACCCTTTAACCGGCAGGAACGAATTAAATCGGGGTTAGCATAATGGATCGAAATGAGCTCAAACGAATATATCCGCTGTCTGAGAAGTGGGCCAAACTCTTCTAGAAAGAGTGATCCTGCGCAACAGAATGCGTTTGCCTTCCCTTTAGCTTTATTATTCAAAGTAGTCGTTTAGGGGGAAAAGTGGCACCAATTTTTTTAAAACTGATTACCTATTGAAAGGGTACAACAATGAGGACGAACCCGAGAAAGGAGCGAGAGAGACGATGTTTGAATAATCTTTTTCTGCTTAGTGCAGGATGTTCTTATCAGAGGGATTAGACAATGGCGCCATGACACTGGGAAAGAACAGGCGCTTTTTTTTCCTTCCTTAGGTCATAAAACAGACTAGTAGAGAACCCTGAAGTAGAGGACTAAAACAGCGTGCTTTAACAGAGGACTGAAAGCGAGCGCTTACCATCTTGACAGATTTATAGTCATACGACTGAGATGATAAGGGGAAAGGAATTGTTTTGCCATAGCTTTCGTCAAACACAGATGCTATATGAACATTACTGTTAGAGCAGCTTAGCAATTTTTAGGTAAAATTTGGTTCAGATACACCGGCCGCTTAAAGACTTGGAACCATTTTTACAGTTGGAACCCAAAATATCACTTGGTACCGGAAAAAAAAAGATGCAGCGCATAGCCCGATAATTTAAATTCCACTGAGAAGGATGGGATTATTTTAATTTGCACAATGTGGCTATATTTGGTTGAATTTGGGGAAGATGCAACTGAATATATTACTCTGCATTGATGCTGGGTCAGTTTTTGTTTTAGCAGCAACATAGGTAGTGAATTCTACTTCTCATAAGTAATGTGTTGCGAAGGGCAGAAGGATGATTTTCGCTATATTTGACAAAACTAACTTCGTTTTTTAGCAGACACCAAATGTTTGATAGTGAATTCTTGGTTGTAAACTTTACTTTTATCGCAGAATCTGATATCAAATCAAACAAAGACCCATGCTGTTGCGATGTCAGATAAACTGGCTTTTCCAACACAGCAGAGAAAGGGTTTACAACACAAACGTTTTCCCTAATTTTTCTTAGACTTCGTACGAAAATTATCAGTTGAAACTACCAAGCAAACTTTGCAGGTGAACATGCAACTTATTCAAGATTTCTCCAGGTATGTCTGAATCTAGTTCTGCTTTAAATTCTTTAACCCTTGGGAAGCTGTCTAGATTTGGATTTTTCCTTCATTCCGCCCAAAACTTGATTCTCTTTTTAAACGCTTGCATTTTATCGCTGCCGTCAAAAACAGTTACTGCTTTTCCTTGAAGTCAGAGACTTAAGTTATTTACTGTTTATTTTTTTTTTCTAAATACGCCAATTTCATTAACCAACCCTCATCACAGAACCTGTCTCCCAAAGCAAATTCGTTGTCGATCAGGGTGATTCTGACTTCTGCCCTCATTTCGAAGAGCCGAGTCAAAGTTTTGCCGTGAGAAAGGCACCTTACTTCTGTGAGAAGTAAAGACGTATGTAGACTACCCATGCAATTACACAACATTTTGGACAGCCTTTTAATCATAGGTGGTGATTTGATAATGTTAATTACTTTCACGCTTTCGTCCAAGATTTTTTGGGGGGATAGCGGCATTTTTTCCCAGCGCAAGTCAATGGCGGTGGGGGACACAATGCCTACTGTTGCACTCCTTGCCTTTTTTGTTTTATTCTTGAAACAATACTGGAGGTCTTTCCAGTCATAGCCTTTGCGCCGTCTGTGCACACATCAACGCATTTATTCCATCAGATGCCACTCATTGTGAAAAATTAGTCTATTAATTTGAAAATTCCAGCGCCACTCGCGTTAGTCGATAACGACTTGCAGCCAGGGCCGCTCCCCTTGAAGAGGCTCCAAGTACCGGTAGCGCACAACTGTTAAAATAGCCAACACTTCCACCTCCGTTGATTCACCCATTTGGAACAAAAATTTAGTCTTAATGCATTTATTAGTGGAAGGAAAGCAACTTTCACATCCTCTGCTGATTCCTCTATTCGTCGCGAGATCGTGTTATTTGATGAAGGAACTGTGCCTACTAGTTTCATTGCTTTTCCATCTAGTATACATCCAATTATGTCCTTTATTCAAGGTTTGATTATGGGCTTCGCTAGGTCCAGCAGTTCGGTAACTGACTATGTCGGATGCCATCAAAGCGTTTCGTTATCTGTTTTTCAGTAATAGGGTATAATGTTCTGTTCTTGTGTAAGTTCACCGTACTTCCTTATGAAGAAATCTGCTGATTTTCCTTTGCAATCTGGAGGGACCAATCAAATTGACGGCGCATTTTTGCTAGGAACATCGCTGTGTTAGACAATACGTTGCCGTTAATTACGCACTGTGGTTTGTTGTAACTTGTCTCAACGAACGCAATATCCAAGTAGTAATCATGGTACTTCATTTTTACTACTCTTCTCCCTGTGTCACTAGTCTCCGAAGAACTAGATAGTAGGTTCAATGCTTCAGGAGGTTATGGCGCACCCTCTGTCGCTAATTCGTCCAATAACCCTTCATCCTCTCCAGCAATTATGGCACTAGCAACTACTCCATTATCTTCCGCACTACCATTGAAAAATAATATACGTATCAGCTGGGTATAACATTAATTTTACACATGCCTTTTAACTGTTGATTTTTTCATAGCTACTGTGACTGAGATTTTGACAGTTTTGTTTAAGAAACCAGACTTCAGACTGCGATCCATTAAAAGAAAATCGATGATATTTTCTGAATCACTACGATGGTTTTCCAAAATCCTGCAACAGACAGGTGTTCGGTATTCCAGACGGAAGATCGAAAAAGTTATATTAAGACAATTGCTTACAATAAAAAACTTGCTCGTATATTGAAAAGAACTGATGAAAAGCACTAATAAACAGGCACTGTACTGCAAATTAATTCGTTTGGTTTCTCGACTGGATGCTGACTGACCTGCAACTGACTGAATGTGCGAAGAAACACGAGGTTTTAATATGCAATAGAGGCTTTCCAGATCATTCTGAAAAGGCATCGAAGCCACCGCTAACTTATTGGGAGTTGGCAGTTTGTCCGTGTAATACTCCCTGTACATCCTTGATACGGTTGCGCAGGGGAATCCGAGATTTTTTACCATTTGCGCGATAGAATGATCCATCTTTTTTGCGAACACAATGTGTCCATGATCAAAGTCATTCAGGTTACTGCGTATACCCATGTAAGCGTGATCGACTTATGGATCTTTAACGCTGATTATAGCATCACATTCAAAAGAAAAATGAGCTCCTGTTTGATGAAAAGAGGAATAGAGGGATACAAATAGATACATTGTGACACAATGGTGGTACTAGACAGACAATTTTTTTTTAGTTTCAGAATATGTAACAAAGTCACTTGAATTGTTGACAAAAATCAAGGACTCAAAGATGTTTGTGGGTCAAAAATAACGCTCAGCATTGACCGTTTCACCAGGTTTGAGCAACTCATAGTGTACGACACCGCACTGATCTTACCATATGCACAGCAGCAACTTCCTGGCATGGATATTCGGTTTGGCGGTACAGGTTGTAGGCTGACCTGGATAGACCCACGATTTTAGGCTGACCTGGATAAACCCACGATTTGCGCCGCTTAGGATTATCATAAAGGTTTCACTTCTCATCACAGGCCAAAATATTGTGGAGGAAATCCTTCTTCTTGAATCTGGAGAGCAAGGACACAGCTACATCGTAGCTCCTAGACTTGTTCGCAGCTGTGAGTTAGTGGGGCACCCAACGGCCCTCCTTGTGAATCCGTCCAAGCTTGTGCAGGCGCTTTGCAATGGCTTGCCGTGTTATTCCGAGTTTCTGGGTGAGCTTTGACTGTTTGCGACAGGGATCCGCATCCAAGAGTTATTCCAGTTCCTCATCATCAACTTTCTGTGGCTGTCCCGGACATACTGCATTACGGAGATTGTATGTCGATGTCGGTACACCGTTGGGAAGTCATGCAAACCCCCTGTTTATCGCGTGTGTTCCGTTTGAGTCTGTTGCGCTGTTCACGGGAGATGATCAATAAAACTGCCTTCCACTCTTGTTTCTAACGTTTGTTCACTGAGTGTCTAGACCATTGAGTTCCTCGTGGGGGTCGCATTCTTTCAACCAGGATTTCACACTTATTCCTTTTTCATAATATTCCAATACGCAAAAAATACAAACATGTGCTGCTATACATAACACAATGGACCGTTACTAGTGCCTTTAGAGTAACCACGAGTAAAAGATTTGAGAAATGAACTAACAGTGAAGGCATTTTTAGGACTAGAACTAAATATTCTGCCACAAAATTCTTGTGAGTGCACTCTATATTCGCAGTGGCTTTGATCTTTTTATAATTTTAACAAACGTTATTCTCATGTGAGATCTGAGTCATTCATTCACAAAGCTAAATTAACTAATTATTTTGTGTCTAAATTTGTGCGTCCGCCCAGATAGAGCAGTGGTCTAACAGCTGGCTTATGATCATTCCTACGAGAAGGGTCCGGGTTCGAATCCCGTGAGGCATGGATGTTGTGTTTGTTTTACGACACTGGCTCCCTCCCTTCCGTGGAACCAGAAATCCTAAATTAGGGACAGGTGACTTCTTATAACCCAACGAGTTGCTCACAGTGCTCTTTAAATCTATAATAAAAAAATAGGGTGCGACTTTTGTGAGAATTTCCACATTCTTTAAATCATAAATGAACCCAGAATTCCTTATATCAGATTTCAAATTTTGAGGGGCAGACGTTGCAACATTAATGGAAACTTCAAAATGATGCCCGTTTCTTTTTGTTTCATTTTGTATAAGTGAATCTGTTTCAAAGTCTTGTAATGAATTTCGACAGGGAAAATAATTTGGAAATGGTTTTCATGTAAACGACTATGGCTTCCATAATTTTCATGACATTTTCAAAGAATAACGGAGGTAAAAACGTGAAATCAGTGTATTTTATTAATACATATGTTAGTTCTTGAGGAGACTAAACGCATTGCAGTACAGATAGTATTCAATGATGTTTCAACGAAATTTCTCTACTACATATGTGTGAAAAAGTAGGAATTTTTTAATAGCTCCATTAACACAAAACAACGGATCCAATGTGCTGTAAAACGAACCATTTCTGTAGTGGCATGTTCAGCATTTCTGGAAAAAATTGACGAGATTAATTAAAAATATTTACTGTTGCTTTTTCTATAGAATGAAGGAAATCATACAAAGGAATTTAACTCAAGGCGTATTCTTCATTTTTTTATGCTTAAAGCAAATATTTTTAACATAGAACAAATTTGTTTTTCTACATGACCTTTTGCATGAAGTGAGCTATGTCAACAAAATACTTCTTATTCCCAAATATACACTGAAGAGCAATTGAATTAGAGACAGCTGCCGTAATGCAAATGTGGCGCTGTGGGCGGCCATGTAAACGGAAACGACATGACGTATGCAGCGATCCGACAATATAAGTAGTGATGCGACGGGAATCGGTAAGAGTCGGACGCAGTATGGGTAAGACGAAGGATCTAAGCGCATTTTATCGTGGGCAAATTGTCGGTGCCCGACGAATGGGTCACTCCATCTCGGAAGTCGTGCAGGCACTAGGAGGTTCACTAGTTACTGTGTCACGGGTGCACCGTGAGTACATCGAATCATGTAAAACCATCCCCGCAAGGGCCAACTGCCGTGGACAACAGTGTGTGAATGAGCGGGGTCATCGTCGGCTAGCTCCCATTGTAACTGCGGAAAGACGGGCCACAGTGCAAGAAATCACTCGGCAATTTAACGCTGGTGCACAAAATCGTGTACGCAGCCACACCATCCAGAACAATCTCCTCGCTATAGGGTACAAAAGCCATCGTCACAAGAGGGTACCGCTGCTGATCGTAGATCACAGAGTGCAAAGATTAGCATGGGCGCGGTAACATTGAAACTGTTTCCTAGACTGATGAGTCGAGATTTACGTTGGTACATGCTGATGGCAGTATACGAGTACGGCGCAAACCACATGAAGCGATGGATCCCTCTTGCCAGCAGGGTACTCTTCAAGCTGGTGGGGGTGGCATTCTCGTCTGGGGACTGTTTACGTGAACTTGAAACGGGACCCCTGGAACGTGTGACATCGTCCCTCACAGGTCAACGTTACCGGGATATCCTGGAAGATCATTTGCTTCCGTTTGTGTGTCTTCAACATCCAACTGGGGACCTCATCCTGCAACAAGACAATGTGCCGCGCCATCGCTCTCGAATTGTATCCGAATGGTTGGATGAACACTACCCCGACGTGACCTCGCTTAAATGGAACCTGACCTCAAACCCATCAAGCACATCTGGGATGCCATCCAGAGAGATGTTCGAGGCTCTGACCCCCTCCATCAAACCTTCGTGAACTGTGGGAACTTTTTTAAGGGGTCGTGGATCCGTATGGCTTCCCAACGCTTCCGGTCTCTTGTCGAGTCCATGCAGAGACGAATCGCCGCCGTCATCAGGCCGAAAGGTGGTGCTATACGTTACTAGACAGGTATCTCTAATTCAATTGCTCTTCAGTGCAGATGGATGATAATGCAATTTTAGATCTCTGGGTGAACAACTTTAAAATACATTACTCTCTTCGAAATCTTTTAAAGGCAAAAATGTTATCGGATCCTCTGCTTTAAGTCTGTCTAAATGCTTCGCAGCTTTATTATTATATAATTTCAGTAAAGTCATGAGTCTTGGCGTTCATTAATGAAAACCTACTAAGAAGACGTTCCTTAATGAAAACTCCCTACATTACTTGAAAAATTAATTTCAGATATAAATTTTTCATTTGTATTTTTGTTCTGGTGTATATGCGTTGATATGTTAAGCGATTATCTAGTCGCTCAAAATAACAGTCAAGTCAATCTTGGTTATAAACGATGTGGTTGAATAGGGTTAAATTTGTGTTCAGTTTCGTAAAATGTTCATTATCTGCAAGTTGTTCCTACAGATATTTTGTCTTGCTAAACTTACACTATAACCTTTATATCAACAGTCACAGCCAAGGAAATTTGGTCACCAACAAGGAAGCATCGGATTGACCTGAAATTTTTTGGACGTTATGATACAGATGGATGATTCAAAGGATGGCAAAAACAGAATTGCGGGACAATTACAGATGCACCTGCGGCACGCAATCCGGTCATCCTCAATCGAGTGTTGCACCTCCTCGTTCGCCGATACGTGCTCCAATACGTTCCGGCATTGAGGCGAACAGTTGCCTGATGCTGTCCTGCGGCAGACTGGAACACACGTGTTTGGTGTTCTGCTCCAAATCCCGGATAGTGTGACATTGCGGCATCTGGCGTTTCAACTGGTCCCGCAAATGCTAGATAGGGGACATGTCTGGGGAGCTGGGAGGCCATGGAAGTGTCTGGACATGAAGCAGGCAGGCAGTCCTCGGCAACCAGATCAGTGTGCTGGCGGGCATTATCTTGTAGGTATAGCGCACCTAGAATCTCGTCCAGGAATGGGAGCACATGGGGCCGTAGAGCCTCATCCACAAGCCTCTGGCCTGTCAATGATCCAAGTATCCCTACGAGAGCTGATCGGCTATCGTAGGATATCTCTCCACAGGCCATAATTGCTGAGTGGGGAAAGTGTGGCGTACCATAGCGAGGTTGGGATGGTGCCGTTGACCTGGGGAAGTCCCACCTTGACATTATGACCAACTGTCATCAAAACAAAGCGGGACCCATCGCTGAATGCAGTACGTCCCCAGTCTGTGGCGTTCTATGTCGTTATGGCCTGGCACCACTGCAAACGAAGCCGGCAATGCTCCGGGGTCAATGACAGCACACGTAAGGGACGCAGGAATCGCATAATTGTTTCCCAGAGGCGTCGGGAAATCGTTAGTGGGCACACAGGGGCCGCTACATATGCCTGTTTAGTGGACCGGGTCTCCGTGGAATCCGTTCGTGCCTATCGCTCGACCCGTCGATCTTTTCTACCGGTGGTCCTCTTGCTCCGTCCGGAGCCGCTCAGCCATGTTGCAGTGCCGTCACGTGTCCACAGCTGCCAACACAGTTGAACGGCACGGTTAGAAGAATCCACGTGGCGCGCTGTACGGCGCGCCGACCACCCTGCTGTTTTTAGCCCGATAGTCAGACCTCTCTTAAAGTCCGTAAGTTGCGTAAATCGATGTCTCTGGCGTCTACCCGGCATTCTTTTCCCTCGGTACTCTTGCTGGCTTTGGCCGGTTCTTTCTCTTTCGTGGGGCATCGACTACACGCCGATTTATAAGGCTTTAGGTTCGTGCTTGCAGCGCCACCACAGGGCGTGCGGTCATGAGCAATCGCCCTAAACGTGGAATATTTGCATACCAGTACGCACTCAAGCTATTTCCACAAAGTTTCGCGGTTGTAACATGTTTTCGTCTAGGTGCCCACATTTCATTATCCGTGAGTGTATTTTTTGCAAAAGTTTTTATACTCTGGTTTCCATTAATTCGAGAAAAAAGAAGGAGAAAGCTGGATTGTTTTTGTAACAGATTTAAAAATGCGGGATAATTCGGTGTATAACGTGAAATATAATATGGTGTCAGGGTATCGTATGCAAAAAACTGCCAATGTTGTCCGTGTATGCAAATAAGCCGCATAATAAAATGGATTTGGGCAGTTGTGCATCACATTGTTTGAGCAGTATAAAGAAAGGATCTTGAAACAGCAGAATCTTTTTAATGGCTGAGAGACATCCCACAATATAGGTACAGATAAATCGGATAAGTAGAGACAGGCCAAAGTAACTTGGAAGACTCAAGAGGGCTGCATGTGAGACCTGCTGAGATCCGCTTTTTGAGCTGCAAAGACTGTGGAACCGATTTCAAATATGCAATAACCTTCACGCAGATACTGCGAAGATTAGCCTAGAGGTAAACCATCCGTAGATGACATATATCTCTGATTAACTACTCATAGGAACAGGATGACTGCGACTCCTTTCACTTGGGCAGAAAGCTGCACTGAAGAAGTCCTGACGCTAGGCGGCTTGCCAACATTCTGCATACTCCTTACAATTTGTCACAGTGGAAACTCATGAATTCGGTGAGATTTCTCGTCAAATGGATTGGAATATAGTGGGATTGGAATATAGTGTTTCGAATGCTGAAAGTCTGGAATACCTAATGTCCGGAATGCTGAGTCCACATTTGCCTTCAATAGAGATCCGCTGTACTCATATCTGAGAAAAACGGGGGACACACTGTAATCCCTGCATGATCCCGAATAGAGACCCTTATGGTGATGTTAAGTTTCTGCGTTGTATATTGTTAGGTGGAAGTACAGAGCTCTGTGTTCTTCCAAGAGAGACAATTGTCTTTTCTCGATACAGTAGTGATCCGCATGACCCTTATGTTTGACCTTTTGTGAAAACCGAACTAGTTATGTTTCTTCTACAAGACTACAATGTTATTTCCCAACGAGACAGCGTGGCAGAGCAATATCTTCAATAGGAGACTATCTTCAGTATGGTGGGTGCATCCCGGCCCCCACCCTAAATTAATCCCATTGAGCATGTCTGGAATGTTGTAAGGAGGTGTGTTACTACCTCAACCTCGTCCGCAAGTCTTGGAGGGATTAGAAAAGCTTTGTGGGAACCATTGTTTTTTATACCTGCTAATATCTTTGGCACCATCATTAGCAGCATAAAACACCGTATTGAAGCCTATATTGATGTAAGGGTTGCCTATATTCCCTATTGAGGTAATTTGACCACATCATTTGGACAACTTACCTTTCGCCTGGTCTCGGAATAAAGTGTTTTTTACAAAATGGTTTAGGACTTTGTCTATAGAACGGTATGATACATGCTTTCACCAAACTTCACAAAATTACATTATGTATTTTTTTGGAAATCGCAATTTCTCTGTGTTTTCCTTAATGAAGTGAAAGCACTGTATTACTTAAAATTAGGAATTTTCGTCCATTAAACAGTTCATTGTCGAAGGTTTTTCCTACACAAATTATCTTTTCGGTTGTAATACGAAAGTCAATTAAGACACACAAAATAGTGTAAAATAGAGCACATAAATAAAAAAATGCAGCCATTTTGGAAACGTAGCGTTAATTGGATGTTACTCAAGCTTGAACTCTGAGTGTGTGGAACGAAATTCAAAATATGGAGACAGGAATATTTCCACAGCCACGCCTGAGGTCTTAGTGCTGTGAAACACAGAAGGCTCAGATGTGTTACGTAATTGCTTTCTACAGTTCTGTATTTTAAAAATATATCACACAGAAAAGGAAAATAAATACAGGAACACCTAAAAAAATAATTTATTACCTAGCTGGAAAAATTCATTTAATGAATTTATATGCGTATCTGCTTGCAGCCAAATGTAGTTTTGTTGTGTGTGGAAAATAAAAAATGCTTTTTTTTCATTCATCTTCCAGGGATACCAGTCATGATCAAAGGAAAATCCTGGCAGACTAAGAAATGTCCACTCTATAGTGGAACTTAAAACACCAATTTATATTCTGATATAGAGAAACAGCGAATCAGAGTAATTATAATATGTTTCATGGTTGTTTAAAACTGGAGATATGAGGGTGTGTCACAAGCATAGGCATAGTAAAATGCTATTTCAGTTCAAGTACCAGCAGCTGAGTCCTCATGATAACATTCTGCCTCGATGATTAGCACCCCCGCAATTGCTGTAAGGAACATTACCGGTGTGTACTGGATTGCCATATCACATCGACATGGCAGACATTGGTTCGAACGATTTCGAGAGGCAGATTTTGACTTGTCAGATCATTCCAAAACCGAATGACCGGCAATAAGTGGATATGGACTTGATGAAGACGTTATTGAAGATGATCCACGTATGAATACGAGGGAGTTAGCCGAACAGTAGGGGATTACACAAACCAGCATTATCTTGCCCCTTCGTCAAGTTGGGGGCACACGAGGGAGTTTCGGTACCCCTTCAACTCGCAGTTTAACAGAAAGAAAATCACATGACTGCATGCGTTTCTCTGTTTGCACGTCATTGAGTCGAACCACTCTTGGACCATATTGTGAGAGGTGGGGAGCAATGGGTCCTGCGAGAATATGTGAGCGGACGGAAACAAATCTTGTACCTAAATCGAAGCCCATGCAGGTACTCATAGCCGGCTTACAGCCACGTAAAGACCTTCTGTATGTTTTGTAGATATGCACGGTGTCGTGTTTCTCGAGCTGCTGCAGGACAACAGAACATTCACCGCCGACGTGTACTGCCATGAGCTCAACGATCGGCTCGCGTCGTCCACTTCGAATCAACCAGCAGTTATGTACAGCATGGGCGTCCCTCTACAGCTAGATGGAGTGAGATCTCACACAGCACGGTTGACTTGTCACAAGAAAAGCAAGTTGTGATGTGTGCTGCTGATGCACCCAGCCTATTCTCTGGATATTGTCTACCACCTTTTCCGCTCTTTGCAGCATTTCCTTGACAAACAGCAGTTCACCAATTAGGAAGATGTCGGACGGACTTTTATTAATTTATTTGCGTGCAAACTGCGACAATTCTACAGAAACCGTTCCCAACAGCTGCCAACGGGAGCAGGACTCGGTAAAAGATGACACGTATATATTTTTTTATTTTTTTTATCGAAGGTTTAACGACCACCGTAAGCAAATTAATGGGCTATAAGCAGTCGCCCGTCCCTAATTTAGGGTCGCTGGTTCCAGGGAAGGGAGAGAGCCAGTGCTATAAGACAAGCACAAAATGCATGCCTCACCGGGAATCGAACCCGGACCCCTTTCGGACGAATGATCAGAGGCCATCGCTTAGACCACTGCACCACCGGGGCGGCCAACTATATTTTGGACTGATTTGTAATTGTATATAGGTAATTAGCACTTTTATTCTTTATAGCGACTTAGCACTTTTTTAGCGTTTTGAAGCACAAACTCCCATACCAATATAGAATAAAATTCCAAATAGTTGGGCCACCGGTTTATTGCAGGCAGCCGTTTATTTGGGACAATTCTTGAAGGATTAAAATCTTGCGATAACATTGAATCTCTGAGATAACATATCGCATTATTAGTGCCGAAGTATAAGTGGGTCAAAATCTCCTAATCTTGCTGTGCCATTAAATATATCGAAATCTACTGTGTTTTTAAAAATTTTGCTCTCTCATGAAACGCTGAAACCACAAACAACCACGCACTTAGCCGCACCAGTGGCGCCGTGGTCTCAGCGATGGCTTCTGATCATTCGCCCGAGATGGGTTCCAATCCTGGTGAGACTTGGACGTTGTGTTTGTCTTAGGGCGCTGGCTCTCTCCCTTTTCTGGAACCAGTGGCCCTAAATTAGGGACGGGCGACAACTTATAGCCCATTGAGTTGCTCATGGTGGTCGGTAAACCTGAAACCAAAAAAGAAAAAAAAAGGAACAAGCATTTTAATATAATTCAATTCAATTCAATTCATTTATTTTGCTGAGCAGAAAGCCAGTGTTACAAAAATATCAAATGAAAAAAGCACAGCAAGGAAGCAGGGGAAAAAGGCCAGTAAGGCCTGACTGGGTCCCATGCTCCCCACACAAATTATATATTTATGTTTGTTTGTTTGAGTGGATTTTTAACGACCACCGTGAGCAAATCAATGGGCTATAAGCAGTCGCCCGTCCCTAATTTAGGGTCACTGGTTCCAGGGAAGGGAGAGAGCCAGTGCCCTAAGACAAGCACAACATCCATGCCTCACCGGGATTCGAACCCGGACCCCGTTCGGACGAATGATCAGAGGCCATCGCTTAGACCACTGCGCCACCGGGGCAGCAATTATACATTTAAGTTAATAGTTAAAGTTACAAACAAAACGGTGTCTCCATAAAAATAATGATATATGAAAAGATGATAAACATTACAGTGATACCATTGAAAATTAATTTACATTGAGTTATACTAATCATAGTAATAATCACGGTTCTCCTCCACTGCAATCATCAATTTGAGGAGTCGCAAGTCATTATGTAGTTTTTTAACTTTTTTTTTGTAAAAGGTTAAAGTTATTTAAAGAAGTCAGTTCCGTCGGTAATGAATTCCAGTAGTGTGGGCCAGTATAATTTATACTCTGCTTCATGGTCTCAGTCTTCGGATGAATGGGCAGAATATATAATTTAGTACGTATGTCATGTGCGTGTATCTGTGGTACAATTTTTATGATGTTAGTGGGTAAATTATTCTTAATTCGCTTGAACATAATTTTTCCAATATTAAAGTTATATAGTTGGTTAATCGTAAGAATGTTGTATTTATTTGGAAAAACTCTTGTGTTAATATATAGTGATAGTGGTGTATTTCTATCAAATTTTAGGTCAAGTAATCTTATATATTTGTTTTGCAGAATTTGCAGTTTTTTAAAATTATATTTAGTCGTCTGTCCCCACGATAAGATAGCATAAATAATGTGAGTCTGAAACATGGTATAATATAATTGAATTATTGTTTTATACGCAAGGTTTGTGAAAACCATACTGATAACGCCAATGTTTTAGAGAGTTTAAGAAGAAGATTGTCCACATGTTGGTTCCACCTAAGGTCCTTATTTAAAGTAATCCCCAAATAAAATAAGGAATTAACCTGTTCTATATTTGTATTATCGATAGATTATGTGATAGAACGTGGTTCTTAAATATTTTGTTTTGAAAAGATTAAAGATTTTGTTTTGGTAGTATTTATTGTTAGTTCATTGGAATTTAGCCAATCTGAGATGTTATTAAGTTGAGTATTAATATTTGAAATAGTGTTAGTCGTTAAATTAATGACGTGAGAATGGTTATGTCATCAGCATAAAGAAGGAGATCAATATCATTTATGGAAATAAAGATATCGTTAATGCATGTACTAAATAGTAGAGGTCCTGAAATTTAGCCCTGGGGAACACCAGTTGGTATGGATTTAAGAGAGGACTGATGTTGGTTAATGTGAGTATATTGTTGTCTACCTAATAAATAACTTTTGAGAAGAGAATGTTCATTGTTTCTTATTCCAATAGTGTGTAATTTGGGTAGTAAGATATTATGGTTTATGGTATCAAAAGCTTTTGACAGGTCCAAAAATAAAGCGATAGTATTTAAGTTAAGATCAAAATTATGTTGGACTATTTGTTGTAGATATAATAAGGCTGACTCAGTTGACTTACCTGATTGAAAACCATGTTGATTCGGATTGATAATATTTAGACTATGAATAAACAAGTTTAATCTGTTATAGATTGATCTCTCCAAAGGTTTAGCGAAAATTGATAAATTGGCAATAGGGCGATAATTGTTTGCATCATTTATTGATCCAGATTTGTATTTTGGGATTATTTTTGTTATTTTTTAGATCAGGAAATTCACCAGATATGAATATATCATTAAATAATAGAGGATCAAGAATGAGATTAACGACATTTTTTATAATAAATGGTTGAAGATCCTCATGTCCAGGGCCAGAGCTAGAATTTATGTGGTCAAGTTCTTCTAAAAGTTCCGTTTCAGTAATTTCAGTAAGTTGCAAATTGCTAGATCTGTGTGTGCTCCCTAGGTAGGCAGTGAAAGGAATATTTGGGGTAATTAAATTATGATTTAGTATTTGTGGAAATAAAGTAAAATGTTCATTTAATGCATTTGTAATTTCTTGTTTGTCTGTTAGAGTTATTAGAATCTATTAAACATTGAGGAACCGTTGGAATTGCATTTTTGCCCATTAGCAAATTTAAATGTTTCCATGTTAGTTATTAATACTCTAAGCGCCCGTCCAATATAGATAAAGTACAACTGCTTATTGCCGCCTTGGGGGCAGTGGTCAAAGCGATGGCCTCTGATCATTCGTCAGAAAGATGTCCGGACTCAATCCCGGTCTTAAAGCACTGGCTCTCTCCATTCCCTGGAACCAGTGATCCTAAATTAGGGACGGGCGACTACTTGTAGACAACTGAGTTTCTCACGGTGGTCGTTAAACTTCCAATCTGCAAAAAAAAACCCCGCTTATTGTGGTTGTTTCACACAAGAGACCTTGAAGATTGAAATTGCCATCCCGGTGGCGCAGGGTTCCAAGCGATGCCTTATGATCATTCGTCCGTGAAGGGTCCGGGTTCAAATCCCGGTGAGGCACGGATGTGGTGTTTGTCTTACGGCGCTGGCTTTCTCCCCACTAGAACCAATGACACTAAAATATGGAAAGGCGACTGCTTAGAACCCATTGAGTTGCTCACAGTAGTCGCTAAACCTTCAATCAAAAAAAAAAAAAAAGAGAGTGTAAATAAGAAAGCTAACGTGCAAAATAACTATAATGTATGTTCTTAAGTGAAGTAGATAGCAAGTAAAACAAATATTAGAAATTCACTGAATCAAAGAAGCAAAAAATTATTTTGCATCCTAATATACACCGTGTAAGCAAGTCTTGTTTTCTGTTCTGCTTGGGCGTTTAACGAACACCGCAAGTAACCTAATAGGCTGCTAGTAGTCGCCAGTCCCTAACACAGGTCCACCGGTCCAGGGAAGCGAGCGAGATAGTGACACACAACAAATTTAGCACGCATGCCTCAACCGTGTTAGAAGAACACGGACCCACCTCGGACGAATGGTCAGAAGCCAGAGCTAAAGCCAATGAGCCAACAAGGGTGGCACCCACATCCTGTTGTACTCACATCGAAAGTGGGTTAGCCAGTAGCGGAGAACTCATGCATTCAGTTTTTTTTTAATTTAAAAGTTTAACGGCCACAGTGAGAAACTCAATAGGCTACAAGCAGCCGCGCGTTCCTAATTTAGGGCTTCTGTTTCCAGGGAAGGGAGAGATTTTCCAGGGACCGTAAGACAAAAAAAAATACCCATGCTCGACCAGTATTCGAACCTGGACCCTTCTAAGACGAATGGTCATAAGCCAGCGTTTAGACCACTGCGCCAATGGGGCGGGGTTTCAGTTTGGTTAGACATATCCGTTGACAGAAATTGAAGTGTTACGTACCTACTGTCGGAAATGGAAACATATATGCCTGATCTATCTCAACGTATGCACTATTTGCTAATTCATAAGGCAGGCTGGAGAGTATAGTCTTTCAGCGGCGATTACGCAATGAGCAAATTAAGGATTCTTTTTTTTTTTTTTTGATTGGAGGTTTAACGACCACCGTGAGCAAACTCAATGGGCTATAAGCAGTCGCCCGTCCCTAATTTAGGGTCACTGGTTCCAGGGAAGGGAGAGAGCCAGTGCCGTAAGACAAACACAACATCCATGCCTCACCGGGATTCGAACCCGGACC
Organism: Macrothele yani; assembly: GCA_039090855.1. Taxonomy (NCBI): domain Eukaryota; kingdom Metazoa; phylum Arthropoda; class Arachnida; order Araneae; family Macrothelidae; genus Macrothele; species Macrothele yani. The sequence goes on along the minus strand of CM077015.1, from coordinate 110,740,708 downwards.
CCGTTCGGGCGAATGATCAGAGGCCATCGCTTAGACCACTGCGCCACCGGGGCGGCAATTGAGGATTCTTTGCATCGGTCTGCCGCTCAAGATTTGAATAAAATATTTTTGTTTCATGTTATGCTGTTCGTATCTGTTCAGAACTCAAATAATAATTAATGAGGAGAAATATATTACCATTTACATTCCTAAATGTTGTGAAATGCAGTAAATATAATCAGCAGTAAATACGGAAATGGATAATCCAAATCTATACTCACGGGTCACTGGTTTAAAAACCTATAAGCAGATGTCCATAAACGTAACTCATGCAGCGTATATCCAAAGGTCATAATCACTTGCATAATAGGTTGAACAACGCATAAATATAAAACTTCTGGTTGTCTGTTACCGTCAATAGTGTTGATCACAATGGAAAAAACAGAGGATATTTTTGAGTTCGATGAAGGTCTGATTGTGATTTTCCATCTTATTTGAGCGAAAATTCTGAAAGCAGTTGAACTGGCAGCTTTCGAGAAAAGGCGAGATTTTCAGGGTCTTTAATCAATGAAAATATAACAAATTTTGCCATTCCAACATGCGAAAGTGTGGGGCTACGACAATCTGTCAGAAATGAGATTGCAGTCGTCCAAGAAGTGTTATACGGAGAAACAGGACGCCGTCCCGGTGGCGCAGTTATCTAAAGCGCTGGCCTCTGATCATTCGTCCGTAAGGAATCCGGGTTCGAATCCCGGTCAGGCATGGATGTTGTGTTTGTCTTACGGCACTGGCTCTCTCTCTTCCGTGGAACCAGTGACCCTAAATTAGGGACGGGCGACTGCTTATAGCCCATTGAGTTGCTCACGGTGGTCGTTAAACCTCCAATCAAAAAAAAAAAAAACAGGACTTTCTGTGAACAGAAATTGATTGAAGGGAGTTCTTTTTTTTTTTGATTGGAGGTTTAACGACCACCGTGAGCAACTCAATGGGCTATAAGCAGTCGCCCGTCCCTAATTTAGGGTCACTGGTTCCAGGGAAGAAGAGAACCAGTGCCGTAAGACAAACACAACGTCCATGCCTCACCGGGATTCGAACCCGGACCTCTTATGGACGAATGATCAGAAACCAGTGCCTTAGACCACTGCGCCACCGGGGCGGCAGGGAGTTCCTAACCCATATCTTAATGAACTTTGCACGGTATACAGACAGCCGCATTACTGTAACAAAACCAAAAATTTCTTTAAAAAACCAGAAAGTAATTCTACAGTGGTATCGAGAACACGGTGACTTGTAGCTGGAGGACATGTAATACAACACGTCGTAATACCACCCGTTCTTTAGCGCAAGTTTGCAGAGAGTTTGGGGGAAACCCATGAAATAATGGAATCATCTTGCCTTGTAAACGGGAGTCAAGATTATGGATATGGGATTATGGTAGGCAACGCGTACGGTTAGTAAAAATGGGTTGCTACATAATGCTGAAACCTCAAGTCTCTTCCAAGGAATACCTGAGCATTTTACCATTCAAGTCCATCTTATAATGTTGACTTTCTAATCTACGAGGTGAAGTGTGTGTCACGAAAGACCATGCTATAATCCCCGCGCATTATCTGCCCAGCAGTGTTTATGGAGCTCGACGGCGATTTCCACCATCATCACTGGAGTCAGCAAAGCCTGCACACGAACCCCACTGAATATATATGGGAATTGTTAGAAAAACAAATTTCGGAGCAAAGTCCTCTACTCTTAAAAAATGAGCCAGTTGGACTGTCTTGTAAACGCCTGGTTTGCTGTAGAAGCACTCCAACACCTTGCGAAATTTACGCCAAATCGCATATGAGCTATAACTTGAGCTAAAGAGGTCCAAACTGGTATTTAATAAAAGTTCCTTACTAAGTATCTGGTTTGTGCATAATTCTGTCAAACAGAGAGGTTTTTGAAATAATATTATGACGTTTTCTTATTTCTGAGGAAATACGCATGTCTAAGTTATTATGCAGCATCATAGGCAGTAATAAAATGAAAAAACTGTATTAAAAATAACTGACAACAACACTTTCCTTTTTACGTTTCCAACCGTAGGTTGAAGAAGCGTATATGCTCTAGCTTTGTCCGTCCGTCCGTCCGTCTGTCCGCACGATAACTGGCGTTAAAATGGTTCGATTTCGATTAAATATTAGTATGTGGTAGGGGACCACCGGGGGACGAACCCTATTGAAAATGGGACAAATGGGGTCAAAGGTCACGACGTAGGAGCGGAATCATTCCATTGCCCTTATGTGTCATAACTTGCGCAAATATGGTTCGATTTCAATAAAAGTTTACTACCCAGCAAAAACAGTATTGCTGGGCCAGCAATGGCCCAGCACTATGTTGCCGCTGCCAAACCGTCAATAAAATGTCCGGGCTGCCAACAGAAGGGCCAGCAGTTCAGGCCAACAGCTGGCCAACAGTTGGCACCCCATCAGTTGTCATATGCCACAACAGGGCCATCAGTGGCCCATCACAGGCAGTAGCTGCCACAAGTGGCCCTTCAGCGGCCCTGCAAGTACTTGCCAGAAATGATGGCTAGCCTAATGTGGTCCGCTAGTGGGCCGTTAGTGGCAGCCAGCAACCACGTGACGCAACTGGTGGCTTGCGGAATCTTGTCCGCCAATTTCCCAGTAGTAGCAATAATAAAAAAAAAAGCAAGGATAACCGCAGTTTCCTAAAGCTACAATTTTTTTCTACCCTTACGAAGCTTGCGAATTAGCGCACTGCGCTGGGGAAATTTTCTCGACAGACCGGAAAAACGCCGTTTGCATCTGACTAGATTCGATCCTGGGCCTTTTACGTTGAAGCCGCGCTCGCTACCGACCGGACAACTTCACATCGCACCGTTACGTGCTGGAAGCTATCTGTTTGGCATGCAATTTGTAATCGAATGCTTCCCTCTTTTATTTTATAATATTGCGAGGTATTTATCATAAAAGTCAGTTTCATATAATTGAAAAATTAATTTTTTCAACGTAACGATAGTTTTTTTTTTTTTTTTACCTTAAGGGAACTTCACTCATTTTCAAGGCGTGTACATACTTAGAGTCGCTTTCCAAAGTTTTGTACTGTCCTTGCCGTCTTGAAAAGAGATAGTTGAATAAATATATATTTACCTGGGTTCATGTCACATTCTGTTACATTTTTAACGTTGTGTCTTTCCTTTCCGTTGTCCGAAGCTACATTTGTTTTAAAGAATAAAAGATATTTTATTTTACATTTCGTTATTTTTAGAAGCGAATTCCTCCCAGTCTTGTGTATTCAACCCATGGATGAGTACACCACATAGCGTTGCTTTTTTTTTCTTTCAAATAATTAATAAATTTTGTACGCGTATAATTCTTTTTTATTCCCAACAAACGCTAATTTTATGGTTTTCCAGGATATGTGTTTCAAGCGGTTTCAAATTTTTTTCTTGTTATTCATCCACTCCATTCCATGAATTGTTATTCATGGGAATGGAGTGGGTGTATTTCATGGCTGTAATCTAGTATTTCACGGCTTAATCTGATATCTTCGTCGACGTAAAATTTCATTTGGAAATTAATTCGCCTCTCCACATATGGATTTTTTTTCTTAACATCCACTAAAATAACACGATGGCGATAGCGTCGTCTTCAACTAACTGGTACCATGAGAGACACAGCAAGTGTTGCTTCTGCGCATGCGCAACCCCGATGCTTCCACCTGCTGTTGAGGGTTGCATTTGTTGCCAGCAACGGGCCACTAGTGGCACTTGCTTGGAGTCAAACAATTCACGGCGATGCTGCAGGGCCATCAATGGCTCGCCAACTCATAGCGCTGCCATCAACGGACCACTACCGGGCCGTGAGCGGCATATTTCAGCCAGCAGTGACACATCACTGCCAGCTGGTGGCCAGCAGTTTCCCAGCACTTTTGTTTTTGCTGGGTATGTGATAGGTGGCCACCTAGGGACGAACTCTATTGAAAATGGGACAAATGGGGTCAAAGGTCACGACGTAGGAGCGGGATCATTCCATTGCCCTTATGCGACATATTTTGCGTAAATATGGTTCGATTTCAATGAAAGTTTACTATGTGGTAAGAGACCGCCTGGGGACGAACCCTATTCAAAATGGGTGAAGTGGGGTCAAAGGTCAGGACGTAAGATCGGGATGCATTCCAATGCCCTTATGCGTCATAACGTGCGTACAAATGGTTCGAATTTCGATGAAATTTCAGTATGTAGTAGGGGACCACCTGGGGCCGAACCCTATTGAAAACGGACGAAATGTGGTCAAATGTCAGGACATAGAATTGCGATCCATTCCATTGCCCTTATCCCATATTATTAAGGTGGACGTCAAGTAATTTTGCTTCCTATACTTCCAATGGAAAAACATTGCATTCACAATTAATGTGTTCCCAAGGATGAAAATTTGAACATCGATTAAAATAACTTCATATTATAACTTGGAAAACTTAATATTTTCTAAAACATAACCATAAATATATTAAAAAATCAATCACTTTTCCTTTGGTGGTGTTGAAAATAGAGAAAAGATGGCGCGACCTGTGCTTTGATGACGTCAGTGGACAAAAAAATGTTGGATTTTTTTTTTTTTTTTGATTGGAGGTTTAACAACCACCGTGAGCAACTCAATGGTCTATAAGCAGTCGCCCGTCTCTAATTTAGCGTCACTGGTTCCAGGGAAGGGAGAGAGCCAGTGCCGTAAGACAAACACACCATCCATGCCTCACCGAGATTCGAACCCGGACCCCCTTCGGACTAATGATCAGAGGCCATCGCTTAGACCACTGCGCCACCGGGGCGGCAAATGTTGGATTGCATAATTACGGTTATGGTTTAGAAAACATTAAGTATTCCAAGTTACGAAATGAAGCTATTTTAATCGATGTTCAAATTTTCATCCTTGTGAACGCATTAATTGTCCAGAAAAAAGATGGCGAGTCTTGTATTTTCATGACGTCAGTAGACAAACAAATGTTGAATTGCATAAATATGGTTATGTTTTAGAAAATATTAAGTATTGCAAGTTATAAAATGAAGATATTTTAATCGATGTTCAAATTTTCATCCTTGGGAACGCATTAATTGTGAAGAAAATGTGTACAGAAGTTTTTCAATTGGAAGTATAGGAAGCAAAATTACTTGACGTCCACCTTAAAGTAGCAATTCTTGTATATATGTATGTATGTACATTTTATTTTGAAAACGGCTCTAAGAATTTTGATGAAAGTCGTTAACCTACCGTTTTCTGGTACTAGAAATCGATTTAGCTGGATCTCGACTTTAGGAGAATTCGTTTAGTTGGTTAAATACCCTCCCCGAATTATAACGTTTTTAGTGATGGCGTTTTTCCATTAATCTTACCAATGCTTTGAAATCTTATGACGTCATAATCTCGCCTTTTAGAATGTTGGCACGCGGTCACGCCATCTGTCTCATTACGTCACGTATTGTGTGTGGATCCTATTAAAGATTTATGACGTCACACTTGCGGCAAGCAGGTGGTCGCGATTCCCATCTGCCTCATTACGTCACGCCTTGGGTGCGTATGTCGGTCCGCAGGATAACTTGCGTAACAATCGTTCGATTTCGATGAAATTTTGGTATCTGGTAGGGGATCACCTGGGAAGGAACCCTATTTAAAGTGAACGAAATGGGGTCAAAGATCAGTACATAGGAGCGGGATTCATTCTACCGCTGTTATGCGTCATAACTAACGTAAAAATGGTCCGATTTCGATGAACTTTTAGTATGTGGTAGGGGACCACCTGGCGACAAACCTTATTGAAAATGGGAGAAATGGGGTCAAAGGTTAGGCCATAGGAGCGGGATCTATTCCATAGCCCTTATGCATCGTAACTTTCGTAAAAATGCTTTGATTGCGACAAAATTTTATCATGTTATTTCGGAGGTATACCAAACCGGTTCTGTTGAACATAATCGAAATGGGATCAAAGGTCAGGGCACAGGACCGATATTTATTCCACAGCCATTATTCTCATAACTTGAGTAATAACTTAAGTAATTATTTCTGGTATGTTGGAAAGCATATTATAATCAATGCATTGCATGATTTTACTAACTTGTTCTATTAAGACATCTTTCGCAATGAAAAAACGTGAAATCTTTCTCGCTCACAAGAAATTATGTTCCATACAGTTGTCAACTCTTACAAAACTCATGGAAAGAAATTTAAATACAAGTATAACTTTTTTTTGTTACATTGCACAGAAACACGTCTCGAGAAAGACTTGCGATCCCTTATTTCATTGGTCAACGCTTAAGTGGCGCGGACGAAGAAAAGAAACAAAAAATAAGAGGACGCTCTCATACCTTTCTCCGAGCCTGCAAAATAAAAATATTAAATTAATCCCGCCGCTTCAAAGAGATGACGGTACTCTGGCCGGAACAGATGACTGCAATAAATATAAATACGCAGGTAGATTTTCATAGCAATTGGAATATGAAAAAAAAAGTTTCCCTTTTGAGATATAAGTGATGGCAGCATATGTTGCTCATGCTTCCGAAAACACCTGACTTGCGAGCTTTTAAATGTACAGTTTCGAACGAAATTGTTTACGAAGTTGTTTATAAGCAAGGTTATTTTTACATTTATGTTGAAAGTAACAACGTAATTTGCTCTGTGTTCTATTATTATTATTTTCTGTTGTCTATTAATACTTTAACGATGAAAGTGAAGAGTAACAACGTATTTTGATTTTTTTAGTGTAGGCTTGAAGTTTTAAATGTACATTTATGACGAAATTGCTTAGGTGTCGTCTGGCAGAATAAGTCAGGCAAACATGTGTTTCCCAAAAGAGCGAAGAAATATACAGTGTATGACCATTTCAAATATATATCATATATATCATCTGTATTTTGACTGTATTTTAATATCATCACGTTGGAAGAACGGGTATTTAGCTAGTACTACATAAATTAGCGTTAGGTCGTTTTGTACTATCATTTATTTTGCTTTGCTAAGCGTTAAACTATATGTATCCAGCACTTAAGAATTATGATATGCAAATTAATCCGTGTTAAAGGGCGGGCTAAACGGGATTCCTAGCGCAAATTGCATAGGAAAAGTTTACATTAAATTCTTGCACTTACTCCGTACATTTTTGACAAAGTGTGGTTAGTTTTAAGATACACATATGTTCATAGGTTTCGTTTTTTACGCTTACCAACCGTAGGTTAAAGAAGCGTATCTGCTCCAGCTTTGTCCGTCCCTCCGTCCGTCCACACGATAACTGATGTAAAAATGGTTCGTATTCGATGAAATTTTAGTATGTGGTCGGGGAACACCTGGGGACGAACCCTATGGAAAATTCGACGAAATGGGGGGGGGGGTTGGGGCAAAGGTCAGGACATAGGATTGCGATCCAATCCATCGCCCTTATCCCATATTATTAAGGTGGACGTCAAGTAATTTTGCTTCCTATACTTCCACTGTAAAAAAATTTGAGCACATTTCCTTCACAAAAAATGTGTTCCCAAGGATGAAAATTTGAACATCGATTTAAATAACTTCATATTATAACTTGGAATACTTAATATTTTCTAAAACGTAACCATATTATATTAAAAATCAATAACTTTTCTTTTGGTGGTGTTGAAACCAGAAAAAGGATGGCACGACCTGTACTTTGATGACGTCAGTAGACAAACAAATGTTGGATTGCATAATTTACGCTTTCCAACCGTAGGTTGAAGAAGCGTATATGCTCCAGCTTTGTTCGCCCCTCCGCACGATAACTGGCGTCAAAACGGTTCGATTTCGATGAAATTTTAGTATGTGGTAGGGGATCACCTGGGAACGAACCTATTGAAAATGGGACAAATGGGGTCAAAGGTCACGACGTAGGAGCAGGATCCATTCCATTGCACTTATGAGTCATAACTTGCGTAAATGCGGTTCGATTTCAATGAAATTTTACTATGTGGTCGGGGACAGCCTGGGGACGAACCCTACTCAAAATGGGTAAATTGGTGTCAAAATTCAGGACATAAGAGCGGAATGCATTCCATTGCCCTTATGCGTCATAACTTGTGTAGAAATGGTTCGATTTCGCTGAAATTTCAGTATGTGGTAGGGGACCAACTGGGGGCGAACCTTATTGGAAACGGACGAAATGGGGTCCAAGGTCAGGACATAGGATTGCGATCCATTCCATCGCCCTTATTCCATATTATTAAGGTGCATGTCAAGTAATTTTGCTTCCTATACTTCCAATGGAAAAACTTTTGTACATATTTCCTTCACAATTAAGTGTTCCCATGGATGAAAATTTGAACATCGATTAAAATAACTTTATATTATAACTTGGAATACTTAATATTTTCTAAAAATATAACCATAGTTATATTAAAAATCAATAACTTCTCCTTTGGTGGTGTTGAAACCAGAAAGAGGATGACGCGACCTGTAATTTGATGACGTCAGTAGACAAACAAATGTTGGATTGCATAATAATGGTTATGTTTTAGAAAATATTAAGTATGCAAGTTGTAAAATGAAGATATTTTAATCGATGTTCAAATTTTCATCCTTGGGAATGCATTAATTGGGAAGAAAATATGTACAGAAATTTTTCCATTTGAAGTACAGGAAGCAAAATTACTTGACGTTCACCTTGAAGGAGCAATTCTTGTAGAATGTTAATTTTATTTTGAAAACGGCTCCAAGAATTTTGATGAAAGCCGTTAACCTACCGTTTTCTGGTACTAGAAAGCGATTTAGATTGATCTCAACTTTAGGAAAATTGGTTTAGTGCGTTAAATAACCATCCCGAATTGCCACGTTTTTAGTGTAGTGTCATGGCGTCGTTCCATTAGATGTTGGCGCGCGGTCACGCCATCTGTCTCATTACGTCACGCGTTGCGTGTGGATCCTATTAAAGTTCTATGACGTCACACTCTTGCGAGCAGATGGCCGCGATTCCCATCTGCCTCATTACGTCACGCGCTGTGTGCGTATGTTCGTCCGCGCGATAACTCGCGTACAAATTGTTCGATTTCGATTAAATTTTAGTATGTGGTAGGGTAATACCTGGGAAGAAACCCTATTGAAAGAGAATTAAATGGGGTCAAAGGTCAAGGATATAGGAGCGGAATTACTTCCTTCGCCATTATGCATCATAACTTACGTAAACTTGTTTCGATTGAAATTAAATGTTAGTATGTTATAGTGACCTTCCTGGGGACGAATCCTATTGATAATGGGCGAAATGGGGTCAAAGGTTCCGACACAGAAGCGGGATCTATTCCATAGACCTTATGCATCATAACTTACGTAAAACTGCTTCGATTACGCCAAAACGTTATATTATTTCGGAGGTATGCTGAACCATTTCTGTTGAATATCATCGAAATGGGATCAAAGGTAAGGGCACAGGAGTGAGATTTATTCCACAGCCATTTTCCTCACATCTTCACTAATAACTTAAGTAATGATTTCTAGCATGTTGGAAAGCGTATCATAATCAATGCATTACATGATTTTACTAACTTGTTATACTTTAATTTTGTACGAACCGCGTTTTCCTCGCTTAAGAGTAAAATAAATATTTTAATTCGGAAAGCACTTTTAATTTCTGGGTAGTAAATTGAAAAACATATGTACATCAGAAATAGAACTCATTTTCTTTGCATTCGTTTGCTTCATCAATTAGCGCAGATCTGAAAGAGAGAGTTTGCTCTCGCTTTACAAAACCTGGTAGAACAGTGGTTCTTAATTACTTTAAACCAGGAGGTACTTTTTCTTTCTGTTTTTCATGGAACCTGCTTAGCGGGTGTGAACACTTAATTGGGTAAATGTAGGTTACATATCGTGCTGATACTCATATAAGCATTATTTTTATTTTAAGAATCATTAAAGGTAGTGTGAACTATAAAATTAAGCTTTTATTGCGGGTAAATAAAAAATAAAAAAAGCAGAAAAAATTTAAGAAATTAGTTACTTGTATTAATTTAAAACTACAGACACCATATTTTGAATTTTAATTTAGTCATGAAGAAACTAATGAGAGTAATGGAGTCCTGCAATAAGTTCAAAATCTGAAGTATATGTTGTAGTCGACCAAAATGAATCAAATAGAACATTTAAATTATTTTATATTACAATTATCGATAAACGTTCTTTTGTTTTTGCACCTCTGGATTTCATACATTTCTTTTCGGTTTAATATTTTACCGTGGGCCACACTCACACACTTCATGTGCCGCATTTGGGCCGTGGGCTGCCTTTATAAGTCTACACTGTAAAAAATTGCCGTGAATTCTCGGTGTTTCAACCGTATTAAAACGGTTTACGGACCGTAAGCACGCCAACGGGCGATGAACCGTAAATTTTCGGTAGATAAACTACATGTTCACGGTGTTTAAACTGTTTTAACCATTGCGGTATAATACCTGTTTTTTACGTGCTGTTGAATGGCAACAGACTCAAAGAATACTGGCCGCGGACGCCATGTTGGTACGAAGCGATGGACGTCTCAAAGTAAGGATTCTGTTACCGATTTTTAGAAGCACCGCAGCATTTATTTTCAGTAAGTATTTTTTTGTTTTGTGTAAGTCACAGTGCATTATGATGAGAATGTTAGTATTAAGTGGTTTTGATAACATCTGGCAGGCATAAGAATTGAAACAAGTTTGATTTTTATTTCATGTATTTCGTTCAAATTATTTGTTAGGCCGAACAAGTTAAGTAAACGAATGCAGTTGCTAACTAATTTTCCTCGCTTGTCCTGTGACTAGGGTGACAACTAGTTTTGGAGAACGAGGTACAAATTGTATAATGGTCAATTTCACCTAGACCTCGCTGGGGCCAGGAAATTTTCATTTAGCACTCACAATCGTAGGTGCTAAAAATTATAACACCATGCTCCTGCTTCCTACATCTTTTTCAGTGCCAGACAGCTTTTTTGGGAATCTGTGCTACTGAAGATTTTGAGGCCACTATTTCTGGTCACAAGTACTTGTAAAATACGAATGTCCTAAAGACTATACGATAGATATGTCTTATATATATATGTTGGATACCTATTTCCTTTGTATATGTATGTTAAGGCTTTGTAAAACACATCTTATGTGTTTGCAGACATAAGGAGATGTATTATTTTTAATATTTATTCCTAAAGAAATGCAAACATTGAATCAAGTATAGATAACAAAAATTTGAAATGAATGCACAAAAACAGAAGTTCACACATAGTTCAGGAGTTTGTCTTTAAAATGTCTGTTTAAAGATGTTGAAACATTTTTTTCTGCAAACCAACACATTGAAGAAATCTCGAGTGAGCAGTGTGTATACCTCATCTGTGGTAAGATGGAAATTTATCAGAACCATTCAATTTCTTAAAAATTAGTTGAAATATATCAATACACAGGTATTTGTGTAGTAATAACTGCCAGTGTTTTCTGTAAAATTATAAACAAAATGCCAGAAATCACTCAACTCATAACTCGATACATTTCTGTGTGTATGCTCCATCTCTGGTAAGATAGAAATTTATCGGAGCCATTCAATTTCTTAAAAATTTATAATGTATCAGCACACAGGTCTTTGTGTAGTAATACTTGTTTAACTGCCAGTGGTTTTTGTAAAATTACAAAAAAATGACAGAAATATCACCCGACACGTAACTCGAGACATGTCAGGTAAACTACCAATGCTCTTAATAGCAGTAGCAATATGTTTGCTTTATTTATAAAATGAGTACCCAAAACAATGTCTTTCAGTGTCAACCCAATTGTGTACAAAGTTTTACAAATTTGTCACGCAAGGCAGTAATTACATTAGAACTGCTAAGTGAGCTAAGAAAATCCCCTCAAAAATCTCAACTGTACTCTGTGTAGAATATAAACTTTGATAGTATACCCCAAAAGTGCCCCCAAATCTTTTCAAACGTCAACATATTTTACAAATATTTTATACTAAAGGAACATAAACATTGAATCAAGTGTAGACAACAAGAAATTAGAAATGAATGCACAAAAACAAAAGTTTACACATAGTTCAGGAGTTTAAGTTCATCTTTAAAATGTCGTTTTCCTTGCTTTAAGGTTTGCGAAGGAGTGCACAACATCGTCGAACGATAACTGCTTGGCAATATCATGTACTAATTACATGATAGCCAGACCATTAAGTCTTTGTTGAAGCACTGTCTGTCGCAAGTTATTTTTTACCAAGGCCATTTTTGAAAAGAACGCTCTGCTTGACAGTTGGTTATTGGTACAGTAAAACCTCCTTAACGGACACTCCCAAATAGCAGACCCCTCCATTTAACGGACAGTTTTGTAATAACCAAAGTATAGGGGGTTCTGTGTCTTTACCTCTGAATAGCGGACAGCGATTTCAGTCTTAAAAGCTGAAAATGCGTTCACTGAAGGGGGAGAGGTATGCGAAATTTTATCGCGATGCCAAGCCCCAAGCCCACAATATTTTTAAGGGTTTACCGAAGTGTTAATTTAGTCATCTTGTGAGCAAATGTTGCCATATGTGCTGCACACGAGTTAACAGCTGTAGCCCTATTAAACTAGGGACGCGTAGAAAACGGTCATTTTATGAGCCAATCCCTAAAGTTAAATCATTTGGTTAATAGGATAGAAATACTGTGTTTAAAATCACATTTTTATCCTACTACAATTTTGTATTGTTCATTCAAGTCTTCCAAATATTTTTTTCTATTAGGTAAACATTTCATGAATTTAACGATGACGGTGAAAATCCTCCGATCAACCGTTGACAGTGATTAACACTTTTTTAACAGTAAAATACTTGTAAAAAGTTGTTTTAGCAAAGAAAAACACTGCTCTTCCCAGTTTTTAAAAATACGATTAAAATAGCGCACGTTTTTATTTTTTATAAACAAGCCTGCAGAGTGATCTTTACAGACTTCAAACAAGCAATACGAGCACCGAGAACCCAGCAGTTTATGGAAGAGGGAAAAAAAGTAATTACAGAAAACAAATTCAGTATATCAGCAGCACCACATACGTGCCACACATTTAAAAAAAAAAACTTTTATCATCATAATAGCTGCAGCTGTTAACAACGAAATTGTGGTAATTCAATGAGAAAAGTTTTACTCGCCAACGACAATTCTTCATTCGCCAAGGGCGAGCTGGTGACCAGAAATTTCGTGCCCTGCATATGTATGCAAATTGCATTTTCCCTCATGTTTGAAAAACTCAAAAATATTTAAGTTACTATAAATACGTACATATATTCAACTTCGTGTCCAGTATTACTAATGCGTTTTCGGAATTTATTACTACATAAATATGTACATATATCAGACCTGTTTGTAATCCGGGTGTAGCCTAGAATTCCGGGTTTTTGTCACATTCCTAACCCGTAAATCCAGGTTTTTAAGTTTTAGAAGAATTTGAGATGCTTCGGACATTTCATTTCTAAAAATGCTACAAAATGGTAACTAAACTTCAGGTTCCATTTTCTTTGGGAATTACAGTGTTTGATTAAAAACACTGCATGCACGTGCAAATGCTGAATGAAGACGATTTGTGACACTTTGTGCGTTTCTTTTGTTATCAAACAAGCTCTCAAGTAACAGCCTGCTGAAAGGAAGGCTTCTTTTTCATTATTTTGAAAGTTCAAATAATTTGTTTGTTTTTTTCTAACTACTAACAGCCTGCTGAAAGGAAGGCTTCTTTTCATTATTTTGAAAGTTTAAATAATTTGATTATTTTTTCTAATTACTTTTAGAAATTGAATGGAAACCACGGTTGGCTTCAAGTTCAAGTAAAACTGGTCTACATAGACTGCTCAATTAACATACACTGCCGGACAATTGCTAAGGACGGATGACAATAGCAACGATAGCAACCATAAAATGGAAGGCAGGAAAATGTAAAAATTAGCATAAGTGCGGGAAACAGTAAGACGTGTTGTGCGTATGCAAATTTTGGATTGCCGAACTTGTTCGTGACGTCATAGCGCTGATAAGAGATATAAAGGATTTGACGCGTATTGACCGTTGTTGTTCAAACGCAAAGTTGAAAGGGAAAGAATGAATTGACGAACTTGCAATTTTCAGTATGTATTCCCGACATCACCTAGATGATTTTACTCGTGGCCGTATTATTGGCAAGATTGAAGAAGGGCGAAAAATAACAGATGTTGCCAGGGAGTTCGACGTCAGCCACAGTGTTGTTTCAAGGCTTTTGGAAATCATTTCAAACAAATGGAGAGTGTGGCAAACGTCACGGGGGAGGTCGTGTTCGCAGTACGACACCTGCAGAAGATCGGTACATAGTGCTATCAACAAAAAGACACCGGCGCAGCACAGCTAGTGAGGTAGCAAATCAGTTTATGGCTGCTACTGGCAAGCGTATCTCCCAAAAATCTGTCGCCAGACGTTTGCATGAAGGAGGACTATACGCCCGCCGTCCCGTTGTGTGCATCTCATTGTTCAGACGTCACCGTACCGCCCGTTTGCAATGGTGCCATCAACATCGCAATTGGACTGATAACGACTGGTCTGCTGTCCTCTTCTCAGATGAGCGTAGATACAGTCTATCGTCTGATTGTCGACGACAACTGATCTGGCGTTATAGTGGTACTGCATATTGTCCAGCAAACATACAGGAAAGGGACCGATAACCGACATGTAGTGTGATGGTATGGGCTGGCATCATGATCAATGGCCGTACGTCCCTATATGTGCTTCCAACTGGGACTATGACTGGCCAACGATACATTAATGATGTTCTGCTACCTCATGTTCGCATGTTCCGTGGTGCTGTCGGTGATAGATTCATTTTCATGGACGACAACGCAACATGTCATCGAACAGTCGCTGTCCAGGAGTGTCTTGAAAGCAAGGATATTCAACGCCTCGTATGGCCAGCACGTTCTCCAGATCTGAATCCCATTGAAAATGTGTGCGATGCTTTGAGGAGGAGTCTGGCTGGTCGCCAATGCCCTCCAATAAACAAGGACACCCTCATCTGTGCGCTGACAGAGGAATGGGATAAATTACCCCAACAGCTGCTTAATAATGTTGTGCAAAGCGTGACACGACGTGTGGAATCTTGCATCGCCCTCCATGGTGGCCATATCCCATATTGACATCTTACGCCGGAACGCCTGTGGACGGTAATTGCATTTTTTTCACGTTTACATATTCTGCACAAAATGGCCTGTTTGTCCCTTGAACACGTTCCAAAGCCTTCTGGATTTTAGAGCACAATAAATTGTCTTTCTTGTAATGTCCTGGCATTCTGACATTATTTTATTTCACTTGGCATCCAACCACACTTACTTTTTTATGCGCTATATAGCCATTTATGATCCGTCCTTAGCAATTGTCCAGCAGTGTATAATATGAAGTGCAAAATTTGATTTTAAAGATGCAATGCCTGAAGGATTTTGCACAATGAAAGAAACTTTGGTACAAGAAAAGATGCGAAGTTTAACTGCACAAGCACTAAGGCCTATTTGTTGTGTAGCAAGTTTATATGTGCGTATTATACATTATATGTATATTGGCACTGAGCTGAGAGTTTCAGGGTTTCTTGTGTCACCTCACAATCAACCCTGGTATATTTATAGATGTATCTTTATTTTTAACAGCAAATAAAGAAAAAGAATACCAGCCACAAAGTTCATATTGCGCGATGGCTTTAGTAGACGGGCGTGTACCTCCCAATAGCAGACAAATTATCTGGTCCAGAGGTGTCTGCTATTCAGAGGTTTTACTGTGTTACCAAATATAGTTTCAATATAGTGAATAAATTTAGGAAAACAATCAAATTATTATATCTATCAATAACTCATCAATAATCACATTAAATGTTTCTACTTCAAATTGTTTCATTACGGCTATTGTCATCTGCATATTTTTATTTGATCGTGATTTGACAAAACTTCCAGGAGATTTTCACTTAATATTTTAGCTATTTCTTCATATTTTTCAAAATTATTTCTTTGATTGCCAATGAAATGGGATAGTGACTGAAGAAGGTTACATTCAATTAACAAATCTAGTGAAGGCTTTTGTAATTTAGTACTAACTTTATCGCATCTTTCCAAAATATCATGCCAAAGAACACACATGAAAACAGATTTGAATTTTATAAACTTTTTTGTAAGGATTTTGCTTTCTGCCAAGGTTCAGAGGTTTTTTTTTTATTAAATTCTCAGATACACTATCTGGGGCACTCAAAATATTGTCATAGTCGGTGAACAGTGCTCTTACTCATTAATAATGACCATACCATCTAGTCTTACTCTAAGCTTTTTAAGTGAAATAATTTATTATTCATAGTTTGGTTCAAATTGCTAGAAAATATTGCCCATTTAGGGGAGGAACTTGAGAGAAAAAAACAGCAATGTCTGTACGTAGGAAAAAAAGATTTGGGGCCTCCAGACAATGGAAGCTGCAAATTTAATATGAATAACTGAAATTATTTCTTCGATTTACGCTTTTTGGAACTTTTTTACCAACATTAAGTTTTCAGCCCTCAATAAAATGGGTGTCGGTACACTCATTTTGTTGGGGACCAAAAACTTCCTAAAAATCCAGGCCCCTGAACTGACAGTGGCCCTTTAGCCCCTCCCCTTTTAATCTGACTCTGATCGTTTCTGGCCCAGCTGCTATCATTTATCAATGTAGTCCATTAAAAATTTTATTGGCTGATTTTTGTGTTTTCATCCTAATTTTTTTACATCGTCTGTGACGGGCTTAAATTTTATTTCATGCTGAGATGGTAAATAATATTAATTGCTGGGATGCCATCTCGCCCAACTTCGAACACTGATTTCTATAGGTGGTCAAATTTTAATTTTATTTCTGTAAAAATATATAGCATAATTGTGATTCCCCTTAACCCTATTTTCTTAATAAATACACTGAGTGGCCACTTTATTATGACCACCCCTCAGTACTTCGTTGGGCCACCTTTTGCCTTTAATACTGCATCAATTCTTCGTGGCATGGACTCCACGAGATGTTGATAGGTGGTTTGTGGAATCTGAGACCATGCTTGATGAATAGCACTTTCCAGGAGTGTGAGATTACAGGGTTGTGGATCCAGCTGTCTGATGGCTCATTCAACTTCCTCCCACAAATTCTCAATGAGGTTGAGATCTGGAGATTGTGGGGGCCATCTAAGCAAAGTAAACTCACCGGCATGTTCCTGAAGCCAATCCTGTACAATACGAGCACTATGGCAGGACGCATTAGCTTGTTGAAAGTAGCCATCGCCATTGGGATACGCTATCCACATGACAGGATGCACTTGGTCCGCAATGATGTTAAGATATGATGTGCCAGTCAGACGTTGATCAACACGAATTAAAGAGCCCAAAGCATGCCAGGGAAACTTTCCCCAAACCATAACGTTGCCTCCACCAACTAAAAGGGTTGTAGCAATGCATTTGGGGTCCATGCTTTCATGCTGTTTCCGCCAAATTCTCACCCGGTCATCGGCATGGTACAACTGAAAACGTGATTCATCGGACCACATAATTTGTTTCCAATTATGGACTGTCCAATCCTTGTGCAAACTGGAGACATTTCTCTTGTTAACTGCAGTCAGCAAAGGTGTTCGAACAAGCCTTCGGCTGCCATATCCCATCCAATGCAGTGTACGGCGAACAGTGCATGCAGAGATCATTTGAGGGGATCCTTGATTAAGATGGTCTGTAATTTGCTGCACTGTTGCCCTCCTGTTGTCTGTTACTAGTCTGGGCACTCTCCGTTTCGCTCGAGCAGTCACTAGTCGATGACGAGACCCAGTTCTTTTGCTGACAGTACAATCTTTAAACACTTTAACAACAGCTGCTCAGGAATATTTCACGAATGCGGCGGTTTTGGTGATACTCGCTCCGAGCTCCTACAATCATCCCACGTTGAAAGTCCGTCAAATCGCATTTTTTACCCATCTCGTCAACCAAATATCACATCTACTACTGTCGCGAGCACTGAGCCTTCTCTTTTTATACTAGCCTCGCCCTCTGGCGGCAACAGCGTGTAGCCATAGCTCATTTGCTTAAAACTGTCAGGTGGTCATAATAAAGTGGCCACTCAGTGTATACATATAAAAATACTCAACCTTCCCATGCAGAGAGAGAAATAACTAATTTTTGGGGGGGGGAGCAATTTTTCTCCTCAGATTTACCGTTGCAGAACAATTGAGTAATTACATGGAGCACTTTTCCAACTTTTATTTAAATCAATAATTTATTATAAAAAATTACTAGCTCATCTTTCAATATCTATCGATAATAATGTAATCAGTAACACAAAGTAAAATCTAAAAATATTTTAGTAGATATTGAAAATCATAAACTGCTGTCTGATGTGACCACATCATCACTGCTAAGTGGGGCTACATGAGGAAGCTTTTTCTAGCTGAAAGCAAACACGATTAAGTTATGAATAGAATTTTATTTTATTTTTAATGAGTAAGCAAAATCGTATACAATGACTGTGGACAAAAATCCACGTAATGATTGTGGGATCTGGGTATGATGATTCACAACTTCTTAACAGGGTCAATAACATGTGTATGCTACGTGAAAAAATCCCAGTAAGGAAAAGGAAGGTACCTTGGAATCAGGAGGAAAAGATCACAGGTTGAACATTTTTATATATGTCTTTTTAGGCCTAAGTTTTTTATAGATACTTGGGGCTGCACTATGACCATCCCTGTGAAAAGCTGAACTTAAAAGAGTACCACAGTGCTAAACTTGATACAAGGTATACTGTTCAAACTCATGAAGATGGAATTTTAAAATATATACATAAAAAATGGCAGCAATCAGTATGAAAATATCACCAGCGTGTAGCAAATGATGCACTGAATAAAATATGACAAAAAAGGGAGATAGGCCCAGAAATATGCATAGGCTGCAGTTTAGCATTACAGACAATAGCGTTTTGCCATACCCTACTTCTTTTTTTTTAAATAGAGATATTAATGGAAATTTCCATATTAAACTTTAAATCAAGGTTCTGTAATTCAAATATGAGTTTGATATATGAGAAGATGGAATTGTAAAATATACATAAAAAATGACATGTAACCTTTCATCGTTAACTGCTATTTTTGCATCGCAAAGCTTGAAGCGATACTGCATATTTTCCCCCTGTTCCATTGTCAATCGTGCAAGTTTCAGGAATTCTGTTGTTACTGTAATTTGTCATAGCACATTCTCTTGCTGCCAAGAACAAACATATTACCTTAATAGTTGGGTGTTTTGTAATCCCTGTCTGGCACTACTTATGCTACACAAAGAGCTAAATATGCCAGATTTAAGCCTCTAGCAATAGGGGTTACACATGTTTGTAACCAGGGCCGTATTTGGATGGGGGGGGGTTTCAACCAGGCTACAGCCAGAGGTGAATTTTCCCACTGATCTGTGCAATTATAGGACTGCAAAATACATTATTATTTTGCAGTACTATATTTATAAACAAAAATTGCTATGGTATGCGGTTTGATATTCCCTGATGTTTATTTGAGAAATGCTACAGCTTGTCACCTCAGCCGAACACCTGTAGTTTGTTTCCTTTCCATTGCTAGCAAAATTCCAATACTGTGAGTGGAGGAGGTGGGGTGGGGGCAGGGCAGGAGCATAGGCAGGAATCTTTCCGGGGGGGGCGCAAAGATACAAGTTCAGGTTTAAACATAAGATGCCACCTCTGTCATGATTACATTTGTTTTAAAATTTCATAAATAACAAACAATAATAAAAATAAAGGCACTTTTTAAAGATTTTATCAAAATAAAATACCAAAATTTGATTTTTGAATCATCTAAAAATTGCTAACAAAATATCAATATATAAAAGAAAAATAATGAGTAGCAAAAGGGGGGGGTCCTGCCCTGTTTATAACAAGGAGTTTCTAGCCCGGGTCCATCTGTTTAGCATGACTTCTCAGCCACGACTGATCTTTAGTGGTCAGCCGGACTTAAACCAGCGTTTGTGCCAAGTCTCAAGTTAAGCACACTAACATTGGGCCACCATGACCCTTTGCCTTTAAGAGATGGTGAGTGGTTAACGGGTTATGGTAAGTGAAATGCAAGCTATGAAATGGATGGATGAATTTATCTATTTCCGCAGACTAGTGAAAATTGGAATCAGGAGCAATAATAAGGCCCTAACATAACATTGAATTGTTCCTATACAATGTAAAGCCAACTAGGTGGAACTGTGTAATTGTTGAGTTGTCCCGGCTTTTTTTCCCCCTTTCTTTTTCCAGCATTAAAAAGAAGACAATATCCAATTACTTTTGTAGCATGTTAATAAAAACGACAATATGTATACATAATAATAAGCATTGGGTAATTTCAAAACCTTATTTTACCTTGGACTTCAATGTCAAATCAAGATGGCTGATGTCATATTTGGTATATCTCAACTGTCCCATGTTGTCAGTTTGTCACTATAAATGAATTGAAATAAATCCCATAGGACATGCATCATGAAAGGGTGAATCAGTGAAAATTTTAACGTGAATGTACCATTCCGGCCTCTACCATGTTGCCATTCTGATTGAATATTGGCAGTGAAGTAATATGCTGTACCCACCCTCCATCTGTGCTAAATAAATGAGGCAGAAGGCAAAAGTTCCTAGAAATGAAAATCTTATTTTTTTTTATTTTTTTTTTTGAAAAGAGAAAAATGGGAGATACATCTATCAGACTTATTTAAAAATAGAAAGTAGTCACGACTAGACTTTTTTTGTGCAAAGTTCATCACAACTTGTATTTCCTTTGACATCTTAGAGTTGAATTTTTTATTAATATAATACAGTACTTTCTCATACTAATGAACAGGGGCGTTTGTTTCCAACTAGGCGTGCGCCTGGGTCTCCAGACCTTGAGGGGCCCCGAAAGCGTATAATTGTATTTCCAGTTTGAATATTTTTTCACGGACAAACAAATCCATCCTTAAAGCCACCACTTTGAATTGTTAATTGATATTTTGCTTTCTAATATTAGTAACATGTATTTTTTCTTGCTGTTACTGCTACTCTGAATTTTCGAGTTCTTATCGATGTACTTATTTTGAAAAGAATTGTTAAAATAATTTAGCTTTGGTTTTAAATTTAGCTTTGGTTTTTTTAGTGGTAGGTGTAAAAGTTTTTGCACTTCCCATGCTTTTCATATTTTAAGGCGAATTCTTAACTGGCCTGATGTGCTATAAATTGCTTTAATGCTACTTCCAGCCAAGAGAAAATCCCCCCCCCCCTGTATTGCGATCAGGAATGTTTGTATTGGATTGGTGCGAATGAAATGTCCGGCAAAGGACCAGCACACTTGGATGGCGAGAACGGAAAAGTAGGACAACTCAATGTGCGTTTATGCTGCAGCCTCTCTCCTGGCACATAGATGCTCGCTCAGGCACCTCGCTGGATGCATATAGCTGCGATGTTCGCCATGGAGCATTTACCCTGCAGCTGTTCGTATCGCTTTTATTATTATAGGAATCATGACTGTATCTGTTATTGTCAAACAGACTTTACCAGTGTAACGGCGAGTTTTACAACCACTGCATATAAAGCCACTAACTAAAGATTAATTCAAAGAAATCGCTGATATATTTTACAAGAAATTGGAATCCCCCAACTGTCTAGGTTCTATCGATGGAAAGCACATCCGAATACTTCGCCCTCAATGGTCAAGCTCTGTGTTCTTTAATTATAAAAGCTACTTTTCAATAGTTCTGCAGGCCGTCAGTGATGCACACTGTAAATTTATTTTCATTAAGGTCGGAGCCTATGGAAAACAAAGTGATGAGGGCGTTTTTAGAAAGTCTGCCTTGTATGACAGAATGAAAAAGGGTGTGCTTAACATTCTTGAAGATAACTTCCTACTAAGTACTGACATCCAAGCCCCCTATGTGTTCATAGGTGATGAAGCCTTAGGCTAGGAAAACTTGATCAATCCTAGGAGAAGTTCAAAAAAAAATGTTCAAATCACAGGAAACTCCACAAATAAAGCTTGCTTCTATAAAAACACAACACAGTTTTTAAAGATACGAGAGAGACGACTGCGTACTTTCACACTCTGTTGGGGAAAGTGGGTCA
The DNA here is from genome assembly GCA_039090855.1 of Macrothele yani. Classification (NCBI taxonomy): domain Eukaryota; kingdom Metazoa; phylum Arthropoda; class Arachnida; order Araneae; family Macrothelidae; genus Macrothele; species Macrothele yani. Next base: position 110,718,640 of record CM077015.1, on the reverse strand, counting down.
ACGGATGGAAAGAGTGGCCTTGAAGGAACCAATCACAACATAAGTTTGAAAATGCCTGGTGATGATCGAGGCTTGAAAAACAAACCAGTCTGATATCATAGCTGTGGTGATGATCGCAGCGAGCAGCGCAGATAGCATTGCTGCTTAACGATAAATGAGCCTGTAAATAAAGATTTATGGTTTTGTTTGATCATCGCAAGGCATCCATGTGCATAGCTCGGCGATGTGCCAGCAGCGGCGCTGCAGCACAAAGTACCCTTACCCGGGCAAAATAATCCCCTTCAGCATCGACACATAATTGCCAATTGTCTGGCAAAACGATGATCACGGAACGAAAAAAGTCTTCTGGCTGGGACCCGAAGAAGTCAACTGCACGTTGAACCTTGTTGTCTGTGATGAACTGTTTCCCGGACAAAAAGTGATCCAGGTGACGAAACAGATGATAGTCTTTCTGAGACAAGTCCGGGTAATAGGCAGGATGCGACAGTGATTCATAGCCCAAGGCACTTAGTGCCAACATCATTCATTGTGCAACATGAGGGCAGGCGTCCTGGAGCAGAACAACACGTCTGTTGACCAAAGCCGGTTGTTACTGCAGCAATTTGTGCAGTGCATCTGGTGTAACTTAGCACGATAACATCTTGCAGTGATGGTTTGACCTCTTGTCAAGCAGCTCCGATGAATCATCCCGGCTGTGGACCACCAGATAAGGAGCACCATTGTCTTGGTGTGTGGGGTGCCTTAGGATGCCGTCCAGCAGTCTGGGCCTTGCTTAACCATAGTGCAGATTTTATTGGATTCAGGTAGTTGTGCCAGATTTTCAACAGATAGGCTTTTTTTAATGATGTCAGAACAAATGTAATAAGTAATGGACCTTGCCAACCTAAAGGACCTTTCCCTCGGGACATGAAAAACAGGTGTTTTTCGGAAGAGTACTAGTAATTATGCATGTACAAATACCGAGAAAAGGGTAGCTCACAACTGGTTGTGCTTACTGTTTTCCCTAGAGCCTTATTACAGGGCGGCCCGCCCACTTAATTTTGTCTGCCATCCGGCTATATTTCCTTTAATGATTTTTTAGTTTGGGGTTTAACGACCACCGTGAACAACTCGGTGTGCTATAAGCAGTCGCCCGTCCCTAAATTAGGGTCACTGGTTCCAGGGAAAGAAGAGATCCAGTGCCGTGAAGCAAACACAATGTCCATGCCTCATCAGGATTTAAACCCAAACCCATATCCGACGAATCATCAGAAGCCAGCGCTTAGACCACTGCGCTACCGGGGCTCCCTTAAATGAATGTTTTCAAATTGAACATAATAGTAAGAATGGAAAACTTATTCCGACATACAATATCAGTGTTGATGAAAACTGACTGAAATCTGTGTCACCGCCCTGGTGGTACAGAAGGTCTAAGCGCACTGGCTTATGGCCATTCTTCCGAGAAGGGTCCAGGTTCAAATCCTGGTGAGGCATGGATGTTGTTTGTCTTATGGCACTGGCTCTCTCCCTTCCCTGGATCCAGTGGCCCTAAATTAGGGACAAGAGACTGCTTATAGCTTATTGAGTTGCTTACGGTGGTCGTTAAACCTTCAATAAAGAAAAAAATGTCGAATATAATTTGTTAATAAATACTCATTTTTTAAAATCATTTTTGTACAATTTTCTAACTGTTTATCATGTTATGTTACATTAATGCCTACCACACAGCTAAAGATGTTTAATAAGTATAATAATGTTAAGGATAACATTTTTCTCCCTGTCGTTAAATGGCTGAAAAAAGCTAAAATTTCTTGCCGCCTGGCATGTAAAAAATATTTAGGGAGAACACTAGTGCTATTTTCCTACATGGGACAGTGCCTAAAAGCCAAGAGTAGCTAAGGTTATATACTATAACCTAGTAAAGGTTATAGTATATAACCTTAGCTACTGTTAGCTTTTCAGTTATCCCAAATGCATCTCGCATCAGAAAGCCTGGGTTAATGGTATAAAAACTGGCACGGAATTTCTAAAAAGAAAATTAAAGTTCTCGAAAACTCTGCTTCACATTCGTCCACTTGTATCGCGTACGATATGTATAAAAATGATAAAACGTTGATAAACGGATGGACTCAGAATATTCAGCACAGGTTAGTTTTTGGACAAGTGTTGTTGAAAAGAATAATTGGCGTTACTATAACCTTAGCTACTTGCAATATGGCTTTCCAAGGCCATCGGGAAGTATTAGGCGATAATAATGCTGGAAATTTTCTATCTATAATTAAGCTTCTCAGCAAATATGACCCAATTCTTAATCAGTTGATGGAAAAGAAAATGAAATATTTGAGTTCAACGATACAAAACGATACTACTGAAATTAAGAAGGAAATTATAATAGAAATTAAAGAGGCACGGTTCTACTCTACCATTCTAGATACAACGCAAGACGTAAGAAAAGATGAACAAATGAGCCAAATATTTAGATACATCGCAGTCATAATACAACGAAAATGGAACTCCAGTGGAAATTAAAATTAACAAAATATTTTTAGGTTTTTGAAATGTCAAAGACCAAAGTGCAGTGGGACTGACAGAGGTAAAATTAAAGATGATAAACAAAAATGAACTGTTTCTTGAAAATTGTAAAGGACAAACTTATGATGGAGCCAGCAACGTGAATGGACACTATTCTGTTGTTCAAAAGAATTAGAAAAAAGATGGGAATTATTAGGAAAATCGTAGTGTAACCTAACTGTGAAAAAGTTGTGCTTGATACTATGGGCCTCCCGGCACGATGCCCTACGTGCCATTAGTTTCAGGTATAACTACATTTTAATAAAGGTTTTGACCTAAATCATACTAAAATTTCATAGCTGCGAAGAGAGGACTTCGGCCCTCTCTTTGCAGCTATGAGATTTTACAAATATTTGGAGACCTTTTTGATATTGTTGTGATTGTTCTCCTGGAACACAAAATATTGGAAATAGTTAGCAATGTGTCAAAACTTCTGCAGTCAAGGGACGCAGAATTATTGAAAGCAGCTGACGTGCTACAATCAGCCAGTGAAAAACTCTGAATTTAAGAGGAGAATTCAAAGATATTAAAAACACTTCATCTGTTCTTGCCAACACATGGAGTGTTGAAGATAAATTTAACGAAACACGGTCGCATCACTCAAAAAAGTTATTTGATTAAATAAATCAAGACAGTAGGTTACACAACCCCGAAGAGAAATTCAAAATTGTCTTTTTTTGCAACTGTAGAAATCCCCATTTATCAAATAAAATTTGATTTTTAAGGACTGAGTTCGGTAGCAAAGGCATTTCCTTTCTTGCAGTCATCTGAATTGTTAAATTAAAATATAAGGAATTATTCCAGTCAGCTGAGTCTTTAAGGTTGCAGTACAGAGATGATTTACCTAGTGATTTTTCGTCACAAGTACTTTTGTTTAGAAATGCTATGAGCAACCAGTTAAAAATATATCTGGTGGCTCTGTAAAAGACCTTATGGAGCACATATATTTAAAAAACAGTACAATATTACCCGGTGTTCTGGACCTTGCAACAGCGTTGAAAATATGTTTTGACAATCCCAGCGACTGTGGGTACAGCAGAGCGGTCGTTCTCGAAGTTGAAGTTAATCAAAAACTACCTTCGGTCATCGCACACTTAAAGTAGACTTGATCGACTTGCAATGATAAGCAGTGAGAATGACCGAGCCAGTAAACTAGACTTAAAGAAACTGATTGAAATATTCGCGAAGAAGAATGTTAGAAGGGAATCCAGATTTTAGTAATGTAAGTTTTTTTCATTTTGTCAAGTATTCTTGCTTCTTGAATTTTAAAGATATGACAATAAAAAGAAACAATATCGCTGAAGTATTTAAAACTAGAAAAATGCAAACACATGTTTTTCCTCTTTCTCAAAAGTTATTGTATTAAAGAATTAAACAGCTTTTAAGGAAGGTCGAAACCATACACTCGAACATCAGTATTTGTTTTTACTTGATTTGATATCGTGAACATTTGCCATTTAAAGATTTTGAACTTTTTTCCCTGAGTACTAAGCTTATCGAGGATACTTACCGGAATAAGTGATCACATAATTAAAAGCAACACTAAAGAGATCATGGAATCAATATCTATGCTGTCCCGGTGGTGCAGTGGTCTAAGTGATGGCCTCTGATCATTCGTCCAAAAGGGGTTCAAATTCCGGTGAGGCGTGGATGTTGTGTTTTTCTTATGGCACTGACTCTCTCCCTTCCCTGGAACCAATGAGTTGCTCATTGTGGTCATTAAACCTCCTATCAAGAAAAAAAATCTGTATTTTGACTACAGCAAAGTTAAATATTTACCCTCAAATTTACCATGTTGTAGGTTCCGTTAGGAAAATTCCGGGGGAGGGGGTCAGATATTTTGCGTTACTCCACTGGTGCTCAGATAACTTCTTTTTGCCTACAAACTTGTTCTCTTCATAAGTTGTTGGAAGTGCTTATTTTGGCATAAATTAGCTTAGTGCAAATTTTGCTATGCTGTCAACCTTTGTTATGGTCTTTTCTTCCTAATCTGTCAATAACTATACAAAATTCAGAAAAAAATTCTACTTGTCATGGGTGACTGCATTACAAAAATGAACAAGCCACATCTGGTCACCACCTGCAGTGTGGTGACTCATACTTGTTACCATGACAGATCAATATTTCCTGGTGAATTTCAATTAGTTGTCATCTTTAATTGGGCTTCTTTCTAAGCTGCGAAACAAGAATGCCATGACAGACAGTAATACATATCTATAAAGGGGTTGGAGCTAAAATTTGTTAGGTTTCCCTATTTTTACCTGCTGACTATTTTTACAGTTTGCATAGTAGGACGAAAAGACAGTGGCCTGGGAAAATCTCACCTGTTTCCCAAGGGTTATTACCTAGTTTCTTACATCATGATTGCCTTGCCCTGTGACTGACCTGCAGATTATTTTGCAGCACTGTGATATCAGTTTCTCAGTCTTAATGAACTTACCACACCTGAGTCTTCTGTACAGTGTTCATGAAGATACGTGTTATTCTTGTGTGTGTGTATATATATTGTTTCATATTTTTAGAAGCCAGAATTTTTATGATGTATTTTATTGTGGTAATGTCTCACTTTAATTGCAGGTACTTTGTGGGAATAAATCATTTGTGTCAATCTAAGGAAGAAAGGGGAAGAAACTATGCTGAAGTGAACCCAAAAATTACGAAGCTATGTAACAGTGAAAGAGCACAACAGTTGCTTGAAGGATGTAAGGCAATAAGTGACACATAATTAGAGAAAAAAACATTGTTACTATGTGTGTATTTATAAATAACATTGGCTATGAAATACGTTGATCCATATAATAGTTGGAAAAATGTACTTCACCCAATTAATTGTTTTTTGTTTTGTTTTTTTAAATAAAGAAAGAAATCCATTTGATTCAGTACTTTTTCCTACATATTTAAGTTTCAATTATGTATCTATTATTTTCGTAATGGTAGTCCTAAATCTTAAGAAGCAGATATGTTACTTTTTTGTCCGAGCACATGTAAAAATGTGTTGGTAAATTTTTTCTAATTCTCAGCATATGCATGATTTATTTTAAAAAATACTAATGATTCACCGTTGTCTTCAAACCAACTGCTATACACCATTATCTCTGTAGTTCTGACATCCGTTTGTTATACTTGCAAACAACTTGCACTTTGGTTTTGCAACTTACCCAAAATAAACTGCGATTCTCACACCAGAAGTTGTATATTTTGTAGGGACAAAAAGAACTAAAAATGTGGTTCACATTGTGTTGTCATGCAGTAATTAACTGTTTTAGTTGTCCTTTGGAAAACTCCAAGGAAGCTAAAGCATAATTTGTTCTTGATTTTCAGTGACGTGAATGGTTTTAATATTTTGCACAGGACTTAATGCTCACTCAAGCTCTGTGGCAGCAGATGGACCAACATCGCTAATGCTTCCAGAGGATGGCCACGGAGATGGCAGAAAGCGCTTGAGGCACTCTGTTGGTGAAAAGCAGAGGTGTGGTAAAGGGATTAGCCAGCACGTGTTGTGAGCGTTGAGGCGAGATGTACGAATGAAATAGAATGGCATAAATAACAATGATAGCAGGTTGATATACATAATGTAAATAGGTTTTTAGAGTTTAATTAAAATTGTGTGTCTTTTAGTACCTGGTTTGGATGTGTGTGTGAATTTGGCGGTATGTCATAGGTTTGTGAAGTGCATGTATGTTTAATAGGTTTCCTGAGTTGCCTAAGTTTGGATTTAGGTGTTAGTAAAAGAATTCAAGTTCAGTGTAAAATATTTTTCAAGTTATGGTGAACTTTGGGCTATCACAAGAATGCTTATCATTTTCAACTAAAGTACTAAATTTTATCATAATGGAACAACTACCCAAAGACTCATTTTAAGTCAGTTCAGAACACCAGAGCGACTTTTATTTTTCAAAACACAGGAACTGTGTGGTGACTACTCTTGAACAGTTCTGACTTTTAACAAACAATCATTGAACTAGACGTACAACTTTTAGTAAAGTATAATCGTTCAGTGTTCTCATTAAAATGTAAATTTGTTTGTTTTTCATATTTTAAATTTCAGCTATTACAATATTTAGTGAGCTGAAAGATTTAATAAATTAATCAGGACATTTGTATATTTACATTTAATCTTATATACTTACATAATCTTGAGCAACGTTCGAATTACCCAGTGGTCCGCTGGCCAGTAAAACTTCCATTGGACCCCTGAACTTATTTTATTGACTTTGCTGGCCCAGATGGCCAATAAGTTTTTTTTTCTTAAGTTAAAAAATGAATTTTTCGTTTACTTTGCTGTGTGGTTTTCTTTTTAGGCTGCAAACTAATGGTAGGTTTATAAACAAATATTGGATATAATTCCATTGAAATTATACGTTATTTTCTACATAAATTGTAAATGTCTTTATTTTTATTTTATTTTTTACGGACCAGTAGCCATTTTAGTGGACCAGTGGTTTGCAAATTCTAGTGGTCCGCTGGGCCAGTAGAAGATCTAGTTCTAATTCTAACACTGATCTTGAGAAATGGTGCCTTTCTGGCTGTTTTCGTTCTTTCCCTAATCCTCATGAATTTGACTTTTGCCAAATGGCATGTTAAAAAAATACAAATTAAATGTGGGGTCCCAAAAGATGCGTAAAATTTTTAATTATGGGTCTTTTTTTTTCTTTTTTTTTTTTTGGGGTAATTTACGTGTTACAGCGCTGCCAATGTCAGTAAAATTACATAGCATAGGCATAACCACTGGGGGCCAGAACCCCCCCCCAGATTTTCAGAGTCGGGGATCCTCATATGTATACATATATAATGTGTGCATGTGTGATCGTACTCCCCAGATTTTAAAACGTGGTTACGTCACTGCTACATAGTACATAATGCATAATTGTTTCTCAGGTGAAAATGAATTGACAGTATAGGATAATGTACTTCTTACTCATTTATAAGCAAGTTCAGTGGTATTTGTATTTTGACCATTTCGTTAGACTGAGTTGCATCCTAGTGATGACCGTATTCGAAATCTTTATATAAATTTGCATCGATCAGCCACAACATTAAAATTACCTTATGGCAACTGTATTCCCTGGCGGAGATGGTGCCTTTCAACAAGAGTGCTCCATGCCACACTGCGTAGAAAGTCCTGGAATGGTTCCAAGAACATAACGAGGAATTCCCTTTAAAGCCACGGACCCCAAATTTGCCAGATGTGAATCAACGAGGAATTCGCTATACTTGCCATGGCCCCCAATCCTGTTGAACAGTTATGGTTTCAGTTGGAGGAAAGAGTACGAGCAGCATCACCTCAACCGCAATTTACGAGAACTGGGATCTGCTGTTGCAGCAGTGATACCAAGAGAGACCTGTCAACATCTCGTTGAGTTTGTCTCATCAGGTGAGAGGAGGACATACATTAGATTAGGTAGGTGATTTTAATGTTTTGGCTGATCGGTGTATATATTACTGTATTTTATAGAGTTTGTACAAATTATGAACACAAAAAACTCAAATAACAAATGCACATTATAGATAAGGGAAAACATTAACACGTGCAATTTTACAAAAATAAGAGGGAAAAAATATAACTGAACAGCTTTGAGTGAGTAGTTGAAAGAGTGAACTGTTTCTATATGCATAATATGCAGGTTAGCTTATTTTGATTGAGAGAGGGCTTAAACCCAGATAAATTGAGCATGTGAAGCCCTAATTAGACCAAAAAATTAATTATTAAACAACGATTAAAAAACGGTCATTAAACCAAATCTAAAAAACTGTGGTTTAACATTTATGTAAAAAAATGGTCTTTGCACCATATTTATTTAACAGGCTTTGTCATGTTTTTTTTAAAAATACGGTTTATCTACCGTAATAAATTTTTGGTTGATCTACCGTGTTGGGCCACATTTTCTGGTAATTTGACTGTTTTTTATTTCCTGGTTATTAGACTGTTAATGAACATTACGGTACTGTTAAGAGAAAAAACTGTCTTTGCACCGTATTTATTTAACAGGCTTCGCCATGTTTTTTATTAAAAAAACGGTTTATCTACCGTGTTAGGCCACATTTTCTGGTAGTTTGATGGTTTTTTATTTCCCGGTCTTTAGACCATTAATGAAAATTATGATATGGTACTGTAAAATTACGGTTTATTGACCGGCCACTCAGCTGACGGTGTATCTACCGTAATTTGACCATGCAATTTTTTACAGTGTATGTTTATTGTTTATTCGTTTTCTTCAAAGTGTAGATTACACGGACAAACAACTAGTGAATTTTATTAGGGCTCATATAATGGACGTTTCCTGTTCTACTGACATTCACAGGATCGCAAGTACGTGATGTAAGAACAGCGTCAAGGAGTGTATTGCAACTCTTCATTAAATCGAAGAGCGGATTAACTTTTAGGTTAAGAGAGGATGAGTTTCTTCTTGAATCCATGGTCCTACTTGCCTTCTCTGTGATTTACCACTTATTATCATTACACATTTTCTAAACTTTTACACCATTTCATGCAGAATACCTCTTTCCCAAATTTCAATTCATTGCTCCTCTGCTGCAACCCTTCTCGGAGCAGACAAATCTTCCTGTGGCCATGATCCACATTCATTTAAAAATAATTGCTATTTCACGTGAAAATGTGTGTTTATCTCATTTTATATCCAGCACAGATGTGGTATTATAATACGGCTTTTCATTATTTCCTTCCAACTTTAGATTCTGGATATTCTGTGTCTAATCTTCTTCATTACAAAGCAGAATTAAGACTTGCAACTACGAACTTTTGGATTCCGTATATAATGGATAGGTGCACTGCCTCGTCACTTTGCTTCATTCAACACCTAGTATGCGTCAACAAAAAAGCAATAATGCAAAGCCATTAGGGATGACTAACTTTGGTTGTATTTTCAATAGTTTTGATGTTAGATTTACAGTTTTCAATGCGAATCTACCATACGGCACTGCGTTTGCCCCTCACGTCTGCCAACGTGCATAATATCTTCAGTGGTGTCGCCACATACACAATTAGAACAACCAAGAGTAGATTACCGTTTTGTTAAGTGATGAATTGCGTTTCTTTCTTTGCCACAACGGCGGTACACGTGTTCACTGTCCTCCAGGGGGCAGAAACGCACCTCAGTGGGCGGGACATCGCCATAATGCTCAGGCACCAGATGCCTTGGCGTGGGATACCATTATTTTGACCCAGCGGTCAGAAGTGATCATCACAAAGAGATCTCAACTATCCACATTACGTTACAGCATTCTGAATCCAGTTGCTGTGCGATTTCTTTATTAGGACGGATTTCGGAGCTTTTTATGCTGCATATCGCTTCGGCAATCAATTTTCCACGGACATAACACATATTGCAGATAACCCCTTTCGAGATTGCATTTCTGCATTCTAAAAGGTCACAGTCTATTCTTGGCGATTAATCAAACATGTTATTTGAGCCTGCCTTTTTCAAAATGCGCTCCTCCTTTGGGAAGGACAGAGACTTCGAGAAACTTTCTCACGAGATCTTTCACTGAACGGCAAGTAATCCTTGATAATTTGACCTTATTCCTAGGTCCGGCTGGACAACAGTAATCCTTGATAATTTGCCCTTATTCCTAGGTCCGGCTGGACAGCAGTAAACCTTGATAATTTGCCCTTATTCTTAGGTCCAGCTGGACAGCAGTAATCCTTGATAATTTGCCCTTATTCCTAGGTCCGGCCGCTCCTCCACGGAGCACCGAAGTTTAGGAAATAATAACATATCTTTTTCGCCAGTATTTATTATTATTATAAAAAAATTGAAGATCATTACAACTATTCCAGAGGGTTTTCTCTTCCTTCTGGAACGGGTACGACATACCAAGTCTCAGAGGTGGTATTCCTTTTCTCTAAATCATCCCGAAACTTGTTTACTATACTACAAGAGTGCAGGATAGCTGCCTTCTATAATTCTTGTTCTTCTTGTTCTTGATTGGAGGTTTAACAACCACCGTGAGCAACTCATAGGGCTATAAGCAGTCGCCTGTCCCTAGTTTAGGGTCACTGGTTCCAGGGAAGGGAGAGAGCCAGTACCGTAAGACAAACACAACATCCATGCCTCACGGGTTTTCGAACCCGGACCCCGTTCGGACAAATGATCAGAGGCCATCGCTTAGACCACTGCGCAACCGGGGCGGCCCTTCTATAGTTCCATGTAGGTGTTACGTTGAAGGTGTAGTGTCTGTATAGAGCTGTGAATGATCTTAGGTACAACTCCAGTGGCTGATATTATTATGGGGAGGAGGAGGCGTTCTCCATATGCCACATTTCCTTGACTTCGTATCGTAGGTTGTTTCACTTTGAGAGCTTCTCTCCGTGCGTCTTCTCAATGTCGCACGTGCTGGGTCCGGTTATGTCAATGAGGTATGTTGACTTCTACTTGCCGACCAGGACAATATAGGGCCAATTGTAGTGGGTTGTCTTATATCTTCTGATTGATCTGTCGTAGTACATCATGTGGGTGTTGTTCTCTAGAAGCTCATACTTGTAGAAAGGGATATGCTCAGTTGTATTGAGGTGGTGCTATCTTGGCATTATATTATTTTTTTTTATTATGTTTTGGATCGCGAGGCCCTTAAAATATATTTTTTTTTTAGTTTGGAATCCCCCAACCGCTTTCTAAATATGTTGCCTCCCTTCGTCGTACAACCACAGAAATTTTCAAGTTTGAAACGATTATCATGTTTTCTTTAAACATTCCTTCATTCATGCAATAGCAAATTAAATTTCATTGTTCTTTGGCATCCTACTTTTAGATATTCAACAATTTATGTACATGTATTTACCATGAACTTAAATTTAAAATAATAGATAGAACAATGTCAAAGTTGTTTTGGGACGGTACGTATGGCAACCAACTGTTTAGTTACTTTAAAAAAAACATTGGAAATTTAAGAAAAAGTAATTTCGCACATAAGCGCGTATAGAAAATTAAAAAAAAAGTAATTAATTTGTCTGTCACTTCACCTTGTAAGAAAATTGAATCACTAAAACATCTACCAGATAAAAAAACTGATACAACAAATTTATTTTAGAAGGATATTTATTATTCAATAAGCAAAAATATTCACTATTTCCTAAATATTCGCAATGCAGAATTCCCCATTACCGGGAAGAAAATCTTACATTTTAGCACTACTATCTCTCTCTAGGAGGGCACGAAAGATCTCAGAAATGTCTTAGATTTTAGAACTACTCTCCCTCTTTCTCTCTCTGACGGGGCACGAAATATCTCAGAAATATTACCCGTCCTCGACGATGGTTTGCCTAAATATGTACCAGTCCTCCTTTGAAAGTATCGGTCAAACTCGTAAAAATACCATAACTACGTAGACTTTAAATATCGTGGCTTTGCTGAAAAATATCTCTTTTTCTCATTTACATACAGAAAATAAATATATTTCTGCTTTCATAGCATTAGAATTGGAAAGGTAGTATACTTTTTCACATTATCGTTTTTCATCATTTAGAATTATTATTTAGTCATGTACATTATATATGGCGTTTTCCAGGCCCATGATCAAGCCAATGATTTATAGAGGGTTCTGCGCTGAACTTTGAGAGGTGTTTCCCATTTAGGTGGATGATCGTGATACGATGTAAAGCTTCCTGTTGAAGGCCAGTATGTAACATGTTCTTTTTAATGTATAATGCTGAAAAGCCCCTTTTAACAGTTGCAGTGTTCCCAGAAAGAGAAATTATTAATTCCATCAGGTGAAGTACTGTATATGGCTGTATTGTTGGTCATTTTGTGGCAAAAACTTGAAGAGCTGATGTTTTTAGTGTTTAAGGATGCCATATATTTTAAGTTTTAATGCCACCCGTTCTTGACAAATTCTTTCTTTATCCAGTCGTGTAAAACAATATATAAAGTATTCAAGCAACAGCTGTACGTTTTGGCTGCCAAAGGATATTAAGTGCTGTTTTTCTGATGGCCACTCGGTGAAATCAAACACACGAAAGGATGACACCGGATGTTCTTACAGCTGGTTAAATCTAGTATTTAAAAATTGAACTGTACTGTCAATAAACTCTGCTGCACAAATGGGTTGATATCCATATCACAGTCATCTATCAAATTTGTGTATTCCCTCTGAAACAATCCAGGTTGAAATTTTAGTTCAACTAAATGCGGTAGTGTAAGTTCAAGTTTTCTGGAAGCTTCAAATACTAACATGTTTTCAGCCTGAAACTTCTTGGACGAAATGCCAACAATAGATTTAAAAAATCCAAAAGAAACAATAGGGATTTTTAAATTTATCTGAGCTCACAGTCCTTAACAAAAATTTTCAGTTTCTGATTTTTCTTTGTCACGTTGAGCAATGTCTTCTAAATGCAATAAAGTGGCAGCGAAGTTCAAAACCAAGAACTTTAGTGCTCTAGATTGACTGGCAACACACGTTATATTTTGTAATCCTCCATATTTCCGTAATTTTACTCCCAGTACTTCAGCAACCTTTGTTAGTTCTCTCTGCCATTTTGGAGACCTATGGCAAAAGTTGAATACTTGTTTTATTATGTGCTGAAATGCAAGCACATGGGACGCATTTTTTTTTAATCAAACACTCCTAGCTATAACACGTGGTTTACCCAGTGCACTATGATTAGGTGTGGATACTTCACTCTGACCATTGCATGAACTCCACTATAAATTCCCATATTTTCTGCAGCTCTATCTGAACTTAACCCAATCAGCTTTCTTTCTAGAACTGGCACAGAAATGGCAATATCCATTAGACCTTTCAAAATAACCTTGTGTATTCCGTCGCTGTTATCATTATCTAATCTGACAAATCCTACAATTTTCGTGACTGATGCACCATTTTTGACGTATCTCAGATAAACAGCTCCTTGCTCGAGAGCACTTCAATCTGTAGATCCTTCTGCTATAACTGTTATGAAATTTGCTTCATGAATTTCAGTATGTAACTCATTCCTCAATGTGTGAGTAATAGAGAGAACAAAATCAAAATTTTTGCATGCATGCGCATTGAGAAAATGGTTTCCTAGGTCTAAAGTGTTTTTAATTTGAAGTTCACATAGGCTTTGAAATTTCGCAAAAGTTAAGTTTTCTTTTACAACGAGGTAAGCTCCATTAAACAAATGTTTCATTTTATCAAACTTCGCAGCGCTCAGTTTTCTGACAGCTACAGCTATCGCCTTTTTTGTGGTATTTGCTCTAACAATAACAGCTCTTCGCATTTTTTATGATACTTGATGACATCATGAGTTTGCAGAGTTTCTTTACGAATACGATGCGCAGTTCCACCAATTCCATTCAGCAAAGGGCTTTTTATATCGGATAAATTAGGGACTTCTTGGCGCCACTTACAAAACATTTTTTGTTCTTCCCGTTAATACACTCATGGAAATTCTTTTTTCTAGATTTCGAGAAATTCACGTTTTATCTTTCCTCTGTCGTAAGTTTGATGACGAATTTCATTCTTTTCTAGACACGTTTTTATGGTATCATCTGATGCATCGCCATTGCCTTTGTATACGGTTTTCGATTTTTTATTACCATCGTTCCCACTAGCGAAAAAAAAGTAAGCAAGTTTTGCTGCCGTTTGATCTTGTCACACATAATTGAGAATTTCAATTGATAAATGATGCTTTGATGAAATATAGTACAGTAGACGTACGGAGACTTTAGGTACGATCAAGGTCAAGGACGCCAGGAAATATGGGAAGAACAGTAATGCACAGGAAGCCAATTATATTACGACGGGAATCACACGTGAAAAATTTCAGGGTCACAGGAGCAGAGGAGAAGCAACCGTTGTTAAATTGCATTGGTTAATACTGTGTCACTCCAGAATCTACCAATAAAACTAAACAAAGGATGACTGAGGGGACGGCAATCAATGGGAATAAAGGACGAAGAAAAAAATGTAAAATCGCCATCCTTACAAACTCCCACGCACACACTCACTTCGTCAGGCGTAGAACTCACACTGGAAAAACTAATTTTATAAGAGAGAATGAGAAAGCAGGACATTGGCTTAGTGCGTTAAAATTTGGGAAAAATGTTGGGGTTAGGTCCCCGCGGACCTATTTCGTTAAAACCAAGAATTTCTAGCACTTAAGAGAATCCACAATTTGCTAAAACTATAGCACCTTGCATATGAACATTTTAAATTTGCAAAAAAATCGTAAAATAAAAATGCACCAATCACAATCATACTGTAAGCTTGCGGGGAAAAAGGGCCGTTGAGAGATAAATCGTCCATATGGCCTTTAGGAGATACATCGTCAGAAATGAATTCTTGCCCGCCGGGGACGGGCGGTTTTGCTCGGCATGCTGAAAATTATCCTGGATATATATTTTTTTTTTTGATAAAATGTGGTTGTTTTTAATAATACTCCAACCTGCATTTGCATCATAATTATGTATTTCGGGCACTTCTACACTGTATAGAAGGTAGCGTAAAGCGAAAATAATGTAATATCGCCAACGATGCATTTGGTATTCCATTACATATACTCCGAAATGCAGATGGCTCACATATCCACTATTCTGGAAGAAAGATAAATGACGATAGGAACGAACACACAATAAATAAAGAACAATACAAAAATTAAAACATTTCCAGCATAAACCAATTATTTTTCGTGCACTTTTTACCACAGTGACCGCAGTCACTTAACAGGACGTAAACAATGCCTTACAGTTAAAAGGACCAAATGCCTGTAAAATTCGTAATGTAAATTATTTTTCCCGTATTTTACCGAAGGTAATTTCAAAATACATCCATATAGTAATAACAAAACATTTTAGTACGGTAGGTTGGCACTAGCCAGAATAACATTGTGATAGTAATAAAACTGACACACTTTTAAATATGATTTTCCACCTATCCATGGTTTTTCAAAAAATAAAGAATACTACTTTGAAAGTACTTCTAATACTCTGGTTTCTTTTGTGTGTTCTGTCCTATAAAATAGAACGTATACCGATAAGAAGATTTTCGGGACTGCACAAATACGGTTTCCTCAGAAATATAAGTACTAAGCTCGTTCTAACATAAAAACAACACTGAAATAATGTAAAGATTGAATTTTTCTTTTTTTCGCAAACCCGCAGTTGTGGCGAGGTTGTTTAATTTCAAACGATGTATTCGGTAATTTGACTATAAAAGTGTTCTTAATTTTAATTTTTCCTGGAATTGGTTTTATACTTTCACATTGTAAACTCATTTCATATTTACTTATTGAGAGCAGATATATTAAATAATCAGGATGTGTAATTTTCCTTTGTTTCACAATACGCTTATGCATTAATGTCTTTTATAAAATGCATATTAAAAAAAACTGATAAAGCTTATTCAGTTCTTCATAGGTGCGATCATGTGACATATAGTGGAGTACTTCCCAACTTGTAATGCCCCAGTAGCTACTCCACATTTGGTTGAAAACAGTGCAAATCAGAACGTGGAATATATTACGGCAGACCGTTGGCTTGAATTCGATTATTTTTATTTTAAAGTCTGGAAAATTGAAAATGTAAACAGAAAACATCCTATATTTACCTACTGTAAGAACCTTTTTTATTCAATTAATGACAGATTGAAAATACTTTTTATTATATTTCTTGAAAAAATGCCACTTGTATAATCAAAATCGTAATTTCACTCTTGGAAAGTGTTTGTTTTATCACCAAAAAGTTATGCCTTTTGACTTAAGGAGATATTGCTATTCTTCACCAGAATAAGTTTATTAGAAAACAGTTGATATTTAATTTATATCGTTCAAAATGGGACTGTGAAACTATACCGGGATCAGGTCATCAACAAAATTTATTGAGCTTCTGAAAGGTGTATGACGTTTCTAATTCATAGAAATGCAAGAAAGATACAGTATCATGTAAGAGCTAAGAGTTTCTATTCTTCACTCAAATAGAGCTAATTTTCTTTTATATACCAAGACAGGGAAAAATTAGATACACTGCCGGACAACTGCTAAGGACGGATGACAATAGCACGGATGGCAACCATAAAATAGAAGGCAGGAAAATGTGAAAATTAGCATAAGTGCGGGATACAGTAAGACGTGTTGTGCGTATGCAAATTTTGGATTGCCGAACTTGTTCGTGACGTCATAGCGCTAATAAGAGATATAAAGGATTTGACAACGTATTGACCGTTGTTGTTCAAACGCAAAGTTGAAAGGGAAAGAATCAATTGACGAACTTGCAATTTTCAGTATGTCTTCCCGACATCACCTAGATGATTTTACGCGTGGCCGTATTATTGGCAAGATTGAAGAAAGGCGAAAAATAACAGATGTTGCCAGGGAGTTCGACGTCAGCCACAGTGTTGTTTCAAGGCTTTGGAAATCATTTCAAACAAATGGAGAGTGTAGCAAACGTCACGGGGGAGGTCGTGTTCGCAGTACGACACCTGCAGAAGATCGGTACATAGTGCTATCAAGAAAAAGACACCGGCGCAGCACAGCTAGTGAGGTAGCAAATCAGTTTATGGCTGCTACTGGCAAGCGGATCTCCTGAAAAACTGTCGCCAGACGTTTGCATGAAGGAGGACTATACGCCCGCCGTCCTGTTGTGTGCATCCCATTGTCCAGACGTCACCGTACCGCCCGTTTGCAATGGTGCCATCAACATCGCAATTGGACTGATAACGACTGGTCTGCTGTGCTCTTCTCAGATGAGAGTAGATACAGTCTATCGTCTGATTGTCGACGACAACTGATCTGGCGTGATAGTGGTACTGCATATTGTCCAGCAAACATACAGGAAAGGGACCGATATCCGACATGTAGTGTCATGGTATGGGCCGGCATCATGATCGATGGCCTTACGTCCCTCTATGTGCTGCCAACTGGGACTATAACTGGCCAACGATACATTAATGATGTTCTGCTACCTCATGTTCGCATGTTCCGTGGTGCTGTCGGTGATAGATTCATTTTCATGGACGACAACGCAACATGTCATCGAACAGTCGCTGTCCAGGAGTGTCTTGTGAGCAAGGATATTCAACGCCTTGTTTGGCCAGCACGTTCTCCAGATTCCAGATCTGAATCCCATTGAAAATGTGTGGGATGCTTTGGGGAGGAGTCTTGCTGGTCGCCAATGCCCTCCAATAAATAAGGACACCCTCCTCCGTGCACTGACAGAGGAATGGGATAAATTACCCCAACAGCTGCTTGATAATGTTGTGCAAAGCATGACACGACGTGTGGAATCTTGCATCGCTCTCCATGGTGGCCATATCCTGTATTGGCATCTTACGCCGGAACGCCTGCGGACGGTAATTGCATTTTTCTCACGTTTACGTATTCTGCACAAAATGGCCTGTTTGTCCCTTGAACACGTTCCAAAGCCTTCTGGATTTCTGAGCACAATAAATTGTCTTTCTTGTAATGTCCTGGCATTCTGACATTATTTTATTTCACTTGGCATCAAACCACACTTACTTTTTTATGCCGTATATAGCCGTTTATGATCCGTCCTTAGCAATTGTCCAGCAGTGTATAACTGTACGTATTCTTCAGTGAGTTGCAGAAAACACCAGTATATGTATGATACTGTACAGAAGGAAGGACGGACATACAGACTGTTCAACGTACGAATGTAATAATCTCCGTGTCTAAAATACTTCTCACATGCTGTCACCCCTGAGAGCCGTGAGAAGTGTCCTATCAGTAATTTCATAATAAAAAGGGCTATGAAAACAGCAAGACTCATTGGGTGATTGGCAGAAAAGTGAAGGAAGAGGAGAGGATTCCTAGTAATCTCAAAGTCGATATTCCCCTATACCACTATCACCCACTCATACTAAGATTTCACGAGCTCTAACTATTGTTCAGAAGGTACCGTATCTACGGAGAACAAACACGGAAAGATATCCAGAAGTAAACCATATGTTTAAATCGATATGATATGATTAAAATCAAGAGTTTGTTGTTAAAACAAGCAGTGAACGGTATTCCATTGATAGAAACCCACAGGTCAATGTTCAAGGGCATCATCTTCAGTACAGGATTGTACGATCGAACTAATTAGCTCCATTTCGTCAAATTATTGCACAGCATAGAACCTTACCGAGGGAATAATTTAAGCATGCAGAACCAGCAGCACGTTTAGGTAAATGGACTATAATTCCTGTCGACTCTTACGTATACTACTCGTTTCTGATACAAACCATCATGTTCCTCTGAAATGGGGGAACAATTGCTAAATATGGACCTTCAGGAAGGTAAAAAATTCGCCCGTTCCGAAGAATCAGGTTTTTATTTAATATATGCTAACGGACGGGTCAGAAAATTTCAACTAGCTGGGGAAAGCAGTGTGATTTGCGTTTTTAATACAGTTATGGGATTCTTAAATTACTCCGAAACGGCATTTCAATGCGTCGATATGTTTTGACATCATAGGAACATCCGTACATGGGCATTGGGATTCCTGATGGAGTGGGCTACTTCAGCAAGATAATGAATTGTGCCACAAGGCTGGGACCATCACATAGGTGTTCAGTTAGAACTATAGTGAATTCAATGTGCCAAACTGTCAAATTTAGACTCCAGGCCCACATGTCGTCCCACTGAGAATCTGCACAATGAGATTGAAAGACTCATTCTTAACAGTGCACCTTCAAAATTTCGCCAATTGATGGACGCCTTCAAAACAACTTGGCTGAACATACACTGTCGTAAAAGAACAATATGACCACCCCAGGAATCACAGTGTACCTTTCCATGGCGCGTCAGAACATGCACGTCACAAGGTCGACCACACGGATATATAAGCTGCCGGCCAGGACAGATGAGTCATAATGAGTAGCGTGAGGACAACAGGCAGACGTAGTAATCTTACGGACGTTCAAAATGGAATAATAATCAGTTACCACTCCATGATTAGAAGCATCTCAGAAACAGCAGACACCCTGTGCTGTTCGCAAGGTGCTGTAGTAAGGGTGTACCAACAATAGACCGCTGGCACACCGAGTACCACCCGACATCATAACTGTGGAGCCCCAAGGGCCATCAACTTCAAAGGTATCACCCGTCTTCTAGTAAAGGGCAATCGACGAACAAATGTTGAGAGATATATAACGCAAATGAACGCTGGGGCACCCAGGACGTGTCCGTGATTACAGAAGAGCGAACCCTGTTACACATGGATATCGAGAGTTGACGCTGCGCCAAAGCGCCCTTGAAACCCAAGTACATCAGCGATGACGTTTGCAGTTCGGATGGGACTTCCGTCATTGGACAGTGGAGAAGTTTGCTTTCTCCGACGAATCGAAATTTCTGCTCCACGGAAGTGACAGGTGGTGGATGATACGGCGTAAGACACACGAGAACCTACACACGCACACGCTTGTTGGACAAGTACAGGCAGGCGGTGGCAGTGTACATGTCTTGGGAATTCTTTCCTGGTATGACCTGAGACCCCGGGTACCACTGGATGGGGGCCTGAACAACAATGGCCACTTGTATATCCTCGCTGACCACATGCATTCCTTTCATGTTGAACTTGTACCCTGGTGGTGTTGGTATCGACCAACAGGACAATGCGCTATGATACCTCACTAAGGGGTACGAGACTTGCTCCAGGAACACGACAGCGATATCTCCGTTCTCCCTTGGCCGGCGAAATCGCCCGACCTCAAACCTATAGAACACTTGTATGATTTTTACATAAATTTTAAGTACATACTTTTGTGTTTTGTTTTGTTTGATTTAATTTAAAATGTTGTTTACATGCGAGCTGGCTTTTCCGTACTGCTTTATCGACAACCTTGATTTCTCATTACAAAGGGTTTTAAAACCCTGTGCCATAGAAAGGTAATTTTTAGTACTCGTTCATGAAGTAGTTAAGAAGGGAAAATGTTTGCTTTAATGGTTGGTTTCTTGACGTTCATTTACAATTCGTCTTGTGCTCTGAAGCGTTATCTGTTTGTTCACGCTCGTAAAGGACACTTCCTTTCGTAATTCATTGTACTTTTCTACCGTAGATTAACAATGAAAATGTTTCTGGGGTGGAATGCAAATTGTGAACTGGAGCATCTAAATTGTTAACCAAAATCACACCGCCTTTAAAACTCTGTATGTAAATTGCGAACCGAGGCCCATGACAGCTATATGCAAATTCCGAACCCACTTTTCTGAACACCTGTGGAAATTTAACATTTGACAGCATTTCGAATTTTCCTCGATATTTGTGGGCAGAGGCCAGTGCATCAAATGAACACACTACAAATGCATGCGAGTCCTTTCATTCTAGATTCAAATACTATTTTTATCATCCGCACCCAAGTTTGTATAATTTCAGAGATGTCTTGACATTATTTGAAACGCAAACGTACATTAAAATTCAAAGTGTAAATGATCCAGGGAGAAGAATCAGTGTAAGTGCACTCCAACGAAAAAATAAATTGCAGGAAAAACTAAACGATTACCTAAGACGACTTATTTAAAGAGTTCGTCATGTAAAATTTGCATTGCATCAGTATAAATGCGATTGTTTCCGAAAATGGGGCTCGGGGTGGGTGCGGAGATTAGCATGGCTCTTGCGCAAGGATGACAAACCGATTTTGTTGTTTCGTCAATACATCGCATTACATTATTTTCATCATTACTTGTGTACTTTTGATACTGTTAAGTACATTTATAATACTTAACACATTGGTTGATTTCGTGAAGACATTGAATTAAGTGCATATACTAAATATGGGAAATTACAGAAAAATCAACATGGCCCCTGCGCAAGGATGAATAACTAGTTTTGTTGTTTTTTGAATATATTTCTTTAAATTGTTTTTCATTTTTTCTAATCATTATTTTTTCATACTGATTTAGTTTTGGACTAGATGAAAGCCCGTCAATAATGACGGGAAAAAATAAAATTTACGATAAAGAAATTATGGACATTTATTTATTGTGTTTTTGAAGTAAACGTCAATAGATGGCGACGTAGGCTCACAGCTTTATGAAAATATCCCGAGCAGTCAATTATGGAATTTGACACGACGGGCTGTCTTGTTTGTTATATATTTTGTATAAAACCTTCAGTCCCTATTTCGTCAATGCTTCCTGGTACACAACATTTTTCGTTTACCCTGACTGTGAACTTTTTATCAACTTTCTCTTTTCTATTCCGTGAACTATTTTTCTCTTGACGTCGTCCGATCGTCGTACTCTTAACGTTGCCAAATACAGATGGCTAAACACCGGTTCAGGTAGTGAACCAAAATTTCTGATGCAAAATTTTCGTATCTCTAAAGATCAAGGAGGTTAGAATAAGATATCTGGAGATGCCCTTGTTAACGGAGCAGTACCAATTTGCTTGAATCCCATAACCGCGAGAGACGGTCGTCAAAGTGTGGGAAAGCTGATGGTTTTCAAGGCTATTGCAATGCATTTTGTGTTGGCCGGATCGCCTTCTTTCGTCGCAAATGTTTCGAATTTCGCATCGTACCTTGTTGCAAATACGTGAGAAATTGTTGAATTTATAAAGGCCTTAGTTACTTTGAGGTTTCTTCCCATTTTTATTTTAAACCGAAATACACGAACGTTAGTGCGAATTCTGAAAAATACATTACTTTAAAATTGAAAACTTAATTTATATAAAAAGTATAATTCCTTCCGGTTTTATATTAACACGGTTTCTGCAACCCGAAACCACACTATTTCAAAATACACACAGCTGAAATTACATAGGTGTAATGTAAACAACGTCAAATTCCCACAGTTTGTGGCTTCACGGTTAAGAGACTCAGGCCATCTCCAGAAGTATTATTTTAACCTCCTTGCTAAAGATTTGACCGTGTGACGTAACGATTCTCTGGGGTCACGTGAGAATGATTTGGATTAGATGACGACAAATGAGCAGTCATCTAATTCAAATCATTCTCACAGCAACTATGACAACAAAACAAAGTGGTTTTCCATTTAATCTGTGCGCATGTTGGTGATGCCGTCACCTACACGAAAAGCTAAGCGTGACATCACAAACATTTGTTTCTCGGTTACTGCTATGACGACTTAAAAAGTAGGACAGAGAAGTACTCTAGCAAATTATATATTAGGATATCGTCAGAATGGGAGCTGAAAAATTGGTTCGCTATTTACACATAAGGGTTTTGGGCCTTAGTTCGCAATTTACCTATAGGGGTGAGAGAGGTCCGATTTTGGTTCGCAATTTACACGCTCCGGTTTTTCTGGTTTCTGGATATTTTGCTCAGTAGTCAGATAATGTTGCGGCGACTTGAGCTCGACGAAGTTGGGAAGGGTAACATTTGCTTTGATAGCTCCTTTATGTTAATTTACTCTTCGTCGTGAGTTCTTAAGCGTTACTTCATTCGTTCTTTCTCGTGCAAAACACTCACTTTCGGAGTTATGCGTACTTTTAATCGTAAGTTAACAATGAAAATGTTTCTGGATATTTTTATTGCGCTGGATAAAGAGTTAAGCGTTGTGAAAAAATACATGGTTTAAATTCAGCAGAAATCATTTTGTTACCCTGTGTTACTTAACGCTCCTTTGTGCTGTCATTTAGTTACGAAGAGTGCTTAATTGACCTGTTGTGCTGTTCCCCGAGGGGAATAAAAAATAAAAGGAACTGGGAGCAATTATTTATCTGGAATGCCTATTTGATCAAATGTTGCGATAACCAGATTACAGAAAAGCAAACGTAAAAACTGTACTATTGTTAATTATTAAAAAAATTATTCTCATTTTAGTACAAATGATGTAAAAATAATTAAAATTTAATGACTGGGACCTCGACGGACTAAGCAGAAAAGGCTGCAATTCAATACCTTATCCTTCATTAATCTACTCTGTATTTACATCATTTTAGCTACAGCTAGAAACGTTAACGGAAATTATCTTATATGATGACGGTAATGACATGAAACGTACAGATGTTGGCAATCCTTTATCTCATAATTAGAAATCACTAAACAGAAATAAAGACCGACTTTTTTCCCAGAAGAGGATTCTAAGTGCGGAGATATTTTCGAACACATGCTCCTTTTTTCTGCTTGAAAGCTTGATAGAATTGTTTGCAAATATATCGTAAAATATTTAGTAACTTTGTTGTTTGTGAAAGGATATATTATTTATTTTTCGTTCTGCCCCGTCATGAATGCGGTGGAGAGGGAACTACGCTAACACTGAATAAAATAAAAAACAAAACAATGGACAGAATTATTTATGTGAAGACTCGTAATGTCAAGTTATAGGTGTAGGACTAAATTTAAATTACATTGCAGCAAAAATTATAAACAAACCAGGACCCTTACTCCATGAACTCTGCCAATTGCAGAAGTGATTTACGTACATGACCACTTCAGAAACACAAAAGCTACACAAACATTAGTTGCACTAAACCTTAGATTCACTGAACACATGCAAAGCAATAAGTAAAAGTTACTCAAGATGTCAAGGTTTAAAAACTGCTGTCAGTTGTATTTATTTAGACGAGACCTCTTTCCTGCTGAACTATGAAATTTTACCCAGAAATTAAAGTAATTTTTCTCCGAGACAAACTTTTGAAGAAATATTGCTTTCTCAAGCAGCACCAACAAATGCGAGAATGTAAGTTTTAGAATTCAAATTAATTTAGCAGGGTGTTGAATTTTTAAAATGTTACAGGTGTATTTAATTATTTAGTACAACATAATACATCTTTATCCTTCAAACAATATGTTTTCGCTGAGCGGTATTTCTATGCCAACATGTGGTGTGTACCAATTTTTCTAAACAAGTGTTGCATAAAAAACACTTCAGTAAACATTATTAATGCTATTTTGGGGTTGCTGTTCACACTTGGAATTTTACCGTGGAATCAGCAATTTTTAGGACAGTTAATTCAGCATTCCTACCCTTCTTTTTTCACAATGACCACACAATACACAACGAAAAAAGCACGATATTTTCGCATTTAAAATTCACTTTAGCCCAATAAAAAAAAATACAACAAAAGAAATGCAATGCATTACACTCCTCTGGATTTGAAGATTTCAGGATTATTTATTCCCTCATTTTAATGTCCCCTTTTTTTTTTTTTTTTAATTTACTTGCACTTCCAGCTTTCATTTTACTTTAATAGAATCAATCCAAATATAAAGTAGAATGTGAAAATCAGAATCATGTTTCTCCCTTGAAAGTATATTAAGGGTATCGCCGTACGTACACATCATCAGAACTAATGTCTTTTACACTATTCTAACTAAAATCAGACGTTAAGGCATATCAATAGAAATGTCCAGATTGTCCCTCGAACAAAATTTGTACAAGTTGCGCCCGATGACATGGTGCATAGTCCGCCTGGGAAATCTCATCGTTTTTGGGGTACATGAAGTCCATGAAGGGATGCTAATGGTCATCAACAAAGCAGCAAAGCGATTACCGGTAATGACGAATTTACCACACCAAAAGGACCCAAACTGTGCCATGTAAAGACACACCACCCATGTATGGAACCACCACCTCCATGCACAGGGCCTTGTTGACAACTTGGGTCCATGGCCTCACACGAAATCTACCATCACACACGGAACAAACGGAAGTGTGTCTAAAATGGCAGTTCAGCGAACCTTGCTGCGTATGGCGCTCCGATGCAGACGGATGGTCATTGCATCTATGCTAACCAAGGTGCATCGACAGAAAAGGCTTATATTTGCAGGGCAGTATCGGAATTGGACCTCCGCTGATTAGCAAAGGACTGCGTTCTCCCGTGAATCACGTTTTCTGCTTCATCAAACGGATCGACGTTAGCGATTAGGGCGAGGAACACCCGCGAAAAAAAAATCTTCAATCACTGCTGGAAGAACACAAGCTGGTGGGGGCAGCTTTATGCGCCATGGAACGTTTTCGTGGCATTCCCAGCGTCCATTCATACCTGTAGAAAGCACTATGGACCGAATTCGTTATAAATCCATCCTCTCAGACCAAGTACACCCATACATGCTGATTGTCTTTCATGTGGCGTATGGGATCTTCCAGCAGGATATTGCGACTTGTCACCCAGCTAGAAATGTCCGGGAACGGTTGGAAGATCACGATGAAGACTTCAAAGTACTTCCCTGGTCCTCTAATGACTTAGACGTAACCCCAACTTAGCATCTCTGGGACCACATCGATTGTACTGTTGGTTCTGTGGATCCTCAAATACGCACCGTCCAACAGCTGACATATGCACTGCTGTCAGCATGGATCCACATATCTGTGAACACCTTCCAGCACTCCAGCACCTCATTGGTACAATCCCAGCAGGTCTAGCTGTTTCCCGCGCTGCACGCGGAAGTTACTATGGATATTAGCTGGTGGTCACATTAATGTGTCTCGGCCGTCTAATAAGTGCCAGAAAAAAAGTATTTTATTTGTTTTGTTTGGGGGTGTAAACACCACAGTGATCAACTTAGTCACCAGTCCCTAATTTGGGGTTGGTGATTCCGGGTATGGGCAAGTTCATCATATAACTTGTACGCTCCTCCGGGATCACGGTGTTATCCCGGAGGAGCGTATGTACAAGTTATACGCTCCTCCGGGGTCATACCTAGTGCGCTTATTTAAAAAACTCTGACCTATCACAGAAGATTGATTTGTAGCCAGCGCCTCATACCAATCGATCATTGGGGAATATTCTTGTGTCTCTTCCTATATTTTTTAATAACTGTTTCATTTCTCAATCTCAATAGGTTTCAAATTGTCTTTCCTACTGAATTAGTATGAAAATATAACTTAGGGGACATATTTTAGAAGTATTTATACTATACTAATGTATTCAACATTCACAATTTCACAAGTGTGTTAAGTGTATTCATTTTGAGGTTTAATCTCTTATTGATAATAACTGAGGTGAACATCTTATTCGGTAAATTCTAATGAGAATACGCAAATTATTAACAAACGATTTTTCTGCGGAAGGGGTTCTTATACAATCTAGCAGGCTCGTAATGGGCGCATATGATTCGGCTTCAAGCAAGTTACTAAATCACCAACTCAGGATCGAGGTGCGAAGCCTACCGTAAAACGTGTGAAAGTTTAACGGTGAAAAACCGGTTTTCGCGCTGACGGAATCTGTTGCTTTCGCTCGTGAAATGACAGCCGTTTTGAAGTGGCTTTTACGCATACCAGTGGCGTTTTCAAAAGGGTTGAATCAGATTACAAAAGCTGGTCGGAAAGTTGAGACTTTTGTTTCTTGAAGATGTGGAAGTTCATAAGTCAGAGGATCAAGAACACAGTGATGAGAACAATACTTCACCGTAGAATGGTTTGGTAAAAAATATTGTTCTAGATCTAGCAAAAACATTAAAGTAGTCTTACTATACAGCGGCGGACAGGCTATTGTATCCGTAATTAACTCCGCAGAACTTTCCAAATAGATTAGAATTTCAGTATTTATGACAGATGGAAAATCAACTTCAGATTTGTTATGTACACTGCTGGCCACCCAAAATGCAACACCAAGAAAGAAGTATCCGATTGGCCTGAAATTCGCAGTATGCGTCGCCCGCTGGAGGACATGCAAACGATTAGCATTGCAGGGCACATGCAAATCATGTGCGCCCGGCACTCCACCGAGAAGCACTATACGAAGGGTGCACACAAGGCGCGGTGTAAGTAGTGGAAGTGTGTTGCGCTGCCGGACCTGTGCGTGGGAAGATTCCTGATGCCTCGTCGCAGAATACGGCAGTCGTTCCAGCACGTTTCGGACTTCAACACAGGACGAATAGTGGCCTATCGCGACCGCGGTTTATCTTACCGAGACATCAGTGCCCATGATGGACGACATCCAGCCACAGTGAGGCGAGTATGGATTCGGTGGGTGCAGGAGGGACGGACGGACGAACCAACGTGAGCGATTGCCGCAGCCGCGGCATACCATCGAACGAGAGGTCAGGCATGTTGTGCGGCGGGTATTGACGGCTCGCACCGCCACATCACGAACGTTAGCGCAGGAATTAGGGTGTGTTGCGCAACAACCTGTATCAGCACGTACCGTTGGACGACGTCTGCAATAGCGGGGTCTTTCCGCAAGGCGCCCATTGCTCCGATTACCATTGACGTTACACCACTGGCGAGTGCGGCGGCAGTGGGCCGTTGAACGCCGCCCCTGGACTACGGAATGACATGACATTGTCTTCTCCGAAAAATCCCGCTTCTGCCTGCAACACCACGATCATTGGATCTGCGTGTGGCGGCACCGCGGCAACTGACCGTATGACGCCTGCATTATGCATCGCCATACTAGTCCGTTGCTTGGCGTTATGATTTGGTGCGCAATTGGATATGACACCCGCAACGCTCTGGTACGCATCGCCGGTACACTCAACAGCCACCGCACCATCTCTGACGTTTTGGAGTCTGTAGTCCTCCCTTACCTGCAGGACCTGCCAGCGGGCACGTTTCAACAGGACAATGCACGACCGCACGTGGCACGCATCGTGCAACAATTCTTCACGGCCCACCAAGTGTCACTGCTGCCGGGGTCTGCCTGTTCTCCCGATATGTCGCCCATCGAACACGTCTGGTCGCTGATCGGCAACCGAGTTGCCCGGCTAGCACCACCCGCGGCTACGCCTGATGAACTGTGGCAATGTGTTGAAGCAGCCTGGACCGACATACCCCAAGCCCACATCCAAAGCCTCTTCCGTTCGATGCCGAGGCATGTAGCGGCCGTTATTGCCAGCCATGTGGGCCACAAGTACTATTAATGTCTGCGTGTTCCGCAAGTCACACGGGCCTGTAAGCTCAGTCGTTTCATCTTTGTATCTGTTGTTATGTGTCCAGTAAATCTGGCTTTGCTATCTCGTGTCCTTCTTGGTGTTGCATTTTAGGTGGCCAGCAGTGTAGTTTGTCACCACCATGAAAAATGTATTTTATATATATTGATAAATAACAGGAAAAATGCAAAACGAGTTTATAATGAGTAATTTCTTCAGATATTAATTTATAATAATAAAGTAGGCCTCCCTTTGCAACTGATTTAAAAAAGCATATTGCGTCTCTTTAAGGTGTGCATATCACCGCTAAAATATGAAGAAGTTTGAAATGATATGCGTCATCAACATGAAGTTTGGGAGATATATTTGAGAAAATTAATACAAAACGAGGAGTTTTCTAATCCCGTGAAGAAATCATAAACAAATCAAATACACCGCTTTCACGGATCTTATTTTATTGTACAGTATTTGGAAAATGAACAATTTATCACAGACGAGTGACTTCTTGCATTACGGGGAAATTAGCAGGGCAAAAATAAATGGGCAAAAGCCAAAAGCACTTTTATGGAAACAATGGACGACCCAAGTTGCAATCCACAGCCATGCTGAAATACAGATCTTGGGAATTGATTTCACACGTCATGGCCCAAGTGAAACAACTTGGAAAAAGATAAGTAACAGCTGTCAGAAATTATACAACAGTAACAATTACATAGAATTTCTTTACGTAACAGAAATAAGTTAATCATCACATTAACGGTGACAAAATATACTTGCGCAGGAACTCTGCATGACCGATTCCGAACAGCTTTGGCAACTATGACCAGACTCCTCTTCCGGTTCCTATGGAATGGTAGAGTTAAGGAGGCTGTATGTCTCAATGCTCTATATCAAAAGACACAACTGGGTGGATTTGAAAGTAACAATCTAAAGATATGGTTTAAACCCATAAGATTCTGTTTAATAAGGAAATGGTTGAACGATCGTACATACCCAAACAACATTGTTTTGAGATATTTTATTGATTTGGACAATAAAATATTGTTACAAATGATATAAATCGAAGGGAGCAAACAAAAATACAGTCCCTATTTTTTACAAAAGAAGAAATGTTTTTGTGCAAAATAATGACTTAGGTAATGTTAAAAGTGCGAACGAATTTATTTTTTGAATGTACCAAGCAGAAAAACAGAAATATACGAATTTAGTGTACTACATCATTTTGTAATGAGAAAGCTTGTGGAAAGGTAACTAGTCGCTTCTCGTACCCTACAAGGAGAGACTTTGTTTTTAAGCTGGCACATGACGTACTTCCAACCAGACAGAGAACCTGTCGTTGGGCAAGTGAGTCAAATTTCCCTTGTTGGAGCTGTGGTCACCTAGAAGACAGGCTTCACCTTTTTGTGAACTGTTAATCCTCCAAACGTGTTTGGATGGGAGTGTCGTCTTGGGATGGCTTCACTTCCCTGGGCGTTTATCAGATTATAAAAATGTTTTCAGCCCCGAAAGGGAAACATGTTGCATATTTAATAACAATAGCTGAAAAAAACTACCAACTTTGGTTGAAAAGAAATAGTCATTCATAGTGGAAAAGCAAGAGGCAATAGCCCAGAAGTAATATGGAGTGTAAAACGAAAGATTCGAAATAGAATGATTATTGATCACAGTAAAATGTTAAAAATGAATTTCACGAAACATTGTATGCCATGGTGAAAAATATTGAGTGGAACTCCTGAGTCTCTAATATTTATATTGAATTAATTATTAAGTACATTGTGAGAAATAAAAAGAAATAAACTTACACGGCTTCTCCATGGATTGTAAATCTACAACGGTGTAAGACCTAAAATTAGAAGAGTACGCCTTTGTAAAAGCCAGTTTTTTCAGGGCCTAATAACTTTGAACAAGCCCGGAATTTTTACAGTTCTAATGTAAAGATAAACAATAGGAGAACAAAAACTAAAATTAAACAGAGAATCAAAAATAGTAAATAGAGTTTATTATAAAATTTAAACGTGTGCAGTTATTTTTCGTAGTGTAATAATTTGTAATATGACTTCAGAATTATTATAAGAAAGTTTTGTAGATTTTGAAACAGCATGTATTAATCATTATTAAAGGATAATAATGATTAATACATGTGTTAATCTACTTAAGGACAAACGAAGTACTACAATGTCGCAATTAAATATCGTTCAGTTGATTACAAATTAACGTAGTGTGATTAATTGAAAGTGTAGAAAATAAGACAAATAAGATAAGCAATAAATGAGTAGAATTTCAGGAACCTTTCCACGTATATTAGTTCATTTTAAGATACATTTTACGATGTAAACATTGTTGGCACGCAACACACTCTATTATGATAACATATTACGCTAAAATGTGTTTGGCAGAGAAGATTCGAAACTACTATTTGCATGAATAAGTGTAAGTGCAACTTCGTACGTGCGCTTTATTTGAAATTCGGTGATACCGTTTGGTCATAAGCGCTATTTAAGTAAGCAGATATGCTGACCTTTTAAATAAGGTAAACTGAAAGTTTTGTTTACTTAACTAAACAAAAATATCATCATCATCATCATCATTGTCAACCATTATCAATCCACTGCTGGACGAAGGTATCCCCAAGTTTCCTCCACAACGGTCTCTTTCGTGCCGGTCTCCTCCATGTCACTCCCGCATACTTTCGCCATCTCCCCCGTGGTCTTCTTCTGGGTCTTTTCATGTCCCTTGGTGCCCAATCAAAAATTTCGGCTGTCCATCGATGGTCTGTCCTTCTGGCAGTATGTCCAGCCCATTGCCATTTCAGGAATTTAACTCTGATCATGATGTCTTCCACTCTTGTCATTTTTCGGATACACGAGTTCCTCTTCTTATCTCTACTGGTTACACCAACCATGCACCTTTCCATACTTCTTTGAGTTGTCTGCAGCCTTTGTATGTCTCTTTTAGTTAAGGTCTACGTCTCTGCACCATACGTAAGCACTGGAAAAATGCATTGATCAAAAACTTTTCTTTTAAGACATAATGGCATATTGCTCTTAAAAATAATGCTGTTTCTTCCAAAAGCTCTCCAAGCAAGTTTTGTACGCCGATTAATTTCTTCATCAATGTGACCCTCACTTGATATCTGCTATCCAAGATAAACATACGTGTCTGTTATCTCCAGCTTTTCTCCATCAATCGATAAATCTTCATTTCTCGTAAAAGCATCGTACATCACTTTTGTCTTCTGAAAGTTCATTTTTAATCCCGCTTCTTTACTCTTGTCAGCAAGTTCCTTTATCATACTCTGCGGCTCTGATGGAGTAGTTGCAAAAATGACTATGTCATCAGCAAAACGAAGGTGGGTTAGATAATTTCAATTAATCTTTATCCCTTTGTTTTCCCAGTTCAGTGATTGAAAGACATTTTCCAATGTGGCATTAAAGAGCTTCGGAGATATGGCGTCACCTTGTCTCACTCCTTTTCCAATTTTTATGTGTTTTGTATTTTCAAACAGCCGAATCTTTGCACTTGCATTTTCATAGATGTTATTAATAATATTAATGTATGCATCTTCAATACCGCAGGATTTAAGGCCCATTGTAACTGCTGATGGTTTCGCCGAATTAAAGGCTTTTTCATAATCGATAAATGCCATGCACAATGGAAGTTCGTATTTCCTCGCTCTTTCAATTAGTTATCTCAGTACGTGGATATGATCTATTGTGCTGTAGCCACTCCTGAATCCAGCTTGTTCTCTCAGTTGAGCCATGTCCAGTGTCACCTTTAAACGGTGTGAAAGAACTTTAGTGAAAATTTTATAAACCACTGATAGGAGGCTGATAGGTCTGTAGTTCCTGAGATCCTCAATGTCACCTTTTTTATGTAGCAAGTTCATTGTAGCGTTGTTCCAATCCTCAGGAATCTTCCCTTCATTAAGGCATCGAGTGAAAATTTGGGCGAGTACCGTTTCGATTTCTCCACTTGCTTCTTGTATAATGTCTACAGTAATTCCATCTTCTCTTGGAGCTTTTCCCCGCTTCATGTTCTTGATTGGATGTGCAATTTCTGCTGGGAGGACTGGAAGAACTCTGGTACTTTTCATGATGTCTGGAGTACATGTATCATCCCTTTCATATAATTTGGAGTAGAAATCTTTCAGTCTTGTCAAAATTTCGCCTCTATTTCTTGTTACAGAACCATCTTTATTTCTCAGGGCCATAATCTGTTTTCTTTCCTTACTCAGATGTCCCTTTGCTATCTTTAGGCTTTGGTTTTTTCAATTGCTTTCCTTACTAGTTCACAGTTGAATTTCCTTACGTCTTTAGTGACACTTTTTCGTACTGTCTTGCATAGCTCTATATATTCCACTTTGGAAGTCACATCTTCTTTAGTTGTCCTCATCTCTTTTCTTTTTGGCATCATCATTTTGGTTTTTCCTGATAATTTGTTTACATGCAACTTGTTCTTAGACCCAGCTAATTTTGTTGCTGTTTCCACAAGAGCTTTGGTTACTTTTCTGTTAACTTTAGAAATATCCACTTTTTCCGATGTTAGGCCTTCTAAAGCAGATAATCTGTTCTTCAATTCCAACTTGAAGGTGTTATGGTGTTTTTTAAGGTTGGTTATGTCAATACATTTTGTTTGTCTTATGAGCTTGCTACGTTCCAGTTTAGTGTTGAGGTGCATCTGACATCTCGCCAATGTATGGTCACTACCTGTGTTGAATACCTACTGAAGTTTCATTCTGTTGCCGTTTCCCTATTTTTGCATTTAAATCTCCAATAATTATCTTCAAATGCTGCTTACCTTTATTATTTAGATGACGAATTTCCTCATAAAATTCTTGAATTTCTTCTTCAGGATGACTTGGGGTGGGTGCATAAGTTTGAATAATCTGAGCCTTGTATCTTCTTGAGATTTGGATAACGAGTCGTGCAGCTCTGTCAGAGGAACTTTCAACTTCTACAACTTTATCCTTCAGTTTCTTGTTTATTATAAATTCAACACCACTAGTTCTGCCAGTATCAGTCTCACGGTAGTAGAAGAGATGTCCACTTTTCAGTTTAATGAGATCTTCTCCTTTTCTCCTTACCTCACTTAGCCCGACGATGTCCCACTTGATACTTTGTAGTTCCTCTTCCAATTCAAGAAGCCTTGAATCAGAGGATAGGGATCGTCCATTATACGTAGCCAAGGTCAGCATCAGATGGCAGCCTAGTCCGGTCCTCCGGGGATTCTTAGCACCCTCTGCCTTCATGTCGCACTGGCCGCTGCCTTGGCCAGGTATATTCCAGCTGCCGGAGACTGAGGGCCAAGATTTAAGTTGTGGAGTCATTTTGGAGGAGTTTGGCCATAACTCACCATAGCTGGCCAAGCGGGTTGGTGAGTGTGGGATAGCAATTCCTCTTATCCCGATGGTATAGTTATACCGCTGTTGGCGGTCGTCAGAGCCCCTTTAGTGGGAACAGGATGTACCACGAGAAGGCGGGGTTGACATTTGTCAAGGAGAGGCTGTTATGTTACGTATCACCTGACCTTACATCATTTCTCACCTTTCTCTTTTCCCAATGCAAAAATGATTTTTCAAATCGGACTAATAGTTGCAGAGATACGAAGGACAAACCGATATTAAAGCACGTAGTCCTTTCACAAAAGACGCGCTAAAAGTAAACATTGTTGGCACGCAACACAATCTATTATGATAACATGTTACGCTAAAATGTGTTTGGCAGAGAAGATTCGAAACTACTATTTGCATGAATAAGTGTAAGTGCAATTCTGTTCGTGCGCTTTATTTGAAATTCGGTGATACCGTTTGGTCATAAGCGCTGTTTAAGTAAGCAGATATGCTGACCTTTTAAATAAGGTAAAGTGAAAGTTTTGTTTAGTTAACTAAACAAACATATATATATATATATATATATATATATATATATATATATTCTATAAAGAAGATACCTAAGCAAAAAAATACACATATAATTTTGACTCACACCTAGTACAACATAGAAAAGGTTATGTATCTACCTGTGTGAGTAAAAGGAGAAAAGATAAAAAAATAAAATAAAACAACTGAATGTAGAAGGTGTCGAGAATACTGAGCCTTGGCTTTATCAAGGACCAGCAAACTTTAGAAATATCCACTTTTTCCGATGTTTGCTGGTCCTTGATAAAGCCAAGGCTCAGTATTCTCGACACCTTCTACATTCAGTTGTTTTATTTTATTTTTTTATCTTTTTCTCCTTTTACTCACACAGGTAGATACATAACCTTTTCTATGTTGTACTAGGTGTGAGTCAAAATTATATGTGTATTTTTTTGCTTAGGTATCTTCTTTATAGAATGTGAATTCTGAATTTTCAAAACTGCTGCGTTGCGCGTTTTGATTTTCAGGTTATTTTGCAACCTTCGTTTTAAATTCTAAAGTTTTTCCTTAGTCTTCAGTTTTGCTCTTAAGTATATATATATATATATATATATATATATATATATTAGGATATCATGAAAATTCTTGTAGAAATGTTTTAGCGATTATATGGCGCTTTTATTCCTTTTGTCTCGGAATATGTGAACGTCTTCCTCCCGATCAGGGTCATTTTTTGATATAGTTAAACAGTTTTTTTTTTGGGGGGGGGGGGCGGAAGATAGAAATCAATAAAAATCTCCTGCGCTACAATTTAATATCTTAATGCTATTTTTGTTAAAATCCTCTAAACAAGAAAACTCAGAATATCTCTTTATCATTGACGTACGTGACAGTAGATCTCTATCCTATTCTTTAACTGCGAAGAGTACATTGTTGGCTAGCTTTACTTTTCATTCCCTCAAACTTTAACGTCCGGTGCTTTGAAAAGAAGCTTATATATTTTTTATGTGTATAAAGCTTCAGGATAATAGTTATCTTACAGCTTAAAAGGAACCTTTGCAAGTCGATTGATCTTTAATTTTTTTATTTTTTTATTGCCCACTATTGAGGCTGCTTGATTCTTCCCCATGGTATCATTTTCAAAAGTTTTTCAAAGCACTGTAGCACCACACGAGCTCTTCCTCTTTAGACCATTGACAATTCTTTGTTTTTTAGGCAAGAAACAGGTTTAATATTATTATTATTATTAATACCATCATTATTATTATTATTATTATTATTATTATTATTATTATTATTATTATTATTATTGTGTAGTGGAAAATTATCTAGATTCGTCCAATTTTGACTATAATATCTTTAACTTATTATGTAAACTTTAACTGCTTTTAGAGAACACGTTCTTCTTGTTTAGACTACCATTTAGCCTTTGCTACAAGACAGCTGTCGAATCCTAAGAAGATCATCTTTTACTACACCGCTTTCAGTGATATGATCGCCTTCATTCTTGCAGAACAGTCTAGCTTTTACTACAAGACATATGTCGTATCACAAGAAGATTACTTATTACTATTCAGCCTAGATTCTGCTCGGAGTACTGCCGAACTGTGTCATTTATTTTTCAGCCTTTGAAATTTTTGAAGTTAGCGAGCCGTGTCAAAGCATTGGATCGCACTTTTTGGTATTAGATTTCGTTATCAATTTACAGAAAATATTGGGTGGAAACGCAACTTGTTTCAATACGGAAAATGCATTTTTACCGTTTGTCTACCTTGTCCTGATTTCTTTTATGTTCCTTGAAACGGGTTGAACGAAATAGCTTTCGTATGACGAGATAATCTTCCCGTTTTTCTCACAGTTCCTTTTGGTGTTTGTTTTCAAGTTATCACGACATCAGACCTGCTATTCTTTTTAACGCTCTAGGTTTACCAACCAGTAGGATTCACAATCGTACTTAATGTTAATTACGAGATAATAACCGCAAATGAATAGTTTTAACGTTCACAGCTGGGCAACTGAAGCAGAATTGCGGATGTTGTTGCGTCACATGCAGGCATACCTATGTGAATTTTTTTTTCTAAACAAAGTCCTCGTAAACTTTGACTAGGTGTGATTAAAAAATTAATTTCGGAAGAATAAAGTATGTGATAATTTACCATTTTCTTGAAGGTATTAAAAAATGTTCTGGTTAAGTTACCAAATGTTCTATAGTTTCTTCTTGGCACAATATGCTAAAATTATTATTGCGTGCTTAAACAGAAACAAGTATTTCTGCTGGTCACAGAAATGTATCAATGTTCAATGGTTGACATGCACGCTGCATATGTGCAGTTTTCTGAATAAATAAGGTTTTTTAAATAAAATAAATATCAATATCATTACTCTCAGCAGAAGCTTGTATTGAGCTAATTATTTTATTTCACATATACATTTTCAAGCTATACTGAAATATGCAGTATATTAAAAAACAACACTTACTATATTTTAAATTACAGCATCTTTGCTTTTAAGGAAGAAACAAATATCTCATATTATTGACAAGAAAGGCAGCATTATGTTTGCGAAACTCATTTTCACTACACTACATTTTAATTTTTTGTGTCTTATTTTACTTCATGATATTTTCATTATACATATGTGTTACTTTGTCAGGGGAATAAAAAGCTCTGTAAATTTTGCTTTCCCAGGATGTTTAGAAAAAAAGTATTCCGAAAATGTACCTATAATATGAAGTTATCAAGTTCTAAAGCAACTATGCAGCAATAAAAAAAGCATGTATTTCAAGCTTACAAAATCGCACAAAACACTTAACCTAATCGTCCAGGCAGTCCCGAATGGAACTGACTGTCTTGTTGCACCGATATACTAGTTAAAATATTTCTCTCCTACTAGAAATCTTGCAAACGGGAGTTGAAGAAGTCATCTGCGAAACTGTTCACATCATCGTTATTAGTAAAGAATTGCTCAGCGAGAAATTTCTACAAAGACCGGAAGACATCAAACTCGAACGAGGGAAGTCCGGAAAATTAATGGGGGTGCGACATTATTTCCTATTCCAGCTCGTGCAATATTTTCTGGGGCCGTAAAGCGCAATGTGGACGAACATTTCCATCGTAAAAAACAATTACATTGAGATTAACCGAAGCGGGGAGTTTTTCTTGCAGTGTCCCATGGAGATGGTCCAATGGCTTTATGTAAGAATTTGCTGCGATAGTATTCTTACGCGGTAAAAGTTTCTTTATGAAACACCAGATAACCATCCCTCCAACAACTCAGCATCACATTTCATGCTGGATGGGGTGGCTTAGCTACCATCTGCGGTGTCTGTCTCTGCTTTGTCCATGTTCTTTGTCGGGCAACATTCATGTATGATATCCAAGTTTTGTCACCTGTGACAACTGATGCAAAAAGCCCCCTGTTATTCTCTTTCACGAAGAGCAACAGGAATGGAGCAGCGTTGCAATTGAATTTATTCAGAGGAAGCATGGGGTACGCATTTGCACATCTTATATCAATATCTCAACTTCTGAAGTCGGGAGTTGATGGTCGTACGGGAGGAATTCATATTCCTCTGCCACTTTCCGTTGTGTTGCGTCACACTTGGTCGATAGCTCGTGTTGCAGTGTGTCATATTCAACTTTACGTGATCTACCATTCTGTGCGCATCAAACGGATTTCGTACACCACTGACTAATTTCCTGTACCAATCATAGCAAGTACTGTCTATGGTGATATTGTCATCAAACGCGCTTTGCAATTTTCTAAGAGCTTCCGTAACTACCGCGCCGTTCAAATATTCATAGGGCAATATTGCACGCACACCTGCCTTCGATATCTCCATCGTATCATTGCCAAGTGCAAGTAACTTTCACAACAACAGCGTATGTTCTGTTCTTAGAATCTATTCTTATACGCACAATACTCTGTGATGTTTACTCAACGCAGCACCGTAGTATTTTGCGCTACACAAACCACATACCAATTTTCCTACAAATATTCTTTACAACCTAATATTTCTACAGCGTTTATGTGACGTTCTGTTAGATTTGAAATTTTTTCCGATTATTTCTTTCGATAAAAATACATTTATACATTTTTTGCATAGCACGTAACAAACCGTCGCCTCAGGAATTTCGAATGCTTCTAAAATATCATCTACTGTGGGACCGTTTATATAGCACACAGTTATAAATTCCGCGCCGAATATGTATTTACATTGTCGATGGAGGCATCTCGTATTAATAGTCTTGCTGCGCTTTGATCACATGACTATGAACATGTTTGTACTTAAATTTGTTTATTGCGTAGGACCTAATTTACTGTCAGTAGTGGGTGTATAGACAATAATGGTAACGGAATCTATTTCCATGCGAAGTATGCCCTTGTGATAGAAGTTTTTCTAAAAAAACGTTTTAAAGTAATATTATTTCGCACACACCAGAGGTTTGTAATATTAAAAACATGCTTCTTTTTTGTTTTAGTACAGTGATTCTCAACGTAAAAGATGTACTCAAAATAAACAAGATGCACAATTTTCCGAGAACACGATTGTCTCATGACGTTAGATATTACGGTGCCTTACTTCAAACAAAAAAAAAAGCTTAGCATTTTAAGAAATGTCTGAAGAAAGGCTAATATATTGCTTTGCAACTTAAGGAAATACTAATACAGTGATATTTAATAAAATGTAAGTTATGGGAACGCCTTCAACTAAAGGATAGTTTCGCGGAGCCAGGTCAAGAGTCAACGTAAAGTGTTGAACATCTGGGTGTTTTAAAGTATTATCGTATTCGAAACGCATTCTAATCAGAAACGTTTGTACTATTCGTTTCTTTGAATGATAAGGCAACTACCTGCTATGAATTACATAACTGCGCACAATGTGGTCATTACATTTCAATGCTTAATTTGCAGGGGAACTTGTGCATTTTAATAACAGTACATTAGAATTTCAAAATCCATGCAACCAAAGATAAAGTACATGGTACTTACGAAAGACAAAAATATTTGAAACAATTATAATTCATTAAGCGTAAGATAGTGTATTGTGACATGAAAATCATTTTAGTTAGCGTCAGAAATATATTTTAGGATTTACATTATGTTCTGCACTATTTTGTTTCTAAAATATATTTTATAATGATCTGCAATATTTGTGACAACTAGTGGTTGAATCGTATGACCTATCATGTAAGGGAATAATGTTTCCTACGTTTTATATTTATCCAGAATAACCATATCTCGGTGGGTAAATTGCCAAAAACACCCACAGCAAAACGTTGCTGGTCAGTCTGCTTTTTGTACGTGGTCACAAGGCAAAATACATATTTGATGCAAAAAACAATAACAAACGCACATGTAGAAATTAAATAAAAAGACTATTGACCACCTTACACGATAGTTCTTCAACCTAAGGAAAAACGATTCTTACCTAGGGACTACAGTAATTGTAATGATAACTATAATCAAGAACACCCTAGCCCTCTGCACCAACATTTCGCCACCACTTTCAAGCTGAAACACGAAGATTTAGGGGAAAAGGTATATGTGAAAAAACAAATGCATCCCTAGAAAAAAATATTACACATACAATCTTCGCTTTGTCCTACTTCAGTCTATGGAAAAAACATTTCTTCATTTTCAATCTCAAATGCATGTATGTAGTTAAATGGTGATTAAACAACAATACAGTGCAGGAAATACGAACGGACGGAGGAACGGCAGAAAACTTCGCTTCCTGAAATTTCCGTTGGCGAAAGTTTTTTCCTTCATTTTACGATTATGGGAGAAATGTTTCGCTACGTCCAAATTACGTTTTTGGAAAAAAATTCCTTCATTTCCAAACTTAAATACAAACATTTATTTGATAAAATGATATTTTACGCCTATACAATGCACAGGGTACATTGAGAGAAAAATTATTCAAGATTTTTAGGCTCCGCCTAACTTCCGGTTAAGTAAATTGTTGCCTCCATTTTCAAACAGAAACAGAAACTTTTATGCAATAAGATGAATTTTAGCAACAGTACCGGACAAACCTCTCTTGGATCATCACGGGAAAATTGCGAGAAAAAAATGCAATTCGGGAGAAATTTCAGTCCGTCCAACTTCCGGTTTCAAAAATTTTGAAAGACTAAAAATTTGCATTCATAATCGGGGGTCTCCAAGGGAATTTTATAAGGTTCTGTGGACAATGTTTTTATTTGCAGGACTAAAATCAATCTGCGACGTACGTCGCCCGTTGCCGCGATTCTACTACAGGGCCAAACATAATATCGAAGAAACCCTGTAATTGCAAGATTTCCGAAATGGTTTCAGGGCGTAACTTTGTTTTCTACTTGAATCTCAGCTGTGCTCTTTTGGCTTCTTGAAACATGCCATAAAAATAAACTGTTCATTTTACTTCAATTTCAAACATATTTTTTGAACCGCAACAGGTGTTTTATGGTACATATGAAGCAACGTGTTGCAGGACAAAAATTACTAAGTTACTAAGGTTTTTTTAAACTAGTAATGACAATATCAGTTTACTAATTTCCCGCTTGGTATTTACATGATAAAATTAAAATGGAGTAATTTATACCATATGCAAATATCGTAATCGAGTATTTTTACACAATTTCCTGTAGGGGTTTCACTTTTTTCCAAGAAGAAGTTTTCTCCAGTTCGTATGTCTGAATTTACGTTTCTGTTGTTTATTTACCAGTCAGAGTTTTACAATACGTAGTCACCGAAACATAATGCCTATATTATTTTGATAAACAGAAAATCTGTGATTTACGGAGGACATTATTTCTTCAAAACAGCATGCTTACACGTTACAGTTCGTGTAAAACCTTTTTTATTCTAAGCATACGGCATGTACTTGTTACATGGATTAGCATGAATGGAATTCCACATTTGAAAATCCAAATTCATGTTCTGTAAAACTAGAGAGCGTTAAAGAATTTTAGAGCACGGACGTTAAAATGTCTGAAATTGTTGCTTGTAAAGGTAAAACGAACATGTCCAACCCTTTTCCTTTTTTGTCTTATTCACTAACCTTTGCCACTCGGTGCATTTTAAGCTGCAGTGCGGTTGCTTCAAAATGAAGCTCAAAGGCTTATTACATATTGTGAATATAAAATGAAATAGAGAAAGCCTATTATTTTTCTGAAATGAATTCGAACAATGGATTGCTCTATTAAAATTACACAATAATTGGAAAAAATCACATGATCAGCAAACGTAATTTTAGTTTAAGTTCATTCATTCTACCACTGAAAAGCTGTTTATTTTGTTCATGAAAGTTTACATCACAACACTAAACTTATTTGTAATGCCTGCATTTTTCGATAGATTATTCTAAAGATAAATTTTAATATAAACTCTAAATATTTTTTTGTTTCCACAAACTGGATGTTATACAATTTGAAGTTAGGATCCCGAAACTTAACGGATGACCGATGAAATCACCATTTAAGGTGGGTACGCTTTATTACCAAAACTAGACTTGAAAGAGAATTCTGATGCCATTTGTGGACACAGCGCCTCAAATATTTCCAAGTATAACCAAGATTTTGTAATATGTGCATGTTTAAATAGTATGTAATATTAATAGCACCAATATTTGTTAAAATCATGTCGAAAATAGCAGATCATGCCATGTAGAATAACGAATTTTGACGGATGACCGATGGAATCAGCATATTGGGTGGGTATGCCCTATATCCAAAATAGAGCTGATAGAGCAAAACTGATGACATTTTTGGAATTAGCATCCTAATAAATCCGAGAATAGGTTTAACTTTCAAGGCACCAAAATGTGAGTTGGGCAGTGTAATCTGTCAAGAGCATTAAGTTTTTGCAGACACATCTCTGAATTACGTACAGGATTCCTATTTAACATTAAAGGAAGGGGTTTTACTCAGAGAAAATTTCTCATAAAACTAAAGCGTAGGAGGCAAAAGACAAATTGTGCGTCTGTTGTATTATCATAAGCACACCGGACAAAACATTAATCACCCCTAACAGGAATGATAGTAGTAAGTTAACAGTTGAACACAGGTCAGCGTGATAGCAATGTTGGGGATAAATAATACTACTGACGTTGTCTATATGATCATTTCTGTCTCGTGCAGTGGTGAAGGGCGACGTGTCTGTTGAACTTAGTCTGCAATATGGGTAGTAAGACAGACGTTACTGGATGGCAAAAAGGAGCCATCGTGCTTCGCCGGGCCCGCAGAAACAAATGAATGAAGTCGCCCAATTTGTTAACGTCTCGAAGCGTACTGTCCAGCGGGTGTACAAACAGCGGTGTAGTTCGCAGTCAACTAAAAATCGGCGACGTAACTGTTGCCGAAAGACAATTCTCACCAACAGGGGCCGCCGCCATGTTTCTTGCCTAGTAATTGCAAAGCAGTTTCAAACCAGGCAACAATTGCTCCAAACAGTCAATGAAAGTCCACTCAACCAAGTTCAGAAAGGACATTGCGAAAAGAACTGCATGCGACGGACACCTGGAGCAGAGTACTACAGAAGAAGACTCTTTTAAAAGCAAGTCACAAAGCCGCTCGTTATCAATGGGCTCAGAGGCAACAAAACTTTACTGTGGAGGATTGAAGACGAGTAATTTTGTCGGATGGGTCTCGTTTCTATTTATACTCCAATGATCGGTGACGTCGAGTTCATCGAAGGCCCAATGAAGCCTTTAATCTTGATTGTTTCGAAGGTGTTGTTCAATCTGGAGGGTTCTGTCTGTGACGTTTTGGGAATGTTTTTAGTACCACGAAATTTGCTCTCTTGGTGCAGTAACGATGAATTTGAACTAGCATGCATACCTCCGCATTCTGAATGACCAAGTGTTGGCCTTTGCCCTACATCTCGCGGAGCAGCATCACATTGCCACTCTTGTCTTCCAAGACGACAAATGTCGTGTGCATAGGGCTAAAACGGTGTCTGAGTGGCATGACGAACAATCTGCAGCACTGTGTCTCTTCTACTGGCCCGCCAAATCCCCAAATTGAAATACTATTTAAAATCTGTGGCATCATTTCTGACAGAAGGTGAAACGCCGGTATAGTATTTTCTATTAAAGTAACTACAACATTTTCATGCCGTCTTACATGTTATCTTTAATAAAAAAAGTATGTGAGCAGTAAAAGTTTTAAATCATTCAAATTTCCATTTCAAGAAGTCACACAATTTTTAACAAAAAGATCGCAGTATGAATTTCGCTGACATCTGAAAAACAGCATCTTTGAAACTGGAGTATAAAACGCGTCTTCATATTACAAAGAAGAAATATTTATCTGGATATGTGATTTCACATGAGGACGTTGGCAATCCTCAGTAATTTCCAAATATCAATATGTAGCAGTTATCCTGTAATTTTCAGTTGCCGTCCAGGTGGCGTAGTGGCCTACTTGATGGATTCTGACCATTCTTCCTAGATGCGACTGGGCTCGAATCCCGCTAAATCATGTATGTTTTTTTTTTTGCCTTACGACACTGGCTCTCTCCCTTCCCTTTAACCAGTGGCCTAAATTAATGACAGGAGAACTGCTTATAGACTATTGATTTACTCACGATGGTCGTCAAACCCTTAATCAAAAAACATTTCAATTATTGTCTCCAGTCATTACTCAGACTGTAGGAAATAATATTTTTAAAACAACAGGCTGGAAAATAAAGTAAATATTACGTTGTTTATCCTCTACATTTTTTCTCTAATCTATGTTCCTATAAAAATTGGTTTATGAAATGGAATAACACAATTACTGTATTGAAGAATATATATTAAAT
This sequence comes from Macrothele yani, assembly GCA_039090855.1. NCBI lineage: Eukaryota > Metazoa > Arthropoda > Arachnida > Araneae > Macrothelidae > Macrothele > Macrothele yani. Next base: position 110,674,740 of record CM077015.1, on the reverse strand, counting down.
TTTTTGGCAGAATTATATGCCTCACCACTGTGTGCTGCAACTGTTCGTGTACTTTCTTAAAAATACTTGAAACTCAGTAATCGTATCTTTCCTTGCACGATTATAAAACGGAAAAAAAAGTAGTTACTCATCTTTAAAAATCAAGGCGGCACTTAGAGAGATTTCGGAGAAAATCTATATCCGTTTAATTCAAAGACATCATTCCATTTAATTCGTAGAAATCGCTTTCATATTTTAGTAGAAGGACATTCATTATCATTTCGAGGAAAATACGCTGCTTGACGTAACCTAGGCTTTTAAAAACGTTTTACAAAAATATTAAACTTCGACTCATTGATTTGCTAGTCACTGTGTCGAAGTATATTTTTATATAGAAAATGGCAAAGCGAATTAAACCAAATCACATGTACTGCATATCAAACGATCGTTAGCTGTGTATGAAACAAGTATATGTACTGATTTAGACTTTCTTTAAAATTCTTGAATCCAAAAGTTTTACGGTTTGTATAAGCTTCTATTTAAAACCATAAGTTGAATTTAAAAACGAAATTGTCTACCAATTTTCTAAAGTTAACTGTATATGTGTTTAATAAAAAGTAAGTATATGTAATTTTTGTTACAGAAACATTTCTGTAAAATTTATTTTACATAATTTCAAATCCAGTCAAAATGCGACAGTCGTGCTTTGTTTACTTAATTACACTGAAGAGGTGTTTCCATTTAGAAACAGATTCCCATTACATTTAAAATTTTGTGTTTGTTGATAGACAAACATAACAGCTTCCAGATTTACAATAATTTTTCTCAGTTTCATGTTGCAACTTGAAGCTGCGAAACATTACGTAAAAGTAAAGCCAAATATATTCCAGTTATAGTGAAGTGTTATGTGTTCTGAAATCAGTGGGTAGGAACGGTGCAAAAAGTGTTAATTACTATCGTTTTCTTAAGAGCAGCGTAAACACACTACAGGAATGTACGTACAGTTTCCATTTAAACCTCCAGACAAAAATATCAGTTCTGAAATATTCCTAGATTACTTTGCTCTGTATTTTAACTTACGAACCACCAGATACAGGTATGAGAGAATACAAACCAGCATTTCATTCGTAGTATATTCTTGTAATCTTTCTCAAATGTATGAAGTATCAGTTGATATAGGGTGTCCCAAAGCACGCCAACCAATCGTAAAGCGATGTGACTGAGGAATGAAGACGACCGGAAGAAAGAATCTGAGCATGCAGGCAATTTAAAGCAAGGAATTTATATGATAATATGTTCAATGTGTCTTCCTTCTATTGCAACGATGTTACGTCAACGCAGTGGAAACTGGAGCAAACACGTTCCACGATATTAGTGAAAAAGGCAAAGATTTCATGTTCAATATCTGTTCGGAGCTACTCCAATGTCCGTGTGCCAGACCCACGCACTTGGTCTTTGAGATAATCCGATAAGAAATATTCACACGATTTGAAGTCTGGAGGATAGGGTGGCCAATTCATTCCAGTGCCATAGGGTTTGCGATAGTCAAAGGCAATGACACTTTCTCCGAAATGTTCGTTGAGCAGTGCGAATATCAGTGCTGTATTATGTGGACGTGCGACGTCTTGCACGAGAAAATTACCTTGCGTCTGATTACCAATGAAGCCCTGCAGACATGGAAAGAAAGCCGTTTTGAACAATGTCCGATATCTTGCGGAAGTTTCATTGATGAAGATGAGCACGAAGATTCTGCTTCGTGACACGGCACACTTAAAGATGCGAAATAAGTTAGTTTTCCATACCCGGTATTGGAAACTTTCTGTCTATCTGCACAACATTCCGCACTTAAGCATTTTAATATACACTGTAAAAAAGAGTTGTAGTTTTTACAGAAAATTACTGTAAATCGCTACAGAAAAATGCCGTAACCACATTTAACAGTTTAAAACTGTAAAATCTACAGTTTTGAGGATGGCAACGCGCCGAGCTACTGAACTACCTAACGCGCATGCTCAAACACTTAGCCTCGCGTTTCGAAGTAGTTTGGTAGAACTTAGCAAAATAACGAGCAAACGGGATTTGTAATCTCAGCATTACAAGACATATTAATCATTCTCAGTTCCACTAAATTATTACGAGTTTAGAATTTCCGTGTTCCACTTCCGAGATTTATCATTCTTTGTTTTTCTTTCCATTTCAGTTAATTTTATTTGGCGATGAGCACTTCGCCGGATTGTTTGTATGTTAGGCTTAATTTCTACATTAAGTTCGCTGCATATCAGTTCACTTTATTCCTATTCAATATCTTTCACTAACGTTTTGTATCTGTTTGTCCAAAGTTTTTCTGTACTGTAGGAGACTATTGCTTATATTTATTTGGAAACTTTTTGATTACAGTTTAACAGGAAAGTTTATGTGGACATATGCTAACTATTCGGTTACACGTTGGTCTGGGCATGAGTTAAGACTGGGCACTTATCTGCTTTTAGCGTATGTTTGCCGCTAACAGATATAAAGTACTTTTAACGACTACCTATACTATTAATGGTACTATCGTGTAAGTGATGGAATTGTACGATAAATATATAACTTTTGGACTGGTGACATTTTGGATTGTATGTGAAAAACAAATGAATTCTACTACGTAACTTTGCAGGACGCTAAAGTACACATTTACCCATAATTTTGTTGCTTGGTTAATTCTCCAGGATGCAGTGCATTTGTTTATCGGATGCATGGTCATCATCTGACAAATTGCTTCATCCAGGCAACTGGCTTATTCAAGGAAAATTGAAAAAACAACTTGTTGATCATTTGTATTTACTTCTCATATTCGTTTTACATACCACCCAGTAAAGACGGAAATTTACTTTTGCTCTGTCCGAATTTTAAATTAGTCTTAAATATCAGCTTTGTATAATAACATGGCCATGTAGTTTTGCTTTCTACGTGACTCATTAGTTGAATGTGAAAATTATTAGAAGAAGAAGAAAGCATGGAATTCAACCTTCCAAAAAAGTCAAAGCCTGGAATAATGATACAGGTAAGCATAGTTTTTGCTGCTAAACTTTTGAAATGTTGTACAGAGAGTAGTTACATGCCTAAAGTTTTGCTGAATGAAAGTTTCTGAAGAAAGTACTTTATTCATGCCTTAAAACAATTCTAAATTTTAGTATGCTTGTCTAGTAACCTTTTAAAAATATACCCTTATTAAAATAGTTTTTTTTAGTGTTTTTTTTTCAATATCAAAATTATATGTTCAGTTCAAAACTATGAAAAACCTACTTAACAAAATACAAAAGGGTTGTAATGCAATTGAATAGCATGCACCATCTGAAAAATGGTTTTACTCAGGTGATAAATTTATTGTGAGAACCATATTTCTAGATATTGTGACAACGATAGCAGATGCATACACAATTTGTACTACTTGACTCTATTTCTGTTTTCACTGCCCCGGTGACGCAGTGGTCTAAGCAATGGCTTCTGATCATTCATTCGACAGGGGTCCGGGTTCAAATCCCGTGAGGCATGGATGTTGTGTTTGTCTTACGTCAATGGCTCCCTCTGCCTTCCCTGGAACCAGTGATCCTAAATTAGGGACGGTCGATTGCTTATAGCCCATTGAGTTGCTCACGGTGGTCATTAAACCTCCAATCGTAAAAAATATATATAAAATTATAAAAGTTAAAAAAAAAATACTGTCTTGGGTCTGAGCATCGGAATCCATGTGGCTCAGCTATGCTGACATTTTGCTTGTGCTTTTTTTAAAAAACTTTTAGGTGTATAGGGACTCAGTAATGATTTGCTGCATATAGCACAATCAAGTGAGGGCCCGGAATTCATACTACACATTACATTTTTTCATTCCTCATTTTTCACAGTTCAATGATTTTCAGTTTCTTGTATACACACACGCACACACACACACACCCAAGAGCAGAGTGAAAGACAAAATTTTACACCTAAGAATTTAAAACCAAATTTGCTTAAAAAACCTGAAGACCATGACTCGCAAGGCAGCAGTTGTGAATATTCAGAATTCACATACTATTAAGAAGAGACAGCAGCAAAAAAAAAAAATATTTAACAGGTACTAAAACAACAAAGAAAAACTCATAAACTAACAGGTATGAGTAAAAAAGAAGATAAATTAATAGCAACCTGAATGTAGAAAGTGTCAAGAATGCCGAGCCTTGGCTTTATCAAGGACCAGCAAAACTCTGCATTTTCTCACTTCCACAAAGACCTAGTTGGAAATGGGTTTCTGCAAAGCCATAGATGCAAGTTTAAAGCCCACCAAAAAAAATGTATTATCATAACTTCCTCAGAGTTGCATGATGAATCACTTAGTTTTGCATGCATCTATAAGTTTCCTTGCCCAACCCACGCTCGTCATCTGCCACAAAAAACAGAAAAACGATTACAAAAACCACAAGTTGTGAGAGTCTGAATAAATCAGAAGATATATATATATATATGATCAAATGCAGATGAGAATTTAAACATTCAAAATGCAATTTTACCTTGAAAAAATGTAGGCACAGAGAAAAACTATCACACTTTTGAAACACTCCTGTTTTACTTCCCGTTTGACACTACCATGACTGAAAGTTACAAGAAATAGAAAATAAATTTAATTTAATGAAACAAGTGAATAAATCATACTTTCTTACTCTGTTGTGTAAGGCATCATTATGAAGAAAGAAGAACATTGGTTTATAAAACTTGATTGTTTAAATAAAGGAGGCCCACAATAACATAGCTGATTAATATTTTTTTTTATTATTTTTCCTTGTTATACTTTTAAAACATAATTTAAATCTAAAAAGCTTAATAAAAGTATCTGAATACAAATACATGTGTGCAATTACTTAGACATTTATCCTTCATGGGGCACGTAAACAAATATTTGCAAAGTGAAATAACTGTTCCTTAACTGACATTTTGATCAAGGAAAAAATGCCACCATTTGCAGTTTATTTTGTACCTTACAGTCTGCTCATTACTTCCTAGTGCTAGGACTGTATTTTTTTTCAACTACTCTGTTGAAAAAATACAGGGTGTTTTGAATGGGGCTATACAACTATGCATATCTTGAATAACTGTGGAATGAGGTGGCCATGCTACTGGCTCACCTATATCAATCCACCCATCTGAAAAAACAGGTGTTTGGGTACGAGATCAAAGGACGAATATAACAGCCCGTTTCCACAAAATTATTGTGCCACACACACAGAATGTACCCCTATTCAGAGGTTATTTGCCATATTGTGTGCAAAAATTCCTTTGAACTTTGTGTCGCAGACATTGTTTCCTCAAACCAAAACACACAACATGCTTGCTCTGCACCTTCGAAAGTAACCATTTCGCAAGCGTTTGTTGTGTAACAAGTGCTTTAATGCCAGTCCAAAAGATATCTGGCTCCTGGATACAAGAAATTCCCAGAATGCAATTTCAGCCTCCTCTCGGTTCCTGAAGGTCCTGTCCTTGACGTAATTGCTAAAATGCATGAACAGGTGGAAATCCGTAGGTGCCAAGTCAGACGCGTAGGCAGGATGTGGGAAGGGTTTGAACCTCAGATCGTATCATTTCAGTTTTGTCATATGTGACACATGTGGTCTTGCGTTTTCATGGAGGAGAAAAGGACCTCCCTGTTCACCAAAGATGACTGTTTGGAACACAAATTCTGGTGCATTGTCAATTTCTTTACAGTATGTAACTGAGGTAATGTTTTCATCAGCATTCCAGAACCCTTAGTGTATGACACTGAACAATCCACCACACTGTCAAGACCTTTTGCATCAACCTTGGTTTAAGATAATGTTTTGATGGTTCAACATGGTTCAGCCACTGTCCAGATTGCTTACAGTTGTCACATAGCACCCACTTTTCAACACAAGTTACAATGCGATCAAATAGGGTCTCCTTTTTGTTGTGAAGCAGAAGGTTACTGCACTTTTAGAACCGTTGTTTCTGATGCTCCATTAGTTTGTGTGGGACCAACTTATCGAGCTTCTTGGCCTTACCAATTTGATGGAAAAGATTTGCACCAACACCTTGTACTGTTTGGCGAGTTCACTGACTGATGTTGGGATTTGCCTTCAGAGCGTTGTTATCAGTGACCGAATGCCGTCCTCACTCCTCAGCCCTCCTTATCTCGTTGGCTAATGTCACTGGAATGAAACTTTGCAAGCATTGTGGGAAAGTTGAATATGGCATCTCAGAAAATCTGCCATTATTTTCTGAACAACCTGATAATTACTATTGTGAGTGACCTATCAATTAGCATTATTAGTAAACTTCATACTGGACCACCAGATTTTGTTAATCAGTGGTACACAAAAATCTTTACTTCCCCACGGGTGGAAAAAAATATGGTAAACCTTCCGAAAGTGGCCCAAAAGTAGTTTCTGAAGCGACGATAGATGGCGACACGTTATCGCTAAATCGGGAAGCGTAGCGTAACGTTATGAAATAGGCAAAGGAAGTGAATAATATGGATTTTAGGTGGCCCTTAAAAGGGCCTTTATGAATGTACATTCATGCATATGTGTAAAATATTTATTACGATGGAAGAGTGAGTTTTCCTCATGAATCTTAAACTGTCTACTTAGCAGAATAAAAGCCAGAAAACCTTTATCTGCCGGGGAAGAACTGCCTGATCGCACGAATCAGGACTTCAAAGCAATGTTCTGAGGAAATTTAGCAATTCCGTCGAAATAAATATTCCACAATATGGTTTGCCTAGTACATTTTGTGGTTGCCCTGTGTTAACTGATGCTTAAGGGGACGCCAATTGCTCTCTACTCCTTGTGTATGCGCCCCGGTGATGGGATCAATGAAGTTGAGGGAGTGGGTGACTGTGAAATGTGCGTAGCCAGAGCGCCATCTATCGGAGCGGGCCACTTTCGCAATGGTTAGCCAAAAAAGCTTGTCCTTAATGTACTAGCTCTGAAAAAGGGAACCATTGATTTTTGTGTATAATGGGGGGGAGAGCCCTCTCTGTATTTATACTTAGTGAGCAATCAGACTGTGAAGTTAGAGTTTACTGTAAACTGAGCCCTGTGGCACAAATTGGGGCGAGGGGGCAAGAGGTCTGCACGGGCGGGGTCAGGCCTTTTTGTAGTTTAGAGAACAAAGCAACGGGCTGGGCCAAGTCGACCCATTCTTTTTATCGCAATGGTAAAGAAAAAAAATCCTGGATTTCCTGGTGTGTTAAACTGTTTCGAAGGTTTTACTTACTTCCATGACAGCCCAGGGCGTCGTAAGAAAAGCAACAAGAAGCAGAGGCATGCACAGTGTTTTCACCAATCTAAAGTTAAGATGGTAAAATCATTTTGGGGCTTGTTGACAGCAAAAGATTTGCCGTGGGTGTTGTGTAGAATGGGGGGGGGGGGGGGGGGGCATAGGGTGTCTGCAGTGGTGGGGAGGGTGTTTTTCTATGACGGTAGAACGGCATGGATTTTTTCTCCTATCCCTAATCTGATCTTTTGTAGTGTTACAGCTTACTAGTTCAGAGAAATGGATATTCTGAATGTGTTTAGTCTTCCTTTTTCTCTCTTTTTAAAGTTTATGGCAGTCTACTTTCCTTGAAAAAGCCATCTGGTTGATGTGCGAAAGCTTGGAAACTTTGATTTATATTCTAAACCAAGAAATTCGGATCTCTAGTACTATTTTAATTGTAATTGGTGTACAGTTCCTTGTTATTAATTAATTATATTTTTTGGTAATTGTTAAAGTTTAGTTAATATTTTTAGACTTACTACATTCAACTTAAAATTTTCAATAATATCCCATTTCATTACTTAATTTTCACATTTTCATAAAATACAATAGAAAAACAAAATAATACCAAATGGCACATCACAAGCCGAGCCAAGCCTAAATGAGAGAGGCAATTGATGGGCCCGGGCTGAATGTCTGATATTTGAAACGGGCTAGGCCTTGAATGCCAGTGCTTGGGCCAGGCTCACCAAATTGGGCCCTTGCAAACCTCTAGAGGAGAGTATTTTTGTCTACGTCTGGTGGTGCCCTAGGAAAATCAAATCCTATTTCTAGATGAAATTGACCCAGGAACCTCCGATATGGTATCCTAGTGCCTTAACTATGTTTTATAAAGATTTGACCACGTGCAAATTTGAATAGTTAGAGCAGTCTGTTCGTTTTTATGATGTAAACTTAGCAGGGGTCGCACTGCCGATTGCCATCTTAGCAATTTGCGCAAAATGAAATCATTTTGGTGATGGAAAAAACCTTTGTCGATTACGGTTTCATTATGTTATAACACTTTGGCGAAAAAAAAATTGAATTTGGCGACTAAATTGGCAAAAACTTTAGAAAAGCCAGTGCAACCCCTGCTTAGTATTACCATAGTTGCTATATATGTATATCCATACTTGACATATCCTGGGTGCCAGGCACTTAGATTTTTGTCCCTGGCAGCAAATATTTTTTATTTCAGACTTTACAATTTCTAGTAAATAATGTAATTTGTGTTGCATAATTTGCAGATTATCTGTTAAGAAGTTATAAATTTAGGTACTGCAAATACTGGTAGAGTAAAATAAAAAAAAAATGGTACAGCATTTAAAATAATCTGTGAGGGTATTTTCAGGAGAGGTGTGATTGGAAAAGTACCAAAAATGTAACAGGAAAAACGTAACACAAACGCCGCAATAGAGGACCGCCAAGAGATGTTAGATTTTTTTTTAGTTACAAGCATTCTTACATAAAATATGATGCAACGAAGTCTATATATTTGTGCATGTGGGAGTCTATGTGTTGTGAGCAGCACACAGAGCTATTCCATGGCACTAAACCATTTTGCATATCACATTCTCATTTTTTTTAATTTTTTTTTGTTATTTTGAGACATATATATAAAAAAAAGATAAATACTACAGATTTATTAGGTCTAACTAATGAACTACAGTAATGCTGCAAAACCCAGGGATATGAGTTCCTTTGTTTATTTAAAAGTAACTCAAAAGTACTTAAAAATTAGTTACTTTTTTATAAGCTGATAGTTTTTTTCTTCATCTTTGGACTTCTGAGTCAGTCATCCTGTGAATCGTGGCTTTTCTGCCGGAAATTATGGTTCATGATTAACACGACAGATGGTGGCACATTTTCTATGGATTATATGTCACATTTTTTTTCACAGCCTTGTGTATTATACACCACCGTGGATCTTAGAAAGAAACTTTTTGTGTAAATTTTGTGGTCTGCAGGTTACACAAAGGTAAAAGTACAGTACTTTGAATTAATATGTACAAAATATGACTTCTGCAAATAGTATTTTAATAAAATCAAAATCTCAAATTTTAATTTTTTGAGATCAGCAATGGATGAGTGGGAAAACAAAATTATGAAGCAAATTGGAACTTTGTTTTGCAAACAAGTGCTTTGGGTTAAAAAAAAAGGAAATTGACAACAGATGTAGTTGTTTTTTTTTGGCCCAGCATCATCAACAGACATCATGCATTATTTTTTTATATTTGACTTCATTCATCTGGCTTCTAGATCTGGAACATATTTGTCAAGTGCTGTATGTATATATATATATATATATATATATATACATACATACATATGGGATGTAAGGTCAGGTGATGCGTAACATCACAGCCTCTCCTTGACAAATGTCAACCCCGCCTTCTCGTGGTGCATCCTGTTCCCACTAAAGGGGCTCTGACGACCGCCAATAGCGGTATAACTATACCATCGGGATTAGAGGAAATTCTATCCCACACTCACCAACCCGCTTGGCCAGCGTGGTGAGTTATGGCCAAACCCCTCCAAAATGATTCCACAACTTAAATCTTGGCCCTCAGTCTCCGGCAGCTGGAATGTACCTGGCCAAGGCAGCGGCCAGTGCGACATGAAGGCAGAGGGTGCTAAGAATCCCCGGAGGACCGGACTAGGCTGCCATCTGATGCTGACCTTGGCTACGTACAATGGACGCTCCCTATCTTCTGATTCAAGGCTTCTTGAATTGGAAGAGGAACTATAAAGAATCAAGTGGGACATCGTGGGGCTAAGTGAGGTAAGGAGAAAAGGAGAAGATCTCATTGAACTGAAAAGTGGACATCTCTTCTACTATCGTGGGACAGATACTGGCAGAACTAGTGGTGTTGGATTTATAATAAACAAGAAACTGAAGGATAAAGGTGTAGAAGTTGAAAGTTCCTCTGACAGAGCTGCACGACTTGTTATCCAACTCTCGAAAAGATACCAGGCTCAGATTATTCAAACTTATGCACCCACCACAAGTCATCCTGAAGAAGAAATTGAAGAATTTTATGAGGAAATTTGTCATCTAAATAATAAAGGTAAGCAGCACTTGAAAATAATTATGGGAGATTTCAATGCAAAAATAGGGCAACGGCAACAGAATGAAACTTCAGTAGGTAAATTCGGTCACGGCAACAGAAACCAGCGTGGAAATACTCTCGTTGAGTTTGCAGAGGCAGAAGGGTTTATCATCTTGAACTCCTTCTTCAAGAAAAAGCCACACAGGAAATGGACATGGAGACATCCAAATGGGACAACAAGTGAAATTGATTTTATTATGTGTAACAAAAAATTCGTCATAGAAGACTGCAGTGTGCTAAACAAGTTCAACACAGGTAGTGACCATAGATTGGTGAGATGTAAGATGCACCTCAACACTAAACTTGAACGTGGCAAGCTCATAAGACAAACAAAATCTATTGACATAACCAACCTTAAAAAACACCATAATACCTTCAAGTTGGAACTGAAGAACAGGTTCTCTGCTTTAGAAGGCCTAACATCGGAAGAAGTGGACATCTCTGAAGTTAACAGAAAAGTAACCAAAGCTCTTATGGAAACAGCAACAAAATTAGCTGGGTCTAAGAACAAGTTGCATGTAAATAAATTATCAGGAAAAACGAAAATGTTGATGCAAAAAAGAAGAGAGATGAGGACAACTAAAGAAGATGTGACTTCCAAAGTGGAATATATAGAGCTATGCAAGACAGTACGAAAAAGTATCACTGAAGACGTAAGAAAATTCAACTGTGAACTAGTGAGGAAAGCAATTGAAAACAACCAAAGCCTAAAGATAGCAAAGGGACATCTCAGTAAGGGAAGAAAACAGATTATGGCACTGAGAAAAGAAGATGGTTCTGTAACAAGAAATAGAGGCGAAATTTTGACAAGAGTGAAAGATTTCTACTCCAAATTATATGAAAGGGATGATACATGCACTCCAGACATCATGAAAGATACCAGTACCAGAGTTCCTCCAGTCCTTCCAGCAGAAGTTGCACATGCAATCAAGAACATGAAGCGGGGAAAAGCTCCAGGAGAAGATGGAATTACTGTAGACATCATACAAGAAGCAAGTGGAGAAATCGAAACAGTACTCGCCCAAATTTTCACATGATGCCTTAATGAAGGAAAGATTCCTGAGGATTGGAACACCGCTACAATGATCCTGCTACATAAGAAAGGTGACATTGAGGATCTCGGAAACTACAGACCTATCAGCCTCCTATCAGTAGTTTATAAAATCTTCACTAAAGTTCTTTCACACCACTTGAAGGTAACACTGGACATGGCTCAACCGAGAGAACAAGCTGGATTCAGGAGTGGCTACAGCACAATAGATCATATCCACGTACTGCGAGAACTAATTGAAAGAGCGAGGGAATATGAACTTCCATTGTGCATGGCTTTTATCGATTATGAAAAAGCCTTTGATTCGGTGAAACCATCAGCAGTTACAATGGCTCTGAAAACCTGCGGTATTGAAGATGCATACATTAATATCATTAATAACATCTATGAAAATGCAAGTGCAAAGATTAGGCTGTTTGAAAATACAACACACGTAAAAATTGGAAAGGGAGTGAGACAAGGTGACACCATATCTCCGAAGCTCTTTAATGCCACATTGGAGGGTGTTTTTCAGTCGCTGAGCTGGGAAAACAAGGGGATAAAGATTAATGGAGATTATCTAACCCACCTTCGTTTTGCTGATGACGTAGTCATTTTTGCAACTACCCCATCAGAGCTGCAGAGTATGATCCAGGAACTTGCTGACAAGAGTAAAGAAGTGGGATTAAAAATGAACTTTCAGAAGACAAAAGTGATGTTCAATGCTTTTACAAGAAATGAAGATTTATCGATTGATGGAGAAAAGCTGGAGATAACAGACACGTACGTTTATCTTGGACAGCAGATATCTAGTGAGGGTCACATTGATGAAGAAATTAATCGGCGTACAAAACTTGCCTGGAGAGCTTTTGGAAGAAACAGCATAATTTTCAAGAGCAATATGCCATTATGTCTTAAAAGAAAAGTGTTTGATCAATGCATCCTTCCAGTGCTTACGTATGGTGCAGAGACGTGGACCTTAACTAAAAGAGACATACAAAGGCTGCAGACAACTCAAAGAAGCATGGAGAGGTGCATACTTGGTGTAACCAGGAGAGATAAGAAGAGGAACTCGTGGATCCGAAAAATGACAAGAGTGGAAGACATCATGATCAGAGTTAAATCCCTGAAATGGCAATGGGCTGGACATACTGCCAGAAGGACAGATCATCGATGGACAGCCGAAATTTTAGATTGGATTCCAAGGGACAGGAAAAGACCCAAAAGAAGACCACATGGGAGATGGGTGGATGAAATTCGAAAGTATGCAGGGGTGACATGGAGGAGACTGGCACAAGACAGACTGTTGTGGAGGAAACTTGGGGAGACCTTCGTCCAGCAGTGGATTGATAATGGTTGACAATGATGATGATGATGATGACATACATATATATCTCAATTCTAGTTAAAAAATTCTATACATACCTCAGTAAAATACTGGGGTAGGCATTCAAATTTTAGTATGTCGAGTAGTCTACATTTGCATTAGACTTCTACACACCCACAATCACGGGCCACAGAAATTAGCTCCACTGTTACACTTTGTGCAGTGCATTTGTTAGAATGATATAATTAAGGTGCTGTTATGTGTTTTTTAAACAACAAAAAAAGCTGTTCTTTTTTCAAATAACAGCATGCCCCCAAAACATCATGTTAAATTGGAGAGCTCTAAAGCAAGCATTGGGGACCTTTGCACATCAAAACATTTGGCACACACAGCCTGATACTTCCTCATGCCTCAGGTTTTTTTTTCATTTTATGTATTTGTTTGTAATAGTTCTATTTAAAAAATGAAAACAATTTCGAATTGCGTTTGGCTATATTTTTTGACATTCTTTAGCTGCAAAGTAGTTTGTTTTCCCTTTAATAGTAACTGATATAGATGTTTTAACTATCAGTTATATCATCAGTGCACCCTACCTCTGCCAGCCATGAATAACACCTGGAACAGGTGTAAAGCTCTTGAAATAAAATTATTGGTGAATAACATAGTTCAGTAATATTTTTTTTAATGTGTAGAAGAAGATAAGCAGCAGGCTGATGGCTAAAACCAAACTGTTCTATTATCATTCGGTATTTCCTTTGTGTAAAAGAACTTGCATTTCTATTTATAAAAAACGGGTAGCTATTAGTTTCCTTTAACGGCTTTGTGTAATTTACCCGAATTTCTTTATAAAACCTATGTTTTCCCATTATTTGTGACCATATAATAGCACATGTTTCTGCAGAGCACACACTTTTGGTGTTTAAAATTGTCAAAATGAAATTTGAAAATTAGTACCTACCCGCAGCGGTGCTACGGCAACCATCATTTGCTACATAGCACATCAAGTTGTTTTCACGGCATAGGTGTCTTCTGCTACATGGAACTTCTGGTTATCAACTGATAAGCAGTGTATGGGTAAAACTCGAAGCTCCATGTTATTGCAGCAATTTCCACGAACAACCTTGGCAAGATGGCATAATGAAGCAGAATTTCGAAAAGCTTAAAACAAAATGTAGCTGAATATACAGCCCACAAAATACGAAGCTTTTGGTGGGAAGCGAGAATCGCCCAGTCAAACTGCGCCACATAATATCGCAAATCAAAAGACTTGAAGATGATCTCTTGCACACCACGAATTCCCAAGGCAACCAGAACTTCCAGTATTTCATTACAGTCCCACGCCCTTTCTGCTGTCGAAAGGAAATATTTACTGATTTTTAAAAGCATTGATCCTATCTTACTTAAACTTCGCAAGATCTATTCGTAAAGTAGAGCCGACACGCGTGGCAAAAAGATGAATATGTAGATTAATATTCAGCTGGGAGAAACAAATCATTTTCCTGTGACCTTTGGTAGTTGAATGCTCTCTCGCTGCCCTGGTGGCGCAGTGGTCTAAGCAATGGTTTCTGATCATTCGTCCGACTTGGGTCAGAGTTCAAATCCTAATTAGGCATGGATGTTGAGTTTCTTATGGCACTGTCTCTCTCCCTTCCCTGGAACCAGTGGTCCTAAATTAAGGAAGTGTGACTGCATATAGCCCGTTGAGATGCTCACAGTGGTTGTTAAACCTCCAATCAAAATAATATTAAAGAAAAAAAAAGCTCTTTCTGCTTAGCTGTAATATGACAGCGTGCGGCTCAGAGGTTTACGCATCCACAGCTGATCGGTTGGCAACCAGCAATTGAATTGCCAAGAATCACCTGTGCTGTGAAAACAACTTTACGTGCTATTGCAAATGGTGGTTGCCGAAGCATCGCAGTGGGTAAGTACCGATTTTCCTTCATTTTGCAACCAAATTTAAACTCCAGAAGTGCATGCTCTGCAGAAACATAGTATCATGAGATCACAAAAAATGGGAAAACATGAGTTTTATAAAGAAATTCAGAAAACTTATATGGAGCTGCTAAAGGAAGCTAGCACTAAAACATTTTACGACAGCATTGAAATTTTTTCTAAGTACATAGCATAAAATTTACAGCCGTCCCAGTGACGCAGTAGGCTTAGTGCTGGCTTCTGACCATTTGTCCACAAGAGGTGCAAGTTCAAATCCCGGTATTGCATGGATGTTGTGTTTATTTTACAGTACTGGCTTCTTTTCCTGAAACCAGTGGCCCGAAATTATGTAGCTCATAGCCCATTAAGTTGCTCATGGAAAAGTTGCTCACATTTACTGCTTATTCAACTTTCTCATGGTAATTGTTAAACCTTCAAACAAACAAAATTTTTACGAAGCATGCATGCAAGAATTGATACATGAAATTACATGTTACATTGAGATTCAGAAGTCCAGCTAAAAACTGCTACCTAATTTCTGGATGAGAAGAAAAATTATAGTTTTACGTAAATAAACAACTCTCCAACAGGACCAGTAAAATAAGTAG
This sequence comes from Macrothele yani, assembly GCA_039090855.1. Lineage (NCBI taxonomy): Eukaryota > Metazoa > Arthropoda > Arachnida > Araneae > Macrothelidae > Macrothele > Macrothele yani. The sequence continues at coordinate 110,659,488 of CM077015.1, read as the reverse complement.
TTTAGTGGTCCTGTGCAGTATTTATTTACTAATGCCAACAACAGATCATTAGCAAATCCAAAGTTCAAACCTCTGATAGCCTCATGCATATGTAACTGAATATGTATAAATTTCTTTCTATCAAAAAGTGTCAAAATTATTTAAAATCAATTTTTGTGTCAAAATTATTGTAAATGGTGCTTTAAAATAAGTTCCATGGTGGAAGCTTTATTTTTAAAGCATCATTTACAATAGACATTTCTCTCTTTCTTGTGAGATGTATCTAATGCATAAAAAGCTAAGATAAAGAACACTAAGAAAAATACCTTGTAGGATATTTTTGTCAACTTTTAACAGCTTTTTAATTCTTATGTTTAAGATTCTTGTTTTAATCCATTTCAGAAGAAACTTGTACTCTCACCCAACACTCATTGATCAAAAAATAATAGACGGAATTTCAAGTTCTAAAAGGGAATTTGCTATGCTGCTGCCAACTTGGAATTCATTTGGAGGTGAGGCTTCAACTTAGTTTTGAATTGTTAGTTTTGTGTGCATGGCTAGTTTAGTGCTCATCTTATTATAGAATAAATAGTTCATTGCCAACTTCATATGAAATTGTTTTCGGAACTTTTGTTTAAATAAAATATGTTCAAGGTCGTTTGGAAAATTAAGTCTAAAAAATTCTGGTATCCTTCTTGCAAAATTGCAATAAATAAAACTAAAATAGCTCTGACGTTTAAAAAAAAGCGAAGGTCATTCAGCATTTTTTCAAAAAACGGTATCTCTTGTTCCTGTAGAGAAAGCCAAGACGAGGAAAGGTTTTGGTGTGGAAATAAAATTCCATTATAATGTAAACACTAAGTTGGCTTCAAACTTGTATAGTGAGCAAACAGCATTTTCATCTAGGTTGGCAATCAGATTACAAAAATATATGCTCTATGCATACTGATGTGTACCTCAGTTGTGGAACCGATACTAAAATTTCTCATAGTTTTATACAGTGAAGTGGCTAGCAAGTTTATTTTGCAAGTAATGTGTGTGTGTGTGTAGGGGGGGGGCTTGAGTTTTAAAAATGTTCTAAAATTCCATTTAGTGAACAGGTTTTCTGTGTTTAAGTTCTGCCCATTTAATTTTTATTTCTTATACTCAAAATTGGTAATAGATTTTGCTGATGAAAACATTTTACAGTGTGTTCAGAAAAGTAATTTCTGATGAGTCTGAAAAAAATTTTGTGCTTCAAGCCCCCCCCCCAAATTTATTCAAAATCTTATCTGTAAAATTCTCTTAGATAACATTGTTGTATTTTATATAGGTTTGAAGTCTTAGAAATGTACGTTATCTATGTTTTCTAACAGTACTGTTATACAAAAGTATTAAATTACTTAAATTGAGAATGGTCTCAATGAAATTGACTGAATATTTCAATGAATATTAATAAGACTAACTCTGTAACTGTTAAAGTTAAAATCTTTAATAAAGGCTGGCTTTATAGTATTAAAAATTTTCACATGTTTAAAATAGTGTAATAATCAGCTGTTTGATAGTATCGACAAAGCTTGTTCTGTATTGTGTGGGGGAAGACATTCCACGTTGGGATTTTTCTGTACAGCAATATTTTGTAATATTACTAATACCGTGCAACTTTTTCACTAAGAAGAGCTTTCAGTGTGTTAAATATACTCTCAGTAGACAAAACATTAGTGATAAGGGTGATGGACAGTTGACGTAGGCATCCATCGCGCGAAGTGGAGCAGTTCCAAACCAAACACAGGCAATAAATAGGTGGTCAGCGGGGCTTCTCAACAGTGCGTTGGCATTGATGTACTTGGGTAAATCCGTAGGTCTAAGCGCTGGCTTATGATCATTCGTCCGTGAAGGGTCCGGGTTCGAATCCCGGTGAAGCATGGATGTTGTGTTTGTCTTACGGCACTGGCTGTCTCCCTTCCCTGGAACCAGTGACCCTAAATTAGGGATGGGCGACTGCTTACAGCCCATTGAGTTGCTCACGGTGGTCGTTAAACTTTCAATCGAAAAAAAAAAAAGTGGGTAAATGAGGTGATGTTTGGCTCATACATACTGACCGCTTAATGATTTAAAAGCAAATCCCATCCAGGTTAAATATCGAAGGCCCAAGCATCCTGAGCAAGCAAATGGTACGGCGCATGCCCTGGACTACAGCAGGAAGGCCAAGCAATGGTGTAAAACAGGAACTCCAGCTAAAGAAACACAAGAGCCTTATATGTGCGGTACCAGCAATGAGCTTTTGTTGTGATGGAAACTGTCTAGATGTCAATCCCAATGATCGACAAAAATGTAAATTCCTAAACTGGAAATTAAAGTTGGCAGTGAAATGTATAAAAGCTGCCCCGGTGGCACAGTGGTCTAAGCGATGGCCTCTGATCATTCATCCAAAAGGGGTCAGGGTTCGAATCCCGGTGAGGCATGGATGTTGTGTTTGCCTTAAGGCACTGGCTCTCTCCCTTCCCTGCAGCCAGTGACCCTAAATTAGGGACGGGCGACTGTTTATAGCCCATTGAGTTGCTCGTGATGGTCGTTAAACCTCCAATCAAAAAAAATATATTATAAAATGCAATCTGCATTTTTATTTAAGTAAGCGCAGTAATTATTTTGTTGAATTTCATACATCATAAGACTGTAGAAATTTGCAATTCATGTTATTTGCTCAAACAATGATTATTGGTTGAATTTTATGACAATATAAGTTATTTACTGATTGCTTTGCATTGGAAAATATCGTCAATGCATACATACCTTAATAATAAAATGATATTCAAAACATGTTGTAAAAATATTTTCATGAAAAAGGACGTTAATTTTCTATTACAGTATATTGAATGAAGACCCTAGTCGTGCAAATTGCCAAGTTTGTCACCAACCTATATTTCATAATCTATCGACTCAATAATGATTTTCAGAATTTCATGTGATTTTTGTAAGCATTATACTGCATATACACATTTAGGTTTTAAAAATGGGGGGGGGACTAATGTATGCAATGTAGGGTTAAAAACCTTTTAACAGATGCTCTGTGGATCATATGACAAAATTCATGGTATTTAGTGCACATTACGGAACTTTTAAAAAAACGAATGTCAGTGCCAGTTTTCTAGGCACCTGGGATTTGTCAAGCCCTGGGACCTAGAGAGGGGATTATTTTAGGTGAACTTTCCAAGAAAATTTTCAACGATGACTGCAAAGTAATCTGGAAAAAAGTGTTCCTTGCACACTGGAAGTTCAGGTTTAACTCACTGGGTCTTTGTGGGGCCGTGATGACATTGTACTTGTGTAATAGTGAATTCAATTCTATGTTTTAGAATTTTTATTTTGAAATGTTAAAAAATACACCGCCTGGACCATTCTGACCATATCGTGTGACTGTGTTTAGAGCAGTGAACACGTGACTGCACTGCCACACGGCAGAGTGGCTCCAGGCGGACCAGGGGGACCACTGGTAGAGAGGACAGACGGATCATGCGCCAGGCACAAATGGATTCCACGGGGACCCGGTACGCTATACAGCCAAATGTAGCTGCTCCTGTGTGCCCCCCCCCCCCCACACACACTTCTTGAAAAAATTGCTGGTGGTATTGGCAATTTTGTGATGGTTTTGGAAAGCAGTGCACCACGTAATAGTCTTGTCATAATTTGACTTTAGCCAATTAAATGTTTTTATCCAAGATTCCTGAACTGTCCAACGGTGTTTTTTTGCGTACACTTTATCATAGTCCGCTTGCGTAAGTTTCAATTCTGCCAACGACACAGATTCAGATTCTGAAATTACATCACTCAACAATGCAGAAGACGAATTTGTAACAACCGCTGACAGATCGGAAATTTCACATAATAGCTTATTATGAGATATGCTCTCATTGCTGGATTCCACCCCCCCAAAATCATATCCATTTCTAAATACAACTTATATCCGCAGCTAACACAAACTACTGTTCTCTTCTCAGACAAACTAGGTAAGTTATCGGTGTCGGTAATTTTCGCTGTTCTCCCGGCTAAGTGTACAGGCTCATTCTTAAATCTTAAACGAAACTTAGGCTTTGTTTCAGTAGTACCGCTGTTATTGTGTGTGTGTGTGGGGGGGGGCTTCCATTATTTCTCCTCCCTCACTCGCGCAAGTTGTATCAGAGACCCAACCACACCCGGGGCTGTGCAATAAATATTCTGTTGTCACTTCCTCCTCATAAAGCACGGCTTTTTTGCCCATCAGTCTGCGTCCTCCTGTTTCAGGGCAGTTTACGCATTTTGTCACTAAACACCGGAGGCTAGTTTCAATCCAGGCATGCATACCGTCGTTAACTGTAAACGACATCTGGAGCAAAACTACGCATGACCCCAATTTCTGGATGTAGAGCATAATATAATTGAAGAAGAAATTCCTCCCATAATAATAAAACAAATTCTGGTGATTTTTGCAGTAAAATGAAAAACACTTGACGAGAGTCTTTTTTTTTTCTTTCTAGAGTAGAAAATTCTTCTTTCAAAACTTTTTTATTTCTTTAAACCTAGTTGCCCGACCGGGCTACTAGATTTCATTTTTACTTTCCCAGGCCAATAATTTACATGCCTTGGGCATGTAAATTATTGGCCTGGTACATGCCTTGGGCATGTAATTATTGCCCAGATACATGCCTTGGGCATGCATCTGGCAAGGTATTTTTCAAGCCCTGCTAGTATATGGATCACTGACGTGCCAGTAGTGTGTGGATGAGATCCTACCACCCCATGTGCTCCCATTCCTGGCGGGGATTCCAGGTCGGACTGCGTGCCACAGATCACTCTGTAATTGTCCTGCAGCTCTGTTTTTGCCATTTGTTTCCATCTGTATCATTAAGTCCATAAAATTTCAGTTCAATCCGATGTTTTCTCCTAAGTGCACAAACTTCATTGTCCGTGAGTGTAGTTGTAAGGGTATTGTATTCCTGAGATTTTCATATTTTTTTCTTTCTTAAGTATATATTTGGGCATAAACATTTAAATATTTGTTTATTGACCTTGATAAACAAATTCATTTTGTTATCAAGTGTGCAGCTCAGATTGCAATGCTTATACATTTGCTAATGTTTTATGTGCTATATTTCCTAGATGTAAGCATTTAGATATAAAATAAATGAATATCATCATCATCATCATCATTGTCAACCATTATCAATCCACTGCTGAACGAAGGTCTCCCCAAGTTTCCTCCACAACGGTCTGTCTTGTGCCAGTCTCCTCCATGTCACCCCTGCATACTTTCGAATTTCATCCACCCATCTCCCATGTGGTCTTCTTCTGGGTCCTTTCCTGTCCCTTGGAATCCAATCTAAAATTTCGGCTGTCCATCGATGATCTGTCCTTCTGGCAGTATGTCCAGCCCATTGCCATTTCAGGGATTTAACTCTGATCATGATGTCTTCCACTCTTGTCATTTTTCGGATCCACGAGTTCCTCTTCTTATCTCTCCTGGTTACACCAAGTATGCACCTCTCCCTGCCTCTTTGAGTTGTCTGCAGCCTTTGTATGTCTCTTTTAGTTAAGGTCCACGTCTCTGCACCATACGTAAGCACTGGAAGGATGCATTGATCAAACACTTTTCTTTTAAGACATAATGGCATATTGCTCTTGAAAATTATGCTGTTTCTTCCAAAACCTCTCCAGGCAAGTTTCGTACGCCGATTAATTTCTTCATCAATGTGACCCTCACTTGATATCTGCTGTCTAAGATAAACGTACGTGTCTGTTATCTCCAGCTTTTCTCCATCAATCGATAAATCTTCATTTCTTGTAAAAGCATTGAACATCACTTTTGTCTTCCGAAAGTTCATTTTTAATCCCACTTCTTTACGCTTGTCAGCAAGTTCCTGGATCATACTCTGCATCTCTGATGGGCTAGTTGCAAAAATGACTACATCATCAGTAAAACGAAGGTGGGTTAGATAACTCCATTATTCTTTATCCCCTTGTTTTCCCAGCTCAGTGACTGAAAAACACCCTCCAATGTGGCATTAAAGAGCTTCGGAGATATGGTGTCACCTTGTCTCACTCCCTTTCCAATTTTTATGTGTGTTGTATTTTCAAACAGCCGAATCTTTGCACTTGCATTTTCATAGATGTTATTAATAATATTAATGTATGCATCTTCAATACCGCAGGTTTTCAGAGCCATTGTAACTGCTGATGGTTTCACCGAATCAAAGGCTTTTTCATAATCGATAAAAGCCATGCACAATGGAAGTTCATATTCCCTCGCTCTTTCAATGAGTTCTCTCAGCACATGGATATGATCTATTGTGCTGTAGCCACTCCTGAATCCAGCTTGTTCTCTCGGTTGAGCCATGTCCAGTGTTACCTTCAAGCGGTGTGAAAGAACTTTAGTGAAGATTTTATAAACTACTGATAGGAGGCTGATAGGTCTGTAGTTTCCGAGATCCTCAATGTCACCTTTCTTATGTAGCAGGATCATTGTAGCGGTGTTTCAATCCTCATGAATCTTTCCTTCATTAAGGCATCGAGTGAAAATTGGGCGAGTACTGCTTCGATTTCTCCACTTGCTTCTTGTATGATGTCTACAGTAATTCCATCTTCTCCTGGAGCTTTTCCCCGCTTCATGTTCTTGATTGCATGTGCAACTTCTGCTGGAAGGACTGGAGGAACTCTGGTACTGGTATCTTTCATGATGTCTGGAGTGCATGTATCATCTCTTTCATATAATTTGGAGTAGAAATCTTTCACTCTTGTCAAAATTTCGCCTCTATTTCTTGTTACAGAACCATCTTCTTTTCTCAGTGCCATAATCTGTTTTCTTCCCTTACTGAGATGCCCCTTTGCTATCTTTAGGCTTTGGTTGTTTTCAATTGCTTTCCTCACCATTTCACAGTTGAATTTTCTTACGTCTTCAGTGATACTTTTTCGTACTGTCTTGCATAGCTCTATATATTCCACTTTGGAAGTCACATCTTCTTTAGTTGTCCTCATCTCTCTTCTTTTTTGCATCAACATTTTCGTTTTTCCTGATAATTTATTTACATGCAACTTGTTCTTAGACCCAGCTAATTTTGTTGCTGTTTCCATAAGAGCTTTGGTTACTTTTCTGTTAACTTCAGAGATGTCCACTTCTTCCGATGTTAGGCCTTCTAAAGCAGAGAACCTGTTCTTCAGTTCCAACTTGAAGGTATTATGGTGTTTTTTAAGGTTGGTTACGTCAATAGATTTTGTTTGTCTTATGAGCTTGCCACGTTCAAGTTTAGTGTTGAGGTGCATCTTACATCTCACCAGTCTATGGTCACTACCTGTGTTGAACTTGTTTAGCACACCGCAGTCTTCTATGACGAATTTTTTGTTACACATAATAAAATAAATTTCACTTGTCGTCCCATTTGGATGTCTCCATGTCCATTTGCTGTGTGGCTTTTTCTTGAAGAAGGAGTTCAAGATGAAAAACCCTTCTGCCTCTGCAAACTCAACGAGAGTATTTCCACGCTGGCTTCTGTTGCCGTTACCGAATTTACCTACTGAAGTTTCATTCTGTTGCCGTTGCCCTATTTTTGCATTGAAATCTCCCATAATTATTTTCAAGTGCTGCTTACCTTTATTATTTAGATGACAAATTTCCTCATAAAATTCTTCAATTTCTTCTTCAGGATGACTTGTGGTGGGTGCATAAGTTTGAATAATCTGAGCCTTATATCTTTTCGAGAGTTGGATAACAAGCCGTGCAGCTCTGTCAGAGGAACTTTCAACTTCTACAACTTTATCCTTCAGTTTCTTGTTTATTATAAATCCAACACCACTAGTTCTGCCAGTATCTGTCCCACGATAGTAGAAGAGATGTCCACTTTTCAGTTCGATGAGATCTTCTCCTTTTCTCCTTACCTCACTTAGCCCCACGATGTCCCACTTGATCCTTTGTAGTTCCTCTTCCAATTCAAGAAGCCTTGAATCAGAAGATAGGGAGCGTCCATTGTACGTTGCCAAGGTCAGCATCAGATGGCAGCCTAGTCCGGTCCTCCGGGGATTCTTAGCACCCTCTGCCTTCATGTCGCACTGGCCGCTGCCTTGGCCAGGTACATTCCAGCTGCCGGTAACTGAGGGCCAAGATTTAAGTTGTGGAATAATTTTAGAGGGGTTTGGCCATAACTCACCACGCTGGCCAAGCGGGTTGGTGAGTGTGGGATAGAATTTCCTCTAATCCCGATGGTATAGTTATACCGCTATTGGCGGTCGTCAGAGCCCCTTTAGTAGGAACAGGATGCACCACGAGAAGGCGGGGTTGACATTTATATATATATCATCATCATCATCATCATTGTCAACCATTATCAATCCACTGCTGGACGAAGGTCTCCCCAAGTTTCCTCCACAACGGTCTGTCTTGTGCCAGTCTCCTCCATGTCACCCCTGCATACTTTCGAATTTCATCCACCCATCTCCTATGTGGTCTTCTTCTGGGTCTTTTCCTGTCCCTTGGAATCCAATCTAAAATTTCGGCTGTCCATCGATGATCTGTACTTCTGGCAGTATGTCCAGCCCATTGCCATTTCAGGGATTTAACTCTGATCATGATGTCTTGCACTCTTGTCATTTTTCGGATCCACGTGTTCCTCTTCTTATCTCTCCTGGTTACACCAAGCATGCACCTCTCCATGCTTCTTTGAGTTGTCTGCAGCCTTTGTATGTCTCTTTTAGTTAAGGTCCACGTCTCTGCACCATACGTAAGCACTGGAAGGATGCATTGATCAAACACTTTTCTTTTAAGACATAATGGCATATTGCTCTTGAAAATTATGCTGTTTCTTCCAAAAGCTCTCCAGGCAAGTTTTGTACGCCGATTAATTTCTTCATCAATGTGACCCTCACTTGATATCTGCTGTCCAAGATAAACGTACGTGTCTGTTATCTCCAGCTTTTCTCCATCAATCGATAAATCTTCATTTCTTGTAAAAGCATTGAACATCACTTTTGTCTTCTGAAAGTTCATTTTTAATCCCACTTCTTTACTCTTGTCAGCAAGTTCCTGGATCATACTCTGCAGCTCTGATGGGGTAGTTGCAAAAATGACTACGTCATCAGCAAAACGAAGGTGGGTTAGATAATCTCCATTAATCTTTATCCCCTTGTTTTCCCAGCTCAGCGACTGAAAAACACCCTCCAATGTGGCATTAAAGAGCTTCGGAGATATGGTGTCACCTTGTCTCACTCCTTTCCAATTTTTACGTGTGTTGTATTTTCAAACAGCCTAATCTTTGCACTTGCATTTTCATAGATGTTATTAATAATATTAATGTATGCATCTTCAATACCGCAGGTTTTCAGAGCCATTGTAACTGCTGATGGTTTCACCGAATCAAAGGCTTTTTCATAATCGATAAAAGCCATGCACAATGGAAGTTCATATTCCCTCGCTCTTTCAATTAGTTCTTTCAGCACGTGGATATGATCTATTGTGCTGTAGCCACTCCTGAATCCAGCTTGTTCTCTCGGTTGAGCCATGTCTAGTGCTACCTTCAAGCGGTGTGAAAGAACTTTAGTGAAGATTTTATAAACTACTGATAGGAGGCTGATAGGTCTGTAGTTTCCGAGATCCTCAATGTCACCTTTCTTATGTAGCAGGATCATTGTAGCGGTGTTCCAATCCTCAGGAATCTTTCCTTCATGAAGGCATCGAGTGAAAATTTGGGCGAGTACTGTTTCGATTTCTCCACTTGCTTCTTGTATGATGTCTACAGTAATTCCATCTTCTCCTGGAGCTTTTCCTCGCTTCATGTTCTTGATTGCATGTGCAACTTCTGCTGGAAGGACTGGAGGAACTCTGGTACTGGTATCTTTCATGATGTCTGGAGTGCATATATCATCCCTTTCATATAATTTGGAGTAGAAATCTTTTCACTCTTGTCAAAATTTCGCCTCTATTTCTTGTTACAGAACCATCTTCTTTTCTCAGTGCCATAATCTGTTTTCTTCCCTTACGGAGATGTCCCTTTGCTATCTTTAGGCTTTGGTTGTTTTCAATTGCTTTCCTCACTAGTTCACAGTTGAATTTCCTTACGTCTTCAGTGATACTTTTTCTTACTGTCTTGCATAGCTCTATATATTCCACTTTGGAAGTCACATCTTCTTTAGTTGTCCTCATCTCTCTTCTTTTTGCATCAACATTTTGGTTTTTCCTGATAATTTGTTCACATGCAACTTGTTCTTAGACCCAGCTAATTTTGTTGCTGTTTCCATAAGAGCTTTGGTTACTTTTCTGTTAACTTCAGAGATGTCCACTTCTTCCGATGTTAGGCCTTCTAAAGCAGAGAACCTGTTCTTCAGTTCTAACTTGAAGGTATTATGGTGTTTTTTAAGGTTGGTTATGTCAATAGATTTTGTTTGTCTTATGAGCTTGCCACGTTCAAGTTTAGTGTTGAGGTGCATCTTACATCTCACCAATCTATGGTCACTACCTATATATATATATATATATATATATGTTTCCTAAACTTGATACTTTTTTTGTATAGGTGCCTTCTCAACATCAACATTGAGCATGGAATCAAAATTGAGAGATAAAATGACCCATACAGTCCAAACATTCTTTTGTTAATGAATGACTGACTTTGAGTGGACACAACAATATTGTTAAATGAGCACTAAAACAAATATTTCAACTATGTACCACAATTTCTTCACCACTTATTCAATAAAAACATTATTTGTAAAAGATAGTCTATTTCATGTTTAATATCTAGTCTGCTTAGTTACTGATGTTATACGACTTCTCTAAAAGAGAAACTGTTTTGAATCTGTGGTCTACATCTTTATTGTGAGAATAAAAACATACCTTTGACAGCAATAAAAAGCAATTATCTTTGCTGATTTCTTGGGCCTTTCAGCATTGTCACCTTTTTAAAATTGTAACCAATCAATGTAAAAGTAATTTTAATGCATAATCCTTTAAACAAGCTGTACTGATGACAGGTTGAAATTCTGGAATTCTACTGTGCCTCATGGTTATAATGGTTTGGATGGTAATCCCAAACTTTATGATTTGGTGATGAAAATTCAAAAGTATTTCTCAGTAAAGAGCTATTTCTTTTTAATAAAGTAACCCTTTTATTGCTCTTTATGAATGACAGTATATAAATAAGAAAACACAGCTAAAAATCTTATTTTGTAAAGAGGAAAACCATTGGGACAATTTTTTTAAAATATTTTCTTTAACTTTATGTGGCAGTAAAATATGTATGAGGCTCATATCGCCATGCCTATGTGGCTTTCTTGAAAAGCTCTTTATCTTTGAAACATTCTGAAAGGTAAGTTGTGGCAAGGTCTGGAGAATAGAAAGGATGAAGTCCCTATTACCATAAAGCAGCCTGTATTATGTTGTCGAGGGCCAACAGTTCCCTATCATTCCTGTGTTATTTTGTGAAGAGGGAAACCATGTTCAAGCTGCCAAATTGTAATGCAATACTGACAAGATATGTCTATTATCTTGTGTTATTGCATCATGCCGTGACTGTGGTCTATGTAGCAAGTTAGATACTTCTAACATTTCAGATGTAATCAATGATCATTCTTTGGCAGCTCAATATTCGTTTGTGCTTTCCCTCCATGTTGTTGTCTGAAAATGTGAGCATCAGCTGCTTTTTTAACCTTTGTGTTTTTCCACACCTCGCCACACTGACTGCAGTTGTTCTCAGAGAACACATTTTTATTGCTTTTATATCACACATATCCTACTTATAAGACCACTTTCACTGAATCATGTTCAGAACTAACTGATGATGCTTAATTTGCCAGCACACAAAACAAGTAAGCTTATAAGCAGCATATGTTTAATATAAGCACAATAAAACAAGTGTGTATTCATTGTTATACATTATCATTAAAGTTTTTTGTGAGCACACTGTTTACTTCACCTGTTTCACAAGTGTTTGTATTAAAATAACACATTATATACAGCAAGTTTTACTATTCATTCAGCTGAAGATGCGTTCTTCCCTTATTATGTAAAACAAGGTCACAGGATTATTAACCTAGCTATCAGATATGCCTGAATTGCCTGTTTTTTACTGTTCAATATTTAATATCATGTACGAAAACTTAGAAATTATGTCACCCTGGAGTGAGATGTAATATTCAAGTTTTCTGATGTGATATTACATATTGAACAGTAAAAATCACACGTTTCAGGCATATCTGATTGCTAGGTTAATAATCTTAAAACTAAGATTTACAGTTTGACTGTTTCTTCTCTCTGTAAATAACAGTATAAAACTGTAAGAATTACTGTTTGTAATTCTCCCTTCACAGTTCGTTTCTGAAAATGATACAGTACAAAACAAAGCTGTAAAAATAACAGTTCCTGACTGTTCCTTCCCATAAAAAATACGGTACAAAACTGTAGAAATTACAGTTCCTTCACAGTTGTTTCCGTAAATAATACAGTACAAAACTGTAAAAATAACCGTTTCTGACTGTTCCTTCACAGTTGGTTTTCGTAAATAATGCAGTACAAAACTGTAAAAATAACGGTTTCTGACTGTTCCTTCACAGTTTTTTCCGTAAATAATACAATACAAAACTGTAAAAATAACGTTCCTGACTGTTCCTTCGCAGTTGTTTTCCGTAAATAATACAGTACAAAACTGTAAAAATAACGGTTCCTGACTGTTCTTTCGCAGTTGTTTTCCGTAATTAATACAGTACAAAACTGTTTATTTTTACAGTCAAAGGATGGCAACCTTGTTAACGGTCCAAAACTGTGAAATTAACGATAAAAATGTTTACAGTGTAGCATAGAATTTGATCTGCCTTTTCCTTTCTTCAAAAGACACTACGAAGTTCTCCTGCGAAATTTGCAACTCTTTTTATTAAACTTCCAATTCTTTGAAGAGAAAATGAATTCATTCACCTATTGAAAACTTTTCTGGGCTGCTCAAAATGAAACACATATTTCCTACCTTGCTTCCAGTAAATTTGATACAAAATTTGTGCGTTTTTTTCACGTGACAAAAAAACCTTTAAATGATGTTTTTTGTTGAATGTCAAATGGCTTTCTACTGCGTGTTTTGCACATATAATTTGTATTGATGAAGATATTTAAGAGTTTTTCTTAAGTTTCAGAAAGATGTCTGAAAAATAGACTACAATAACAAATTTCCGTGTTTTTTTGGCATTTCTTTTAGATTTATATGTTACTTTCTAAAGGGGTATTCCCCATTTTTTAGGCGATTGTCTATACCTTTCATTGAAATCCGCTTTCTAGACCCCCCCAATTTCGTTGGCCACCTGACGAACGCAGAAACTGTTCTTAACTTGGCTCAAAAAAGTAAAATGCACAACTGCTATTTCACTTACTGAGCCAAGCCCAGCGGATAAAAATCCAGCTGCAATTGCATATTGCAATCTCTCTAAGCGTTCGAATCAATTGGAAACGTTTAATTGTTTTTTTCAATAAATTCTGAGAAAAGCGTATGCGCGTATTTCTAAAGATAAAATTTGGTATTTTGTTTCGAAGATTAATTATCATTACGACCTCAACAGTCCCGAGATTTGTTTATGCTGTATAGTATTGTTAAATTGAAATTTACCGGAAATAATTATATCGATTTACAATATGACATGACCTATGATTTGATATCGATACTAGAAAAGAAAATAATTATTTTGGTAAATTCACATACTGTAATTTAATATTAAAAACTTAGTTTACAGTAATTTACAGGAAAAGAAAAATATGTCAAGTGAATAAATGAAGTCGAATTGGCTTCAAATCACTATGACACAAAATTTGCTAAGTACCTGGTAAACATTAAGGCGTAACTTACAGAATTGATGTGAATTAACAATTCAGCCGTTACATTCTGATCACCTACCTAACAAGCTTTAGAGCCCCGCTTTAGCCCTCAAAATAACTGCCACTCAGGCGGGCTTTGATTCGATGAGGTGGCGATTGGCATCTTAGGGTATCTAGTACCATAATGTGAAAAGCAGGTCCTCGAATTCCCGTACATTTCAGTGTGGTGGTGATTTAACGCGAACCTGCTTTTCCATGTCGAACCCAAAATGTTCGATTTGGTTCATGTCAGGTGCATTTCTTGGCCACGGGATTAATAGAAATTCACCAGCATTTTCCTCGAACCACTGCTTGACGATTCTTGCCATGCATCATGGCGCATTATCCTGTTGGTAATATGCCCATCACCTACAGGGAACACAGTTGCCACGAATGGATGAACTTGGTCCGCAACTATGTTCAGATACCTGACAGCTGTCAGGGAGTGTGCTATTGCGATAATGGGGCATAACGTGTCGAAGGAAAACATCGCCCACAGCTTAATACCCCTACCGCCAGCATGTTTCCTCCCAACAGTGCATCAAGTTGCCATAGCCTCCGTTGGTAATAGGCATATCCGTGCTGGGCCGTCTACGTCATGCACCAGGAATCTTGATTCGTCAGACTACGCAACTTTCTTCCAATTATCCACGGTCCAATTTCTATGATCTTGGAAACATTTCATTCGTTTTTGCCGACGACGAGCAATGATCATGGGGACTTTGTGGGCTCTTTTGCAACGCAAGCCCATGCATGAAAGTCTGCGATAAACTGTGTGATGTGACGCATTGCCCTGATTACCACTGTTGTACCTGCGAGAGATTTGTTGCACTCTGAATCTGAGGTCTCAGTGAACGTTACGCGACAATTTCCGCTCCCCTCTGGCGTCAGTGCGCTGAGGACGACACTCAGATGGACGTCGGCTCGTAGTTTGCCCATCTGTTCACCACATTTGATACGTACACACTACAACGGCACGTGAACAATTCCCAAGCCACGCCCCGCCTTGTTTCCGAGATCGTAGTTCTGTGGGTCCAAGCCATCTTATTTCTTCTTTTATTAAACTCCGATAAATCGGCAACTTTTTCCATTCTGACACTGAACACTCTTATAACCGAAACCTGGTCCTTTGGATGGATACATACTACTCTGTGAAGTCCACCTACGTCACCGTCCGATTCCGAGACGCACACATTTTTCTAGGCAGGGTTTGGTCATAATGGAATGACTCATTGGTGCATGTTCGTTCTTCCTGCCAAGTAGAGATGGGCAAACGATTCTTTTGAAAAAAATGATTTTCTCGTTTCGATTCATCGAAAAATTTGTTTGGTACTGATTTGTTCATTTTGGGCAATTATTCTTTCTGTTTAGATAACGATTTGTGTCTAGCTGGTCAATTCTTTGTCGCATCCTTTCTTTTGTTTTAGTCAGCGATTCTTTCGGTTTTTGAACGATTTGTATCTAGGCAGATGATTCTGAGTACGATCCTTTCGTTCATTTCCGGTTCAGTGGACGATTTTTAAGCGTAAAGTTGCCTCTAATTTTTAAGGAAATTTGTTCCTCCGTTTTCTTATACGTTCGTATTGAAAAGTACACTTAATTTATTGCCTTTGTACACTACTGAATAAGGTGAGAATTTCTGACTAGTACAAGGAACCGTGCTGAATTTTTGAACGTGTAGTAAAACGTAATTCTGACTGATTCAGTTAGGGAATCGCTCTTCTGCGCAATCGATTCTTTTCGAGAAAGATTCGTTCTCCAGTGACATAGTTTGCTGATTCGTTCTTTTCGAACGAAACGTTCGCGAACGACACATCACTACACTTGAACATATTGGGTTGATCTTACTAAATTCTACCTCACCGTGCTGATGGTATATTTCTCCAATAAATCTTATTTTCTACCACAAAAAGAAGTCGTTATTCGATATAACATTTGTCGAAAATCAGAAATGTATCGCAAATTTACCTATTTCTGAAATATTAGGATAATGATATGATTCCTCGATTTCCTGAAAACATCTCATAATGAAAGAAATAGCTGTCCTGTATCCAGTGTCCCTTGCTCCTTCTGGTGGAAAAATGATTCACTTCAAATTATTTTACATTTCAATCTACTTAGCAGATCTGCTAAAAAGAGCAACAAGAAAAAAAAAGTTAGTAAATTCATGCAATGCACTGATTATGATACGCTTTCCAACATACCAGAAATTATTACTCAAGTTATGTGGATAATTGCTATGGAATAAATCTTTCTCCTGTGTCCTGACGTTTGACTCCATTTCGATGATATTCTTTGACTCCATTTCGATGATATTCTAAAGTTTTGTCGCAATAGAAGCAGTTTTACGCAAGTTATGAAAATAAGGGCTGTGGAATCAATGACCTTTGACCCCATTTCGTTGATATTCAACAGAACTGGTTCACTATACCTCCGGAACAACATGATAACGTTTTGTCGCAATCGAAGCACTTTTAGGTAAGTTATGATGCACAAGGGCAATGGAATGGATCCCACTCCAGTGTCCTGACCTTTGACCCCATTCCGCCTATTTTTAATACGGTTCGTCCCCAGTTGGGGCTTTACCACATACTAAAATTTAATCGAAATCGAACCATTTTACGCAAGTTATGACACATAAGGGCTATGGAATACATCCCGCTCTTATGCCCTGCCTGACCTTTGACCCCATTTCGCCCATTTTCAATAGGGTTCGTGCCCAGTTGGATCCAACCCTATACATACTAAAATTTCATCGAAGTCGAACTAGTTGGTTCCTGGGCACGAACCCTATACATACTAAGATTTAACCGAAGTCGAACCATTTTTATGCAAGTTATGACGCATAAAAGCAATGTAATGAATCCAGCTCCTATGTCCTGACCTTTGACCCTATATCACCCATTTTCAATAGGGAATATCCCCAGGTGGTTCCCTACTACATACTAAAATTTCATCGAAATCGAACAATTTTTACGCAAGTTATGACGCATAAGAGCAATGGAATAGATCCCGCTCCTATGTCCTGACCTTTAACCCTGTTTCGCCCATTTTGAACAGGGTTCGTCCCCAGGTGGTCCCCTACCACAAACTAAAGTTTCATCAAAATCGACCTATTTTCACGTGAGTTATCGTGCGGACGGGCGGACGGACGGACAGACAGACGGACAAAACTGGAGCATATGCGCTTCTTTAACCTACGGTTAGAAAGCGTAAAAAAACGATTTCTTGAACAGGAGTCAATCTTTGCCGAACCAAAATGGATCAAGAATATAAGACATTCTACATTTTGTTCGCAACACTTTTTTCTCGTCCTCCCCATAAGATATAAGTTACTTTTCCTTGTAATAAAGTAAATCGAAAGCAGTCTAAACAATTAATATTACTTATATTTTTCTTGAAAATGAGATTTGCCTTTCCTTTTTCCTAAAGGGCTTCGCATTTCTTAAAGGACTTATCAAGAAATTAGCTTTATTTATACAGTTAAGTTCGTGGACTTAAAAGCACATCATCAGTGCCATAAGTTTTTAACTTGTTCAGATTCGGATGTGACTTTTCGCATGGTAGCAATCCAGAGAGTTTTGCGCACCGCCGGAAAATCATGCAACACCGTCTTGTGCACCTCAGCTTACCCAGACGCCTTCGGGATGTACCTATGTCCTAAACAGCTATATGTCCATTAATAACAAAAATATAGCTTCGTTTCGATGCAAGGTACATTTGCCGGTGTGTTATATGACAGATCTTGGGATGAGCTAAATAACGACCACCTTACGGATGTGATATCTCTCCATAGGAGCCGTGCCCAAGGCGTTAGAAGAACTACGCATATAATTCTTCCCAATCGGCAGCACCATATGGAAAATTGACAAGAATTTTAAAGCAAACCATATAAAAACAAGGAATGCAACAATAAATCAAATTCGCAAATAATCACGAAGCGGTTTTGCGCAGGGCACGATTTAAGCGGAATCGCGTCGCAAACTGAGGGTCAAATCGACCTGAATCACTCCGCAGATATGATTTTCTTTTGCATGTATTGCGACACATTTCATTTGGACTAATCTTACGCTGACCCTCAGTGAACCTTTCGATCTTTTACTGTATTTTCTATGGCCCTAATGCTGATATTACCTTTTTCCCCTGTAGACGATTTCCTCTTCTTTTTAAAGTGTTTCGGCGGACAGAAATTGTTATCTGAGAAGTTGTTCTGTTTCTTCGTGAACCTCAAAGACCCGAAGGAGAGAATCAGACATAGATTTCCAGACATAACAAATGATACAGTGAAGTGCCTGAGGGTTTTAGATGTGGCATTATGTCCAAACGATCGCGATTCCCTTTAAAGATTTGGTCAGGATGAAATACGGCACATGATTAAATATTTTGTCTGATTGATGCAAGCCAAGAGTGGGGGAGCTTAAGAAATTATGGCTTTAAAATATGGCAACTTCATCAAGAGAAGGCTTGTGGTTCTTCATTGTACAATCCAAAAGAAATATCTACTGTAAAATTTCACATCTTTCTAAAATACTTCTAATATTGCCAGTGTCTCATGCCATTATTGAGAGGGATATTTTCGACATGAGTTGAAAAAAGATTGACTGTCGCAAGAGTCTTAGTGAACTTTCGTCGGAATATTTAATGCGCGTTTCTGTTGAAGAACTATCTATGGACGAATTTACTCCTGAAGAGGCTGTAAAAATACTATTTTTCTAAACCACGTAGGACAAACACTCAGCCATATCGCAAAAACAAAAATTTGTGAAGCTGAAGAGGAGCAGCATTTAAAACCGTAATAAATAATGCATCTAAAATTTCTTCTTAGTATGTTTTGGAAAAGGTACAGGACTCCTATCATAGACTAATTTCTTAGTGCTAAGGTGCTAATCCAAAATTTCACATTGGTACAAAACACTTAGTTCGTATACCAAATGTTGCCATACATTTAATTTTTACGTTAATCAAGCTCAGGTTTTGCCCTAATTTTTTCTGTATGATAATCGGAAATAATGTATTTTCCCTAAAAGTTCACGATAATTTCCCTTAACTAAAAGTCACATATTCCACATTTCAGAATGAACAATTACTTGTTAAATCTTTACAGCCCAAGGGAATTAGATTTCATTTACTTACGATGTGCAAAATATATCGATAATCGCATTTATTTATGTGTAGTCAAATTTCAGGTGAGAAATTGGAGAAAGATTTAGCGCTAAAATATGAGAAAATTTATTTATTTCAAGGTTCAACGACATTTACGGTTCTGTAGGTGTAAAAAGCTCATCCGTCATTAATTTTGAACCTTATTTTTAGAGGAATGGAAAGAAGCTGCACAGTAGCAGAAAGATACAGCACATGAATCGATCACGTCTCTAAGCTGTCACCGTCCAACACGAATGACTCATCGATTCTCATATCACTTGCTCACCTTGGAAATTACATTTTAATAGATTGCTTTTTGTCTTTCCAAGGTACTACTGCGTATCCAATGAACATGGTGCCTCGCGTCTTTTAATGAGTAATTACTTTTGCATTTGTTCTTTTATTGTATAATCAAGTCACTGCTTTCAAAATTTTGAATCGTTCTGCTATTAAATTTGCAGTTTGATGTTTAGCATCATTGAAAACCCTAACTTGTTGATGTGCAAAAGTTTGGAAACGTTATTTTCATGGTCTGTTTCGTTTCAGGACCGACGGCCAGATCAATAAATTTGAAAGGTTCCATGTGCAGCACGTCTGTTCAGACTGATAGAGAATCATAGATGGCACATTTTATTTCATCCTATCCTACACTTTCATTGCTAAAAGCACTTTCAGAAGCCATATACTTTGTACTTTATAAAACAGAATGGACACATTACTAATGTGTAATTAAGTTACAAGTCCATTCCATTGACAATAAGGAATTAACATTACAGCAGAGATGGGTGTCATTACAGTCTGAACGAGGAACTTGACATTGTTTTTGCTTGACTAAAGTCTCGAATATCATTGTTATTTCGCGTTCTTGCGAAGATTTCGGAAAGCAAAGATTCCAAATTATTAAACTACCACGCGCCTCTTGGTACCTGAGTTCAACCTCATTATTCTTTTTATTTACATGTGCTATAAATTTCCCTTCTCCAGCGCAAATAAAAACATAAAGTGCATTGCCTTTGAATTGCTGGAAAATTGCCTGTAAAAACGACTGACAATTTCGGCTAGGAAAACAGGTTTTTTCTGTGACCAAACGGGGTTTCCTTTCAACCTATATTTGACACCCTTGAGCGTGTTGTGGCAAACGGGGAAAGCTGCTCGTTGACGTAGGCTTTAAATCTGCTTTTCGTTGCCACTGGGAGCATTAATTTTTCAACACGTTGCTTTGAACACTGTCGAAAAGAAAGATAAATTAAATCTCATGGTCTTATTTAGTACTAATAATTTCAATTTCCCTTTGTTCAACTTAATCATTAAATGATCATAACGCCAAAATATATTCAACATGAAAACGACAACCGCCTGCCGAAACGCCTATACAGAGTATGTAGGTTTTCCCAAGCCCATATATTCTTTGAATTTACACGGATTATACGGGATTAGCATAAGTCAATCACCGTTGCTTTAACTTAACAATTTTTTCCAATTTCTAGATATTGCTACCTAGTACGCGGCAATTTCAGCTCAATACAACCCATGTAATTTTGAGATATAAATAAACGTAGACTTTGGAGTTCCGAATCGAAAAGCAAACTTAAACTCAATGTATCAATTCAATACATTGAGTTTAAGATCAATTCAATCTTCTCCGACCAAAAGGATAAAAACAATTATTCCTTTTTAAACGCTGACCATTTTTACTATTACGATTTTGCGAAAGAATTTTACTTGGATAGCTTTGCTTTAAACGGCGAAATATGAGAAAAGACATATATGTTAAAGATTAAATTTAGTTCATGTTGTTAGCACTCTAAGAAACGTAATCCTGTCTGTGGTATCGACGAGCACTACGTCAGTAGATTTCTTTTTTTTCTCTGGTCATTTAAAAAATGAACGTAACAAAAGGTTATCGTTGGACAAAAATGAATTGAGAAATTTTTATTCTGGCTCAGTTTCAGACGTCAACGCTTCTAAATTATCTCGGTGCCAGGCTACATTTAACCTGATGGCGCTATGAAAGACTCTGTTACTTATAGACCCAGGCGTGTGCTTCTTTCCCCGAATGTCGTTTAGAAATGGATTCTGGAAAATCAATAATTTCACATTTTTGTCAAACTGCTCCGCGTAATGATATCGGGTTGGGAAACACATTTATGCATCAACTATTATTTCTCGTTGTGGTTTATTTATCAGTACTACCGGAAATTCTGATACTATTTCATGTACTTTCCAAATTGCTCAGCATAATTTTTTTCCTAAAAATATTTTTTTTCTTATTCTTATTTTAATATTTCCGACATTGTACCCAAAAATAACTGCTTGTTAGGGTTGACATATTTCCTTTTTCGTGTTACTCTTTTTTTTATTTTTTCTTATTTATTTACAGATATTATTTAATGCTGTGTTGATACTGTTTTTCTTATTTAAGGACTTGCTCTTGATAAGCACATGGGGGCAGAGGGTTATAGTCGAATTTATGTGTAATCAGTGTATCTTGGCCAAGCTGTAGATTATAATGGACTAGAGTTCATTTCATCATTACTTGTATGTTTTATTCTTTTATACCAACTGATTTATCTTCGGATCGTTGTTTAATTAAATTTCTGAACATCATTCTGTCGGGCTCCGCTGGATTCAAATGACGCGCATTTTATTTTCCCAAGGGATAAGTGTAAAAAGGCGTCTTAGAGTAACCGAGCTGAATGAGGAGTAAAGATTTACACAGTACTGACCAAGCTGAAGGTCAATCTTTCGGCAAATCACGTGCGGCGCTATGCATTGGCAACTAAGGTACGTGAAACACGGACGGGAACGGGATGACGTAAAAAGTAAACCAAATAAGCTACTACAAGTAAAAACATTTTGAAGGATATATCTCAACGGTGACATGTTTTCGAAAAAGCAGCCGATGGCGCCATCTGGCGCTTTAAATCACTTATGATTATTAGTCTCTTTTTCAGTTTCCGTTTCAAAATCACAGTTACTCTCAGGTGCCAGCAGACCCGTTGTGTCTATTTCGTCAGCAACTTCGTAGTCTATTATAGTATTGCAACAACAGAAACCTTTAGGCTTCTACCAGATATAGTATTTCATATTCCCTAAAATATTCTGAATGGAAAAACACACCTTTCAATTTTTTACATAACGAAGGCAGCGGCAAATTGGAAATTAGAAAAACACACATTTTGTACCCGTTCTAGATTCCTCAACGATCTGCAGCAATTAAGTTTTTATCCGTAATTGCCTGATCTGGAACAGATGCTGCAATAACGGATAATAGCTTAATGTTTGTAATTCAAGCACAAATTTAAAATCAATCAAACACAACAATCTCTAAAAATATTGTACATTTTCCATGCCCATTGAGTGGATTTAGCACACACTTTGAATAGCATCCGTTGGTTCTTAAAACCACGGTAAGTATTTATCTTTCAGAGAAGAAAGTACAATGGCGCGTTTTTGCAGCTTATCAGGTAAAAATTTATTCTGAAATTTCTTACTTAAAAACCTAACATTACTGTATAACGTTTTCGAACGTATTCAAAAATACAGTAGTATTCATTCAATGTTTCATTTTGAGAAAGACACTTAACGCTTAATACCGCATTGTGATGGACCGAGGGCCAGATCAATAAATTTGAAAGGTTCCATGTGCAGCACGTCTGTTCAGACTGATAGAGAATCATAGATGGCACATTTTATTTCATCCTATCCTACACTTTCATTGCTAAAAGCACTTTCAGAAGCCATATACTTTGTACTTTATAAAACAGAATGGACACATTACTAATGTGTAATTAAGTTACAAGTCCATTCCATTGACAATAAGGAATTAACATTACAGCAGAGATGGGTGTCATTACAGTCTGAACGAGGAACTTGACATTGTTTTTGCTTGACTAAAGTCTCGAATATCATTGTTATTTCGCGTTCTTGCGAAGATTTCGGAAAGCAAAGATTCCAAATTATTAAACTACCACGCGCCTCTTGGTACCTGAGTTCAACCTCATTATTCTTTTTATTTACATGTGCTATAAATTTCCCTTCTCCAGCGCAAATAAAAACATAAAGTGCATTGCCTTTGAATTGCTGGAAAATTGCCTGTAAAAACGACTGACAATTTCGGCTAGGAAAACAGGTTTTTTCTGTGACCAAACGGGGTTTCCTTTCAACCTATATTTGACACCCTTGAGCGTGTTGTGGCAAACGGAGAAAGCTGCTCGTTGACGTAGGCTTTAAATCTGCTTTTCGTTGCCACTGGGAGCATTAATTTTTCAACACGTTGCTTTGAACACTGTCGAAAAGAAAGATAAATTAAATCTCATGGTCTTATTTAGTACTAATAATTTCAATTTCCCTTTGTTCAACTTAATCATTAAATGATCATAACGCCAAAATATATTCAACATGAAAACGACAACCGCCTGCCGAAACGCCTATACAGAGTATGTAGGTTTTTCCAAGCCCATATATTCTTTGAATTTACACGGATTATACGGGATTAGCATAAGTCAATCACCGTTGCTTTAACTTAACAATTTTTTCCAATTTCTAGATATTGCTACCTAGTACGCGGCAATTTCAGCTCAATACAACCCATGTAATTTTGAGATATAAATAAACGTAGACTTTGGAGTTCCGAATCGAAAAGCAAACTTAAACTCAATGTATCAATTCAATACATTGAGTTTAAGATCAATTCAATCTTCTCCGACCTAAAGGATAAAAACAATTATTCCTTTTTAAACGCTGACCATTTTTACTATTACGATTTTGCGAAAGAATTTTACTTGGATAGCTTTGCCTTAAACGGCGAAATATGAGAAAAGACATATATGTTAAAGATTAAATTTAGTTCATGTTGTTAGCACTCTAAGAAACGTAATCCTGTCTGTGGTATCGACGAGCACTACGTCAGTAAATTTCTTTTTTTTTTCTCTGGTCATTTAAAAAAATGAACGTAACAAAAGGTTATCGTTGGACAAAAATGAATTGAGAAATTTTTATTCTGGCTCAGTTTCAGACGTCAACGCTTCTAAATTATCTCGGTGCCAGGCTACATTTAACCTGATGGCGCTATGAAAGACTCTGTTACTTATAGACCCAGGCGTGTGCTTCTTTCCCCGAATGTCGTTTAGAAATGGATTCTGGAAAATCAATAATTTCACATTTTTGTCAAACTGCTCCGCGTAATGATATCGGGTTGGGAAACACATTTATGCATCAACTATTATTTCTCGTTGTGGTTTATTTATCAGTACTACCGGAAATTCTGATACTATTTCATGTACTTTCCAAATTGCTCAGCATAATTTTTTTCCTAAAAATATTTTTTTTCTTATTCTTATTTTAATATTTCCGACATTGTACCCAAAAATAACTGCTTGTTAGGGTTGACATATTTCCTTTTTCGTGTTACTCTTTTTTTATTTTTTCTTATTTATTTACAGATATTATTTAATGCTGTGTTGATACTGTTTTTCTTATTTAAGGACTTGCTCTTGATAAGCACATGGGGGCAGAGGGTTATAGTCGAATTTATGTGTAATCAGTGTATCTTGGCCAAGCTGTAGATTATAATGGACTAGAGTTCATTTCATCATTACTTGTATGTTTTATTCTTTTATACCAACTGATTTATCTTCGGATCGTTGTTTAATTAAATTTCTGAACATCATTCTGTCGGGCTCCGCTGGATTCAAATGACGCGCATTTTATTTTCCCAAGGGATAAGTGTAAAAAGGCGTCTTAGAGTAACCGAGCTGAATGAGGAGTAAAGATTTACACAGTACTGACCAAGCTGAAGGTCAATCTTTCGGCAAATCACGTGCGGCGCTATGCATTGGCAACTAAGGTACGTGGAACAGCGGACGGGAACGGGATGACGTAAAAAGTAAACCAAATAAGCTACTACAAGTAAAAACATTTTGAAGGATATATCTCAACGGTGACATGTTTTCGAAAAAGCAGCCGATGGCGCCATCTGGCGCTTTAAATCACTTATGATTATTAGTCTCTTTTTCAGTTTCCGTTTCAAAATCACAGTTACTCTCAGGTGCCAGCAGACCCGTTGTGTCTATTTCGTCAGCAACTTCGTAGTCTATTATAGTATTGCAACAACAGAAACCTTTAGTCTTCTACCAGATATAGTATTTCATATTCCCTAAAATATTCTGAATGGAAAAACACACCTTTTAATTTTTTACATAACGAAGGCAGCGGCAAATTGGAAATTAGAAAAACACACATTTTGTACCCGTTCTAGATTCCTCAACGATCTGCAGCAATTAAGTTTTTATCCGTAATTGCCTGATCTGGAACAGATGCTGCAATAACGGATAATAGCTTAATGTTTGTAATTCAAGCACAAATTTAAAATCAATCAAACACAACAATCTCTAAAAATATTGTACATTTTCCATGCCCATTGAGTGGATTTAGCACACACTTTGAATAGCATCCGTTGGTTCTTAAAACCACGGTAAGTATTTATCTTTCAGAGAAGAAAGTACAATGGCGCGTTTTTGCAGCTTATCAGGTAAAAATTTATTCTGAAATTTCTTACCTTAAAACCTAACATTACTGTATAACGTTTTCGAACGTATTCAAAAATACAGTAGTATTCATTCAATGTTTCATTTTGAGAAAGACACTTAACGCTTAATACCGCATTGTGATGGACCGAGGGCCAGATCAATAAATTTGAAAGGTTCCATGTGCAGCACGTCTGTTCAGACTGATAGAGAATCATAGATGGCACATTTTATTTCATCCTATCCTACACTTTCATTGCTAAAAGCACTTTCAGAAGCCATATACTTTGTACTTTATAAAACAGAATGGACACATTACTAATGTGTAATTAAGTTACAAGTCCATTCCATTGACAATAAGGAATTAACATTACAGCAGAGATGGGTGTCATTACAGTCTGAACGAGGAACTTGACATTGTTTTTGCTTGACTAAAGTCTCGAATATCATTGTTATTTCGCGTTCTTGCGAAGATTTCGGAAAGCAAAGATTCCAAATTATTAAACTACCACGCGCCTCTTGGTACCTGAGTTCAACCTCATTATTCTTTTTATTTACATGTGCTATAAATTTCCCTTCTCCAGCGCAAATAAAAACATAAAGTGCATTGCCTTTGAATTGCTGGAAAATTGCCTGTAAAAACGACTGACAATTTCGGCTAGGAAAACAGGTTTTTTCTGTGACCAAACGGGGTTTCCTTTCAACCTATATTTGACACCCTTGAGCGTGTTGTGGCAAACGGAGAAAGCTGCTCGTTGACGTAGGCTTTAAATCTGCTTTTCGTTGCCACTGGGAGCATTAATTTTTCAACACGTTGCTTTGAACACTGTCGAAAAGAAAGATAAATTAAATCTCATGGTCTTATTTAGTACTAATAATTTCAATTTCCCTTTGTTCAACTTAATCATTAAATGATCATAACGCCAAAATATATTCAACATGAAAACGACAACCGCCTGCCGAAACGCCTATACAGAGTATGTAGGTTTTTCCAAGCCCATATATTCTTTGAATTTACACGGATTATACGGGATTAGCATAAGTCAATCACCGTTGCTTTAACTTAACAATTTTTTCCAATTTCTAGATATTGCTACCTAGTACGCGGCAATTTCAGCTCAATACAACCCATGTAATTTTGAGATATAAATAAACGTAGACTTTGGAGTTCCGAATCGAAAAGCAAACTTAAACTCAATGTATCAATTCAATACATTGAGTTTAAGATCAATTCAATCTTCTCCGACCAAAAGGATAAAAACAATTATTCCTTTTTAAACGCTGACCATTTTTACTATTACGATTTTGCGAAAGAATTTTACTTGGATAGCTTTGCCTTAAACGGCGAAATATGAGAAAAGACATATATGTTAAAGATTAAATTTAGTTCATGTTGTTAGCACTCTAAGAAACGTAGTCCTGTCTGTGGTATCGACGAGCACTACGTCAGTAGATTTCTTTTTTTTTCTCTGGTCATTTAAAAAATTAACGTAACAAAAGGTTATCGTTGGACAAAAATGAATTGAGAAATTTTTATTCTGGATCAGTTTCAGACGTCAACGCTTCTAAATTATCTCGGTGCCAGGCTACATTTAACCTGATGGCGCTATGAAAGACTCTGTTACTTATAGACCCAGGCGTGTGCTTCTTTCCCCGAATGTCGTTTAGAAATGGATTCTGGAAAATCAATAATTTCACATTTTTGTCAAACTGCTCCGCGTAATGATATCGGGTTGGGAAACACATTTATGCATCAACTATTATTTCTCGTTGTGGTTTATATATCAGTACTACCGGAAATTCTGATACTATTTCATGTACTTTCCAAATTGCTCAGCATAATTTTTTTCCTAAAAATATTTTTTTTCTTATTCTTATTTTAATATTTCCGACATTGTACCCAAAAATAACTGCTTGTTAGGGTTGACATATTTCCTTTTTCGTGTTACTCTTTTTTTATTTTTTCTTATTTATTTACAGATATTATTTAATGCTGTGTTGATACTGTTTTTCTTATTTAAGGACTTGCTCTTGATAAGCACATGGGGGCAGAGGGTTATAGTCGAATTTATGTGTAATCAGTGTATCTTGGCCAAGCTGTAGATTATAATGGACTAGAGTTCATTTCATCATTACTTGTATGTTTTATTCTTTTATACCAACTGATTTATCTTCGGATCGTTGTTTAATTAAATTTCTGAACATCATTCTGTCGGGCTCCGCTGGATTCAAATGACGCGCAATTTATTTTCCCAAGGGATAAGTGTAAAAAGGCGTCTTAGAGTAACCGAGCTGAATGAGGAGTAAAGATTTACACAGTACTGACCAAGCTGAAGGTCAATCTTTCGGCAAATCACGTGCGGCGCTATGCATTGGCAACTAAGGTACGTGGAACAGCGGACGGGAACGGGATGACGTAAAAAGTAAACCAAATAAGCTACTACAAGTAAAAACATTTTGAAGGATATATGTCAACGGTGACATGTTTTCGAAAAAGCAGCCGATGGCGCCATCTGGCGCTTTAAATCACTTATGATTATTAGTCTCTTTTTCAGTTTCCGTTTCAAAATCACAGTTACTCTCAGGTGCCAGCAGACCCGTTGTGTCTATTTCGTCAGCAACTTCGTAGTCTATTATAGTATTGCAACAACAGAAACCTTTAGTCTTCTACCAGATATAGTATTTCATATTCCCTAAAATATTCTGAATGGAAAAACACACCTTTTAATTTTTTACATAACGAAGGCAGCGGCAAATTGGAAATTAGAAAAACACACATTTTCTACCCGTTCTAGATTCCTCAACGATCTGCAGCAATTAAGTTTGTATCCGTAATTGCCTGATCTGGAACAGATGCTGCAATAACGGATAATAGCTTAATGTTTGTAATTCAAGCACAAATTTAAAATCAATCAAACACAACAATCTCTAAAAATAATGTACATTTTCCATGCCCATTGAGTGGATTTAGCACACACTTTGAATAGCATCCGTTGGTTCTTAAAACCACGGTAAGTAT
Organism: Macrothele yani; assembly: GCA_039090855.1. Classification (NCBI taxonomy): domain Eukaryota; kingdom Metazoa; phylum Arthropoda; class Arachnida; order Araneae; family Macrothelidae; genus Macrothele; species Macrothele yani. The sequence goes on along the minus strand of CM077015.1, from coordinate 110,630,993 downwards.
TTATCTTTCAGAGAAGAAAGTACAATGGCGCGTTTTTGCAGCTTATCAGGTAAACATTTTTTCTGAAATTTCTTACCTTAAAACCTAACATTACTGTATAACGTTTTCGAACGTATTCAAAAATACAGTAGTATTCATTCAATGTTTCATTTTGAGAAAGACACTTAACGCTTAACACCGCATTGTGATGGACCGAGGGCCAGATCAATAAATTTGAAAGGTTCCATGTGCAGCACGTCTGTTCAGACTGATAGAGAATCATAGATGGCACATTTTATTTCATCCTATCCTACACTTTCATTGCTAAAAGCACTTTCAGAAGACATATACTTTGTACTTTATAAAACAGAATGGACACATTACTAATGTGTAATTAAGTTACAAGTCCATTCCATTGACAATAAGGAATTAACATTACAGCAGAGATGGGTGACATTACAGTCTGAACGAGGAACTTGACATTGTTTTTGCTTGACTAAAGTCTCGAATATCATTGTTATTTCGCGTTCTTGCGAAGATTTCGGAAAGCAAAGATTCCAAATTATTAAACTACCACGCGCCTCTTGGCACCTGAGTTCAACCTCATTATTCTTTTTATTTACATGTGCTATAAATTTCCCTTCTCCAGCGCAAATAAAAACATAAAGTGCATTGCCTTTGAATTGCTGGAAAATTGCCTGTAAAAATGTCTGACAATTTCGGCTAGGAAAACAGGTTTTTTCTGTGACCAAACGGGGTTTCCTTTCAACCTATATTTGACACCCTTGAGCGTGTTGTAGCAAACGGAGAAAGCTGCTCGTTGACGTAGGCTTTAAATCTGCTTTTCGTTGACACTGGGAGCATTAATTTTTCAACACGTTGCTTTGAACACTGTCGAAAAGAAAGATAAATTAAATCTCATGGTCTTATTTAGTACTAATAATTTCAATTTCCCTTTGTTCAACTTAATCATTAAATGATCATAACGCCATAATATTTTCAACATGAAAACGACAATCGCCTGCCGAAACGCCTATACAGAGTATGTAGGTTTTCCCAAGCCCATATATTCTTTGAATTTACATGGATTATACAGGATTAGCATAAGTCAATCACCGTTGCTTTAACTTAACAATTTTTTCCAATTTCTAGATATTGCTACCTAGTACGCGGTAATTTCAGCTCAATACAACCCATGTAATTTTGAGATATAAATAAACGTAGACTTTGGAGTTCCGAATCGAAAAGCAAACTTAAACTCAATGTATCAATTCAATACATTGAGTTTAAGATCAATTCAATCTTCTCCGACCAAAAGGATAAAAACAATTATTCCTTTTTAAACGCTGACCATTTTTACTATTACGATTTTGCGAAAGAATTTTACTTGGATAGCTTTGCCTTAAACGGCGAAATATGAGAAAAGACATATATGTTAAAGATTAAATTTAGTTCATGTTGTTAGCACTCTAAGAAACGTAGTCCTGTCTGTGGTATCGACGAGCACTACGTCAGTAGATTTCTTTTTTTTCTCTGGTCATTTAAAAAATTAACGTAACAAAAGGTTATCGTTGGACAAAAATGAATTGAGAAATTTTTATTCTGGATCAGTTTCAGACGTCAACGCTTCTAAATTATCTCGGTGCCAATCTACATTTAACCTGATGGCGCTATGAAAGACTCTGTTACTTATAGACCCAGGCGTGTGCTTCTTTCCCTGAATGTCGTTTAGAAATGGATTCTGGAAAATCAATAATTTCACATTTTTGTCAAACTGCTCCGCGTAATGATATCGGGTTGGGAAACACATTTATGCATCAACTATTATTTCTCGTTGTGGTTTATTTATCAGTACTACCGGAAATTCTGATACTATTTCATGTACTTTCCAAATTGCTCAGCATAATTTTTTTCCTAAAAATATTTTTTTTCTTATTCTTATTTTAATATTTCCGACATTGTACCCAAAAATAACTGCTTGTTAGGGTTGACATATTTCCTTTTTCGTGTTACTCTTTTTTTATTTTTTCTTATTTATTTACAGATATTATTTAATGCTGTGTTGATACTGTTTTTCTTATTTAAGGACTTGCTCTTGATAAGCACATGGGGGCAGAGGGTTATAGTCGAATTTATGTGTAATCAGTGTATCTTGGCCAAGCTGTAGATTATAATGGACTAGAGTTCATTTCATCATTACTTGTATGTTTTATTCTTTTATACCAACTGATTTATCTTCGGATCGTTGTTTAATTAAATTTCTGAACATCATTCTGTCGGGCTCCGCTGGATTCAAATGACGCGCAATTTATTTTCCCAAGGGATAAGTGTAAAAAGGCGTCTTAGAGTAACCGAGCTGAATGAGGAGTAAAGATTTACACAGTACTGACCAAGCTGAAGGTCAATCTTTCGGCAAATCACGTGCGGCGCTATGCATTGGCAACTAAGGTACGTGGAACAGCGGACGGGAAGGGGATGACGTAAAAAGTAAACCAAATAAGCTACTACAAGTAAAAACATTTTGAAGGATATATGTCAACGGTGACATGTTTTCGAAAAAGCAGCCGATGGCGCCATCTGGCGCTTTAAATCACTTATGATTATTAGTCTCTTTTTCAGTTTCCGTTTCAAAATCACAGTTACTCTCAGGTGCCAGCAGACCCGTTGTGTCTATTTCGTCAGCAACTTCGTAGTCTATTATAGTATTGCAACAACAGAAACCTTTAGTCTTCTACCAGATATAGTATTTCATATTCCCTAAAATATTCTGAATGGAAAAACACACCTTTTAATTTTTTACATAACGAAGGCAGCGGCAAATTGGAAATTAGAAAAACACACATTTTCTACCCGTTCTAGATTCCTCAACGATCTGCAGCAATTAAGTTTGTATCCGTAATTGCCTGTTCTGGAACAGATGCTGCAATAACGGATAATAGCTTAATGTTTGTAATTCAAGCACGAATTTAAAATCAATCAAACACAACAATCTCTAAAAATATTGTACATTTTCCATGCCCATTGAGTGGATTTAGCACACACTTTGAATAGCATCCGTTGGTTCTTAAAACCACGGTAAGTATTTATCTTTCAGGGAAGAAAGTACAATGGCGCGTTTTTGCAGCTTATCAGGTAAAAATTTATTCTGAAATTTCTTACCTTAAAACCTAACATTACTGTATAACGTTTTCGAACGTATTCAAAAATACAGTAGTATTCATTCAATGTTTCATTATGAGAAAGACACTTAACGCTTAACACCGCATTGTGATGGACCGAGGGCCAGATCAATAAATTTGAAAGGTTCCATGTGCAGCACGTCTGTTCAGACTGATAGAGAATCATAGATGGCACATTTTATTTCATCCTATCCTACACTTTCATTGCTAAAAGCACTTTCAGAAGCCATATACTTTGTACTTTATAAAACAGAATGGACACATTACTAATGTGTAATTAAGTTACAAGTCCATTCCATTGACAATAAGGAATTAACATTACAGCAGAGATGGGTGTCATTACAGTCTGAACGAGGAACTTGACATTGTTTTTGCTTGACTAAAGTCTCGAATATCATTGTTATTTCGCGTTCTTGCGAAGATTTCGGAAAGCAAAGATTCCAAATTATTAAACTACCACGCGCCTCTTGGTACCTGAGTTCAACCTCATTATTCTTTTTATTTACATGTGCTATAAATTTCCCTTCTCCAGCGCAAATAAAAACATAAAGTGCATTGCCTTTGAATTGCTTAAAAATTGCCTGTAAAAATGTCTGACAATTTCGGCTAGGAAAACAGGTTTTTTCTGTGACCAAACGGGGTTTCCTTTCAACCTATATTTGACACCCTTGAGCGTGTTGTGGCAAACGGAGAAAGCTGCTCGTTGACGTAGGCTTTAAATCTGCTTTTCGTTGCCACTGGGAGCATTAATTTTTCAACACGTTGCTTTGAACACTGTCGAAAAGAAAGATAAATTAAATCTCATGGTCTTATTTAGTACTAATAATTTCAATTTCCCTTTGTTCAACTTAATCATTAAATGATCATAACGCCAAAATATTTTCAACATGAAAACGACAACCGCCTGCCGAAACGCCTATACAGAGTATGTAGGTTTTTCCAAGCCCATATATTCTTTGAATTTACACGGAATATACGGGATTAGCATAAGTCAATCACCGTTGCTTTAACTTAACAATTTTTTCCAATTTCTAGATATTGCTACCTAGTACGCGGCAATTTCAGCTCAATACAACCCATGTAATTTTGAGATATAAATAAACGTAGACTTTGGAGTTCCGAATCGAAAAGCAAACTTAAACTCAATGTATCAATTCAATACATTGAGTTTAAGATCAATTCAATCTTCTCCGACCAAAAGGATAAAAACAATTATTCCTTTTTAAACGCTGACCATTTTTACTATTACGATTTTGCGAAAGAATTTTACTTGGATAGATTTGCATTAAACGGCGAAATATGAGAAAAGACATATATGTTAAAGATTAAATTTAGTTCATGTTGTTAGCACTCTAAGAAACGTAGTCCTGTCTGTGGTATCGACGAGCACTACGTCAGTAGATTTCTTTTTTTTTCTCTGGTCATTTAAAAAATTAACGTAACAAAAGGTTATCGTTGGACAAAAATGAATTGAGAAATTTTTATTCTGGCTCAGTTTCAGACGTCAACGCTTCTAAATTATCTCGGTGCCAGGCTACATTTAACCTGATGGCGCTATGAAAGACTCTGTTACTTATAGACCCAGGCGTGTGCTTCTTTCCCCGAATGTCGTTTAGAAATGGATTCTGGAAAATCAATAATTTCACATTTTTGTCAAACTGCTCCGCGTAATGATATCGGGTTGGGAAACACATTTATGCATCAACTATTATTTCTCGTTGTGGTTTATTTATCAGTACTAACGGAAATTCTGATACTATTTCATGTACTTTCCAAATTGCTCAGCATAATTTTTTTCCTAAAAATATTTTTTTTCTTATTCTTATTTTAATATTTCCGACATTGTACCCAAAAATAACTGCTTGTTAGGGTTGACATATTTCCTTTTTCGTGTTACTCTTTTTTTTTTATTGTTTCTTATTTATTTACAGATATTATTTAATGCTGTGTTGATACTGTTTTTCTTATTTAAGGACTTTGCTCTTGATAAGCACATGGGGGCAGAGGGTTATAGTCGAATTTATGTGTAATCAGTGTATCTTGGCCAAGCTGTAGATTATAATGGACTAGAGTTCATTTCATCATTACTTGTATGTTTTATTCTTTTATACCAACTGATTTATCTTCGGATCGTTGTTTAATTAAATTTCTGAACATCATTCTGTCGGGCTCCGCTGGATTCAAATGACGCGCAATTTATTTTCCCAAGGGATAAGTGTAAAAAGGCGTCTTAGAGTAACCGAGCTGAATGAGGAGTAAAGATTTACACAGTACTGACCAAGCTGAAGGTCAATCTTTCGGCAAATCACGTGCGGCGCTATGCATTGGCAACTAAGGTACGTGAAACAGCGGACGGGAACGGGATGACGTAAAAAGTAAACCAAATAAGGTACTACAAGTAAAAACATTTTGAAGGATATATGTCAACGGTGACATGTTTTCGAAAAAGCAGCCGATGGCGCCATCTGGCGCTTTAAATCACTTATGATTATTAGTCTCTTTTTCAGTTTCCGTTTCAAAATCACAGTTACTCTCAGGTGCCAGCAGACCCGTTGTTTCTATTTCGTCAGCAACTTCGTAGTCTATTATAGTATTGCAACAACAGAAACCTTTAGTCTTCTACCAGATATAGTATTTCATATTCCCTAAAATATTCTGAATGGAAAAACACACCTTTTAATTTTTTACATAACGAAGGCAGCGGCAAATTGGAAATTAGAAAAACACACATTTTGTACCCGTTCTAGATTCCTCAACGATCTGCAGCAATTAAGTTTTTATCCGTAATTGCCTGATCTGGAACAGATGCTGCAATAACGGATAATAGCTTAATGTTTGTAATTCAAGCACAAATTTAAAATCAATCAAACACAACAATCTCTAAAAATATTGTACATTTTCCATGCCCATTGAGTGGATTTAGCACACACTTTGAATAGCATCCGTTGGTTCTTAAAACCACGGTAAGTATTTATTTTTCAGAGAAGAAAGTACAATGGCGCGTTTTTGCAGCTTATCAGGTAAACATTTTTTCTGAAATTTCTTACTTAAAAACCTAACATTACTGTATAACGTTTTCGAACGTATTCAAAAATACAGTAGTATTCATTCAATGTTTCATTTTGAGAAAGACACTTAACGCTTAATACCGCATTGTGATGGACCGAGGGCCAGATCAATAAATTTGAAAGGTTCCATGTGCAGCACGTCTGTTCAGACTGATAGAGAATCATAGATGGCACATTTTATTTCATCCTATCCTACACTTTCATTGCTAAAAGCACTTTCAGAAGACATATACTTTGTACTTTATAAAACAGAATGGACACATTACTAATGTGTAATTAAGTTACAAGTCCATTCCATTGACAATAAGGAATTAACATTACAGCAGAGATGGGTGTCATTACAGTCTGAACGAGGAACTTGACATTGTTTTTGCTTGACTAAAGTCTCGAATATCATTGTTATTTCGCGTTCTTGCGAAGATTTCGGAAAGCAAAGATTCCAAATTATTAAACTACCACGCGCCTCTTGGTACCTGAGTTCAACCTCATTATTCTTTTTATTTACATGTGCTATAAATTTCCCTTCTCCAGCGCAAATAAAAACATAAAGTGCATTGCCTTTGAATTGCTGGAAAATTGCCTGTAAAAACGACTGACAATTTCGGCTAGGAAAACAGGTTTTTTCTGTGACCAAACGGGGTTTCCTTTCAACCTATATTTGACACCCTTGAGCGTGTTGTAGCAAACGGAGAAAGCTGCTCGTTGACGTAGGCTTTAAATCTGCTTTTCGTTGCCACTGGGAGCATTAATTTTTCAACACGTTGCTTTGAACACTGTCGAAAAGAAAGATAAATTAAATCTCATGGTCTTATTTAGTACTAATAATTTCAATTTCCCTTTGTTCAACTTAATCATTAAATGATCATAACGCCAAAATATATTCAACATGAAAACGACAACCGCCTGCCGAAACGCCTATACAGAGTATGTAGGTTTTCCCAAGCTCATATATTCTTTGAATTTACATGGATTATACAGGATTAGCATAAGTCAATCACCGTTGCTTTAACTTAACAATTTTTTCCAATTTCTAGATATTGCTACCTAGTACGCGGCAATTTCAGCTCAATACAACCCATGTAATTTTGAGATATAAATAAACGTAGACTTTGGAGTTCCGAATCGAAAAGCAAACTTAAACTCAATGTATCAATTCAATACATTGAGTTTAAGATCAATTCAATCTTCTCCGACCAAAAGGATAAAAACAATTATTCCTTTTTAAACGCTGACCATTTTTACTATTACGATTTTGCGAAATAATTTTACTTGGATAGCTTTGCCTTAAACGGCGAAATATGAGAAAAGACATATATGTTAAAGATTAAATTTAGTTCATGTTGTTAGCACTCTAAGAAACGTAGTCCTGTCTGTGGTATCGACGAGCACTACGTCAGTAGATTTCTTTTTTTCTCTGGTCATTTAAAAAATTAACGTAACAAAAGGTTATCGTTGGACAAAAATGAATTGAGAAATTTTTATTCTGGATCAGTTTCAGACGTCAACGCTTCTAAATTATCTCGGTGCCAATCTACATTTAACCTGATGGCGCTATGAAAGACTCTGTTACTTATAGACCCAGGCGTGTGCTTCTTTCCCCGAATGTCGTTTAGAAATGGATTCTGGAAAATCAATAATTTCACATTTTTGTCAAACTGCTCCGCGTAATGATATCGGGTTGGGAAACACATTTATGCATCAACTATTATTTCTCGTTGTGGTTTATTTATCAGTACTACCGGAAATTCTGATACTATTTCATGTACTTTCCAAATTGCTCAGCATAATTTTTTTCCTAAAAATATTTTTTTTCTTATTCTTATTTTAATATTTCCGACATTGTACCCAAAAATAACTGCTTGTTAGGGTTGACATATTTCCTTTTTCGTGTTACTCTTTTTTTATTTTTTCTTATTTATTTACAGATATTATTTAATGCTGTGTTGATACTGTTTTTCTTATTTAAGGACTTGCTCTTGATAAGCACATGGGGGCAGAGGGTTATAGTCGAATTTATGTGTAATCAGTGTATCTTGGCCAAGCTGTAGATTATAATGGACTAGAGTTCATTTCATCATTACTTGTATGTTTTATTCTTTTATACCAACTGATTTATCTTCGGATCGTTGTTTAATTAAATTTCTGAACATCATTCTGTCGGGCTCCGCTGGATTCAAATGACGCGCAATTTATTTTCCCAAGGGATAAGTGTAAAAAGGCGTCTTAGAGTAACCGAGCTGAATGAGGAGTAAAGATTTACACAGTACTGACCAAGCTGAAGGTCAATCTTTCGGCAAATCACGTGCGGCGCTATGCATTGGCAACTAAGGTACGTGGAACAGCGGACGGGAACGGGATGACGTAAAAAGTAAACCAAATAAGCTACTACAAGTAAAAACATTTTGAAGGATATATGTCAACGGTGACATGTTTTCGAAAAAGCAGCCGATGGCGCCATCTGGCGCTTTAAATCACTTATGATTATTAGTCTCTTTTTCAGTTTCCGTTTCAAAATCACAGTTACTCTCAGGTGCCAGCAGACCCGTTGTGTCTATTTCGTCAGCAACTTCGTAGTCTATTATAGTATTGCAACGACAGAAACCTTTAGTCTTCTACCAGATATAGTATTTCATATTCCCTAAAATATTCTGAAGGGAAAAACACACCTTTTAATTTTTTACATAACGAAGGCAGCGGCAAATTGGAAATTAGAAAAACACACATTTTGTACCCGTTCTAGATTCCTCAACGATCTGCAGCAATTAAGTTTGTATCCGTAATTGCCTGATCTGGAACAGATGCTGCAATAACGGATAATAGCTTAATGTTTGTAATTCAAGCACGAATTTAAAATCAATCAAACACAACAATCTCTAAAAATATTGTACATTTTCCATGCCCATTGAGTGGATTTAGCACACACTTTGAATAGCATCCGTTGGTTCTTAAAACCACGGTAAGTATTTATCTTTCAGAGAAGAAAGTACAATGGCGCGTTTTTGCAGCTTATCAGGTAAAAATTTATTCTGAAATTTCTTACTTAAAAACCTAACATTACTGTATAACGTTTTCGAACGTATTCAAAAATACAGTAGTATTCATTCAATGTTTCATTTTGAGAAAGACACTTAACGCTTAATACCGCATTGTGATGGACCGAGATCAATAAATTTGAAAGGTTCCATGTGCAGCACGTCTGTTCAGACTGATAGAGAATCATAGATGGCACATTTTATTTCATCCTATCCTACACTTTCATTGCTAAAAGCACTTTCAGAAGCCATATACTTTGTACTTTATATAACAGAATGGACACATTACTAATGTGTAATTAAGTTACAAGTCCATTCCATTGACAATAAGGAATTAACATTACAGCAGAGATGGGTGTCATTACAGTCTGAACGAGGAACTTGACATTGTTTTTGCTTGACTAAAGTCTCGAATATCATTGTTATTTCGCGTTCTTGCGAAGATTTCGGAAAGCAAAGATTCCAAATTATTAAACTACCACGCGCCTCTTGGTACCTGAGTTCAACCTCATTATTCTTTTTATTTACATGTGCTATAAATTTCCCTTCTCCAGCGCAAATAAAAACATAAAGTGCATTGCCTTTGAATTGCTGGAAAATTGCCTGTAAAAATGTCTGACAATTTCGGCTAGGAAAACAGGTTTTTTCTGTGACCAAACGGGGTTTCCTTTCAACCTATATTTGACACCCTTGAGCGTGTTGTGGCAAACGGGGAAAGCTGCTCGTTGACGTAGGCTTTAAATCTGCTTTTCGTTGCCACTGGGAGCATTAATTTTTCAACACGTTGCTTTGAACACTGTCGACCCGCACGGGGATAACTGGTTTTCCAGTTATTTGGGGAGCGGCGCCCCCACGGCCCGAGCTGACCTTGTAACTGGTCAACATCTGATGTCATGCCACCGCTTGTTTTTTGTTTCGGTGCTGTTGGTGTTTGCAGGGACGGCTGTTCATCCAGCTGTTGGGGAGTCGCGGCCCCACGATCCCGAGCTGGTCTTGTGTCTCGCTTTTTCGTTTTTATTTATTTTCTCCACTGGCTAGTTGCCCGTGTTGTATACTTTACCTAATCGCTACCACGTTATGTACTAACACCCCGGTCTTGTGGTTTTGTTACCCTCCACCACTAACTGTTTTATATTAACCGCTCAGTTCGTAGGTTGCTGAGATTCCGTTTAGGTTCCCTTCCAGGATTTGTCTTCTTTGGATTTCTTTTCTCCTTTTAACTGGTTTGGGTGCTAGACCTACCTGCATGTTTGCCGCGTGCGGAGACCCGTGAGGCGGAAATGGGATGTCTGGCGGCTGAGGTCGCAGGGGACCGGATAAGTGCCTCCTGTGTGCCAACACTCCTCTTCGACCCCGGCTTCGCTGTAAACGGGAGGCTAGAGACTAACCCACCTCTAGTCAGAAGTCTTGTACCAAGTTGTGTGCAGGGCTTTAGCGGCTTTTTTGTCGTATAGCACGGCAGGGTGAGCCCGGGGGCTGTGGGATCATGCCAAAGGCGTTGGCATGACGGTACCCGGAGGCCGAAGTGTCCGCCGAGTGCGTGTGATCACAGCCAACGGACTATATCTGCAACGTATAAGCTCCAGAACTGTGTCCATCGTCATTTTCTTGGCTTGCAGACCTTCAGTTCTCCCTTGTAGGGCTCGGTGGTGGGTGGAGTAGTCTGCAGACGAATCCTTCTCCTTTTTTCCATGGGTAAACCCAAAAACAAACGCTCCAAATTCAAGTCACCTGAGCAAATGATCGTTCTCAACGACTCTCCTTCGTCTTCTCAACCTACCAAGTCTCATACCCTTAAACGATCTTTAGACCATGATCTGGACCAAGAATGTGGAACCTCTTCTTCGGCAGCTGTACCAGTCGCTCCGAAGCGTCGTCTCCCCTCGATTGTTGTGAATACGCATGCTACACACTTAGTTGTAGAATCCATCGATCCGAATGAGAGACTGTCCACCAGATCTCCATTCTTCATTTCTAAAGCTTTGGACGCTGCAGTTGGCCCCTTGAAGTCTGTGAGGAAGCTTCGCTCTGGGGACCTGCTTGTCCAAACTTGCAGTGTTTCTCAGAGTAGCACTTTTCTGCACCTCACTAGTCTTCAAGGCATTCCTGTAAAAGTGACACCTCACCCGTTTCTTAACACCTCTCGGGGTGTTATTTCGGAGTTTGATCTCTTGCCATGCAGTGAGGACGAATTGGTGACTGAACTTGCAGATCAGGGTGTTATTGCTGCACGTCGTATGATGTTCCGGCGCGATGGTTCTTTGATTAAGTCAAAAAATGTCATCTTGACTTTTAACTCCCCGAAAGTTCCGACCGAAATCAAGGCTGGCTACTTGGTCTGTGGAGTTCGCCCGTACATTCCCAGTCCTCTGCGCTGTTTCAGGTGCCAGAGGTACGGGCATTCCCAACGTTTCTGTAAGAGTTCCGCTCGTTGTGCAAATTGTGGCTCCAGTGAACATGACGGGGATGGTTGCATTTCTGCGGCCTGCTGTGTTAACTGTGGTGAGGCCCATGCAGCTTACTCCCGCAACTGTATGAAATGGAAGGACGAGATGGCGATCCAGCGCCTCAAGACCCTGGAAGGCCTCTGGTACCCTGCTGCCAAGGCCAAGTTGGGTATACCCACCACCCGACAGCGTACTTTTGCCGCAGTAGTTCAGTCTCTGCCACAACCCGTGCAGCCCTTTGTTCCGCGCCCTGTAGCTCTCGCCGCCCTTGCCAAGCGATCTACAGCTGACCAAGCGACACAGGTGTTTTTCCCCGAGCTCGAGATTTTTCGAATACCTGATTCTGGGCCTTCTCTTTTGCAGCCGACCGTCTCTTCCAGTTTCCATCCGAAAGCCTGCACGTGCGGAAGACCCGGCCCTCAATCCGCAAAGGTGTGCAGTGTCCATCCAACTGTCTCGGCCTCAGCGAGGTCCCCACCCTCAACCAACATTCTAGAGGAACATAGGGGGAAGGAGAGTGACAGTTCGTCCCCAGCCTCAAACAACATTGCAGAGGAACATGGGGGGAGGAGAGTGACAGTTCGTCCCCGCCCTCTGCCAGCATTGCAGAGGAGTGTGGGGGGAGGAGAGTGACTCATCCTTTGTGTAGTTGTGTTTAAAAAAAAAAATATATATATATATATATATATATATAATTCTAATAGTAAATTAATAAATTTTTATATAAACCTAATTAACTACCTTGTCTTCACAGCTTTCATCATACTCTTTTTCAACTTTTACCAAAGCCTGTCTGCTCTTAATCATTTTCCACGTTTTTAAAAATCTGTGGCTGATAGTTCTTTGTCTGGCGCTCTTTGGCCAAACCTGGCCCTTGCGCCAATAAAATCCACCAACCAACCAACCAACCGAACACTGTCGAAAAGAAAGATAAATTAAATCTCATGGTCTTATTTAGTACTAATAATTTCAATTTCCCTTTGTTCAACTTAATCATTAAATGATCATAACGCCAAAATATATTCAACATGAAAACGACAACCGCCTGCCGAAACGCCTATACAGAGTATGTAGGTTTTCCCAAGCCCATATATTCTTTGAATTTACACGGATTATACGGGATTAGCATAAGTCAATCACCGTTGCTTTAACTTAACAATTTTTTCCAATTTCTAGATATTGCTACCTAGTACGCTGCAATTTCAGCTCAATACAACCCATGTAATTTTGAGATATAAATAAACGTAGACTTTGGAGTTCCGAATCGAAAAGCAAACTTAAACTCAATGTATCAATTCAATACATTGAGTTTAAGATCAATTCAATCTTCTCCGACCAAAAGGATAAAAACAATTATTCCTTTTTAAACGCTGACCATTTTTACTATTACGATTTTGCGAAAGAATTTTACTTGGATAGCTTTGCCTTAAACGGCGAAATATGAGAAAAGACATATATGTTAAAGATTAAATTTAGTTCATGTTGTTAGCACTCTAAGAAACGTAGTCCTGTCTGTGGTATCGACGAGCACTACGTCAGTAGATTTCTTTTTTTTTCTCTGGTCATTTAAAAAATTAACGTAACAAAAGGTTATCGTTGGACAAAAATGAATTGAGAAATTTTTATTCTGGCTCAGTTTCAGACGTCAACGCTTCTAAATTATCTCGGTGCCAGGCTACATTTACCCTGATGGCGCTATGAAAGACTCTGTTACTTATAGACCCAGGCGTGTGCTTCTTTCCCCGAATGTCGTTTAGAAATGGATTCTGGAAAATCAATAATTTCACATTTTTGTCAAACTGCTCCGCGTAATGATATCGGGTTGAGAAACACATTTATGCATCAACTATTATTTATCGTTGTGGTTTATTTATCAGTACTACCGGAAATTCTGATACTATTTCATGTACTTTCCAAATTGCTCAGCATAATTTTTTTCCTAAAAATATTTTTTTCTTAATATTATTTTAATATTTCCGACATTGTACCCAAAAATAACTGCTTGTTAGGGTTGACATATTTCCTTTTTCGTGTTACTCTTTTTTTATTTTTTCTTATTTATTTACAGATATTATTTAATGCTGTGTTGATACTGTTTTTCTTATTTAAGGACTTGCTCTTGATAAGCACATGGGGGCAGATGGTTATAGTCGAATTTATGTGTAATCAGTGTATCTTGGCCAAGCTGTAGATTATAATGGACTAGAGTTCATTTCATCATTACTTGTATGTTTTATTCTTTTATACCAACTGATTTATCTTCGGATCGTTGTTTAATTAAATTTCTGAACATCATTCTGTCGGGCTCCGCTGGATTCAAATGACGCGCAATTTATTTTCCCAAGGGATAAGTGTAAAAAGGCGTCTTAGAGTAACCGAGCTGAATGAGGAGTAAAGATTTACACAGTACTGACCAAGCTGAAGGTCAATCTTTCGGCAAATCACGTGCGGCGCTATGCATTGGCAACTAAGGTACGTGGAACAACGGACGGGAACGGGATGACGTAAAAAGTAAACCAAATAAGCTACTACAAGTAAAAACATTTTGAAGGATATATGTCAACGGTGACATGTTTTCGAAAAAGCAGCCGATGGCGCCATCTGGCGCTTTAAATCACTTATGATTATTAGTCTCTTTTTCAGTTTCCGTTTCAAAATCACAGTTACTCTCAGGTGCCAGCAGACCCGTTGTGTCTATTTCGTCAGCAACTTCGTAGTCTATTATAGTATTGCAACAACAGAAACCTTTAGTCTTCTACCAGATATAGTATTTCATATTCCCTAAAATATTCTGAATGGAAAAACACACCTTTTAATTTTTTACATAACGAAGGCAGCGGCAAATTGGAAATTAGAAAAACACACATTTTGTACCCGTTCTAGATTCCTCAACGATCTGCAGCAATTAAGTTTGTATCCGTAATTGCCTGATCTGGAACAGATGCTGCAATAACGGATAATAGCTTAATGTTTGTAATTCAAGCACGAATTTAAAATCAATCAAACACAACAATCTCTAAAAATATTGTACATTTTCCATGCCCATTGAGTGGATTTAGCACACACTTTGAATAGCATCCGTTGGTTCTTAAAACCACGGTAAGTATTTATCTTTCAGAGAAGAAAGTACAATGGCGCGTTTTTGCAGCTTTTCAGGTAAAAATTTATTCTGAAATTTCTTACTTAAAAACCTAACATTACTGTATAACGTTTTCGAACGTATTCAAAAATACAGTATTATTCATTCAATGTTTCATTTTGAGAAAGACATTTAACGCTTAATACCGCATTGTGATGTTTACTTTCATTTGAATGACCCATAAGAACCTAATAATCTATCGGTACTTAGACGTTGTTATATACGTATTAAAGAACAGAAAAGTTATTACAAAAATCCTAATACAAAGCTTTTTTATGAACAACTGCATTAGATAAAATATTTAAACTGATTTTTGCAAAATAAAAAATTACGAAAATATAGAGGACGCGTAGGACAGCTTCACAAAACAAATGCAACATATTGGTCGCTCTGTTCTTAATGCAGTGAAAGTCATGTTTTACGACGGAGGTGAACATGTTTTAGCAATTTTGATCAATCGCGTTTCAGTTCATTTTTCTGTATTTTTCGTCTTGTTGTCATTCAACATATCTCATAACTCAGCATATCTTAATATTACGTAATTTCACCACCGTAGGGAGTAACTATATAACATTAAAAACTGATATTTCATAAATAGGAACATCTATTGACAAATTGCAAATTTTCAGTTGCATTATCAACATTCACACTTTCATTTTGTGCCTTCCTCCTGATTTGTCAACAGAAGGAAGCGTTTTTCATATGCTGTGTTATTTTAAAAAAACATCCCAAAAGCCATAAAAAAAAAAAAAATTTACAACAAAATTGTTTCAATTATTTACTGAGAGTATATGTAATCGTATTCAAACAATTACAAATTTCATTGATATCCAGAAAAAACAACACCTCTGTATGAAGGTTGGTGAGAAAGAGAATATTACATGTTTGAAAATTAGAAATTTTTCAAAATTCATCTTTCTTGATTTTTCTTCATTGGTACGATATTGTGTACACGTCTCCTTAAAAACTATTCATAGGAAAACGTGGTTGTCTATCATTTTGAAAAAAGAAAAGGTTTAGCAGAGTTTTGAAATCTTCCCTTAAAACAAATCTATCAGTAATGTAATTAAAAAAAAATAAAATATACCTCAGTGTTTCTGTTTAAACGCATTGTTGTTTCAGATAGGACCAAAGTGTAGCCACATTTTGTGCTATTTCGCGGGAAATAACATTGAAAAAAGTATAGAAATAAAAGGAGTGTGTCAGAATATGAGGATGAAGTTAGAGTTCTTAAGATATCTGAGAGAGTGATATTATTATGTCCTTCAGCTTTTCTCAGGAAACTAAAAGTCCCTTGTGTGTTGACTACTTTACATTATCAACATTTTTAGTTCCAATTAATTATATTTCTCATGAGACAAATGACATTTCATTCTCTAAACTTAGATTCAGGTAAATACGTGTAGAATTAAAATGACTAGGAAGTCTATGTTCAAATATGCTTATCTTAAAAGGAAAGGTATTAATATTCATTGACAAAATTCCATGAGAAACTGTGTATTTATAAATCACTTTCTTAAATAATTTAGTGAATAATTTGAGACCATTATGTTTTTGCCATTAAAAGTTTCACGAAGAGTTCGTCAGATCGATTTGTGAATTAATACATCCAAAAGATTCAGATAAAAGATAAATAGATTACAAAACCCTAATACTTTAGGAGTTGTGGAAAAGTATGTCACCAATTTTTCCGGATATCAATGTTACGTATTATGATCTGCCCATGCAAGAAAGAGACCAAAAGCAGAATTGTTTGAAAATTCAAAACATCTTTTTATATGTCCTCCAGAAGAGAATCTGGCAATCTTGGATATGTTTGCATTATCTTAAACATTTTAGCCAGCAAACATTTGAAAATACATATTTTACTTTGCAAAGAAATTCCGTTGGGAAACAATTAAGGCACACAACGACTCGTATGCAAAATTACACACGACGGCGGAAGTTTGACGTGAGAGGTGATCGCCGGGTGCGGTGACTCGTACTGGTGAACAGAAGCAGCAGCGTTAAACAGTTCACTACCCAATACAACAGAGATCAACCGGGAAAAGGCTCCATCAGGACCATGTTTCGCACGCTCGTTTGTATGCGCTATAACCGCAGACAACTCCGATGATATATTCTCTTGTTCACGGTTCTTTGGAGCAAAAGACTTGACTGCTGCTGAGATCATGGAAGTTGGACAGCTGATGATTGGATAAAAAAGTGTGCTGGTCTGAAAATTTTAGTTTTTACACTACTCCCTGGGTGGATGTGTACCTATTTGGCACAAGACACATCAGATATTCGATCCATCCTGCATGGTCTATAGAGAAAGCCGGTGGACGCGGTTGTACTTGTGGGGCATGTTTTCGTGGCAGGAACTTGGACCCTTGGTACATGTGGAAGAACGAGTGACTGCTGCGCAATATCGTGGATTATTTGCTGATTCTGAACACCCGGCAATGCTGCACGTTTTCCCGAATGGCTAAGGTATCTTACAAGGTGACAATGTGCCGACCCAGAGGTCCAATGTCGTGCAGGAATGATTTCAGGAACATAGTTCAAATGTCCAGCACAGCGGATGGCCTCCTAACTCCCCCGATATGAAACTCATAGTACCAATGTGGTCCACTATGGAACGGCAATATAAGGATTCTAGAAACATCAGCATTTCCATACTTTCATTGAGGGCCGCGTAACATACAGTTTGGTTGGCCATACATCCCAACTGTTTTTAGCATTTTATTGAATCGATAACACGTCGGATAACTGTTATACTGAGGGATGAAAGACGAAATACGAAATGTTAGACAGGTGGTCATAATTCAGTTATCGCTCAGTGTATACTTGGTTCGATTCCCCTGCTATTTGTTTCGATTGCGGAATCGAACGGTGTGTTGAAAATGTAGGCCAATACACTAATAAATATCATCATTTGGGTATAAACGCTGTCTTCGTACGATATGAAAAATTCAGCTTTCAAAATTGCAAATTAAAGCCATATTTATTTACAAGTCTAAAATTCAGTTAAAAAAGACAAGATCTTTCGGAGCTCAATAGGCTCCATCATCAGGTCAAGTGCTGACAAGACACCTGGGGAGCTTACATTACAAGCACCTGCGGTAGACCCACAATACATCTAGTCGCCAACCTCACCTTTCGGTGATGCCAGTTTGATATGGTTAAAGTTCAAAAACCGATGCAAATCAGGCTAGCGACCAGATGTATTGTGGGTCTACCGCAGGTGTCTTGTCGGCACTTTACCTGATGATGGAGCCTAGTGAGCTGCGAAAGATCTTGTCTTTTTTAACTGACTTTTAGACTTGTAAATAAATATGGTTTTAATTTACAATTTTGAAAGCTGGTTTTTTACATATCATACGAAGACAGCGTTGATACTCAAATGACTATGTCGTGCGAATAATTTTAATTATTATATTAGAATAAATATCATGTCAAATCAGGAGGATTATGTACCCTTGCAAAATATTCGTAAAAACCTAACAGGCATTCTTTGATTTCACCTTTTTTTCTCTGATATATCTTTTCAGGAACAAATGTCAAGAGAATAAAATGTGCTTTGAATCTTTTTCCTTACACGTTATTGATAATCCTATGTGTAATTACAGTTTTTTTTTAATTTACCTGGAAATCCACTCAGCTGCTCGAGTGTCAAATCTAAAACATGTGATGCGTTTTGAATAATAACCACATTTAGATCGTAGTGACGGAAATTCCCACTACGATGTGCGGCAGTTATTGTGTGCTGTCTATTCCACGTAATTTTTTTTGAACTTTAAGAATACAGTGAAATAAACTGTGCACCTTCTTTAAAGAGTGGAACGCCTGATAATGTCAAATATCATCAGATCTTCTAAAGGGTTTTTCTTATTACACAAAATGTTAAAGGGAAAGTAACGCCACTACATTACATCCGGAAATGAGTTGAATGATAAGGGACAGATGAGAAGGAACGTTAAATTAAATCACGTACTTGGTAACAATTATTTCGGCTGTAACAATTCGTCGCATGGTCAAGTGACGAGGTCCAGTTTAAAAAGAAAACATTTCTGTTTAACGTAGATTCTAAAAAATCGTCACCAAAAGTTTAAATTTTGAAATGTTTATACTGTTATGTTTAGAGACTTCAAAACCGTTATACAGGCCACAAGCTTTTATACCGATTTCTCTAAATAGTAATTTTCAAATGGCTTTGTAAGAATTTTTCAGTATATTTTTATAATGATTATAAATATACATAAATTCTTTAATGATTAGTTGTACGAAATATATTTTTATTTTTATGTAAAAAAAGTCCTCGGTCATGCGGCTGAACGACAATATTATTGAAATCGAATTCCGAACGATTGATTCTCTTATGTTCCTCAGTAACCGGCAGAAGTGTTTATTCGTCTCACAGTAGTAGGTTGAGTAGGTTGAATTACGAATTTTTTTGGTAGGTAAAATCTGCTAAACAGGGAAACGTATGCAGCAACATCTACAGTATATTATTTTATGTAAGGTCGCTTAAGTAGCTGCATAATGAAACTTCCTATATTTAAGCATATGTCATGTAAGTATCAGAATTCACAGAAAAAAAGAAATAATTTTTTTAAAGCAAAGTTCATTGTAGATATAACGTGAAGAAACTGCGATAAAAAATCATCACAGAAAGAGTTTTTGAAGTACAGGGAAGGCAGTAGACATGTACGATCAATTCAGCAGTTTCACTTCACTAATAAAGTCGGGAATAGTGATCGTTTATCGCTTTGGTGAAAGGAGGTAGGCTTTTGTTTAAAATGGGTAAAAAAGGTGGGTCGATATTTCTATCAACATGCTTATCTTAGCAAAATGATTTGCAGTTTAACATTGTCTGTACACAACAGCTCTATATTGCGACAAATTATTTGGAAATAATTTACATAACATCAGGATTTTTTCTACTTCAGAGAATGAGTTTAATAGGAGGCAACGGATTTTTACATGATGTCACGTTTGTAGTTATCTTTGAAGGTCCAAGAAAAATACTTTTTCTTTTTTTTAAAACTCTATTGCGCCCTGTTTTCAATTCTAAGTTGCTTGAGTATTATAAATTATTTTCATGAGGACATGCTGTTTCCTATCTGTTGTTTCAATATTAAAAGCTTTTCAAGTCATATTAGAGCGTTTAATATATTTCGCAATACCTACATTCCTGTACAAGAACTTATGGTGCAAGAATGTTTATCGAACTTTAGCAATTATAAAATGTTATCCATAAGTTCTAATTCGATTCGGCAAGCTTTTAAATCCGAAACAGCAGTGAAGAACACACTGAAATCGTGCAAATACATTGTTTTGCTTCAAAATACTAATACTGTTGCACCAGGTAAATGTTCAATAACTGATCATGAATATTTTCAAGATTGATGCAAAACACAATATGTCAATTTCTTACATGTTTTCGAACATAAAAAAAATATAAACATTTTCTCTTATTGGATAATTTCTGCGTGGGATCTCATTACGTCATGCGTAGCTAAAATTACCCCTCCTCAACCTCTATATTTTCTGTGCCTATTTGATGCACGATGGCCATTTGTAATTAAAATTCTATTTAGTGCTTTCATCATTTACACTGGTTTTCTGAAAATTTATGCATTATAAATCGTTTTGAGAATACTAGTGTTATACCATTTTAGACAAATGGATATAATGTAGGTAGATAATTAACTCTTAGTCTCGACTTGTGAATTTTTTCTTAAAGTTAATCGATTTCCAGCCCATATTATCAAGCTGTTCACTTTCGATCGTTCATTTCAACCTTTCTATGAAATATTCATTTTTTTAATGATTTAGCTTATTTGTCAGACTGCAGGCAATAGCTTCAAAGGTATTCAGACACAGGGTAAAACTGCTTCTGCTTTCCTGTTGCATAAGGAAATTATTAAATGAATCCCCAATTAATTTACAAGCTATTTTATGGTTAGTTAAAAGGACTCACGTTTTTATCCATTCGCCTGAATAAGGATTTTGTTTGCAAAACTAATGGTTGGATTGTACGACACAAAAAGCAGGTAGACATTTTCACATCAGCGAAGAGACTGAACTTACTGCTGAATAACATAAGGCCATGTAATGACCGAGTTTGTGACACTGCAGCTTCCTACTTGGCTGTAGTCTCATTAACAGAGTAAGGTTTCTCTGCTGTGTTTTCAACGGAAAAGATCGTCTGTCATAACGCAAATTTTTCGAAGCTCAAAACAACTTCTCTAACAAAAATATGATCAGATATCTAGTTATACGTTGCAGTCATCATAATCATGATCATTTTACGTAGCTGTCCCTCTTCTCCCTGCAAAGATGTTGTGCGACTACGGATTTGATTAAATGCCAAAGAGTAAATGCGGGGGAAATTTAGGTATTGCACCTCGCGCACTATTTAAAACAAGAATACCTACCTAGTTTACGCCAATTAGAGATGAATGTTTTCTTCGAACGCTGTGTTTCCAGTGAAATATTTAAAAGCCATTGTTTCCTCGTTATTTTGTTGAAGCACTTGCAACACACCCCAGCAAAATCACAAGTGCTGGGAAACTGCTGGCCACCAGCTGGCAGTGATGGGTCACTGCTGGGTGAAATCTGCCGCTCGCGGCCCAGTAGCGGTCCGTTGGTGACAGCGATATCATCTGGCGAGCAATTGATGGCCTTGCAGCATCGCCGTTAATTGTGGGCCTCCAAGCATGTGCCTCTAGTGGCCCGTTGCTGGCAAACAATGCAATCCCAACAGCAGGTGGAAGCAACTAGACTGCGCATGCGCAGAAGCAACTCATGGTACCAGTTAGTTGAAGACGACGCTATCGCCATCGTGTTACTTTAGTGGATGTTAAGAAAAAATATCCATATGTAGAGAGGCGAATTAATTTCCTAATGAAATTCCACGTTGATGAAGATATCAGATTAAGATATGAAATACACCCACTTCACACCTACTCTATTCCCATGAATAACAATTCATGGAATGGATTGGGTAAAGAACAAGAAAAAATTTGAAACCGCTTGAAACAAATGTCCCGGTAAACCATTAAAAAAACATTTGTTGGAAAAAAAAGAATTATAAGCTTACAAAACTTATTAATTACTTGAAAGAAAAAAAAGCAACACTATGTGGATATACTCATCCATGGGTTGAATACACAAGCCTGGGAGGAATTCGCTTCGAAAAATAACGAAAAGTAAAATAAAATATATTTCCTCTTTAAAACAAATGTAGCTTCGGAGAACGGAAAGGAAAGATACAACGTTAAAAATGTAACAGAATGTGACATGAACCCGGGTAAATATATATTAATTCAACAATCTCCTTTCAAGATCACAAGGGCAGTACAAAACTTTGGAAAGCGACTCTAAGTATGTACACTCCTTGAAAATGAGTGAAGTTCTTTAAGGTAAAAAAAACAAAAAAAACTTTCGTTCCGTTGAAAAAAATAAATTTATGAATTATATGAAACTGATTTTAATGTAAAATACCTCGCAATATTGTAAAATGAAAGCGGGAACCATTCGATTACACATTCCGCACAAAACATACAGGTTCAAGAACCGACTTGTGCGTGGCAAATTAGTCGGGTCGATAAAGAGCTCAGCTTACTCGACAGCGGCCCAGGTTCGTATCCAGCCAAATCCAAACGGGCGTTCTTCCTGTCTGTTGAGAAAATTTTCCCCGCGCAGTGCTATAATTCACAAGTTTCGTAAAAGTAGAGAAAAAAGTTGTAGCTTTGGGCAACTGCGGGTTATCCTTAATTTTTTGTTTTTTTAGCTACTACTGGGAAATTGGCGGACAAGGTTCGGCAAACAAGCAGTTACGTCACGTGGCTGCTGGCTGCCCCTACCGGCAAACTAGCGGAAGACATTAGACTAGCCATCATTTCCGGCACGTGCTTGCACGGCCGCTGGAGGGCCACTTAAGGCAGCTACTGCCTGTGATGGACAACTGATGGTCCTGTTCTGGCATATGACAACTGATGGGGAGCCAACTGTTAGCCAGCTGTTGGCCTGAACTGCTGACCGTTCTGTTGGCAGCCCGGACATTTTATTGACGATTCGGCAGCGGCAACACAGTGCTGGGCCATTGCTGGCAGTGCTGGCTGCGAGCAATAGCCCAGTGCTGGCCAAGCAAGACTGTTTTTGCTGGGACACACACACAAATCTGTTACCCTAAGGAGGCATTTGTGAGACATTTCTTTAACAAAAGAGAATATTATTCATAATATGTACTACTCCTACCCCTAGTGTTAATAATAACGTAACTATAATAATAACAAAGCATACTGATGTATATCAGCAGGTTTCAAGGGATTGTAAAGCTTGTGAAACAACATCTTTGGTAACCCTTGAAATTCTACGAAGATAATGTTTTGTCCTATCTTTTACATCCCATTTTTCCAAACCATTGCGATAATTTATGTATTCTAACAGAAAAGTTAAATTCCTCATTGGGAATATTCCACAGAAATTTAACACTAACTTAACATACAGCGGGAAAAATGCTAAAAGTGTAACCATATTTTTAGTATTTTTCCGGCTGTATGTTTGTCACTGAGAAAGTAAAAGGTAAAACTTTTTCGGACATGAAAGAAAGCTAGAAATTTCAAAGCAGTAACTATTGAGTAGGTTTTAGTATTTTTCCCGCTGTATGTTTGTCCATCTATAGGCATTGGCATCTAGTTTCTATCATTTTTGCTCTTCGCTAATCTGGCTTAATTTGCTCTATTTTTGTAAAAGTTACCCGATATGCAAACAGCTTAAGCGACAGAGTTACCGTCTAAAATCTCTCTTCCCTTTCATTTTCAGAGGAGTTTTGCTTGACATAAATATGTTTCCTCTGTTCTGCAAATTACATTAATTTCAAAGAGCACCCATGCGTGCCAAAGTTTAGAATTTTTCTCTCTTCATGTGTCTACCAACTGCGGGCATCCAGTGTCTTGCATGTGTTCTACGAAATCAGTTTCGTGTTAGTGGTGGCTTATAATTTTCTGTTTTCCTGATAGTTTTCTGATCTATCAGATATATTCTAAGCTTCACCAGGATGAAATACTCTCGTCGTACGGTGAATGTGCTGCGTCTGTCGGAGTTATTTTCTTTCCAATAGTATGCCTGACCGTGATACGATCTTTACCTATACAATCGAATTTTCTACATTAATTTCACGTACGTTCTATATACAAAAATTCCTTATCCTAAAGCAATGCAGGTAAGTTGTTGGCGTCGTTCGAGAATGTTTTTCTTTTTTATTATAACAAAGCTATACGCCGATTCTGTGCCATCATTATACATAGCATTTACTCCCATCCGTATCTTCCGCATGTCGGTTAGAAGATTAGGTCTATATTTAAATTTAAAAAGCATGTGCCACTGTATTACTGGGGATTATTGCGGTTGCGATAAGCGTAGGCTCTACTTCCCCTGGAGTAAATAGTGACACACGAAGTCCTGCACAAGGAACTAATTGTGTGCAAAACCCAACAAAAGTACATATGAGTTCAGAATCATGAAAATCTAATAATGAAAAGAAAATCACGAGGCGAAAGGAACACTTGGAAGCCTTTTTGAATAAGCAAGGTAATACATGAGCATACACGATTTCACGCAAATTTAAATTTTTAACATCTTGGAATCTAACAAAATATCTGAGAAATTTGTGAAGAGGGCTGATTTTGAACTTCTTAGCAGATTTCAAATAGCACGAGGTTTGAGCGAATGTTGTACAAAAGAAAATATAAAAATACTAAAAGGGTATAAAACAGATTTCTATGAAAATTGATTATTATTTATCAAACGTTGTGTAAAACTGTATAACAAAAGCACACACTTCTACACATTTTACGTATCTATGGTAAAAGTCTCTGAAGATTAATTGTAAATAACTAGTTTTGAAGAATATTCAATTTTAAATATAAAAAAAATTTCCAATTTCAGCATATCAGAATATCTCTGCTTTTCAATATTTCTAATTACTTTTTTATTTTTTTCAGTGTTGTTCTGAAGTAGAGGGCAAAGATACAGTTTTCATTTGTGAACCATGCATGTGGAACAAATATTGAATATATAAATTGAAGGGACGTAAGAAATAAACGTTCACATAGCAGATAACTTTCAAGTCTCTTGGGCCGCCCCGGTGGCGCAGTGGTCTAAGCGATGTCTTCTGATCATTCGCCCGAAAGAGGTTCGGGTTCAAATCCCGCGAGGCATGGATGTTGTGTTTGTCTTACGGCTCTGGCTCTCTGCCTTCCCTGGAACCAGTGACCCTAAATTAGGGACCGGCGACTTCTTATAGCCCATTGAGTTGCTCACTGTGGTCGTTAAACCACCAATCAGAAAAAAAAGTATCTTGGAAAAAGTGTTGCTACATATCAACAAAATGACACAGTGTTCATACTACTTTAAAAAATATGTCACATAATTTATAGATAAGGATTTAATCAAGACATATGAAAAAGTGATGATGAATGTTTTTTTCTTGAATTTACTCAGAAATCTTCCTTAAACTTATCCGATTCTTCAAATATAAGAGATATACAATTTTCAGGAAACGAAACTAATATCTTTATTTTGTTTAATTGCATCGCACTTCATTGATAATTTACATTTAAAGAGCAATGGTCTATCCGCATAGGATTATATAACGGAAGCGCCTTTTAGAAATTATACGAACGTCGGAAACGCGGTGAAAGGTATTCTCAAAACCTTCATACTGATTTATATTAATTGACAGTACCTAATGGACATCGAAACAGAGAATATCCTGGCACCTACGATTTTAAAATCATGGCTGGGGAAACTGTAAAACACTGGACAAGCCTGCTTTAATGTGAAATTATGCAGTTGTGTCCTGAAAGTATAAAGAAGCGTACAATGATCACTGCACGACAATGAGTTTCCATTAATGACAGGCGGCACATCTGAACGGCACCGTATTCCGTGAATATGGAATGGCAACGTCATCTACTTGTTTTCCTTTTATTTCAATATTCTGCAACAGAAGCCAAGCCAGCTTCTTCGAATTATGTAAATATTTTCTACTCTCCCGCAGTGCTACGGAGTCCTTTGCATAGGTAGAGATGTAGAAGCTAGTTAAGGTTTGAATCTGGGCACCACCTGGATGATATCTGTCGTCGTAGGTCGTGGGTTGAGTTCGTAGGTTATGAGCTTCAATACCCGAAGTCTAGTACGCGTAGGGAACATAGAACTCCCACTTCTAAAACCTCTTCAAACAATGTAGTATTTTATATTACAGCAATGTTGAGAGTAGCCCCGGTTAGGCAGTGGTCTAAACTATGGCTTCTGACTATTTGTCCGAGATGGGTCCGGGTTCAAATCCCATGTGGCATGGATGCTGTTTGTCTTACGGCGCTGTCTCTCTCCTTTTCCTGGAAGCAGTGGCCCTAAATTAGGGATAGGCGCCTGTTTCCAGCCCATTGAGTTGATCACGGTAGTCTTTAGACCTCCAATAAAAGAATCAGTGTTAAGATCCTTCCTGTGAGAAAAATAAACTAATTCGTTTTCTTAAAGTGATATGCTAACGTGGACGAATTTCCAAATGTTAGATGAGGCGCCTAACTATTTTTCGCAAGATTGACCCCCAAATTTATGTTTAAACCTGATTTTTTAGTCTGAACTGACCTATCTTCAAGGTGTGAGAGCCTATGAGAGGGAAAGGCATGTTTCAGCTCTCTATGTGTAACTCGTGGAACACAAGAGGAGAGAGCAGCAGGTACAGACAAAATGGAAATAAGTGGTAATATTTTATACTAGGTTTTCACCCACCGTCCAGCAATTTAAAACGCTCTAGGCGGTGTATAGGCTTTTAGGGCTCGCAGAGTAGCAGGTTCGTGATTCGCAAACTTTACGTTGACCGTTTGCTGCTCTGGATACAAGGCTACACGCATCTCAAGAAGGGTCATTGTTTGTCTAATGTGCAGTACAAATATTTTCCAATGAACTATTTATACAAGTCCACTGCGATGTTAAATGACGCAATGCGTAAGGAGATGTTAATCCAAAATATTCAGGCCACTCCTGTGGTGCAGTGGCCTAAGAGATGGCCTCTGGTCATTCTTCCGAAAGGGGTCCGGGTTAAAATCCCGTGAGGCATCGATGTGGTTTTTGTCTTACGGCTCTGGCTCTCTCCCTTCCCTCGAGCCAGTGATCGTAAATTAATGACTGGCGACTGCTTATAGCTCATTGAGTTGCTCACGGCAACTCAATGTGCTATAAGCATAACATTACAGCAATAACGTAACATTCCATAGAATGGTAAAAAGGAATTGATTTGAATTTTTGTGCTTCTTCATTGACTTACACGCAAAGCCGATAAACATGCATTAGCAGTTGAGTAATGGGTTACACTATTATTATATGCATCTTTTGCCCAGTTTTCTTTGTCCTTCCCTCTCATTTATTATACGGTCACCGCTTACATTATTTCTGTTTCATGGAATTAGAAATGTTGATCGTAATACAGAATTTTTTTTTTTTACAAAATTGTAAATAACATGAATAGTTGAGAAAGACAATTTATATCTAAGCCTCAACCAATTTACAGTTGGATTATTCACACAAGCGATTATGAGGACAGTTTTCACATAAAAGTGTGAAATTGGAAAAACTTCCAAATATTAAAAGATAGATTTCTTAAATTTCAAACATATTTTCAAGTTTACCATATTACTGTATTTTCTTACCGAAACTTTACGTATATAATTATTTGAATAGAAAAGTCACCCATAATAGCTTTTTTAAAACAATATATGTCTAGGGTGTGCAATTTGCCCTGTAATATGATTTGCTATTAAAAATGCTGGGAAGAAATCAAGTGGTCATTGCTTACTCCTTGGTACAACATATTTCTTTGATTTACACATACACCTGAACCACAGTATATAGCTGGAGAACTACGGACAGTTCCGATAAGCGATAAGTTCCTTTAGTTAGAAAAAACTGTAACTATATATATCTATATTTTATTACTGTTGTAGTAGTATCTGCTTTGTATAACCGTAGTGCTATCTATCTATAGTGTGTTGGTAACAATTGCACTGGATAAATGTAGCTTTCTGTGCTTAGGAAATAATTCTGGCACAACAGTGTTGCTTGCGGATCTATGTTTTGAAATGCTAAAGCACGATGAACTTTTGAAGCGTATCTTTTGACGACGTTTTCTGTCTAAATTTCGAGAGTGAAGGAAATTCTAGATAAAGCATTTTTCACGAGGCCCGAGCAAATCTATAGTTACTTTATTTTAATTTTCTGAAGTTTGTTGCAGGATTGATATTTTCGCCATTTTTCTTTCAAAAAAGTAAAACAAAGTAATTCTGCTGTTAAAGTAGGCAAAGACATTTAAAAAAAATGGGTCTATATTGGGAAAATAATTCGACGGAATATTGATAAATAAATGAATAAGTTTTCAGTGGGGCTGGGCCTCAGTTACTTTCTCTTTCTTTAATTATTTTTCGTAAGCCTAACCTCTTTGAGTTAACATGAATAATGGAATTGAGGGAGGGTGGAGAGTAACTGTGTTAGTTGGCTGTCGAATATGACCGCAGGTTATCTTGACCCAGAAGAATTGGATAAAATCTCAAAGGAGTGAATCTATAAGTCATCGAATTCGAATAAGGCAGGATATCTGGAGAAGCATTATCTTAAACAAAAGAGTGAATCTGTACGGCATAGAATTCGAATAAGGCAGACTATCTTTAGTTTAACAGGAAACTGTATTTATTTATTTATTTTTTATTTTTTTGAGGTTTAACGACCACCGTGAGCAACTCAATGGGATATAAGCAGTCGCCCGTCCCTAATTTAGGGTCACTGGTTCCAGGGAAGGGAGAGAGCCAGTGCCGTAAGACAAACACAACACCCATGCCTGACCGGGATTCGAACCCGGACCCCTTACAGACGAAGGATCAGAGGCCAGCGCCTTAGACCACTGCGCCACCGGGGCGGCAGGAAAAAACTGTGTAATCACCTCTTAAAATGTGTACCAAAGTCCTGTAAAATTAGTATGAACTTCAATCTCGGTCGGCCGCCCCGGTGGCGCAGTGGTCTAAGGCGCTGGCCTCTGATCATTCGTCCGTAAGGGGTCCGGGTTCGAATCCCGGTCAGGCATGGATGTTGTGTTTGTCTTACGGCACTGGTTCTCTCCCTTCCCTGGAACCAGTGACCCTAAATTAGGGACGGGCGACTGCTTATAGCCCATTGAGTTGCTCACGGTGGTCGTTAAACCAAAAAAAAAAAAAAAAAAAAAAAATCTCGGTCGTGTTTGTGATTGCGTTGAGTTGCAGATGCGGCAAAAACCGAGATGGCGGACGGAGGAAACTACACCAGTTCTAATTATTCGCAGCATAACATATGGCGTAATTCAAAACTTTGCTGAAATAAAAAAGCACGGACCCCACTGGGGTGATTTTTTTTTACATTGTACATAGCATTAGAAAAAATTCAGCGACCAAAAATTAGTGAAAACTTTTATGAAGTAAAACTTCAGTTTTAAAGTGCTAAATAGCATAATTTTCTTATGTTGAAAGAAAAATCAATCAATGAATCAATGTGGCTGTGTTCTAATTTTTGACTCCGACAACTGGCTGAAAGTGGGTGCTGCTATCACTAGTGCCATCTCTGTACCTGAATATACCATGGAATATACAGCAATGAAAAATACGATTGTTTAGAAAAATATCGATGTACTATCGATATGTTAAATGCACGAAACTATCGCTCATATATCCAGCTCTACCATGAACTAAATATCCATTACGTAGCTGGTAACCGGTTTTTCCAGAAACTGAAACTTCATACTCTATTTTTTTTCACCTTCTTCTGTTACACGTTCCCTTTCGTAACATGAATGTCAAACAATTGATAAAGTGATCTAATAAGACCGTTAAGCAAAGCGGACTAACATTTCTGAATAACTGTGTTTCATAGATTTTAAAAATATATACTTAACTTGTGCAATTGGACAAACATTTCTGAATAACTGTGTTTCATAGATTATTAAATACATGTATATACTTAATTGTATTGTAACTAACTTACGTACATATCCATTTCTTCAGTGTAAAGCCATTTGTTATTTTGTTTGCTGGTTTAACGATCACTGTGAGCCACGTCATGGGCTATAAGCAGTCGTCCGTTTCTAATTTAGCTTCCAGGGAAGGGAGAGCGCAAGTGCCTTTAGACAAAAAGAAAAAAAAAACCCATCTATATCTCACCGGGACTGCAGTCCGGAACTATCAACAATGAATGGTCTAAAACCAGTATTAGACTTCTGCGAGTCAGAACGGCTAAAGCCATTTCAGTCACGGAATTCTACATTTCCGTGCAATTATTGCATCTACGCTAGGTCTGAAATCTGTAACATATTCGTACGTTTATCGCAAATTTAAATAATTTACATACTGTCCACAGCATTAAATTATTTCTCATTCCAAAACATTTTTTTCTTTTGAGTTTCAGAATTTCTATGCTGAAAATAATTACCCACGTTTAGCGTTTTAAGTTAAACTCAGCTGAAATGATGATACATGTTCCTGAATAATCTGATCCGTGATAAGCTTTTAAAATAAAGAATACGAGCTTTACCTGATAATGCGCAGGCATCAATAAGAAATAAAAAAAAATCTCAAAAGAAGATTTTTTAAGAATGGGTGTACGCTTTGTGAGGTGGAAATGCCGACGGGAGCCAAGTGCTAAAACCGGTTATTGTACAAAAAGAGTAAGCAGCTCCGAGCGATAAAAGACATAACACAAAATTTTGTGTGCATTATTAAAATTCAGAAAATGCTTGATTTTTCTAAAAAATTACAATGGATTGGTTTCACAACAAAGCGCTTTATTTCTGAAAATAACATAAAATATTTCAAAGGAAAACGGGTACTGTGGGATTTTGTTCTCGATACTGATGCCAGCGGAGTGGAAAATTATTTTTCATACAAAGTATTGCTATCTCTTTCTTCATATAAAGAAGATTTCACCGATTGGCGATTCAGCGCACACGCTAGCTTCACCGATACTGTATCGTAAAACGATACTTCCTTTGCGTATGTTTTCAGTGCGATTGTCCGGAACAAATGCAAGCAAATGGCTATCGCTTGCTTCTCTATTTATTCCCTCTCTCACACTACGCGCGCGGCATTGTAAGACTAAAGGTTACAAAGTTTACCTTAGGATAAGTTATGCAAAATATGAAAATGAAGTAATAGGAAATATTTGCGACGCAAGAACTTATGTTATGTCTAGTATTCCCTATATAGCTGAAATGTCAGTCACGGATAGTTGATACAAATGAAGAATTGTAATTTTACCAGTTGTAGCATTTCTGAGCGAGAAAATTAGAGGAAACTCATAAATTCGGAAATTCTACAACAACAAAGCACACGGGATTTTATTTTTCCACGTTATCGATGCAAGTAGCGTTTATAAATCATAAAAATATTAATGAAATTCCGCAATTCGGGTATGTCAGTGTTTTGTTGACATGTTGGTCAAACCTTAATAAAACGCTGTTTAATGATGCCTACGAAAGAGATATAAAAGCTACAATAGTCAGTAAAAGACTGTAAATCACGTGATGCGTACATATAAAACAACGTGCTCCAATTGAAATATTTTATTCTGAAAAAGCGAAATAGTAAGATTAGTTTGTGCGATATGCGATCATTTAAGCATATATGTATAGTGACTGCCTGTTGGAAAATCGAAACTTTTTATGATGAAGAAGGGAATGCTGATAATTTTATAGGGTTAAGAAATATTTAAAACGTTTTGATGAAGGAATGTGTCATTGAATAACAGTTTTGAGTCTAATCAAAATATTGAGTTCAAATATCACCTGCTGCTTATAGTACGAGATGTGAAAAAAACAAATTCAGATATTTTAATAGCACTGTAGAAAAGGACAGAAAAATTGATTAACACATGGATTACTCTCAGACGTTTAAATATCTAGTGAAAACAAAATCGAAAACATCTCTTCATTCCAATTTTGACATTAAAAAAAGTTATCGCAAAAATGGCAGAAAAAAAGTGCATGCAAACATATATTTGATGATCGTCGCAAATAGTAAAGATAATGTATTATATGCAGCTATACTTCAACTAAGGAAGCATACTTGACAAAATATAAGAAATAATTTATTCATAAAAATTAAACTGTATATTTACTTTATATGGACCCGAAGTCGATCACGTTCTTAGCTAAATGAAATACACCGTGACAAATAATTTCATATTAAATATCAAATAATTACATACAGATGGATTGTGTTGATTGGTTATATATAAAATTTGTGTATCGCGCAAACGTGGATACTACAAAATGAGTCAACTACTGATCTCTATTTCAAGTGAAGTCTAGCTCGTCCCAAATGTTGTTCGATTTCAAGAACGAAATTTATCCTCAATTTCAGATACCTACTACTTCATTTATATTTATATACAGATGCCCTTACTAGCCGTCGCTGACTGAACAGTATATTTCGGAGGGCAAAATGTGCTGTCAGGTTAACTTCTACCGTAAAGCAAACATTAGTACAACAAAACAGAATGATTTAAATTCTTCAAAATCTTATTCACAAATTGAAGGTTTTACAATGATTTTCAGCGTATAAAGTCCGTGCGTTTTCGGCTTTCCCTCGCTGTCATTTGGAATAGGCCGAAAGTTTCAACGTAAAATATTGGAAAACTTATCTTCTGTAAGATCATGAAGCCATATACTCCTAAAACTCTAAGTTTTCTGTTACTTTTACTTTGTATATTTCCTACCAGAGCACTCTGCTCCAACTTTAAAATCATTTCCAAAATGTTCTGTCCCTCGCGTACTCTGCACTTTTTTATAGGGTTTCATCGTTACGTTACGTAATGAAAGATCATATCACAGGAATGTTTCTAATTTTTCTAGCCTGTTGATATCTCAGAATATGAAATTTCAGACTTTTATAGGTTTTAACTCATTATTAGCATCTATTTACACCTGGTAAAAAGAATAAGGTGTAACAAATAGTCTGCATGGTATAATTATTTAGTCTCAGTAAATTCATAAGATAAAATATTATATATTAAAATAAATTTTTGTACAGAATCTGTTAATGTAGAATTTCATTTTCGTTAAAGAGCTGAAAAGCCATTAATATTTGTAGTAGATTGAATGGTAATTACTACTCGTTTAATTTTCTTTCTTCATTTTCATGGAGTGAAAAAGAAATCAACTTTACACCAACAGGTAATAAAATTTTAGGATTTCGTTTTCACAGTTTTGTCATTCTGCTACAGTATCAGGAGTACATTAAAGCTGCAGTTTTCTCTTTTATGAAGTGGGTTGCGAAATTCTGAAGTTGTTGACATTTCGGAGTAAGGTGGACAATTTTGGGCGGTATATATTTTAATAACCGGTTTGCAATATTGCGTCTAGAAGAATATTCGAAATATTTGTAATCTGACTTTTCAGGGAAATACTGATTTGCGCTTCAGGACTGAATAGTCTCTCAGATCAAAAAATTATATAAAACTGCAATCAACCACCGAATAAAGAATATTTTATGAAAAGCCTTGAAGTGCTAAACGCTCAAAGAACTGCAGAGTAGACTTCCCAAGAAAAAGACCTTAACAAAAATCGTGCAGGAAATAACTGCGAAAAATACTGTGGAAATAAAAAAAGATACACAAATTAACGGAATAATTCAGGCACAGAAATTCTTGAAGAACGTAATAAAAAACAAGTTGTGAACGAATTGGTAGAATGCTGGAAATATTGTAAATAATGCTTTAGGCTTTTTCAAGGATCTCAGCATAAATAATTAATTACTCATTTCCTGAATATGTCTCTGCTTCATCACATATGTATAAAAGGCGCAAGCTCCGTTCTTAAAGTAAACCTAACAGGACCAGAAAATTGTTCCCTCACACTAAAAAATTTTAAGTTTAATTACCCTAGAATAGATTCAAAACGAAAACGCGATATTAAAGAACAACATAATTTAAATAAACAGACCCATTAACGCTAACCCACAATTTTTGCTAAAAGACAGGTAATGGGTGTGAGCAAAAGTTCTAACCTTTTTTGTAATTTATGCAAATTATGACCGGAATAGTTATGTCACAGATGACGCTGCGATGTCGAATTTTCGGCCAATAAAGCTTGTAGCAGTCGAACACCTAAAGGCACTAGGTTTGTCAGAGTAAGGCTTCGTGAAGGAAGTCATGAACGGTGTAACATGTCAGGAGATAAGGAGCCCTTTAGACATTGTTTACTGTACGATTTCGATAAACGTAGTCAAATGTATGGGGACGATTCAGTTAAGGACAGCACATGTCGTCGTTTCTTTCGGACATTCCGAGTCAGAGACAGAAGCCCTAAAGATCAACCACGTCCTGGACGTCCATCCGTGGTTTCGGACGATGATGCGGACCAAGTAATAACACATGACCTACAACCAACCGTTCAGAGATTAGCGGAAACGTTGTCGGTACACGGAACACCAGTCGAAAGACGGATGCATGCGCTTGGATTCCTTACCAAGTTCGGTACCTAGGTTCCGTACCAGTTTTCTGCAAAGCAACGAATGGAGAGAATCCGTACTTGTATTCGTTTGCCTGCTCGTCACAGAAATGAACCGTTTTTTGTGACGAATTGTAACGAGTGATGAGAATTCGGTACTATTCGGTATTGTAATACGTCAACGGCTTGTGTGGCAAGGTACGGAAACTCCTCCATCGACCGCAAAATGGGTTCTGCCTCCCGAAAAGGATTAAATGAGTGCTTGGTGGGATGTCTAGGGAATAATCGACTGGCAGGTGTTGGTACCTAACCGAACGATAAATGCTGAATTCTCCTGCCAACAGTTGGACAGATTGCGAGAACAACTGAAATCGAAGCGGCCAGCATTCGTCAGTCGCAAAGGCGTGACCTTTCATAATGATAACGCCAGACATCATGCTCCTTTAATCACTCGGCAAAAATAACTGGACTTTTGTTATGAAGTACTACCTCAATCGGGGTATTTGCCTGACTTGGCACCTACGAACTACCACCTTTTTCGATCGCTACATGAAGTATTAGCTCTCCGTTTCCTTCGATGATGTGAAAACTGCATTACATAACTTTTTTGACTCTAGTACAGGGGTTTTTCCGGCATGGGATTCACCTACCCATAGAGAGATGGCAAGTGGCCATACAGAATGAGGGCAATTATGTGAAATCCTAGGTACGTTATTTGGATGTGTTCTCCTCCGTTCTTTGTAGCCTGCAAAAACGGATAGATCTTATGCACGCACATAATACATATGTATCATCATGTGAAACACCTACCGAATGAAATTCCCCAAACACTATTTACGCCATAGTAAAAAATAAATTGCAATATGTATTAAAATATTGCCGCACTAAGTTTCATGAAATAGACAATTAACAACTCTGAAGAAAGTTTACTTTGAAAAAGCTGTTCGCAAAGAGACAACAACAATTTTTTAGAACAAATGAAATAAGAGAAACTAACAGTTTCTAAGATACCTCAAACAAAATTCACTATCGAATGATGGCAGCCTAAGACACCCGATGTGCTAAGATTTCCAATGGCTTAGATTGCATTGCACCACCCGAATTTCTGTTTTGCATTATGAGTTATTTTAAAAGCGGCAACCAAGAGAACTATATTTTCACTAATTTACTAAAATATATTTTCCTTGGACTATAAACAAACAAAAATTAATCAATGAATTCACTACATTATCTTTATCTTTTCTTTTTTTTTTTGAAACTTTTCGTTCACGCTTGTTATCCAGGTGAGTGAGAAAAACAATAGCTTTCAAGAATCAGAAAGGTTCATTTCCTTTCTCTTAATTGCGATCTAAATACCAGAAATTATTCGTTCTACTTCCGAAATGTATTGAAAGCACTAAAATTCTAAACATTTTGCTCCAATCACTTAATTTAAAAGAACTTACAGAATCAGACATTAAAAAAAACACACACACTCAGTTTTTAGAGACTTCTTGCTCATGTCTGAAATAAAGAATGTTCGGAATAAATAAAGCTAACGTACAAGGATGAAATGCCTATAACTTCAAATCACTACTGTTTGACACTGGGCAGTTTCCTCATTCTAACAACGTGCCTTTGTAGGAAGACTTCGTTCCCTTTCATCCCCCGCCAAACCATCGTTCCCGCGGCTAATCTATCCCAATTCATCCTAACGAGCGGGCGTGGTTTAGTTCTTAACGGAGGGGAGTGAAAATGCGTATATATGCGTTCTCGCTGCTTTTGAGCAGGTTTTTGATGGACGTAATATTGTGTGCTCGCCGCTTTTGAGCACGTTTTTGATTGACGTAATAATGCGTCATCGCCGCTTTTGAGCACGTTTTTGTGAACGTTTATATGCGTCCTCGCCGCCTAGAGGGTTTAAAATTATGTAATGACGTTCATAAAGATTTTACCGAAAAAATGAACGGGAGGAGGAGAGGGTGCGGGGGGGGGCAAACAGTTTTCTGGTCCAGACTGTACGTGGTATTTATTCATTGCATGTAGCCCCAGGAACTATGTATGTGAATCTCCATGGCAAGTTACCATTTCTTCCTAAGTTTAGCTTACTTACGTCGTTTGTTTTATTCATTTATGTGTTTTTGTTGTTCTTGTTGTCATAAGGCTGTAACCTGTCAAGGAATATCTCTGTCTGTCTGTCACTCTCTCTCACTCATCCGTCATCAGAGTCGTGCGTAATCCACAGAGCATGTATATACATGTGTCGTGAATTTAAAACCATCAGGGTGTTCGAGAATGAGTTTTTTTTATTTTTGCGAAGTACGATATACATACTCGAGTCATATTATTGTAACCACCTCCTAGGTTAGATGTCAATAGCGCGTAGCCAATGAAAGAAGAAAAGTGTTGTGAGCTGGCTTGTTGGGTGTATAAGGTGTGCTGAAGGCATTCTGAAAATACATCACTCGTTGTTATCATGAATAAGAGAAGCTATTTCTCAGATTTGCTAAAAGGGAAAATTATCTGCTTTTGGGACAAGGGTGGCATTATTTCCGAAACAGCGCAGTTTATTAACTGTTCTGGTGCTGCTGTGTTTAAAGTGTATTTTTATTGGAGAATTGGCACAATTGCGAATAAATGACGTGCAAACTGCGGAGCACCACGTGTCATTGATGTGAGAGGTGAACGTCGGCTTCGGAGGTGAGTGAGGGCCGATCCACACGCTGCAGTGGAGCAACTCACTGGTCCAATGAAACAGGGGGTTACCGGAAGTGTATCTGACACAACAGGGCAGCAAACTCTGATAGGTATGGGGCTCCATGCAGACGGATCGTCATCGCACCAATGCTAACATAGGTGCATCAGCAAAAAAGGCTTACATTTGTACGGTAGTATCGGAATTGTACCTCGGCTGATTGGCAATTGTTCCATTCTCCGATGAGTAATGTTTTCTGCTTCATCAAACGGCCGGACGTTGGCGTATAAGGCGAGAAACTTCGGAGAACAAACACTGTTCAACCATTGCTGGAAGGACACAAGCTAGTGGGGGAAGCGTTATGTTGTGGGTAATGTTCTGTGGTATTCTATAGGTCCACACATACATGTGGAAGACAGCATGGACCGAATTCGTTATGTATCCATCATAGCAGACGACGAACACTCATATATGTTGATTGTCTTCCCTGGGGCGTATGGGATCTTCCAGCACGACAATGCGACATGTCACGGAGCTAAAAGGTCTAAGAGCGGTTAGGAGAGAACGATGAAGACTTCAAAGTACTTCTCTAGCGCCATAATTCCTCAGACGTAAACATATTTGAGCATCTGTGGGACCACCTCGATCGTGTTGCTCGCTCTATTGATCTTTCACCACTTACCCTCCAGCAGCTGCCAGATGCACTGCAGTCAGCATGGACGCCTTCCAGAACCTTACTGAGTCACTCCCAGCCGGTGTAGCTGCTCTCGGTGCTGCACACTGTACTTACTCTGGATATTAGGCGGTGGTCGTAATGTGGCTCGACCGTGTACTGATCCTGCAGAGTTGTGTTTTCAATAAATTAGATATCCATTGCATTTACCTCATTAACACAGCATGACCGGGATGATTGATTTTGATACGATATAGGAAAGTAATATTCCAGAATTCCTTCTTTTCCGTAATAAAAAAAATAGTTTTACGTTGTTTTCTCAGTTACACATAGAATTCCTTTTTAGGAATCGTGCGCGGGACAGATGTTTCATCTAACAACAATGATGAACAAAACTCGGAATACCGAGTCTCTCCTCTTCATATCCTGATATTCAGAACAATAGAAACATTGAGAGGTTACCTCTTTTTTCATGTTCTTACTGAATACAATGACCTTCATTCTGAGATACAAAACTGTGTTAGTTCTAAAGTTGCAAAGATCTTTTTATCTAGAACTTTACTCTGGCCAAAATCACAAATATCCACCAAAGTTAAAGACTTTACAGAATGCCGGTTTGAAGGTATTAAAAGATAAAAATAACACTATGACTCCTATTGGTTCAAAATATAATTCATATACCAAAATACGCTTCTTGTACTGCTACATGGGGCATTTATACAGCACTTTAGTACAGTTGTTCTGCAAAAGAGATGGTGCAGTGGTGCAAGTCGCACAATTAAGAAACTCAAAGAGCACGATGGTGAAAGAAATTAATATGGAATCTATTAATATAAATTAATTTTCAAAGAAAGTAGTGACATAGATTTTAGTAACGATATATAAAGACTACAGAGGATCTGTTGTGACTAAACTTACTAAGTGCATTAACCCCTGTAAGTGTCCGTCACTAAATTCCAATCAGAAATTGTCAACTTCTTAAAAGTTCACGAGCTTAGTAGAAACCCATTAACCGTTAACGAATGGATCTTTCATCGGCATGAACATATGTTATCATCCTAACTTAATGTCGCAGTGAAATTCCTGAAATTCCAAAAGCAGGCAAACTAAAGAAGTGTTCATGTTTACGAATGGATCTCAGTTTATTGCTATCCATAGTTTAAATACAAGAGTTTTGACCATATTTAAGAGCTATTAGTTTTAAAAAAATTGTTCTTGATAATAATTACACTGCTGGCCACCCAAAATGCAACACCAAGAAGGAAGCATCCGATTGGACTGAAATTCGCAGCATGCGTCGCCCGCGAGAGGACATGCAAACGATTAGCATTCAAGGGCATATGCAAATCATGTGCGCCCGGCACGCCACCGAGAAGCACTATAAGAAGGGAGCACAGAAGGCGGGATTTGAGTAGTAGAATTGTGTTGTGCTGCCGGACCTGTGCGTAAGAAGCCTTCTGATGCCTCCACGCAGATTATGGAAGTAATTCCAGCACCTTTCATAGTTCGACAGAGGACGAATAGTAACTTATCCCGACAACGGTTTATCGTACCAAGACATCGGCGCCCGTATGAGACGACATCCAGCCACAGCGAGGCGAGTATAGATTCGGTGGGTGCAGGAGAGACGGACGGACCAACATGAGCGGTTGCGGCAGCCGCGATACACCACCAAACGAGAGGATCGGCATGTGCGGCGGGAATTGACGGCTCGCTCCGCCACATCACGAACGTTAGCGCAGGAACTAGGGTGTGTTGCGCAACAACCTGTGTCAGCACGTACCGTTCGACGTTGTCTGCAGGAGCGAGGGCTTCTCGCACGGCGATCATTGCTCCAATTACCATTGACTTTACACCACCGGCGAGAGCTGCGGCAGTGGGCCGTTGAACGCCGCACCAGGACTACGGAATGGCAGGACATTGTCTTCTCCGACGAATCCCGCTTCTGCCAGCAAGACTACGATGGTCGGATCCGTGTGTGCCGGCCCCACGGCGAGAGACTGTATGACGCTTGCACTGTGCATCGCCATACAGGTCCGTCACCTGGCGTTATGGTTTGGGGCGCAATTGGATGTGGCACCCGCACCGCTCTGGTACTCATCGCCGGTACACTCAACAGTCACCGCTACATTTCCGACGTTTTGGAACCTGTAGTCCTCCCTTACCTGCAGTACCTGCCAGCGGCCACGTTTCATTAGGACAATGCGCACCCGCACGTCGCACGCATCGAGCAACAATTCTTCACTGCCCACCAAGTGTCACTGCTGCCGGGGCCCGACTGTTCTCCCGATATGTCGCCCATCGAACACGTATGGTCGCTGATCGGCTACCGAGTGGCCCGGCAGGCACCACCCGCGGCTACCCCTGATGAGCTATGGCAACGTGTGGAGGCAGCCTGGAACGACATACCCCAAGCCCACATCCAAAGCCTCTTTCGTTCGATACCGCGGCGTGTAGCGGCCGTTATTGCGAGCCATGTGGGCCACACGAAATATTGATATCTGCGTGTTTTGCAAGTCGCACGGGCCTGTAAGCTCAATCGTTTCATCTTTGTATGTGTTGTTATGTGTCCAGTAAATATGGCATTGCTATCTCGTGTCCTTCTTGGTGTTGCATTTTGGGTGGCCAGCAGTATATATCAAGGGTGAATTATGGTAATATTGAACAAACTTGGTTTATTTTAATTCAACATAAATACCTAACGATACCCATTATTTTAGGTATCCTTAGGTACTTTTGGTTATTTTTAGGTATTTCAGGTATCTTTAGTGTTGTACCTATTATTTTGGCGCTGCCCAAAGTGATGGGTACAGTCAGACGACTTCATCATCATCATCATTGTCAACCATTATCAATCCACTGCTGGACGAAGGTCTCCCCAAGTTTCCTCCACAACAGTCTGTCTTGTGCCAGTCTCCTCCATGTCACCCCCGCATACTTTCGAATTTCATCCACCCATCTCCCATGTGGTCTTCTTCTGGGACTTTTCCTGTCCCTTGGAATCCAATCCAAAATTTCGGCTGTCCATCGATGATCTGTCCTTCTGGCAGTATGTCCAGCCCATTGCCATTTCAGGGATTTAACTCTGATCATGATGTCTTCCACTCTTGTCATTTTTCGGATCCACGAGTTCCTCTTCTTATCTCTCCTGGTTACACCAAGTATGCTCCTCTCCATGCTTCTTGAGTTGTCTGCAGTCTTTGTATATCTCTTTTAGTTAAGGTCCACGTCTCTGCACCATACGTAAGCACTGGAAGGATGCATTGATCAAACACTTTTCTTTTAAGACATAATGGCATATTGCTCTTGAAAATTATGCTGTTTCTTCCAAAAGCTCTCCAGGCAAGTTTTGTACGCCGATTAATTTCTTCATCAATGTGACCCTCACTTGATATCTGCTGTCCAAGATAAACGTATGTGTCTGTTATCTCCAGCTTTTCTCCATCAATCAATAAATCTTCATTTCTTGTAAAAGCATTGAACATCACTTTTGTCTTCTGAAAGTTCATTTTTAATCCCACTTCTTTACTCTTGTCAGCAAGTTCCTGGATCATACTCTGCAGTTCTGATGGGGTAGTTGCAAAAATGACTACATCATCAGCAAAACGAAGGTGGGTTAGATAATCTCCATTAATCTTTATCCCTTTGTTTTCCCAGCTCAGCGACTGAAAAACACCCTCCAATGTGGCATTAAAGAGCTTCGGAGATATGGTGTCACCTTGTCTCACTCCCTTTCCAATTTTTATGTGTGTTGTATTTTCAAACAGCCGAATCTTTGCACTTGCATTTTCATAGATGTTATTAATAATATTAATGTATGCATCTTCAGTACCACAGGTTTTCAGAGCCATTGTAACTGCTGATGGTTTCACCGAATCAAAGGCTTTTTCATAATCGATAAAAGCCATGCACAATGGAAGTTCATATTCCCTCGCTCTTTCAATTAGTTCTCTCAGTACGTGGATATGATCTATTGTGCTGTAGCCACTCCTGAATCCAGCTTGTTCTCTCGGTTGAGCCATGTCCAGTGTTACCTTCAAGCGGTGTGAAAGAACTTTAGTGAAGATTTTATAAACTACTGATAGGAGGCTGATAGGTCTGTAGTTTCCGAGATCCTCAATGTCACCTTTCTTATGTAGCAGGATCATTGTAGCGGTGTTCCAATCCTCAGGAATCTTTCCTTCATTAAGGCATCGAGTGAAAATTTGGGCGAGTACTGTTTCAATTTCTCCACTTGCTTCTTGT
Organism: Macrothele yani; assembly: GCA_039090855.1. NCBI lineage: Eukaryota > Metazoa > Arthropoda > Arachnida > Araneae > Macrothelidae > Macrothele > Macrothele yani. The sequence continues at coordinate 110,589,041 of CM077015.1, read as the reverse complement.
ATGATGTCTACAGTAATTCCATCTTCTCCTGGAGCTTTTCCCCGCTTCATGTTCTTGATTGCATGTGCAACTTCTGCTGGAAGGACTGGAGGAACTCTGGTACTGGTATCTTTCATGATGTCTGGAGTGCATGTATCATCCCTTTTCATATAATTTGGAGTAGAAATCTTTCACTCTTGTCAAAATTTCGCCTCTATTTCTTGTTACAGAACCATCTTCTTTTTTCAGTGCCATAATCTGTTTTCTTCCCTTACTGAGATGTCCCTTTGCTATCTTTAGGCTTTGGTTGTTTTCAATTGCTTTCCTCACTAGTTCACAGTTGAATTTTCTTACGTCTTCAGTGATACTTTTTCTTACTGTCTTGCATAGCTCTATATATTCCACTTTGGAAGTCACATCTTCTTTAGTTGTCCTCATCTCTCTTCTTTTTTGCATCAACATTTTCGTTTTTCCTGATAATTTGTTTACATGCAACTTGTTCTTAGACCCAGCAAATTTTGTTGCTGTTTCCATAAGAGCTTTGGTTACTTTTCTGTTAACTTCAGAAATATCCACTTCTTCCGATGTTAGGCTTTCTAAAGCAGAGAATCTGTTCTTAAGTTCCAATTTGAAGGTATTATGGTGTTTTTTAAGGTTAGTTATGTCAATACATTTTGTTTGTCTTATGAGCTTGCCACGTTCAAGTTTGGTGTTGAAGTGCATCTTACATCTCACCAATCTATGGTCACTACCTGTGTTGAACTTGTTTAGCACACTGCAGTCTTCTATGACGAATTTTTTGTTACACATAATAAAATCCATTTCACTTGTCGTCCCATTTGGATGTCTCCATGTCCATTTCCTGTGTGGCTTTTTCTTGAAGAAGGAGTTCAAGATGAAAAACCCTTCTGCCTCTGCAAACTCAACGAGAGTATTTCCACGCTGGTTTCTGTTGCCGTGACCGAATTTACCTACTGAAGTTTCATTCTGTTGCCGTTGCCCTATTTTTGCATTGAAATCTCCCATAATTATTTTCAAGTGCTGCTTACCTTTATTATTTAGATGACAAATTTCCTCATAAAATTCTTCAATTTCTTCTTCAGGATGACTTGTGGTGGGTGCATAAGTTTGAATAATCTGAGCCTGGTATCTTTTCGAGAGTTGGATAACAAGCCGTGCAGCTCTGTCAGAGGAACTTTCAACTTCTACAACTTTATCCTTCAGTTTCTTGTTTATTATAAATCCAACACCACTAGTTCTGCCAGTATCTGTCCCACGATAGTAGAAGAGATGTCCACTTTTCAGTTTGATGATATCTTCTCCTTTTCTCCTTACCTCACTTAGCCCCACGATGTCCCACTTGATCCTTTGTAGTTCCTCTTCCAATTCAAGAAGCCTTGAATCAGAAGATAGGGAGCGTCCGTTGTACGTAGCCAAGGTCAGCATCAGATGGCAGCCTAGTCCGGTCCTCCGGGGATTCTTAGCACCCTCTGCCTTCATGTCGCACTGGCCGCTGCCTTGGCCAGGTACATTCCAGCTGCCGGAGACTGAGGGCCAAGATTTAAGTTGTGGAATCATTTTGGAGGGTTTTGGCCATAACTCACCACGCTGGCCAAGCGGGTTGGTGAGTGTGGGATAGAATTTCCTCTAATCCCGATGGTATAGTTATACCGCTATTGGCGGTCGCCAGAGCCCCTTTAGTGGGAACAGGATGTACCACGAGAAGGCGGGGTTGACATTTGTCAAGGAGAGGCTGTGATGTTACGCATCACCTGACCTTACATCCCTGGACAACCCACTAATGTAACACCCAGTCAGACGACTTAATTGTGTTTAAATATGCTCATCAAAATGTGTTTAGGCCCAATCCAAAATAAAAAATTTATGTACAGTCCCTCAAATACGAACACTATCACTGATTTTCTTTGGTCTGCCGTAACGTTTTGCTGCTTCAGGCACGCCATGTGTCTTCCACTTATTCAGTACATCCAAAACAGTTGACTTTGGTATGTCTAAACGCCTCTCGGTTCTCTTATGGACAACCCACTAATGTAACACCCAACAATTATTCCTTTCTCAAAGTCAGTTCTCTCCCGCAGCGACATTTTTAATAAACCTCACAGTGCGATATGATAGCTGTCAGCTGCAGGCTTGTTTTTATACCTTTTGCAGCTGCACCGCGCCTTGTAACAACGCAGCGGATCCTTTCATTTACTTTTGAAGGTGTGTCCGGTGACTTTTGTCAATTTAGTGTACATTTATATATATATATATATATCTTCATCATCATCATCATTGTCAACCATTATCAATCCACTGCTGGACGAAGGTCTCCCTAGTTTCCTCCACAACGGTCTGTCTTGTGCCAGTCTCCTCCATGTCACTCCCGCATACTTTCGAATTTCATCCACCCATCTTCCATGTGGTTTTTTTCTGGGTCTTTTTCTGTCCCTTGGAATCCAATCTAAAATTTCGGCTGTCCATCGATGGTCTGTTCTTCTGGCAGTATGTCCAGCCCATTGCCATTTCAGGGATTTAACTCTGATCATGATGTCTTCCACTCTTGTCATTTTTCGGATCCACGTGTTCCTCTTCTTATCTCTCCTGGTTACACCAAGCATGCACCTCTCCATGCTATTTTGAGTTGTCTGCAGCCTTTGTATGTCTCTTTTAGCTAAGGTCCACGTCTCTGCACCATACGTAAGCACTGGAAGGATGCATTGATCAAACACTTTTCTTTTAAGACATAATGGTATATTGCTCTTGAAAATTATGCTGTTTCTTCCAAAAGCTCTCCAGGCAAGTTTTGTACGCCGATTAATTTCTTCACCAGTGTGACCCTCACTTGATATCTGCTGTCCAAGATAAACGTACGGGTCTGTTATCTCCAGCATTTCTCCATCAATCGATAAATCTTCATTTCTTGTAAAAGCATTGAACATCACTTTTGTCTTCTGAAAGTTCATTTTTAATCCCACTTCTTTACTCTTGTCAGTAAGTTCCTGCATCATACTCTGCAGCTCTGATGGGGTAGTTGCCAAAATGACTACGTCATCAGCAAAACGAAGGTGAGTTAGATAATCTCCATTAAACTTTATCCCCTTGTTTTCCCAGCTCAACGACTGAAAGACACCCTCCAATGTAGCATTAAAGAGCTTCGGAGATATGGTGTCACCTTGTCTCACTCCCTTTCCAACTTTTATGTGTGTTGTATTTTCAAACAGCCGAATCTTTGCACTTGCATTTTCATAGATGTTATTTATAATATTAATGTATGCATCTTCAATATCGCACGATTTCAGAGCCATTGTAACTGCTGATGGTTTCACCGAATCAAAGGCTTTTTCATAATCGATAAAAGCCATGCACAATGGAAGTTCATATTCCCTCGCTCTTTCAATTAGTTATATCAGTACGTGGATATGATCTATTGTGCTGTAGCCACTCCTGAATCCAGCTTGTTCTCTCAGTTGAGCCATGTCCAGTGTTACCTTCAAGCGGTGTGAAAGAACTTTAGTGAAGATTTTATAAACCACTGATAGGAGGCTGATATGTCTGTAGTTCCTGAGATCCTCAATGTCACCTTTTTTATGTAGCAAGATCATTGTAGCGTTGTTCCAATCCTCAGGAATTTTCCCTTCATTAAGGCATCGAGTGAAAATATGGGCGAGTACTGTTTCGATTTCTCCACTTGCTTCTTGTATGATGTCTACAGTAATTCCATCTTCTCCTGGAGCTTTTCCCCGCTTCATGTTCTTGATTGCATGTGCAACTTCTGCTGGAAGGACTGGAAGAACTCTGGTACCTTTCATGATGCCTGGAGTACATGTATCATCCCTTTCATATAATTTGGAGTAGAAATCTTTCACTCTTGTCAAAATTTCGCCTCTATTTCTTATTACAGAACCATCTTCTTTTCTCAGTGCCATTATCTGTTTTTTTCCCTTACTGAGATGTCCCTTTGCTATCTTTAGGCTTTGGTTGTTTTCAATTGCTTTTCTTACTAGTTCACAGTTGAATTTCCTTACGTCTTCGGTGATACTTTTTCGTATTGTCTTGCATAGCTCTATATATTCCACTTGGGAAGTCACATCTTCTTTAGTTTTCCTTATCTCTCTTCTATTTTGCATCAACATTTTGGTTTTTCCTGATAATTTGTTCACATGCAATTTGTTCTTAGACCCAGCTAATTTTGTTGCTGTTTCCATAAGAGCTTTGGTTACTTTTCTGTTAACTTCAGAAATATCCACTTCTTATGATGTTAGGCCTTCTAAAGCAGAGAATCTGTTCTTCGGTTCCAATTTGAAGGTATTATGGTGTTTTTTAAGGTTGGTTATGTCAATACATTTTGTTTGTCTTATGAGCTTGCTACGTTCGAGTTTAGTGTTGAGGTGCATCTTACATCTCACCAATCTATGGTCACTGCCTGTGTTGAACTTGTTTAGCACACTGCAGTCTTCTATGACGCATTTTTTGTTACACATAATAAAATCAATTTCACTTGTCGTCCCATTTGGATGTCTCCATGTCCATTTCCTGCGTGGCTTTTTCTTAAAAAAGGAGTTCAAGATGAAAAACCCTTCTTCCTCTGCAAACTCTACGAGAGTATTTCCACGCTGGTTTCTGTTGCCGTGACCGAATTTACCTACTGAAGTTTCATTCTGTTGTCGTTGCCCTATTTTTGCATTGAAATCTCCCATAATTATCTTCAAGTGCTGCTTACCTTTATTATTTAGATCACGAATTTCCTCATAAAATTCTTCAATTTCTTCTTCAGCATGACTTGTGGTGGGTGCATAAGTTTGAATAATCTGAGCCTGGTATCTTCTCGAGAGTTGGATAACGAGTCGTGCAGCTCTGTCAGAGGAACTTTCGACTTCTACAACTTTATCCTTCAGTTTCTTGTTTATTATAAATCCAACACCACTAGTTCTGCCAGTATCTGTCCCACGATAGTAGAAGAGATGTCCACTTTTCGGTTCAATGAGATCTTCTCCTTTTCTCCTTACCTCACTTAGCCCGACGATGTCCCACTTGATCCTTTGTAGTTCCTCTTCCAATTCAAGAAGCCTTGAATCAGAAGATAGGGAGCGTCCGTTATACGTAGCCAAAGTCAGCATCAGATGGCAGCCTGGTCCGGTCCTCCGGGGATTCTTAGCAAACTCTGCCTTCATGTCGCACTGGCCGCTGCCTTGGCCAGGTACATTCCAGCTGTCGGAGACTGAGGGCCAAGATTTAAGTTGTGGAGTCATTTTGGAGGGGTTTGGCCATAACTCACCACGCTGGCCAAGCGGGTTGGTGAGTGTGGGATAGCATTTCCTCTAATCCCGATGGTATAGTTATACCGCTATTGGCGGTCGTCAGAGCCCCTTCAGTGGGAACAGGATGTACCACGAGAAGGCGGGTTTGACATTTGTCAAGGAGAGGCTGTGATGTTACGCATCACCTGACCTTACATTCCATATATATATATATATATATATATACTTAAGAGCAAAACTGAAGACTAAGGAAAAAATTTTAGAATTTAAAACGAAGGGTGCAAAATAACCTGAAAATCAAAACGCGCAACGCAGCAGTTTTGAAAATTCAGAATTCACATTCTATAAAGAAGATACCTAAGCAAAAAAATACATATATAATTAGATACATAACCTTTTCTATGTTGTACTAGGTGTGAGTCAAAATTATATATGTATTTTTTTGCTTAGGTATCTTCTTTATAGAATATATATATATATATATATATATATATATATATCACGAATAATTGGAAACGCACTTTAATATGGCAGAGATGATTTTATCGCTTTCCAATATTGAGGGAGATATTTCCTCCGAATTATTTTTATTTGCTTTTGCTTGGGGGTTTAACGATCACCGTGAATAGTTCGATGGATTATAAGCAGTCGCCCGTCCCTAATTTAGGGCCACTGGTTCCAAGTAAGGGAGAGAACCATGTTATTACTATTTTGAGCACTTTTTTTGTAGTAGAAAATTCTTAAGCACATGATGGGGTTTCGCGGGGAAGTTCAGGAATCAAATTCTGATAGGAATAGATAATGTCACGCTGTTTTGATAAGATAAAGAATTGTTTCCCTATCAAAATCTGAAAAAAATTGCATTAACTGGGGCAGAAAATTGTATCCGTATCCACGTGAGTACATGCTACTGTTACACGTGCGGGACTGTACGGGTGGGCTGGTAACTTTTCTTTGCTCTGTCCCCTCCCTGGAATCGGTGGCCCCAAATTGGATACAGGTGACTAATTATAGTCCTATAAGTTGCTCAAACTCTGAGATAAAACGAAAACATTCTTTAACTTCTATGATAAAACAGAATCTATTTTCTTCAACTTCGTACTGCTGTTCTCATGCACTGCCCTTATTATTGTTACGTTAACAAATGGTTTAGGTCCAGCATTCTTCTCACTACCCATTTCTATTATAATAAGGGTAACGCCGATTAAAATAACCAGCATTATCACTTTCAATTTTAGATAAGTACAATAGCTCTTGGTGAAACATGGAATGATATCTATTTACTTTAAATTATTTTTTTGGAGAAAATACCAGATGCATTTCAAGTGCTTACTATCCGAGTACGTAAAAGCTTTAAAAAGGTTATTACACACGAATGGCTTTTTTCTTATATATGTCTGTTTGCCTGACTAAGAACTGAGAAAGTGTACTTTTGATAAATTCTTAGCTCTGTGGAGCTCATGTAGGAAGTTGCCGAAAGAAAATGCTGTGTGATTCTATCCTCTAAGTCGAATTAATCCTGTCTCTGTAGCACAGTTCACACATTCTTTCCTCTAGTAGAAGATTTTCCCTTAAAAAATTCTTGTTGCTTAAATGTTTTACCTGCAAATAATTGCCATGATAAAACAAAAAGGTGTGATAAGCACAAGATAAATTGAAAATTGCATATCCATTTCAGCGAAAACAGAATGTTTACTAGAACTTTTCTCTTTGAAGAAAAAGAATATGTATTTGGCCTTAGGTGTTCGTGAAAAATATTTACGTTCGCATCCGTAGAATACTACAGTTCAAAATTGAAAACTTCACTCGTATAAGAAGTATAACTGATTCCGGTTTGATATTAACACGGTTTCTGCAACCAAAATAAACGCTATTCCAAATACACACAGTTGAAATTACATAGGTATCATGTAAAACACGACAAATTCCCACAGTTTGCGGCTTCACGGATAAGAAACTCAGAACATCTCCAAAAGTATTATTATAATAATCGATCCGATGATTCTAATCTCCTTTGGCGGAAAGAATAGAATTTCTTTACTTGTCCTAAATCAAGTTCGAGCCATTCAGTAATTATTTAGTTAAGTATGCCACATTTCATTTTTTTTTGTTTTTTATATATATAATGCATTTTGTCTAAAATTATAGAAATTAGGTCTTCTTTTTTTCTTTTTGTCCACAATTCTGTAAACTTTATCATGAGAAGGTTAGGCCTAAGTACAGTATGATGTGTCACCCAATTAAACATTTTGTGTCCTGTGGAGACAAATAAAAGAGTTGCAACATGATCAGAACAAAATTCAATATGATGACTGGGCAAAAATACCAATAATTACGGAGAAAATCTGCGTAAAATAACGTATTTGTACTAACCAGCCTTGTGACACGTAGATTCAATGCGAAGTTATGCATTTTCCGAATAAGTTGACGAAACTTCCCAACAACGCACTATCTGGAAGAACATTCACTTGTATCTATCCATACATGACATTAATCACTTTTAGTACCACTGCAGGACAACAACAAAAAAAATTTCTTTCGTAACATTTTAGTGAAATTACTTACTACACTGAACGAGAAGCAGGTATATCTACGAACATAGTTTACAGCAATAGCATCGCAGCTGATTTCAACGCCCTCTCTGATTTCATGATTTCAAGAACCCGTCTCCAGAAGTGCACGGCACGCTATCTCTTCTAGACACTATACCCCGTTCAAAATTGGTTAGGCTGTCGTTTTTGCATTTTTAGGCCTTCCCATTATGTATATTATAGTCATTTTGGGTTCACCCCTAAATTTTCTATTTCCTGTGCAAAGAGCTTCATGCCAGCTCAATCTCGGCCCGCTTATTTATGGAGAAGGGATGGGCGCATTTTGTTGTAAGTTTTTTTTTTTTTTTTTTTTTTTTTTTTTTTTTGCATTTTATTCATTAAAATTTTATCTTTTTAAATGTTTTTTTTATTTTATTTCTTTAAGTGTTTTTATTTTATTTTATTTTTTAAGTTGTTTTTTTTGCCTAGTGATTTTGCATCCTATACTTCCAATGGGCAACTTCTGTACACATTTTTTTCACAATTGATGCGTTCCCAAGAATGAAAATTTAAACATCGATTGAAGTAACCCATATTATGACTTGGAATACTTAATATTTCTAAAATATAACCATAATTATATTAAAAATCAATGACTTTTCCTTTGGTGGTGTTGAGACCAGAAATAAAATGGCGGGACCTGTACATTGATACAGGAGAGGAATTAAAGTCATCGAGGCCCTGCGCACAGCATTGGTTTCGTGGCCCCTCCACTTTGACTGCCATACTTAAAAAATAATATTTTTCTGTCGTATATCTCTCCCTCTCCCCCATCCCAATGTTCAAATTTTTTCTTTCATCTGGATTTTTAGTTAACAGAAGTAAATGAATACGTGTATCATTTTATCAACCGCAAATATATTGCTGTTACAGAGTAAAATAACTTTTTTGCTACGTATACCCCCCACCCCTCCCCATTCTTTGTTTTTTTACCTTAATCTTGTTTATAAGTAACTGGAAGTAAATCGATATTTGCAGCATTTTATCAGCTGCAACTATAATACAGTTATAGGCTATAACCATAAGCAAGAAGAACGGATAACTATATGCAGATCCATATTTTTCAACAATATTCATTATGACATTTCATTGTACGTATGTTTCGAATACTTGTATTTGGAGTAGAAGTTTCCTTTTACTAATTTTTGCTTTCTATGAATATAAATAAGAGGAAGTAAATTAATGTGTTTTATTAACTGCACTGCATATGTGCTACTGGTATAATAAACGAGCATAAATAAAAAAGTCTAAGAATATCATGCAAATGTATTCTTTTTTTCAGAAAGATTTCATTATGATATTGCATTACTTATGTGTTTCATCGCAGTGCATTTTTACATAACTTGTATTTAGGGATAAAATGAAAACTGGATGAGAGGAAAAACAGAATGAAAAAAATTGTTACATATTTTGATATAAATGATTCTGAAGTATGTAAATGAATATAAAGTCAGGTTACCTGGATTATATTTCCGTTCTGGTTGGATTCAGTCTTCAGTGAATTCATATAGTTTTCTTTTTACATTTTGGTCTGTACAAAATCATCTATTATGCTATCGTAAGTCACATTCTTTAAAATAGCACTTTCTATTGTCAAAATCGCGGAATTCGTCAAATATTCTTGAGTCATAGAATTCCTAAAACAATTTTTCACTTTTTTAACACTGAAAAAGAACGTTCGCCAGAAGCATTTGTTACAGGTATTGTTAGAAATGTTTTTAGGATAGTATCTACACTCGGAAAGGTTGCCTGCAAACCATCTTGCAAACATTTATACAGATCGGCAGGTGATCGAGACGGACAGACTGCGTCTTCGTTGTTAATAAAATGGAGGAAATGTCTCAGGTCATCTTCTAAAAGATTTGCGTCGATGTCCTCTCGGTACGACTCAGTTAACTTGTGAACATGTTTGTTTTTAAGATTTTCGTCCAAATTTTTATCAAAAAACACGCAAAATAAGTCAACAATTTATTTTAGAGATATGCTTCTATTCTTCAAGTGCACAGTTTTGTGTCACAAATAACGTTAACGGTCTCAACGATGATTTTGTCTTTACCTTTCAAATTGACTTCATTGTCTCTCGTCTCATCGAAAAATAACTTTCTGATTCTTTTACGCTTCTCATCAGAGATATCTGAAGAAGCTTTATTTTGCACTAAAGCATATACTTCGGCTTCTATCGAACTATAGTCATTTCGAACTCCAGAAATGAAACTTTGAAGTGAATCAAACAGTTTCACAGCACTGAGTACGTTTGTTTGGACTTTCTGCAGTGATTTGCTGACAACATCAATTCTTTGAAGCAAGCGATTCCACAAAGCAGTAAAAACAGCTATAATGAATTAGCTTTGTTTATCTTTTTGCTGAGCTAATTATTATGAATGAATAATGCTCTAAGCTTCAAAATGATGAATTCCCAAAAGGGTGTTGTTACTCGTTAATTATGAACTTAAACAAAGTCTCAACGCTGGTTATTTATATTAAGTAATCAAAGTCATAAACCTAACAGCCAGACAGAGGTCTGACAAAACTAAGAATTGAAAAAGACTGAACTTACAGAACAACTTGTTTATTATGATGACTCCTGGTCAACTAAGGCACTCATATATCACTACTACATAACAACACACTGCAACGCAACGCAACACACCCTCAACTCCAACGCAACGCAACACACCCTCAACTCCAACGCAACAACACAACTACCACGCAACAACACGCCACAACACCAACACAACTCGATGAACGCGCCTATATACGAGCTACCACCACGTCATGACTTACACTCATTGCCAGATCTCATTCAGCGGGGTGAAATAATATTTCGTTCAGTAGGAAGATAATTTACATAGTAAAATAAAATAACCAGAGATAGTAAAATCAAAAGGAAAGTGAATATAGAGTATACGTTACATCATCTCCCCCTTAATTTTTCTTCTTTTTTTTTTTTTTTTTTTTTTTTTTTTTTTTTTTTGGTTTCCGAAAAATCTATCAATTTTGGAGTGTAAGTCTTACATTTCGATGATTGACGTTTCTCGATCTTTTTTTGATTTGTTGTTTGGTGGTAGCCGTATTTACATTATCAACTTGGCATAACAATTTACGAATCTGTATTCGACTGTGAAATTTGTAGTGTAGAACAAACCAAACCTGCATCGGCATACTTTCCTTTTATTCTGCCTAGCAGGAATCACTTTTTTAATTTCAAATTACGTGCGCCTCATCCGTGGAAATACATAACAACTGTATCAGCAGCGAAGATTGCCTGAAGCTGCCTAACAGTAACAATTTTATTATTTTCATTTCAAATTACGTTTGCCTCATGCGTTGAAATACAAAACAACTGTATCAGCAGCGAAGATTGCCTGAAGCTGCCTAACAGTAACAATTTTATTATTTTCATTTCAAATTACGTTTGCCTCATGCGTTGAAATACAAAACAACTGTATCAGCAGCGAAGATTGCCTGAAGCTGCCTAACAGTAACAATTTTATTATTTTCATTTCAAATTACGTTTGCCTCATGCGTTGAAATACAGAACAACTGTATCAGCAGCGAAATTTACCTGGAGCTGCCTAACAGTAACAATTTTATTATTTTACCCCTAAGCACATAGATATATACAAAAAAAGTGGATTAGTAGATGGACATAGAGGAAATATAAAAAAAAACACACATATATACACAAAAAGAATGCATAGGCCCACACGAAAAAAGAAATTCTGACACGCCAACTGGTCGAGCAGGAAAAACAATAAACTGAGAAAAGAACCTGTCCACGAGAACTTACTTATCTCGAGGACGCATAAAAAATTCTAGTGCGAAAACGTTTTCCAGGCCTAATGGGACTGGGGAAATCAGGTGGCTTGGATCTCTTCCGGGACGGTAATGGAACATCGGTCTGTTGTCGGTCAGGAATCTGGCGGTCTGGAAATCCCTGCTGCGGCTGATAGGAACGGTCAGGAGTCTGGCGGTCTGGAAATCCCTGCGGCTGAGAAGAACGGTCAGGAACGTCAGAAGTCTGGCGGTCCGGAAATCCCTGCTGCGGCTGATAGGAACGGGCTCCCCCAGGCTTTGGATATGAAGTCCCTTGATGCTGGGGCCCGTTGTGTCCTTCCAGTATCTTTTTGGAGGGACGTGTCTCCGGCCACATCGCTTGTTTTCGTTTACGCCCACGGGGCATGATAGTAGTAGCAGGCATCGGCCCTGTTTGCCCTGAACGGAGGTTCCAGGGGCGAAACCCGGGCGGATGCAAAGATTTCGCCTTCGTCGCTGTTGCGGCGAAGCAGATTGGGGAGACAAGTGACGTTTGCGCCCAGCTTTTGGTGGTGCTGGACGGTGTGGAATATTAAATGTTGGATTCATAACTGACAAATCCGAAATGTCCGACGCCTCTGAGTCGCTGCTATAATTCAGCGGTCGTGCAGGGCGATGTTTGAATTTGCCTATAGGAATACTTTCCGATGAGGTATTCAAAGAAGAAGTATCCCGCGTTGGTGCAGAGGTAGCCGGAAACGGCGCTACAATAGTCTTGGCAATGGTTGGAGGGAAAGGAACGATACTAGTATTCGACGAACGCGAATCGAGCCTTGGTCTCACGGGAGAATCAGGTTGCGGTTGTAGAAACTCGTCTGGAGGGGGAGGGTGAAGGAAAAATCACTGGTGATTCGTCAAAAATGTTCGGTGGGTCGTCCACAATTTCTGGCGGTTGAACATGAGATATAGATTCTTGAGTCTGTGGAACAGCAGGTTGAGTAGGATTGATAATGAACTCGATATCCCGTTCGTGATACTTGCGACATTGATCAACATGTACATATTGAAAATTGTTGTTCGGTTTCTCCAGAACAATATTATTTTCAAAGACATTTGCCACCCGATATGGACCTTCGTAGCTGGGTGCAAATTTCTTCACTAAAGTATGCGAAACAGAAGACTGGAAGTGCGTTTCCACGAGAGTGAGATCTCCAACGACAAGATCTGGTTCCCTACGCCTAGAATTATAATATCGTGCTTGAGCCGCTTGTGCTCCTAGCATTGCAACACGAGCTTTTTCTGCCATAATGTGTACTGATTGCGGAGTTGGTCGCTGATTTAGTTCGTCGATAATCCCCGTTAAATTTTCAAAAGGGGTTTTAATTTTGCGACCCAGAAAAAGTTCTGCCGGAGTAATTTTAGTAGACTCGTGGACAGACGAGCGGAGGGCGAACGCAAAAAGTTCTAAATGGTCATCCCATCTTTCATGGTGGTCCATTACGAAAGTCGCAATCATTTTCACTAGCGTTCGGTTAACGCGTTCTGCAGGATTACTCTGGGGATGATATGGGGAAATGAATTTATGTTTAATGTGTAATCTCGCACACATTCTTTCAAAAATGTCAGAAATAAATTGAGGACCATTATCCGAAACTACTTTATTAGGTGCACCATATCTAGAAAATACTTCATTAACTAAGACATTACAAATAATCTCAGCCGTAGCGGCTTTAATGGGAAAAACTTCAACCCATTTAGAAAAATTATCAGTTAGTACTAAAACATAACGAGCTTTATTTTTAACAGATAATGGATAAGGTCCCAATAAATCTATGGAAATAATATCAAATACATGAGAACTTGAACTAGATTTCAAGTGACCGGCCGGTCTTACATTACGATAATTATTAATCTGACACAAGTGACATGATTGAACGTATGCGAGCACACTTTGGTACATGCCAGGCCAATAGGCAACATCCCGCAATTTACAACGGGTCTTGCGAATACCTAAATGGCCTGCAAGAGGTTTGTCATGAAATTCATTTAAAAGAGCCATTCTAAGGGTTCGCGGAATACATGGGCGAAACTCTGCCCTAGTAGTCCGAGACTTTGTATAATAAAGAAGACCCTCTATTACTTCAAAATGTTGTGACCTTCCAGCCAGAGAAGGATCACTTGGTAGGGGCGAACCCGCAAGCAAAAAATTGTAAATATCCCCAAAATCTGGATCATTTATTAATTCTGCCATTATCTGCTCTCTGGATGTGATATCAGCTATCAGAAGTAAAGGCTGACATCCAGGAGTAGTTTCGGTGGGGACCCCACTAATCGGAACGCGAGATAATGCGTCCGGTAATTGATTCTTATTACCTGGCTGATACGAAATTTTGATATTGCTCTCTTGTAACTTCAGAGCCCACTTCATAAGTCTTTGAGATAGGTGTTTAGCAGAATTCAAATACTGAAGGGCAGAATGATCCGTAATTATGTTAACTGTCAATTCGTTAAGATAACATTGAAATTTATTCAGTGCATACACAACAGCAAGACATTCACGTTCCGTAGCTGAATAATTGCGTTCAGCTTTGGCTAAAGTACGAGACGCAAAAGCTATTGGATGCCCAGCTTGTGACAAAACGCAGCCAAGACCAACTCCGGATGCATCAGTATAAATATCAAATTCTTTAGAATGATCCGGGAAAGCCAACACCGGAGGCTGAGTCAATGCAGACTTCAGTGTTTCGAATGCAGCGTTAGCTTCAGGTGTCCAAATAAACTTCTTGTATTTACGCTTTAAGGCATACAATGGCTCACATATTGTAGCATAAGCGGGGACGAACTGCTGATACCATCCGGTCATTCCCAGAAAGCGGGATAGTTCTTTTGCTGTTTTAGGCCGAGGAAAGTCAGCAATAGGCCTAATTTTTTCATTATCAGTGAATAAGCCGTGGGGAGTAATTTTCAACCCCAGATATACAATCTCGTCCCTCGCTATCTGGCATTTACTAGGTTTTAACGTCAAGCCAGCATTGTATATAAGTTGGAACACCTGTTTGAGCAGAGAAAGGTGCTCGTCAAAAGTCTCTGATGTGATAATAATATCATCCAAATAGACATGCACATGGGGACCCAGGACAGGTCTGAGAACCGTGTCCATAAGCTTTTGGAAAGTAGCAGGTGCAGAAGCTAACCCAAAAGGCATACGTAAATATTCATAGGCCCCAAAAGGAGTCACAAAGCCTGTTTTATCGACCGAGTCCGGATGTACTGCCACCTGCCAATATCCACTCGCCAAATCCAAAGTTGACATCCATTTGGTTGACGACAAGTCATTTAGAATATGTGACATGACAGGTAGGGGATAATTGATTGTTTTTGTGACTTGGTTGAGTTTGCGAAAATCTGTCACGAAACGAAATTCATTTGGTTGTTTCTTTGGAACCAAGAAGGCAGGAGCCGCCCAGGCGCTTGTTGACTCCCTGATTATGCCCTGCTTAATCATTTCCGCAATTTGACGTTGCATTTCCTGTTTTTTATGTGGAGCACAAGGGTAAGGTTTCGTCGCAATGGGTTTCGAACCATCAGTGTCAATAACATGATAAACCACCTGTGTGAAACCAGGTTGATCCGAAAATAAACCAGGGCTTTCCTGTAAAAGGAGAGAAAGCTGGTCTCGTTGCCCCTCATTCAATTGGTCACTCAACAATAAACTCGTAATATCTACAGGAACCGTCGGAATCATTTCGACAGGTTCCGGAAAGGAAATCACATGTTGTACAAAATTCAAAGTTATTTGAAACTTGTTAATAAAGTCCATACCCATGAGACATTTCACGGGTAGCTCGTCTATAAGCAGGAAAGAATGTGTAAATCGAGCTTTTCCCAGCCCTAAAGATAATGTGACAGTTCCTGCTATACTGAAGATTTCGTTATTTGCACCTCGCAAATACTGCTTTGCAGGCTGAACATGTATTGCAGAAAAAACATCATTGCAAAACTTTGTATTTAGGGCTGATATCTCAGATCCAGTGTCGAACTTTGTCTCGACAATAATGTCTTCAAGTGTCAAGAATACATCAGGCAACTGAGGAGTTTGAACAGTCACTAATACTGTTTTAGGGTCAGGATGTTTGGTATCAGGAAGCAGGACCGACTCCTTCGTCTACTTCCTGTGGAAGTTTAAAGGAATTCTGGTGGTGTTATCATGTGGTCGGAAACCTCGACCCTGCCGGGTATCGGGAAAATTTTCACGATAAGGAAAATTGCGTGGACCCTGCGTCGGGAACTCCGCGTGTCTGTTGACATTTTCATATTCATTACGTCTGCCCTCAGCACGGGCAGAAAAATTATTATTGCCCTGAGCATGATAACGTTCCGAATGCTGCTGAGTGGAACGGGGTCGAGCATACTGTGCATTATGACGATACCCCGTAGCTTGCTCCGAAACTCGTTGCTGGTTCGCCACTCTTCTGTGTGGTGGAACGTATGAAGCTTGGGTGGGCACGTGTGTATGCTCGCGCTGAAAGTTTTGTCTATTATGCCGCTGAGGGTTTTCGGAATAAGCCTCGCGGGGTGCCCGAGCATGGTGAGTTGAAGCATGTTTGCCATGTCGCTCTTCATACGTGCGTATGAGGCGAAGGCATTCATGAATAGTGGTAGGGTGTCGAACCTCAAGAAAATCTTGCAAGAATGGGTCGAGCTGCTGTACGAGGGTATCCAACATGTCAACATGACTGGCATGTGGATCCCATAGATTATATAGGCGTGTAGTTTCCAACGCAAATGCAACAGGGCTATCATTGGGACCCTGCTGACGAGAAAACAGCTGTTGAGCAAGGCTAGCTCGACTGAGGCCGAAAGGAAAGACCTCCAAGAATTCTGCACGGAAATTCTCATAATGAGAATCCGGGTTCGACCCTCGCCACTGCCGATACCAGGTCTTGGCGGTATCTCTCAAGCAAGTTCCGGCAATTTGGACCTTGCAGTCTTCCGGAATATTATATAAATCAAAATGGTCTTCCAGATCTTCGAGGAACTTTAAAGACCCCTCCAAACCATTGAAATGAATTGTTCCTGCATGCGGCACGAAATGGGCAAGCATTCTGCTTCGCTGAGAGGATTGAATTCCCTCAGGTACGACCCGCGACTCAGAGTAATAAGAAGCTGGTGCATTACGAGATGGTGAAGAATGCTTGGGTACGTGTAGATTATTCATATCCAAGTCAGAGCCACAGGCTTCGTACAAATTGTCCAAACAAACACCATTACCCTCGAGACTTGCCGGAAGGTGGAAATTTGCAGTTGTCTCAGGTAAGGAAGCCATGGGTAATAATAGTCAGGATCTCGTGTTCGAGAAAAGTTCGGGCGCCAATTATAATGAATTAGCTTTGTTTATCTTTTTGCTAAGCTAATTATAATGAATGAATAATGCTCTAAGCTTCAAAATGATGAATTCCCAAAAGGGTGTTGTTACTCGTTAATTATGAACTTAAACAAAGTCTCAACGCTGGTTATTTATATTAAGTAATCAAAGTCATAAACCTAACAGCCAGACAGAGGTCTGACAAAACTAAGAATTGAAAAAGACTGAACTTACAGAACAACTTGTTTATTATGATGACTCCTGGTCAACTAAGGCACTCATATATCACTACTACATAACAACACACTGCAACGCAACGCAACACACCCTCAACTCCAACGCAACAACACAACTACCACGCAACAACACGACACAACGCCACAACACCAACACAACTCGATGAACGCGCCTATATACGAGCTACCACCACGTCATGACTTACACTCATTGCCAGATCTCATTCAGCGGGGTGAAATAATATTTCGTTCAGTAGGAAGATAATTTACATAGTAAAATAAAATAACCAGAGATAGTAAAATCAAAAGGAAAGTGAATATAGAGTATACGTTACACAGCTATATCGTACTTTTCAAACATTTTCGCTAAGGACTTTGCTTCAATGTTTGCAAGCGGTTTTTTTTCTGAATTTGATAAGGCTATGTCTTTTGATGTTTTCTTTATATTATTATAGCCCATTTTCAGTGATAAAACAGCATCAGCGCGTGCAGATCATCTGGTGTCACAAATCCGCTGTAACGTGAAGTGTGTATTTTCTTCTTGCAAGCATGCTTGTAGCATATTCCACCGATGTGTGGAAACCGTAAAAAAGGCATACACGTTTTGAATAAAGTCAAATAAATATGTCGCTTCTTTGCATGATTCAGCTGCAGCGTTGCAAATCAAATTTAACGAAAGGCTAGAACACGGCACAAATAAAGCAGAGGAGATTGCGTTGTTCAGTCTCGCCTGCAGACCTGAATATTTTCCAGCTATATTAGCTGCATTACCAAAGCTCTACCCACGGCAATGTTTTATGTCCAATCCTAAATCTGAAATGATTTTCAAAACAGTTGTCTCCAGACATTCAGAAGCGTGCGATTTCAGTGGGACGAAGCAAATAAATCGTTCTACAACTTGGCCGCTGTCGGTCACATATCTCAATATTAACTTTAATTGATCCATGTGGCTCACATCTGGTGTTGAATCAACTATTATGGAATAGTACTTGGCATTCTTTACTTCGTCACAGAAATGGGCTCTGACCCGCTCCTCCATTAAAATGATGAATTCATCATAGGCTTGGTGCGTTAGTTACTTTTCCCTGAGCCACAATACTGAAAGTTTCTCAAATGTTCTTTTAGGAAACTATTAAATTCACTGAGATATTCAAGACATGTTAAAAAATTACCTTTTCGATTGGACGCCGTTGATTCGTTATGTCCTCTTCAAGGTAATCCCAAAGAACATAGCAGTTTGACTGTGGCAACAACTCGTTTCAATACTTTTCTCCAGTAAGAGCACTCCTCTTCATACTGGGCAGTTATTGCACAATCAATTCTTCCACGTACTTTACAGCTTTTTACAAAGATGTACATAGCATTGATATGAGATTTGGAAATTTCATGGTCGGCAATATCTTTAGCAATGTTTCTCCAGTTTGAATAGCCGTCCACAAATACCTGTATTTCTTTACTATGGTCAGGGAATAATTTACAAATATAACAGTAAATTGTCTTGGTTGTTTCCGAAAATATCAACCAATTTCTTATATCTTTTGTTCCGTTTTTCTTCACTCTCAGAAAATGAGACTCATTGAAACTTCTGAGTTTAATCCGTCCTTCTTCCTCTTACTCTTTTTTCAAATTTTCCATGTATCCTACGTTTTTCGGTTTATTCAGTAAAAAATATTCGATCATATCGGGTGAAATCCATTTTGCCCATAATGCAATATCTTCAGGATAGGCACCATCCCTCATTTCAACAAAATTGCTATTAGTAGGCAGTAACATTGGCATTTCAGAGTTTACTTGTTCAGATACTGCAACCGATGTAGCAGCCTCAGAAATCTCTAAATTCTCTGATAATTGAGACGTTTCCTCGTTCATCCTTTCCGATGGAGTACATACTTCTGCTACTAAAGAGTCCACTTTTTCAATTGGTAGTTCATCTCTCGTAGTTTTCGATGAATGTTCACTACTGGACTCGTCTTCAGTTTTTTTCACATACGATAACAAACTGTTTCTTTGCTTAACTTCATTTTCTTGTCTCATCTTACTTTTTTTACGTTTTTGACTGCCAGACTCATAGTGTCGCTTCATTGTTACTGTCTAGTTTTCACTTTCGCGCACAATACCAGAAGATAAATTCCAAACTTTGTTAAATAAAAAAAAATCTAGTAATGGTAAAACCCTTCCAGGGTTTAAACAACCACTACCTACACATTCTGTTGTGATAGAGATCCTTATCCACATGACAGGGATACTTCAAGGGGGTCGCGGGGGCGTGAAAGCTCCGTTTTACGCAGATGCTGGACAGTAATTGCCTTCAGCCAGAGGGTTTTTCGGGGGAAAATCGCTGAAGCTACATGTGTCAAGGAAAGCCTTTCTTTAGGGAAAAAATTCGGAACTTTCATCACTTAATTGTTGGCTCAGACCAGCCTGCCCGGCTAGCACCTAACATGTTCCAAATGGTTAGTTTATAGCTCTGCTTTCATTGTCATTTATACTTCAAGGCGTCGTGGGATCTCCTTCCGCATCTGCACATCATATTCCACAACACGGACAGTTTCTTTGGAAGCTATCAGTCGTCGTCACTTGTCTGTTCCTTCGACTTCCCAAAAAAATCTGGACAATGGTGAAACCAATTAGCGTGCCCGATAAAAGCAGTTCCCCCCATGCCATTATACTCACACGGTAACAATCTTGTGCCTGCCTCTTAAACTGTACAGAATCGATTTTTTTAAGGATAAGATGGCCCGTTACATGAAATACCGAACGGAACAACAAAATGCTCATTACATTCTAAGTAAATCTACCAGAAAACTCACCAATCTCTGCGGTAATATAACTTTTATTTATTTTTCGTTTTTTGGAAGAAAGGCAAAAACTAGTTGCTTTGGGGGCCCCCAGCATCGCGGGGCCCTGCGCCTGGGCTCTCTGTAAATCCGCCCTCTATTGATGGCGTCAGTAGACAAACAAATGTTGGGTTGCCTAATTATGGTTATGTTTTAGAAAATATTAAGTATTCCAAGTTATAATATGAAGTTATTTTAATCGATGTTCAAATTTTCATCCTTGGGAACGCATTAATTATGAAAAAAATGTTTACAGAAGTTTGCCCATCGGAAATATAGGAAGCAAAATCACTATAGTCGTCTACCTTAAAGTTCAGTTTTAATTACCTAATTACGTGGTATTAATTATAGCTGCTGCAGAGGATTAAACAATTTTCATTACTTCGCGTTTCATTCTTTTCCATACTGTACGTATGTATCCAGTTCTCTAACACGCAACTGGAAATTTAATTATGACTTTTACTGTAAATTTCCAACGTTTTACCCCCCCTCCTTTTTTTCATAAAGGCGTATCCAGAAATTCTGCAGAAATATTTGCAATCAGAATTGGTGTCACGTTGAAAGGCTCTAAGGTACCTTCCAAAGAAAGAAAGGGCATGATATGATTACCTGAGGAAGGCCAAATGCTCCCTCTTGCCCCCTTCTCATGTGGGCGCCCATACTTGGAACGTGGTTCCAAGAACTCATATTTCTCTCGATACCGTCATGATGTGGACAGCAACTGGTATCCCCTCAAACGCAAGCTACCACAGTGGAATCGAGAAGTTCATTTAGCAGACTATATATATTCTGAATTAAATTAACCTAGAAGTTCATTTGGCAAACCTCTTTCTGGAACATTTATTCCGACGAACTTGTCGTTTTTCTTCAAAACACTGCTGAGAGGTGAGATTTGCATTGGCAGACAGTTCTTCCCTGTTAAGTAATCAGTGTTCTTCAATTATTCTGGTACATAGATAGGTTCCGCTTCATTAGTAAAAAAAGCCCTTTTCGTTCAAATAAAATATTTTACTTTAGGGACG
Source organism: Macrothele yani (assembly GCA_039090855.1). Classification (NCBI taxonomy): domain Eukaryota; kingdom Metazoa; phylum Arthropoda; class Arachnida; order Araneae; family Macrothelidae; genus Macrothele; species Macrothele yani. Next base: position 110,567,994 of record CM077015.1, on the reverse strand, counting down.
CAATTAAAATTCCTGAAGGCTTTTTTGATCATATGATCATGTGTAGAGGATTTTAGGAAGGGAGTATCTGATCCCAGGTCTTAAACAACCCTTAGAAATAGGTAGCTAGGAGATTTGGGCTAGAGTGCCCGATAGGAAAGTTACATGGAAGCAAAGTAGAAAGGGGAGGAAGACGCCCTTATTTATTACCGGGGGCCAGTACCCGGGGTCCGACGGCTTAACGTGCCCCTCCGATGCACGGCTGATATTTAGTGGATCGAGCGTTGGTACCTGCTGGGATCGAACCTGAGGTCCTTTCCGTGGCAGTCACGAACGTTGCCCGCTAGGCCACCCGCGGCCCAAGATTCAAGGTTTTTTAAGCACCAGCTAAAGTAGTAGCGAAATGCAATAGATACAGCGCTGATGTGCTGCCATCTATCGTCCGATCGGTAATCACTATATCGCGCAGAGTGAACTTGGGTTGCAACGACAATCCGAAACAGTTCTTAAGCCTAAGGAAAACGATTGAGATTAAATGTCACTGACAAGAATGTTGATCGGTTGATCAGAGTCTGGGAAAATTTGCTCAAATGAAAAAGTACGTTATTTGAAATTTCACGTTATTTTGAAATTTCACATAATCTACGATAACTTTGATTTCAAGGAGTAGTTGCTAAGCCTCAGCAATGTACGGCCTAAAAGAATGATATATACTTAATTATGTCAAATTCTTTATTTTCTAGGGATACTGGGAAGAACATCCCTTGAATTATGTGACTCCTGACGAAAATACTTTGCTACCACTGAAATGATGAAATAAATAATCACATTTGCATAATCTTGCTAGCTTTTGTGGAAACCAAAACAACTAATCATAAATATAGAAAAGTCCTAACGGCCGTTCATATTGCATTAAGATTTGAATACGCGGTGTCTTGCAATAGTTACAACTCCTTGTAACGAACGCTGAGAGAACGTAGGAGTGATTTTCTTTTTTAATTTAGAAATGATTTTATGACGAATTATCTTCTGTCCCCGGCTACGGCGAGGAATTTAAGCTTGCTAGGATATGTTTAACAAAGTTCTGATAGCACTACAAACGCCACCAGTGGCGAATTGAAAGGAAATGGTGTTTAATGAAAAAGTTTAGCCGCAGAATATAGTGCAACGACAATCCGAAACAGTTTAGAATATAATAAAAAAATCAGCATTTTTGCGAATAAAACAATCTGTCATGTTGAAGAGAAGAAATTAATATTTTTGTTTTAAATACTGCGCCTGAAATTTACGAGGATCAAGTTGTTTTGCCTCTTCCCCCTTTAATGCATGTGGTTATACAGTGCGACCCCCATTTTCCGCTTTTCAGGGTACCAGCAGGAAAAGGCATACGATGCGGGAAAGTGTAATACCGAGGTCAAGGTAAAATAACTTTACAGGCATACATAATGTGCGTACAAAAAATGGAAGCCAATGTACTCAAGTAATATAGTACTACACTAGTACATGCTATATATTGTGGACACAATTATGTTAGAACCCAAAAATGCAGTGTTACTACGTACGTACTTACATTATGGGGATGTTGGTTTGAAAAAAATCGGTAATTTCCTTTTGCTGTCTCTTTTTAGTGTATAGCTCAAGCAAAGCTTTTTGTAAAATTGAGAGGCTTTGCTAGTGTTTACCTTGAGAATCGTGTCCAAGAAAACAATTTTACACAAGTTTTAATCCATTTAATGCCGTTTTGAAGTCATAGGTTCCGAAATTTCGGCTACATTTTCGTCTTCATTATCTTCTTCCGAAGAATAATCCATTATATCGGTTTGAACGTTTGCGGCTCGAACTTGCCTGATTTACGTCGTTAAAAAAGTTTCCAGTTCACCGTAAGGCTTACTTTTCAAAGTCTTTGTTTTATTAGCACAATGGCCTAACATTTCCGAAGTAATTTTGACTGACTCTTTCTGTTTTAAAATTGCTTTCAGTGTTGAAATTGTTAATCCAAGACTCTTGGCTAATTCAATTTTAGTTTCACGAAATTCGCTATCTTTTTGTATGATGGGGGTTTTTGAGCTAAAGAAAGACTTTTGTGCTTCTTACTCGCTGTCTTCACTGTGACGTTTAAAAACGTGTTTTAAGGAAGCAGTAAACTTACTGAATTGCTCTCAGAACCTCACACCGTTCATGCCAAGCTGAGACGCAAGCCAATTCCAACACGGGGATTTACGGCACTACATGAGGCGCTCCAGCAAAGTTGCTAAGAAAAAACACGTACAGTCTGAGCAATGCGGCACTGCCCCAACTGGTCGTCAGTCTTCACGTGTTTTCGACAAATTGTGGGGAAGGACAACCCGTCTGTCTATGGCAACCTGGTCGTCATATTTTGCTGAGGAATGCGGCAGGAGGGGTATAACCAGTTTAAAGCAATCTTACATGTATAAAAACCAAGAAAGATACAATATTAGAGGACAATGAGGTTTAGCAATAAAAAAGTTTAAACGACGTTCGATGCGGGAAATCTTGTGATTGGAAAAAGGTATAACACGGGGAAAATGTAGGAGATTTATCGGGACTTCAGACAAACGTTTTTTGTTTTACCTCGAAACGGAAAAACGTAAAATGAGGGGACGTGAGATCGATGTTTCACTGTAGAATATAAATATATATGTAAACGTGGAGGGTTGATTCATGTGAAATTGGGAGCTGCTTTGTGTACAGATTCAGAAGCCCATCCAAACTCTGTAATTCCACCACGCGACCGAGTCAGAGATTGAGAAACTGAATTTCAAATCATTAACTGCAATCTTGCAGTTTCTTCTGAATCTTCTGCCCGGGTACCTATTATTGCGGGCGAAAGGACGTGCGCTTGTTCGTTCAATTTTGTAAACCTGGCTAAACCATATGCTGCTATATTCGATGGTACCCCACATGGTAATCATAGAAGTGCACTGTTACGAAAAGTGATCCGAGTTGATTTTGTTTTCTAATTCCAAACAGAAGAACGTTCTGAAAAAAGAATGCGTCTGTTGATTTGCACAACAGAAAACATACGAAATGTTGATTTACAAAGTTACATTCATTCGAACTTCGCTAAAAAAGTCTGCAGCCGACTGAGCTGAAAGCCAGTTTTATTGTTGCTTTTATTCCCCTCGCGAGTACACCCAACGGAAGTTTTGTCCAGGAGGAAATTCTGGGTATTATGATACGGGCATGGGCGTCCTGGTCAGGAACGGTAGGGACCGGAGTGTGGGAAGGAGGGGTGCAGCTGAGTTTGTCACCTGCTTGATGTGGACAACGAGTCGCGGTGGGTGTTCGGCAGTATCAATGCTTGTGCTGCAAAGCTTGCGTTTCGCAGCCGATCACTTAGGCCACTACGAGAAGCCCAGCCCCTGAAAAACACACGGTCACTTTCACTCACTAAATGAATCAGATATTTTCGTTGATTCACTTTTCAAGTGATATTAGGCTTTTGGCATAAAAAGTTATGCGATCTAATTATACTAGCTGTTCTCTACAGTTTTAAATTTTGGGAATGTTAAATGCCTGCACAACGGGAAAATATACGAAACGGCTTCTCTCGTTTAATTCCCGCGCTCCTTCCGGGAATTTGTTCTGAGCCACGACGCAGTGGACCTGTTTTTTGTGTGACATTGTAATTCAATGAAAGCATTGTATTCTACGGTTAACGAAATGGGCAACCAAATGATGAAGAGGGACAAAATATTTGCAGTAATTTGAAGTAAATAAATTAAAAATGCTTCTTGAATATTTCATTTGAAACAAAACCTTGTATTTCAAAAAGGGAATTAAAGAGTGCAAACAAAATAAATAAACTGGGAGCATTTCCCACCGAGGATGCAATTTTGATAATGGGACCTGAACAATTATTTCTAAATGTGGCGATATATGTTAAACGTGCCTGTGGTGGGTCGAGTTCGTCAGCAACTTAGACATTCAAACAGGATGGCAGTTCACGAGATCATTGGATCATAATAAATGCATTGCCCGTTACACCCGCCTGTACTCAAGCTCTGCGAGCCTATACTGCGTCTTGTTTTACGAAAAGACACATGAAGAACTGAAAATAAACTTCATATCTGAGGTTCAGGTGAAATTCAGCAATGCTGCTTATCAGCCACAGTAACCGTAGCTGAAGCAAATCAAAGCAAAATAATCGAGACCACTGATTTGATGATGGAAACATGGCATACCGCGGTTTTGAAATATGTGAAAAACTTGTTTTCCGTAAAAAAGGTACGGGTTGATTGAGATTTTGAGATTTTTTTTAAACAAAATATGTATGAATTACTTTCTCTTGAGTAAACATAAGAACAGGAATGTCACCATACAGTATTTTTCTCTAAAAATTAAGATACATCAATTTTAAAAGTTGACAAACTTCAGAGGAATCAACTTACCAGAATAATCAAAATCAGACAGCAGCTTGTGAAAGCGCTGTCTCGGAACGAAACATGATCACATGTAGGTGGCCGTTGTGAAAAACAGGTTTGTCCACGCCGGGCCTCGAATTCTAGTTCCTCTCACTGCGGAGTAAGTCGCTCTCCCAACTGTGCTACGCGGACATGTTCTCTCACTGCTACCTGCCTTTACACCGTGTGCGTCCTGCGGTGCAGGCACGTCACAGCTTCCCTGTCCGAAAGAGGGTCAGGGGCATGGCCTACGTGTCAGCTGATACCTCGTGTCGCTGCAGGCAGTCATCCGATGAAGAACGTGCATTTGAGAAATCCCAGACAATTTGGTGTGTGGAACGTAACATTACACACATTTTTTTTTTCGAAGCACTGAAGAAGAGATTCTCATTTTTCCTGTCTCGCGTTGTGGAAAGAACATACACCATTGCGCGAAACTTAACTGCCAGATCATTCTTGAAGTTCGGGCGCCAATGTGAAAACACAGTTTTGTCCACGATGGGGATCGAATATAGGATCCCTCAGTCCGGAGTAAGTCGCTCTCCCAACTGAGCTACACGGACATGATCCCTTATTGCTATCGGCTTTTATCTCGTGTGCGTCCTGTGGTTAAGGCACGTCACACCGTCCTAAAACACTGAGGAACTTCGTAATTCCATGTACACACAGCGGAACATATCGCGACCCTCCCAAATGTATTTGAAATTAATTACGTCTCCAGCATGAATAACATAGAGAACAATTTCCATGTATAACTTCTGTGCCGGATTTAGAGTTACCTGGGCCCTGCGCACAGTGTCGGGTTCACTTTGCCGGGCATCCTCAAAAAATAACCCGTGCATTTTTACTCTCTTCCACTAATGTATAACAGGAAAGATGACACCGAGTTTTCGGGTGTAATCAGCACGTCTTTTCAATCCGTTCTGACGCCAATTAAAGTTATCAAAGCTATTCAAAATCAATGGAATTGATTTTGAATAGCTTTGATAAATTTAAATATATCAAAGCTATAGATCTGACGAAAGAAAGAAGATTTTCAATTGGGTTTTTAATCCCTCAGATATTGCTGTAAACGGAATCGTGAGCTTACGAACTCTTAGAAACAGAGATATCGACAAAAATAAGATGTGACTTTACGTCCCCCGGTGGGAAAACCATGCATTATTTTTGGAAGAAAGTATTCTGAAAAGGTTTATCCATATAAGCGGTATCGGTCCAAGACAAAAAAATTAGTCGAGTTTTCAGGAGCCCAGATTTGGCTACAAATACATCAGAAGCAGAAATTAACACTTATGACCCCTGGTGGACAAACCATTCTTTACCAAACATTAGATATTATGTGAAAAATATTTTCCATCAGGTCTTGTATGCGATACAAGAAGAATTTTTCAAATCGGAGCTTTAGGAGCAGAAATTACGCAGAAAACGCAATTTACCTTTGAGCCCCCTAGCGGAAAGTCTATGATTTACTTGTGAATTTTGAATTTATAGGGAAAACATTTCGCATCGGAAAAACTATCCAACAAAGAAGGAATTTTTGAAATCGGACTTTTAGAAGTAGAGATATTGACAAACATAAGATATACAACTACGCCTCCTGCCGTAGAAACCATGCATTATTTCAAGAAGAAAATATTCCTAAAAGGTTTGTCGACATGAGTAGTATCGGTCAACAAACTACTTTTTTTTCAATCGAGATTTTAGAAGCTCATATTTTGCTGCAAATACATCAGTAGCGGAAATTAAGACTTACGCCACCTGGTGGCCAAATCATTTTTTACAAAAATTAGGAATTATGTGAAAACGATTTCTTATCAGGAGCTGTATGCGGTGCAGAACGAATTTTTCAAATCGGAGATTTAGAAGCAGAGATATAGGGAGAAACACAATTTACCGCTACGCCCACTAGCGGAAACTCTATGAATTACTTGAAAATTTTGAAATTATATGAAAAACATGTCACACGGAAAACACTATCCAACAAAGAACGAATTTTTCAAATCGGACTCCTAGAAGCATAGAGATTGACAAAAATAAGATTTACATCTACGCCCCCTGGCGTAGAAACCATGGACTATTTTATGAAGAAAATGTTTCTAAAAGGTTTGTCGACATAAGTAGAATCGGTCAACAAACGACGTTTTTTCCAATCGAATATTTAGAAGCTCATCATTTGCTGCAAATACATCAGAAGCGGAAATTAAGATTTACGTCCCCTGGTGGCCAAACCGTATATTTTTTTTTGTACAAAAATTAGAAAACTTGTGCAAACGATTGCCCATGAGGAGATGTATCCGGTGCAGAAAGAATTTTTCAAATCGGAGATTTAGAAGCAGAGATATAGGGGTAAACACAATTTACCGCTACGCCCACAAGCGGAAATTCTATGAATTACTTGAAATTTTTGAATTTATATGAAAAACATGTCACACGAAAAACACTATCCAACAAAGAACGAATTTTTCAAATCGGACTCCTAGAAGTAGAGACATTGACAAAAATAAGATGTACATCTACGCCCCCTGGCGGAGAAACTGTTTTAATATTTTAAAAAGAAAATATTCCGCAAAGGTTTATCGATGTGAGTGGCATCAGTCCACGAATGGCAAATACATCAGAAGCAAAAATTAACACTTATGCCCCCTGGTGACCAAAGTATTCTTTACCAAAAATTTGAAATTATATGCAAAAGATTTTCCATCAGGAGATATATCCGCTGAATAAAAAAGTTTTCAAATCGGAGTTCTAGAAGAAGAGTTATCGGGGAAAATGTAATTTACTTTTACGCCCCATAGCTGAAAATCTATGCGTAATTTGAAAAAATAACTATATCTAAAATACTCTTCGACATAAATGGAATCGAAAGATAAAAGATTTTTATTAATCGGATATTTAGAAGCAAATATGTAGAATAAAACTTATTTTTGAATTCGACATCCTCTGCCTTTACCCCTCTAGCGGCCAAATTATACATCGTAAAAAAAACGAAATAAGGGATCATCATTCGCATATTTCAAGCTTCCCAATGCAAAAAGAATTTTTAAAATCGGTCTAATAGTTGCAGAGATATCTTGGGTACCGACGGACAGACGGACGGAAAAACCGATAACATAAGCACGATCTTTTTTTACAAAAAACGTGCTAAAAAAGAATTGTAATCGCAAAGACAATCAAGACAATCATTTTAATTATAAAAATGACAATTATTTTTATAATTTAAATGATTGCCTAAGTTTTTAACAATACAAAGTACTACAAGACACTTACGCCAAAGTTGATCATATCACACAAATTTAGTTCATTTAAAGGACTAAAGCTGGTCTTTCAAATGCCTCACGATCGCATGCACAAAACACGTAAGTGCCATGTGACAGTGTCTAATGACTTTTTCCGATTCATACGAAAATACAGTTCACAGGTAAGTAAATAAGTAGTAATTAAGAAATGTGGCACAAAAAAGTAAAACTACTTAAATTATTAACTCTTGAATATAAAAAACACACTTTACATAATGCCACAATGTTTTGCATATAGTAATTGTTTCCTCTTGATTCTGTTATAAAAAAACGACACAGGTCTCAGATTCTTCGTCTCCATGTAGAACATCGTTTAATTCATTATATTCTAAAAGATGCGTTACGTGCAAACAACTGTAATACATAACACCTTATCCTCAGTCTGTTAATATTTCCACAAATTCCTAAACCACCTAATATCATGAGCGACAGTTATCCTTCATACTGACAAAAAGATTACAAAATTATCATATTGCTTCCGTAGCAAAACTCGGAAAATGCCGCCCCGGTGGCGTAGTGATATAAGCGATGGCTTCTGAACATTCGTCCGAAATGGGTCTTTGTTTGAATCCCGGTTGGTCATGGATGTTGTGTTTGTCTTACGGCACTGGCTCTCTCCCTTCCCTGGAACCAGTGACCCTAACTTAGGGACGGGCGACTAACTTAGGGACGGGGGTCACTGAGTTGCTTACGGTGGTCGTTAAACCTCCAATAAAAGAAAACGGGAACTGGCTGATTCTTTTTTCTACAAAGCGCATGAATAGCTAAACTTAACATGCCTATAGCGGTGGAGTAGTAAACAATGAAACGAGTTCAAATCAGCCCAAAAGCACACAGTGCGATAGTTTTGTGACCTTTCGCCAGTTTCCTCACCCACAGCAGTTAACCCTCCACCTCCTCTCATAGAAACGGCTAAGTTATGGATGGTAACGGTCACTCACGTATGACATTCAGTGGTTTTCGTTTTTGTACGAATAATAAATAAACTTGATGAGGAGCATCTCACGGTATCGTCGATATATGGTAAACGAATCCGTATGAAATAAAAAAAAGAAAACATTTAAAATATCTCCGCTGTCTCATGTCAGAAAGTGAAAAAGGCTGGTGTTGTTTAGCTGGCGAGAACATGTTTTTATTTGCGGTTGATGACACTAGGTATCGCCACTTCCGTTCTATCGATAGGAGAATCTTAGAGAGATCTCAACGAGAACTGTTACATTATTATTGAAAAACGAGATTGTGTCTTGAGCCGATAAAATGTTCTGTGTCACCCAAATTGATCTTTATAATGGTATCGCGAAAATGCAGAGGTACATCATCTAATATTGTTATTGTATTTCTCTAATTGCTGTGTGTAAATGCGTAGCAGGTGATGACCTTTATTTTTACTGTTTTTAATTATGGATCATTTGTTAGTTGTAGTGTTGTGGTCGTATGACTTGTTTTCTGCGAAACAGGCTGTGAGAATTCATCGCCATATCGAAGTTACCACGAGCTTTCTGAAACCATGTTCACGCGCTTCCATTTAATTTCTCCGAATACAATTCTTGTTACATTTGAATCTCCCAAATCCTCTCTCTTGGGATCTACCGAGATTCATTTCATGGCCTCCCGGACATCTCGTAGCACGATGTAAATCGCACTTGTTCACACCGTTTATGTAAGCAGTTTCGTCTCTTCAAACTTTGTATGAACTCTTTAAATTCAGAATTTTAGACAAACCCCTAATAATGGTAACACCACCTTCACGACCAAGCAATAATTTGCAGACAATCATTGGCTGAATGGATGAAGACTCGACTTCATCGCAACAGACGATGACTCAACTGCAGAGAAAGAGATTCGCCTTCTACTGAAAAATCTCTCTCGATGGGTAACTTTACGCAGTAGAAAATAGTTCCGTTGTTGTTCCATACTCCGCAGTAAATTCAGAAATCTTTTAAGTTATTTAATTTTATTGAAGCAATTCCGAAGTTTCACGTGTATCTTTCCTTCTCCAAAGCCGGAGGATTTGTGTACATTTTATACCGCGGCTCTCCGTATGTCACTACACGATGTAAATAGTTCCGCCGTCGCAGTGATCTCAGCAAAGGAAACTCAAAGGAGATCTCGCTAGAGATCTTATTCATCTAATGAAGAATTGGACGCGAGGACTATCAGAAAATTCAAGAGAATTCTCGACTTTACTTCAAGGAGACTAACCTCTTATGCCCACTTCTTCTGTGACTTCCCGTCGGGGGTGGGAAACCTTATTTTTTAAAAAGTAGTTTCTCTTTCCCCCTCTCTTTAATCTGTTTTTGCTTTAATACCCCTCCTTCCCCCGTTCATACCCCGTACAAAATTGGTTAGGCTGTCGTTTTTGCGTTTTTCAGGCCTTCCCATTACGTTTATTTCATTCTTTCTATTCTCACCCCTAAATTTTCTATTTTCTGTGAAAAAAGCTTCATACTAGCTCAATCTTGGCCCGCTAAATGAAATTTTATTCATTGATGGATAACGGAAGGGCGCGTTTTGTAGTAAGTTTTTTTTCTTTTACATTTTAATTTTATTTTTAAAAATCCAGTTTTAATTACCTAATTGCGTGCCATGAGTACCAGCTTGTAGCCATTCGTCCGAGATGGGTCCGGGTTCGAATCCCGGTGAGATGGATGTTTGTCTTACGGCACAGGATTTCTTCTTTTCCTGGTACCAGTGGCACTAAATTAATAACTGGTTACTGCTTATCACTGTGTTGCTCGCGGTAGTCGTTAAATCCTCAAACAGAAAAAAAAAGTTCCACGATGAAATGCAAAAGAGTCATAGACGCCGATTATGAGTGCAACTCGAATCTTAACCCCCCCCCTCCCCCTTTATATTTCCAGGGGTCATTACCCACCCAAAATTTTGTGTCCTGTTTAATAATTTGTTTTTGTACTTCTCTATGCATAACATTAAAAAATGTGAATTTTTTCTCATGCTTATTATGGGATTCACTGTTGTGCTTAAAATGTTCTCGGGAGATGTGTTAAGTGATTACAACAATTACCAAAGTACACTGAATTTCATATTTTGTACCTTTTATTTTTTATTGATTCTTTTGTTCTCTATAAGGAATAAAAGGGTAGAAACCCTCCTATTCTTTGTTTCAGCGAGCTTGCTGATGTCTCATTTTGTATAAACGCTTGGAAATAAAATCATTAGGTATTTTATGAATTTGTTTTTAAAAACATTTGGTAAGAATATTTGCTTATCAGCAAGTTTAACTGTGTTTTCGCTTCTTTTCTTTTTGATTGAAGGTTTAACGACCACCGTGAGCAACCCAATGGGCTATCAGCAGTCGCCCGCCCCTAATTTAGAACCACTGGTTCCAGGGAAGGGAGAGAGCCAAAGCCGTAAGACAAACACAACATCCATACCTCATCGGGATTCGAACCCGAACACTTCCCGGGCGAATGGCCGTACGCCAGCGCTTAGACCACTGCGTCACAACTGCATTTTCCATTATTAAGACACGCGTTGAATCTCGTAGCTTACCTTTATCACATTCTTTCTTACGTCTGGACAATGGTGAAGGAATTACACTTCTCTTTCATGCCAAACCTCTTTGAGCCCTCCCCCTCAAATAATTTGAAATCTGCACCCAGAAAAGAGACGGATTTGTGCAAAAATAAATATATATATTTCAATAAAACGCAAGTAAAATACAAAGAATGGAATATGAGAAATATCTGAAATAGTAATCTTACTTCTTTGGTGTTAAATCAGTCTCTTTCTGCTGCTCACGTACACCATTTGCTTAAGGAAAGAGTCGTTTCTCAACGATGTCTTGAGAGCAGAATAGTTATACATGCTAGTTATACACTATTGCGCCCCTTCCGGTGATGGTGACGTAACTGATTACATAACTAATAGGTCAGAAAACTGTCGCGTAGTGACACACTGAGAACCGTTGTGTAAACAAAACGGGCCCGCTGGTAACTGTGGCGAACGGATACACTTAACACCTAGGAACAAAGTCCAGCCATCTTTATTTTGTGATTCAGGTTTGAACAACTATTGGGAGTAATTTTGAGGGAGGAATGACTTTCTCAGCGCTACGCTTTTAAATTCCCATGGTTGTGAGTATCAGTCCACGTTGTATTCAGACTGCCTACTCACTCCCATTAAGCGGCAAAGAAAATAATTCAGCAGAAACTTTGGAAATGTAACATTTTGGTTTTCGAAAACTCATACCGAAAGACCTACATTAATATCTCCCTTTTTCACCACTACTTTTTGTAAGAGCTTCGAGTCAAATTGAAGATCTTGAAAACAGAAACTGATAAATACTTCTACGTCAGAACGTTTTGCTGAAAGAATGTTGGAGTTTTGTTTCACCGTACGCGCAGAATGTAGTATTTTAATCCCTCTCGGGAATTAACACAAATGACAAAATAGAAAAATGTTTCAACGCATGATTCTAAATTTATGCTTACTCTGAGAAGTTTCAGTCCGCGAAATTCGGCGTGTAGGAACATTGCAAATAGCAGCAGAATACATTGTGTTTGTTTATTATCCATATATGCAGTAAACTTTCTATTTCTTCTGTTTTTCATATAAAAATTTCTTCTCTGGGTATCCGATAAATATCTGAAGTTCTCCTGCATTAACATTTTCCTTCCACCGCTAGAACTACTTTCTTTAACAACCCATCCTGATAGGAGTGAGCTGAGCACCTGTAAACAAAGGAAGTGAAGTACTACACACCAACTTGGATGCTGCTTTAAATGATGCGCTAGTTAACAGCTTTTCGAAATTTCCATACATCGTTGTTTATCTTGGAATTGACGAGAAATTTTTATATGTAACAAATTTGTATCATAATACGTATAGTGCAAGCAGAAATCCAAAACTTCGTAAAATGAGGGTCATAAATTTCTGTGCGGCCCGTTGGCGCAGTGGTCTAAGCAATGGCTTTTGATCATTCGTCCGAGATGGGTACGGGTTCGAATCCCGGTGAGGCATGGATGTTGTGTTTGCCTTACGGTGCTGGCCCTATCCCCTCCCTGGAGCGAGTGGCCCTAAATTAGGAATGGGCAACTGCTTATAGTCCACTGAGTTGCTCACGGTGGTCGTTAAACCTTTAATCAAAAAACTATTCGGTACTATTAACACCGTTTTTATTCACAGACATAGGAAACATTTTTACAATGAGAAGAAAAGAAATCATGAAATCAGTAAATACACTATACTCTTGCTAATCCGACCATTTCTTGCACAGTTGGGTGCCAGATTAGCGAGAGTGTCGGATTACTGAGAGTGCACAAAAATTTAGTTTAATTCTTCATTAAATTTAATGCTACAAGTTTACTGTATGTAGTACACATGTATTTCAGTGGCGAATCCTGGTATAGAATGGATGTCATGCGGGCTGGAAATATGCAACATTGTAAGTAATTCTCTGCCTAATACCAACTGAACCATATAATAAACCCATATGGGGTTTAACAACAACAACGCAACATTGTGTGTAAAAGTTGTCAAATCCCCCCGAGCTCCAAGAACTGTCACTTTTAGAAAACAACAAACACGGCCAGCAAAATAGTTTATTTAAATTTCTGCAGCCTGCCAACCATGGATACAAATCATACTGAGAAACCTGAAAATTCCGAATATAAGTATTTGTTTTATCCTTACATATGTAAGAGAGGTAAAGGTGGGCATGGTCTCCCGTCCTTTATTATTTCATCTCTTCCATTTTAGTCCTCCTTGAAAAAGGTATTTCTAACAAATTTTGAATAATATGTACTTTTATCGACATTGCCTAAACTCATTGTTCAACGAGAAAAATTTAAAATTCTAGAAACACTGTTGAGGATTTAAAGAAACAAACTACATAATTTGCAATAAACACAAGGATCATCACTGCTTTAGTCACTAACACCATTTACTGAATAACACACAATTCAAAATCTACAATATGCAATCTATCCCAAAGAAGAAAAATGCTGTTTGGTTGTTGCTTGCATTCAACGTAAAAACACTTTCGAGAAATCGTATGGCGTGTTTGCTGCCGCATGACTTGATAAGATAACAGAACCTCTTTCCCCTCCCCGTCTCTTGGCTCGGCTGTTAAAACCTACGCATGCGCTGAAGCATAATTCTGAACCGCAGTAAGGCTGTGAGCTCTCAGTATCCCTAAAGTTTCGAGCTTCCTATTGGCTACCCAAATACAACGAGGGGTGAGCGTGAGCCATGGAATGAATGAATGTGCTCTGGCGTAATGCAACTGATTTCAGCATTCCAGCTTTTTATGAAATGGGATTTTTTTTTTCATTTACATAAGATGTAATTGCAGATATTCCAGCTTTTATGAAATGGAATTTTTTTAAATTTCGACAGTTTTAGTGGTTTGGTGGCGAACTACTGTACTAGCAATACCGCGGCATTTGCCACTGATGTATTTGAAAAGAAAAACTTATGTTTTTCTAGAGAAAGTCATTCATTAGCGCTAGCCAAGGTTGCGGGATGAATACAGGAAATTCGTTATTGCAGCACTTTGAAAAGTTTTCCCAAAAAAATTCGTTGAAAAAATTTGCCATTGCAGCACAGTGAAAAGTTTTCAACGTGCTGCAATGACGAATTTCCTGTATTCATCCTGAAACCTTGGTTAGCGCTAATGAATGACATTTTCCACAGGAATAATGACGTATCGCCTGTGTGAGATGTTCTTGGGTTTTAACTTTTCATCTCGTACACGATCTTAGATGGCAACAAGTATCCAAGACCGCAAGGAATTGTGGTTAAATTTGATTGTATATGAGCCCATGTTCGTGATCATTTTGTTCACTTGACCTGAAGATGGTGCTTAGGAAGCCGTGAAAGATCTTGTCATCGTAATTTTAACTCTTTAGTGTGTTTTTAATCTGCAAATAAATGTCATCTTTTATTTAGTAGCATTTTGAGTTGCATAAGTATCGTGCTTAGACAGCGTGTGTCATGGTTTGGTAAGAGACAAGTAGTGGTGTAGCGGGTCCGGACCGCCATTCCAGTACCTGTTTTTCCAGTCGGCACGCGTTCCGGTAAACCCTCTAGAGCATGATTTGCTTTCTTTTTTAAAAATGCGAATGTTCCATAATTCTTTTCCAATAAAAAATACAACATAAAAACTACAGCGTTAGTGGAATTAACGTCCCATGTTTGTTTGAACGTGGACTTAGTCTCTACTATTCTCACTTGGGAGTCCCAAATGGTGAAATCTTGCTTGAATGCGAAAATATGTTAATCCAGAACTCTGATTTTGACTGATCACTATACTTTCTTATACTATAAATATAAGTTCGTAAAAAGGGGAGGGGCGGAATGGGGAGGGAAGAAGGGGAAAGCATTTAAGACGTAAAGGGGCCGCGCGTTCCTATACTTTTTCAATTAGCACTACATCACTGGAGACAAGCATATGGTAATGATAAAAGAACACGATCAGTACGTACTATACTGTCTCATTTACAACAATGAAATGATCTTTTCATACTGATCAGTATATTATTGTACAATATGTATGTGCATGTACTATACACAGTAAAAGAAACGTAGAAGTGCAACACAGCACAGATGAAATCTTACATTTTCTACTCAGTTCAGTCACTTCGAAACATGTACGGATTTTTGTCTGCTTTAATGGAGATGCTCGTTGATGGCCCCCTTTGTCAGTCCATCGCTTCACTAGCATTACGTCGGTACTGCACGCGTCTGGTTGTTGCATTGTGTGCTGCAGAAGATGTCGACAGCTTCTGCACCAGCATGTGAGAAATCTTCGTAAATGAAAACTTTTCCCTCGCTGCCGGCGGGCATGCGATCACAGCACCACCTGGGTAGCAACAAATGGTCGAAAAATAACCCATGCTCGTGACTTCACAAGAACGCGTAACACCGCCTATTTTACGTCACGGCCGGAGCCGGAGGCCGGATTATTAAGGGCCGGATTAGCAACAGTCTACTGCATTAAACTGACATTTTCCAGCCTTCGTCTCAATCATCCGGTGTGATGTACGAGGTAAAGTTCTTTTGCGTATAGTAGTAAAGCGCTCATTGATAAAGTAGTGTGTGCTGATTCCATTGAAGACGAACACTCTTTTGCAAACATTCCATTGCGGACGAAGTGGTAAATCAGGTCGTAGATTTAAAAAAAATGCTGTGTGTCAATAGGAAATTTACGTATGTTCGAAATAACGCAATGTTACCTTATTTCGAAAAGTAGAACTAGTTTTCACTTTATACATGGAAAAATTACGATGAAAAAGGAAATGTATTATTGCACATCACGTAACCGGCACAGAGGAATCTGTGATCAAGAGAGCAGTTCCTCCAGACAGAAGCCTTCCATTGCACTTAGGTTGGCTGACGTTTGCCACAACCGCAAATTGCGGTTGATGGGGTGCATAATTTTTGGTAGCGGGGTTGCGATAAACGCAACCCCTACAATTTTAAGTTGGATTCACTTTAGGAATGTGGAATAATGAAATGGTTTTAATAAACGTTCTTCAATAAGGAGTACTAATCGTAGTGCGTTTTATGTTACTGGTTGCTTCGAAGGGGAATTATTCCGTACCTTCATATAGTAACTCTTTGGCTCATTGGGGCCCTTGCTAAAGCCGTCTCGAGTACCATAGGCCGCAGCCTACGCGAATTTCCCGTTGTGGCGTCAGCAGCCGGCTGGTTATAACAAACCAAACCTGCTTCGATTAAAACCGAGAAATAGTCTGTTTGCTCGGCGTGTGTCTTGTACTGAGAGTAATAAAGACTTGATGTGTGATACGAGGATTCGAAGAGTAGTATTTTTATTATTTTAGATTGCATATTTCTGATGAATTGATGAACTAGGCTATTTTTTTGTAAACGTAATAGTTTTCGCAAAACTAAGTAGGTTTAAACAACGTTTCATATATCATTAGGCTTAGTAACTTTTCATTAATCATTATGCATTGTTTGTTTTTTTGTTTCTTTTGTTTTTGCACTTTTTTTTGTCCATTGCGGTCTCCTTGCTGTGTATCAGTCGTACAATATGTTGCTGGAAGAATATGGAATTACCATATCAATAACCGCAATTTTAATGTCATGTCTTGAAAGTTTCCTATTCACAAATCAAATAAATTTATTAAGTTTTGCCTTTTTTGTTCTCCTTACTTATTTAGATGAAATAGAATGTAATTTGTTTAAAAAAATTCATGGTGCCTACGGTAATTACAGTGAATTTGTTCAAAGCAGCAACCCATTGATGAAAAAAGAAAATGTTAAAGCTCTTTTATATCTGAATTATTTTGTAGATATGAAATAATCACTGAATTCATGGCTTCCATGGCTCATAAAGTGTTTGCGTTTTGATTTTTTTCCAGATGTTTTGCATTTACCGAAATTTACAACTGTTTTACATCGATATTGCAAAGTTACGAAAAATTAGAATCTTGAGATCACCTCGCTGTAACCTCGCTGCTAGCTTAAGATGGCAATTACGGCAGAGTTTGTTATGACCCTGATGGCTACGTCACGAATCGAGGACTAAGGCCTTCAAATGCTGGAGACGCCTTTGCCCTTGCGCCGTTAAACTCAAATCCATCAACCAACTAACATCCGCTCGCGATGACATTACTTCTTTCCATTGAATGTGGGGACGTGATGTCATCTCACTGGACACGGAGGTACAAGATTTTTGAGTGTCGTATTTCCAACCACCTTGATTTCTGGCATAGCATTTGGGTGCAGTTGGAGTCACAACTTGTCAAAACCTTTCCGCTTGTTCAAGATGGCCATTCCTTCTAGCACGCCCTTTCCTTACTGAAGGAGATCGATATCTGGCCTCCCTGCCGCCAGTGTGCTTAGGAATAGATGACTATGAAACACGCAATTTTCAGTGCGGTGGCAATTGTACGAGGGTTGTACCGAAAGTAATGCAAAAGTGGGCATAACTTTTTTATGAACTGACAGAGGTCGTTCAAATTGCACATGTTAGTAGAATAACTCTTCCACTATACAAAGGTACTACTCACTATAGTCTCTATCGCGCCATTGTTGAACCCAACTGTCGAATCCCCTTTGAAAAAACGCAGGTGTTCAGATTGCTTCATATATGTTTTATACAGTATAGAGCAGTTCTTATACGGTGAAATTTTGCTCACTTCATTGAAAACGTAACACACTCAAGAACACTCTGTAGCAACGGAATCCACAGAACTTCATAAGAATTCTAAATGTACAGTAAATGTCACCCCAATTTGGAAAATATAAAACAAAGCACTGATCGTAGCAAAAACCTAAGGTTCAGGAATTTTTCGATGAACTCGTGAAATTTATTTTCTGTAAACGTGTACGTATCCTGCATATAGTGCAACACAAATATTTGCGTTACACTGAGTACACTGAAATTTTATTCCTTCACGTAAGTAGTTACAGTGACCTGTCTGAATAGCAAAACCTGCAGTATGACAGTGTTTTTTAAATGTTCAAAAGCAATATATTGGCCAGATTTAAAAAACTGAAGGTTTAAATAATCAGGTAATTATTACCTATTATATAAATTAAACAGTAGTGATGTGACATTAGTTGGCAAAGGGATCCGTTGGATATTTATTTAGCGGAAATGAAGAACATTGATGTGTAGAATACTATTTTTTTCAAATAGTATAACTATATTAGTAATACGAATTTCTTGGTGTAGATTATAAATAAAATTTCCAAGCTTTCGCACATCAACCAGATAGCTTTTTCAAGGAAGGTAGGCAGCAAACTGCAAACTCAATAATAGAGCGCTTCAACAATTTGAACGCGGTGACTTGACAATAAACGAACAAATGCAAAGGAATTATTCATTAAAAGATCCGAAGCGTCATGTTCGTTTAGCACGCGGAACCATGGAAGGAAAACAAAAGGCATTAACTAATCGGAGAACTGGTTCCAAACTCGCTGCTACTCCAGCGAGACGCTGCCATTGCATGATCCGCTGTTGGTGAAGATCTCTAAAGTTTCGCGAACGGCAGTAGATTTTGCGATGGAGCAGGAAGCTAATTTTCTTACGTCATCCCACAAAGGAGTAGCAGACTTTTTTTTCTTGATTGGAGTATTAAAAAGGATTTATTGGACCTGGTGGTACCGACATGACACACAGGCAGACATAAACAGGATACAGATGTTTCACATCACGAAGTATATTTCAAACATGGATTTAACATTATGCTTAATGACCAATGTACACAGAAAGCCAGTGTTGATCATGTAACACATAGTGAACAAGTATACATCAAACATGGATTTAACAGTATGCTAAATGACCAATGAACACAAATAACCAGTGTTAAACAAGTAACATAGTAAGAGCCAGTGCCGTAAGACAAACACAATCATCCATAATTCACCGGGATTCGAACCCGGACCCAACAAGGGCGAATGATTATAAGCGAACGCCTTAGACCACTGCACCACCGGGGCGGCAGAGCAGACTTGAACTCGTCCTCCTGGAAAGGGCCGTTGTTACTTTACCGTTTTTTCAATGCAATTTATTTCATTTGTTTAGCTGAGCTAAAAAACAAGTGTTACAAAAACATCATTGAAACAATGCACAGCAAGGAAGCAGGGGGAAAAAGGCAGCCAGACTTGACAGGGTCTCATGATACCTAGGTTACTTTTGCACTGAGGTCAGTAGTTGTAGTTACAAACAAAGCAGGGTTTCATAGTGACGAAATAAAAAAGAAGGTAATGATATATGAGAAAATAATAAACATTACAGGTAATACCATTGAAAAAGCAATTTACATCGCGATATACAATTCGTAGCATTAGTCGTATTTCCCATCCACTGTAATCATTCATTTGAGTAGCTGCAATTCATTATGAAGTTTTTTAGTTGTTGTTTTTTAAAACGTTAAAATTATTTAAAGAAGTTAGTTCCGTAGATACATGTACTTGGAGTGCCACTTTTCCAAAATAAGAAATCAACGCTGCCAAAGTTATGTACTAGTTTTGTACAGTTTTGTACACCCAAAAGAAAATTTTGTAAACCAACGGAAGTGGTACTTTTCGGTTCTCTAAAAGTGGCAGTCCAACTAAATGCTAGAGTGACACTTTTCCAAAAACCGATAATAAATACTGCCAAAGTTTTGTACTAGTTTTGTACAGTTTTGTAAACCAAAAAGAAAATTTTGTACACCACCGGAAGTAGTACTTTTCGGCTCTCTAAAAATGGCACTCCAAGTACATGCTGAGTGCCACTTTCTCAAAATCGAAAATAACTACTGCCAAAGTTTTGTACTAGTTTTGTATAGCTTTGTACACCCAAAAGAAAATATTGTACACCACCGGAAGTAGTACTTTTCGGCTTTCTAAAAGTGGCACTAAAAGTACATGCTGAGTGCCACTTTCTCAAAATCGAAAATAAATACTGCCAAAGTTTTGTACACACAAAAAAATTTTGTACACCACCGGAAGTAGTACTTTTCGGCTCTCTAAAAGTGGCACTCCAAGTACATGCTGAGTGCCACTTTCTCAAAATCGAAAATAACTGCTGCCAAAGTTTTGTAATACTTTGTACACCCAAAAAATTGTTGTACACCACCGGAAGTAGTACTTATCGGCTCTCTAAAAGTGGCACTCCAAGAACATGCTGAGTGCCACTTTCTCAAAATCGAAAATAACTACCGCCAAAGTTTTGTACTAGTTTTGTACAGTTTTGTACACCCAAAAGAAAATTTTGTACACCACCGGAAGTAGTACTTATCGGCTCTCTAAAAGTGGCACTCCAAGAACATGCTGAGTGCCACTTTCTCAAAATCGAAAATAACTACTGCCAAAGTTTTGTACTAGTTTTGTACAGTTTTGTACACCCAAAAGAAAATTTCGTACACCACCGGAAGTAGTACTTCTCGGCTTTCTAAAAGTGGCACTCCAAGTACATGCTGAGTGCCAATTTCTCAAAATCGAAAATAAATACTGCCAAAGTTTTGTACTAGTTTTGTACAGTTTTGTACACCCAAAAGAAAATTTTGTACACCACCGAAAGTAGTACTTTTCGGCTCTCTAAAAGTGGCACTCCAAGTACATGCTGAGTGCCACTTTCTCAAAATTGAAAATAACTGCTGCCAAAGTTTTGTACTAGTTTTGTACAGTTTTGTACACCCAAAAAATTGTTGTACACAACCGGAAGTAGTACTTTTCGGCTCTCTAAAAGTGGCACTCCAAGTACATGCTGAGTGCCACTTTCTCAAAATCAAAAATAACTGCTGCCAAAGTTTTGTACTAGTTTTGTACATTTTTGTACACCGAAAAGAAAATGCTGTACACCACCGGAAGTAGTACTTTTCGGTTCTCTAACAGTGGCACTCCAACTACATGCTAGAGTGACACTTCTTCAAAATCAAAAATAATTACTGCCGAAGTTTTGTACTAGTTTTGTACAGTTTTGTAAACCAAAAAGAAAATTTTGTACACCACCGGATGTTGTACTTTTCGGCTCTCTAAAAGTGGCACTCCAAGTACATGCTGTGTGCCACTTTCTCAAAATCGAAAATAGCTACTGCCAAAGTTTTGTACTAGTTTTGTACACCCAAAAAAATTGTTGTACATCACCGGAAGTAGTACTTTTCAGCTCTCTAAAAGTGGCACTCCCAGTACATCCTGAGTGCAACTTTCTCAAAATCGAAAATAACTACTGCCAAAGTTTTGTACTACTTTTGCACTAGTTTTGTACAGTTTTGTACACCCAAAAGAAAATTTTTTTCACCACCAGAAGTAGTACTTTTCGGCTTTCTAAAAATGGCACTCCAAATACACACTAAGTGCCACTTTCTCAAAATCAAACAAAAAATACTGCAAAAGTTTTGTACTAGTTTTGTATAGCTTTGTACACCCAAAAGAAAATTTTGTACACCACCGGAAGTAGTACTTTTCGGCTTTCTAAAAGTGGCACTACAAGTACATGCTGAGTGCCACTTTTTCAAAATCGAAAATAAATACTGCCAAAGTTTTGTACTAGTTTTGTACAGTTTTGTACACCCCAAATAAATTGTTGTACACCACCGGAAGTAGTACGTTTCGGCTCTCTAAAAGTGGCACTCCAAGTACATGCTAAGTGCCACTTTCTCAAAATCAAAAATAACTACTGCCAAAGTTTTGTACTAGTTTTGTACACCCAAAAAAGTTGTTGTACACCAACGGAAGTAGTACTTTTCTGCACTCTAAAAGTGGCACTCAAAGTACACGCTGAGTGCCACTTTCTCAAAATCAAAAAAAACTACTGCCAAAGTTTTGTACTAGTTTTGTATAGCTTTGTACAGCCTAAAGAAAATTTTGTATACCACCGGAAGTAGTACTTTTCGTCTTTCTAAAAGTGGCACGCCAAGTACATGCTGAGTGCCACTTTCTCAAAATCGAAAATAAATACTGCCAAATTGTTGTACTAGTTATGTACAGTTTTGTACACCCAAAAGAAAATTTAGTGCACCACCGGAAGTAGTACTTTTCGGCTCTCTAAAAGTGGCACTTCAAGTACATGCTGAGTGCCACTTTCTCAAAATCGAAAATAACTGCTGTCAAAGTTTTGTACTAGTTTTGTACACCCAAAAAAATTGTTGTACACCACCGGAAGTAGTACTTTTCTGCTCTCTAAAAGTGGCACTCCAAGTACATGCTAAGTGCAACTTTCTCAAAATCGAAAATAACTACTGCCAAAGTTTTGTACTAGTTTTGTACTAGTCTTGTACAGTTTTGTACATCCAAAAGAAAATTTTTTTCACCACCAGAAGCAGTACTTTTCGGCTTTCTAAAAATGGCACTCCAAGTACACGCTGAGTGCCACTTTCTCAAAATCGAAAACAAATACTGCCAAAAGTTTGTACTAGTTTTGTACAGTTTTGTACACCCAAAAGAACATTTTGTACAGCACCGGAAGTAGTACTTTTCGGCTCTCTAAAAGTGGCACTTCAAGTACATGCTGAGTGCCACTTTCTCAAAATCGAAATTAACTACAGCCAAAGTTTTGTACTAGTTTTGTATAGCTTTGTACACCCAAAAGAAAATTTTGTACACCACCGGAAGTAGTACTTTTCGGCTTTCTACAAGTGGCACTCCAAGTACATGCTGAGTGCCACTTTCTCAAAATCGAAAATAAATACTGCCAAAGTTTTGTACTAGTTGTGTACAGTTTTGTACACTCCAAAAAAATGTTGTACACCACTGGAAGTAGTACGTTTCGGCTCTCTAAAAGTGGCACTCCAAGTACATGCTGAGTGCCACTTTCTCAAAATCGAAAACAACTACTGCCAAAGTTTTGTACTAGTTTTGTACAGTTTTTACACCCAAAAGAAAATTTTGTACAATATTAGAAGTCGTACTTTTCGGCTTTCTAAAAGTGGCACTCCACGTACACGCTGAGTGACACTTTCTCAAAATCGAAAATAAATACTGCCAAAGTTTGGTACTAGTTATGTACAGTTTTTGGCACTCCAAGTACATGCTGAGTGCCACTTTCTCAAATTCGAAAATAAATACTGCCAAAGTTTTGTACTAGTTTTGTACAGTTTTGTACACCCCCAAAAAATTGTTGTACACCACCGGAAGTAGTACGTTTCGGCTCTCTAAAAGTGGCACTCCAAGTACATGCTGAGTGCCACTTTCTCAAAATCGAAATTAACTACAGCCAAAGTTTTGTACTAGTTTTGTATAGCTTTGTACACCCAAAAGAAAATTTTGTACACCACCGGAAGTAGTACTTTTCGGCTTTCTACAAGTGGCACTCCAAGTACATGCTGAGTGCCACTTTCTCAAAATCGAAAATAAATACTGCCAAAGTTTTGTACTAGTTGTGTACAGTTTTGTACACTCCAAAAAAATGTTGTACACCACTGGAAGTAGTACGTTTCGGCTCTCTAAAAGTGGCACTCCAAGTACATGCTGAGTGCCACTTTCTCAAAATCGAAAATAACTACTGCCAAAGTTTTGTACTAGTTTTGTACACCCAAAAAAGTTGTACACCAACAGAAGAAGTACTTTTCTGCTCTCTAAAAGTGGCACTCCAAGTACATGCTGAGTGCCACTTTCTCAAAATCGAAAATAACTACTGCCAAAGTTTTGTACTAGTTTTGTACACCCAAAAGAAAATTTTGTACACCACCAGAAGTCGTACTTTTCGGCTTTCTAAAAATGGCACTACAAGTACATGCTGAGTGCCACTTTCTCAAAATCGAAAATAAATACTGCCAAAGTTTTGTACTAGTTTTGTACAGTTTTGTACACAGTTTTGTACAAAATGGCACTCCAAGTACACGCTGAGTGCCACTTTCTCAAAATCGAAAACAACTACTGCCAAAGTTTTGTACTAGTTTTGTACAGTTTTTACACCCAAAAGAAAATTTTGTACACCATTAGAAGTCGTACTTTTCGGCTTTCTAAAAGTGGCACTCCAAGTACATGCTGAGTGACACTTTCTCAAAATCGAAAATAAATACTGCCAAAGTTTGGTACTAGTTATGTACAGTTTTTGGCACTCCAAGTACATGCTGAGTGCCACTTTCTCAAATTCGAAAATAAATACTGCCAAAGTTTTGTACTAGTTTTGTACAGTTTTGTACACCCCCAAAAAATTGTTGTACACCACCGGAAGTAGTACGTTTCGGCTCTCTAAAAGTGGCACTCCAAGTACATGCTGAGTGCCACTTTCTCAAAATCAAAAATAACTACTGCCAAAGTTTTGTACTAAGTTTTTATAGCTGTGTACAGCCAAAAGAAAATTTTGTACACCACCGGAAGTAGTACTTTTCGGCTTTCTAAAAGTGGTTGGAGTGCCACTTTTTCAAAATCTAAAATAAATACTGCCAAATTTTTGTACTAGTTATGTACAGTTTTGTACACCCAAAAGAAAATTTAGAGCACAACCGGAAGTAGTACTTTTCGGCTCTCTAAAAGTGGCACTCCAAGTACATGCTGAGTGCCACTTTCTCAAAATCGAAAATAACTACTGCCAAAGTTTTGTTCTATTCTTGTTCAGTTTTGTACACCAAAAAAATTGTTGTACACCACCGGAAGTAGTACTTTTCAGCTCTCTAAAAGTGGCACTTCAAGTACATGATGAGTGCCACTTTCTCAAAATCGAAAATAACTACTGCCAAAGTTTTGTACTAGTTTTGTACTAGTTTTGTACAGTTTTGTACACCCAAAAGAAAATTTTTTCACCACCAGAAGTAGTACTTTTCGGCTTTCTAAAAATGGCACTATAATTACACGCTGAGTGCCACTTTCTCAAAATCAAAAAATAAATACTGCCAAAGTTTTGTACTAGTTGTGTACAGTTTTGTACACCCAAAAGAAAATGCTGTACACCACCGGAAGTAGTACTTTTCAGCTCTCTAAAAGTGGCACTCCAAGTACGTGCTGAGTGCCACTTTCTCAAAATCGAAATAACTACTGCCAAAGTGTTGTACTAGTTTTGTACAGTTTTGTACACCTAAAAGAAATTTTTGTGCACCACCGGAAGTAGTACTTTTCGGCTCTCTAAAAGTGGCACTCCAAGTACATGCTGAGTGTCACATTCTCAAAATCGAAAATAACTACTGCCAAAGTTTTGTACTAGTTTTGTACAGTTTTGTACACCCAAAAGAAAATTTTGTACACCACCAGAAGTCGTACTTTTCTTCTTTCTAAAAATGGCACTACAAGTACACGCTGAGTGCCACTTTCTCAAAATCGAAAATAAATACTGCCAAAGTTTTGTACTAGTTTTGTACAGTTTTGTGCACAGTTTTGTACAAAATGGCACTCCAAGTACACGCTGAGTGCCACTTCCTCAAAATCGAAAATAACTACTGCCAAAGTTTTGTACATGTTTTGTATAGCTTTGTACACCCAAAAAAAATTTTCGTATACCACCGGAAGTAGCACTTTTCGGCTTTCTAAAAGTGGCTTTCCGAGTACATGCTGAGTGCCACTTTCACAAATCGAAAATAAATACTGCCAAATTTTTGTACTAGTTATGTACAGTTTTGTACACCCAAAAGAAAATTTAGTGCACCACCGGAAGTAGTACTTTTCGGCTCTCTAAAAGTGGCACTCCAAGTACATGCTGAGTGCCACTTTCTCAAAATCGAAAATAAATACTGCGAAAGTTTTGTACTAGTTTTGTACAGTTTTGTACACCCCAAAAAATTGTTGTACACCACCGGAAGTAGTATTTTTCGGCTCTCTAAAAGTGGCACTCCAAGTACATGCTGAGTGCCACTTTCTCAAAATCGAAAATAACTACTGCCAAAGTTTTGTACTAGTTTTGTATAGCTTTGTACACCCAAAAGAAAATTTAGTGCACCACCGGAAGTAGTACTTTTCGGCTCTCTAAAAGTGGCACTCCAAGTACATGCTGAGTGCCACTTTCTCAAAATCGAAAATAAATACTGCGACATTTTTGTACTAGTTATGTACAGTTTTGTACACCGAAAATAAAATGCTGTACCCCACCGGAAGTAGTACTTTTCGGCTCTCTAAAAGTGGCACTCCAAGAACATGCTGAGTGCCACTTTCTCAAAATCGAAAATAACTACTGACAAAGTTTGTACTAGTTTTGTACACCCAAAAAAATGTCTTACACCACCGGAAGTAGTACTTTTCGGCTCTCTAAAAGTGGCACTCTAAGTACATGCTGAGTGCCACTTTCTCAAAATCGAAAATAACTACTGCCAAAGTTTTGTACAGTTTTGTACACCCAAAAGAAATTTTGTACGAAACCGGAAGTAGTACTTTTCGGCTTTCTAAAGTGGCACTCCAAGAACATGCTGATTGCCACTTTCTCAAAATCGAAAATAATTACTGCCAAAGTTTTGTACTAGTTTTGTACAGTTTTGTACACCCAAAAGAAAATGTTGTACACCACCGGAAGTAGTACTTTTCGGCTTTCCAAAAGTGGCACTCCAAGTACATGCTGAGTGCCACTTTCTCAAAATCGAAAATAAATACTGCCAAAGTTTTGTACTGGTTTTGTACACCCAAATAAAAATTTTGTACACCACCGGAAGTAGTACTTTTGGCTTTAAAAGTGGCACTCCAAGTACATGCTAAGTGCCACTTTCTCAAAATCGAAAATAACTACTGCCAAAGTTTTGTACTAGTTTTGTACACCCAAAAGAAAATTTTGTACACCACCAGAAGTCGTACTTTTCGGCTTTCTAAAAATGGCACTACAAGTACATGCTGAGTGCCACTTTCTCAAAATCGAAAATAAATACTGCCAAAGTTTTGTACTAGTTTTGTACAGTTTTGTACACAGTTTTGTACAAAATGGCACTCCAAGTACACGCTGAGTGCCACTTTCTCAAAATCGAAAACAACTACTGCCAAAGTTTTGTACTAGTTTTGTACAGTTTTTACACCCAAAAGAAAATTTTGTACACCATTAGAAGTCGTACTTTTCGGCTTTCTAAAAGTGGCACTCCAAGTACATGCTGAGTGACACTTTCTCAAAATCGAAAATAAATACTGCCAAAGTTTGGTACTAGTTATGTACAGTTTTTGGCACTCCAAGTACATGCTGAGTGCCACTTTCTCAAATTCGAAAATAAATACTGCCAAAGTTTTGTACTAGTTTTGTACAGTTTTGTACACCCCCAAAAAATTGTTGTACACCACCGGAAGTAGTACGTTTCGGCTCTCTAAAAGTGGCACTCCAAGTACATGCTGAGTGCCACTTTCTCAAAATCAAAAATAACTACTGCCAAAGTTTTGTACTAAGTTTTTATAGCTGTGTACAGCCAAAAGAAAATTTTGTACACCACCGGAAGTAGTACTTTTCGGCTTTCTAAAAGTGGTTGGAGTGCCACTTTTTCAAAATCTAAAATAAATACTGCCAAATTTTTGTACTAGTTATGTACAGTTTTGTACACCCAAAAGAAAATTTAGAGCACAACCGGAAGTAGTACTTTTCGGCTTCTAAAAGTGGCACTCCAAGTACATGCTGAGTGCCACTTTCTCAAAATCGAAAATAACTACTGCCAAAGTTTTGTTCTATTCTTGTTCAGTTTTGTACACCAAAAAAAATTGTTGTACACCACCGGAAGTAGTACTTTTCAGCTCTCTAAAAGTGGCACTTCAAGTACATGATGAGTGCCACTTTCTCAAAATCGAAAATAACTACTGCCAAAGTTTTGTACTAGTTTTGTACTAGTTTTGTACAGTTTTGTACACCCAAAAGAAAATTTTTTCACCACCAGAAGTAGTACTTTTCGGCTTTCTAAAAATGGCACTATAATTACACGCTGAGTGCCACTTTCTCAAAATCAAAAATAAATACTGCCAAAGTTTTGTACTAGTTGTGTACAGTTTTGTACACCCAAAAGAAAATGCTGTACACCACCGGAAGTAGTACTTTTCAGCTCTCTAAAAGTGGCACTCCAAGTACGTGCTGAGTGCCACTTTCTCAAAATCGAAATAACTACTGCCAAAGTGTTGTACTAGTTTTGTACAGTTTTGTACACCTAAAAGAAATTTTTGTGCACCACCGGAAGTAGTACTTTTCGGCTCTCTAAAAGTGGCACTCCAAGTACATGCTGAGTGTCACTTTCTCAAAATCGAAAATAACTACTGCCAAAGTTTTGTACTAGTTTTGTACAGTTTTGTACACCCAAAAGAAAATTTTGTACACCACCAGAAGTCGTACTTTTCTTCTTTCTAAAAATGGCACTACAAGTACACGCTGAGTGCCACTTTCTCAAAATCGAAAATAAATACTGCCAAAGTTTTGTACTAGTTTTGTACAGTTTTGTGCACAGTTTTGTACAAAATGGCACTCCAAGTACACGCTGAGTGCCACTTCCTCAAAATCGAAAATAACTACTGCCAAAGTTTTGTACATGTTTTGTATAGCTTTGTACACCCAAAAAAAATTTTCGTATACCACCGGAAGTAGCACTTTTCGGCTTTCTAAAAGTGGCTTTCCGAGTACATGCTGAGTGCCACTTTCACAAATCGAAAATAAATACTGCCAAATTTTTGTACTAGTTATGTACAGTTTTGTACACCCAAAAGAAAATTTAGTGCACCACCGGAAGTAGTACTTTTCGGCTCTCTAAAAGTGGCACTCCAAGTACATGCTGAGTGCCACTTTCTCAAAATCGAAAATAAATACTGCGAAAGTTTTGTACTAGTTTTGTACAGTTTTGTACACCCCAAAAAATTGTTGTACACCACCGGAAGTAGTATTTTTCGGCTCTCTAAAAGTGGCACTCCAAGTACATGCTGAGTGCCACTTTCTCAAAATCGAAAATAACTACTGCCAAAGTTTTGTACTAGTTTTGTATAGCTTTGTACACCCAAAAGAAAATTTAGTGCACCACCGGAAGTAGTACTTTTCGGCTCTCTAAAAGTGGCACTCCAAGTACATGCTGAGTGCCACTTTCTCAAAATCGAAAATAAATACTGCGACATTTTTGTACTAGTTATGTACAGTTTTGTACACCGAAAATAAAATGCTGTACCCCACCGGAAGTAGTACTTTTCGGCTCTCTAAAAGTGGCACTCCAAGAACATGCTGAGTGCCACTTTCTCAAAATCGAAAATAACTACTGACAAAGTTTGTACTAGTTTTGTACACCCAAAAAAATGTCTTACACCACCGGAAGTAGTACTTTTCGGCTCTCTAAAAGTGGCACTCTAAGTACATGCTGAGTGCCACTTTCTCAAAATCGAAAATAACTACTGCCAAAGTTTTGTACAGTTTTGTACACCCAAAAGAAATTTTGTACGAAACCGGAAGTAGTACTTTTCGGCTTTCTAAAGTGGCACTCCAAGAACATGCTGATTGCCACTTTCTCAAAATCGAAAATAATTACTGCCAAAGTTTTGTACTAGTTTTGTACAGTTTTGTACACCCAAAAGAAAATGTTGTACACCACCGGAAGTAGTACTTTTCGGCTTTCCAAAAGTGGCACTCCAAGTACATGCTGAGTGCCACTTTCTCAAAATCGAAAATAACTACTGCCAAAGTTTTGTACTGGTTTTGTACACCCAAATAAAAATTTTGTACACCACCGGAAGTAGTACTTTTTGGCTTTAAAAGTGGCACTCCAAGTACATGCTAAGTGCCACTTTCTCAAAATCGAAAATAACTACTGCCAAAGTTTGTTCTAGTTTTGTACACCAAAAAAAATGTTTTACACCACCGGAAGTAGTACTTTTCGGCTCTCTGAAAGTGGCACTCCAAGTACATGCTGAGTGCCACTTTCTCAAAATCGAAAATAACTACTGCCAAAGTTTTGTACTAGTTTTGTACACCCAAAAAAGTTGTATACCAACAGAAGAAGAACTTTTCTGCTCTCTAAAAGTGGCACTCCAAGTACATGCTGAGTGCCACTTTCTCAAAATCGAAAATAACTACTGCCAAAGTTTTGTACTAGTTTTGTACAATCAAAAGAAAATTTTGTACACCACCAGAAGTCGTACTTTTCGGCTTTCTAAAAATGGCACTACAAGTACATGCTGAGTGCCACTTTCTCAAAATCGAAAATAAATACTGCCACAGTTTTGTACTAGTTTTGTACAGTTTTGTACACAGTTTTGTACAAAATGGCACTCCAAGTACACGCTGAGTGCCACTTTCGCAAAATCGAAAAAAACTACTGCCAAAGTTTTGTTCTAGTTTTGTACAGTTTTTACACCCAAAAGAAAATTTTGTACACCACCAGAAGTCGTACTTTTCGGCTTTCTAAAAGTGGCACTCCAAGTACATGCTGAGTGCCACTTTCTCAAAATCGAAAATAAATACTGCCAAATTTTTGTACTAGTTATGTACAATTTTGTACACCCAAAAGAAAATTTCGTGCACTACCGGAAGTAGTACTTTTCGGCTCTCTAAAAGTGGCACTCCAAGTACATGCTGAGTGCCACTTTCTCAAAATCGAAAATAACTGCTGCCAAAGTTTTGTACTAGTTTTGTACAGTTTTGTACACCCAAAAAAATTGTTGTACACCACCGGAAGAAGTACTTTTCAGCTCTCTAAAAGTGGCACTCCAAGTACATGCTGAGTACCACTTTCTCAAAATCGAAAATAACTACTGCCAAATTTTGTACTAGTTTTGTACTAGTTTTGTACAGTTTTGTACACCCAAAAGAAATTTTTTTCTCCACTAGAAGTAGTTCTTTTCGGCTTTCTAAAAATGGCACTCCAAGTACACGCTGAGTGCCACTTTCTCAAAATCGAAAAAAACTACTGCCAAAGGTTTGTACTAAGTTTTTATAGCTGTGTACCGCCAAAAGAAAATTTTGTACACCACCGGAAGTAATATATTTCTGCTCTCTAAAAATGGCACTCCAAGTACAGCTGAGTAAATGCTGAGTGCCACTTTCTCAAAATCGAAATAAACTACTGCCAAAGTTTGTACTAGTTTTGTACACCAAAAAAAATGTTGTACACCACCGGAAGTAGTACTTTTCGGTTCTCTGAAAGTAGCACTCCAAGTACATGCTGAGTGCCACTTTATCAAAATCGAAAAAAATACTGCCAAAGTTTTGTACTAGTTATGTACAGTTTTGTACACCCCAAAAAAATTGTTGTACACCACCGGAAGTAGTACGTTTCGGCTTCTAAAAGTGGCACTCCAAGTACATGCTGAGTGCCACTTTCTCAAAATCGAAAATAACTACTGCCAAAGTTTGGACTATTTTTGTACACCTAAAAAATGTTGTACACCACCGGAAGTAGTACTTTTCGGCTCTCTGAAAGTGGCACTCCAAGTACATGCTGAGTGCCACTTTCTCAAATTCGAAAATAAATACAGCCAAAGTTTTGTACTAGTTTTGTACAGTTTTGTACACCATCGGAAGTAGTACGTTTCGGCTCTCTAAAAGGGCACTCCAAGTACATGCTGAGTGCTACTTTCTCAAAATCGAAAACAACTACTGCCAAAGTTTTGTACCAGTTTTGTACAGTTTTTACACCCAAAAGAAAATTTTGTACACCACCAGAAGTCGTACTTTTCGGCTTTCTAAAAGTGGCACTCCAAGTACATGCTGAGTGCCACTTTCTCAAAATCGAAAATAACTGCTGCCAAAGTTTTGTACTAGTTTTGTACAGTTTTGTACACCCAAAAAATTTGTTGTACACCACCGGAAGAAGTACTTTTCAGCTCTCTAAAAGTGGCACTCCAAGTACAGCTGAGTACATGCTGAGTGCCACTTTCTCAAAATCGAAATAAACTACTGCCAAAGTTTGTACTAGTTTTGTACACCAAAAAAAATGTTGTACACCACCGGAAGTAGTACTTTTCGGTTCTCTGAAAGTAGCACTCCAAGTACATGCTGAGTGCCACTTCTTCAAAATCGAAAAAATACTGCCAAAGTTTTGTACTAGTTATGTACAGTTTTGTACACCCCAAAAAATTGTTGTACACCACCGGAAGTAGTACGTTTCGGCTTCTAAAAGTGGCACTCCAAGTACATGCTAAGTGCCACTTTCTCAAAATCGAAAATAACTACTGCCAAAGTTTGGACTAGTTTTGTACACCTAAAAAAATGTTGTACACCACCGGAAGTAGTACTTTTCGGCTCTCTGAAAGTGGCACTCCAAGTACATGCTGAGTGCCACTTTCTCAAATTCGAAAATAAATACAGCCAAAGTTTTGTACTAGTTTAGTACAGTTTTGTACACCCCAAAAAATTGTTGTACACCACCGGAAGTAGTACGTTTCGGCTCTCTAAAGAGGGCACTCCAAGTACATTCTGAGTGCCACTTTCTCAAAATCGAAAATAACTACTGCCAAAGTTTTGTACTAGTTTTGTACACCCAAAAAAGTTGTTGTACACCAACGGAAGTAGTACTTTTTTGCTCTCTAAAAGTGGCACTCCAAGTTAATGCTGAGTGCCACTTTCTCAAAATCGAAAATAACTACTGCCAAAGTTTTGTACTAGTTATGTACAGTTTTGTACACCCAAAAGAAAATTTAGTGCATCACCGGAAGTAGTACTTTTCGGCTCTCTAAAAGTGGCACTCCAAGTACATGCTGAGTGCCACTTTCTCAAAATTGAAAATAACTCCTGCCAAAGTTTTGTACACCCAAAATAATTGTTGTACACCACCGGAAGTAGTACTTTTCAGCTCTCTAAAACTGGCACTTCAAGTACATGTTGAGTGCCACTTTCTCAAAATCGAAAATAACTACTGCCAAAGGTTTGTACTAGTTTTGTACTAGCTTTGTACAGTTTTGTACACCCAAAAGAAATTTTTTCACCACCAGAAGTAGTACTTTTCGGCTTTCTAAAAATGGCACTCCAAGTACATGGTGAGTGCCACTTTCTCAAAATCGAAAATAACTACTGCCAAAGTTTTGTACTAGTTTTGTACTAGTTTTGTACAGTTTTGTACACTCAAAAGATAATTTTTTTCACCACCAGAAGTAGTACTTTTCGGCTTTCTAAAAATGGCACTCCAAGTACATGCTGAGTGTCACTTTCTCAAAATCGAAAATAAATACTGCCAAAGTTTTGTACTAGTTTTGTATAGTTTTTTACACCCAAAAGAAAATTTTTTTCACCACCAGAAGTAGTACTTTTCGGCTTTCTAAAAATGGCACTCCAAGTACACGCTGAGTGCCACTTTCTCAAAATCGAAAATAAATACTACCAAAGTTTGGTACTAGTTATGTACAGTTTTGTACAGCCAAAAGAAAATGCTGTACACCACCGGAAGTAGTACTTTTCAGCTCTCTGAAGGTGGCACTCCAAGTACGTGCTGAGTGCCACTTTCTCAAAATCGAAAATAAATACTGCCAAAGTTTGGTACTAGTTATGTACAGTTTTGTACACCCAAAAGAAAATGCTGTACACCACCGGAAGTAGTACTTTTCAGCTGTCTAAAGGTTCCACTCCAAGTACGTGCTGAGTGCCACTTTCTCAAAATCGAAAATAACTACTGCCAAAGTTTTGTACTAGTTTTGTACACCAAAAAAATGTTGTACACCACCGGAAGTAGTACTTTTCGGCTCTCTGAAAGTGGCACTCCAAGTACATGCTGAGTGCCACTTTCTCAAAATCGAAAATAACTACTGCCAAAGTTTTGTGCTAGTTTTGTACACCCTAAAAAAGTTGTTGTACACCAACGGAAGAAGTGCTTTTCTGCTCTCTAAAAGTGGCACTCCAAGTACATGCTGAGTGACACTTTCTCAAAATCAAAAATAACTACTCCCAAAGTTTTGTACTAGTTTTGTACAGTTTTGTACACCCAAAAGAAAATTTTGTACACCACCAGAAGTCGTACTTTTCGGGTTTCTAAAAATGGCACTACAAGTACATGCTGAGTGCCACTTTCTCAAAATCGAAAATAAATACTGCCAAAGTTTTGTACTAGTTTTGTACTAGTTTTGTGCAGTTTTGTACACAGTTTTGTACAAAATGGCACTCCAAGTACCCGCTGAGTGCCACTTTCTCAAAATCGAAAAAAACTACTGTCAAAGTTGTGTACTAGTTTTGTACAGTTTTGTACACCCAAAAGAAAATTTTGTACACCACCAGAAGTCATAATTTTCGGCTTTCTAAATGTGGCACTCCAAGTACATGCAAAGTGCCACTTTCTTAAAATCGAAAATAAATACTGCCAAATTTTTGTACTAGTTATGTACAGTTTTGTACACCCAAAAGAAAATTTAGTGCACCACCGGAAGTAGTACTTTTCGGCTCTCTAAAAGTGGTTGGAGTGCCACTTTATCAAATTTGAAAATAACTGCTGCCAAAGTTTTGTACTAGTTTTGTACAGTTTTGTACACCCAAAGAAATTGTTGTACACCACCGGAAGTAGTACTTTTCAGTTCTCTAAAAGTGGCACTCCAAGTACATGCTAAGTGCCACTTTCTCAAAATCGAAAATAACTACTGCCAAAGTTTTGTACTAGTTTTGTACAGTTTTGTACACCCAAAAGAAAATTTTGTACACCACCAGAAGTCGTACTCTTCGGGTTTCTAAAAATGGCACTCCAAGTACACGCTGAGTGCCACTTTCTCAAAATAGAAAAAAACTACTGCCAAAGTTTTGTACTAAGTTTTTATAGCTTTGTACAGCCAAAAGAAAATTTTGTACACCACCGGAAGTAGTACTTTTCGGCTTTCTAAAAGTGGTTGGAGTGCCACTTTTTCAAAATCGAAAATAAATACTGCCAAATTTTTGTACTAGTTATGTACAGTTTTGTACACCCAAAAGAAAATTTAGTGCACCACCGGAAGTAGTACTTTTCGGCTCTCTAAAAGTGGCACTCCAAGTACATGCTGAGTGCCACTTTCTCAAAATCGAAAATAACTGCTGATAAAGTTTTGTACACCCAAAAAAATTGTTGTACACCACCGGAAGTAGTACTTTTCAGCTCTCTAAAACTGGCACTTCAAGTACATGCTGAGTGCCACTTTCTCAAAATCGAAAATAACTACTGCCAAAGTTTTGTACTACTTTTGTACTAGCTTTGTACAGTTTTGTACACCCAAAAGAAATTTTTTCACCACCAGAAGTAGTACTTTTCGGCTTTCTAAAAATGGCACTCCAAGTACATGGTGAGTGCCACTTTCTCAAAATCGAAAATAAGTGCTGCCAAAGTTTTGTACTAGTTTTGTACTAGTTTTGTACAGTTTTGTACACTGAAAAGATAATTCTTTTCTCCACCAGAAGTAGTACTTTTCGGCTTTCTAAAAATGGCACTCCAAGTACATGCTGAGTGTCACTTTCTCAAAATCGAAAATAAATACTGCCAAAGTTTTGTACTAGTTTTGTACTAGTTTTGTACAGTATTGTACACCCAAAAGAAAATTTTTTCACCACCAGAAGTAGTACTTTTCGGCTTTCTAAAAATGGCACTCCAAGTACACGCTGAGTGCCACTTTCTCAAAATCGAAAATAAATACTGCCAAAGTTTGGTTCTAGTTATGTACAGTTTTGTACACCCAAAAGAAAATGCTGTACACCACCGGAAGTAGTACTTTTCAGCTGTCTAAAGGTTCCACTATAAGTACGTGCTGAGTGCCACTTTCTCAAAATCGAAAATAACTGCTGCCAAAGTTTTGTACTAGTTTTGTACAGTTTTGTACACCTAAAAGACATTTTTGTGCACCACCGGAAGCAGTACTTTTCGGCTCTCTAAAAGTGGCACTCCGAGTACATGCTGAGTGCCACTTTCTCAAAATCGAAGATAACTACCGCCAAAGTTTTGTACTAGTTTTGTACAGTTTTGTACACCCAAAAGAAAATTTTGTACACCACCGGAAGTAGTACTTATCGGCTCTCTAAAAGTGGCACTCCAAGAACATGCTGAGTGCCACTTTCTCAAAATTGAAAATAACTACTGCCAAAGTTTTGTACTAGTTTTGTACAGTTTTGTACACCCAAAAAATTGTTGTACACAACCGGAAGTAGTACTTTTCGGCTCTCTAAAAGTGGCACTCCAAGTACATGCTGAGTGCCACTTTCTCAAAATCAAAAATAACTGCTGCCAAAGTTTTGTACTAGTTTTGTACATTTTTGTACACCGAAAAGAAAATGCTGTACACCACCGGAAGTAGTACTTTTCGGTTCTCTAACAGTGGCACTCCAACTACATGCTAGAGTGACACTTCTTCAAAATCAAAAATAATTACTGCCGAAGTTTTGTACTAGTTTTGTACAGGTTTGTAAACCAAAAAGAAAATTTTGTACACCACCGGATGTTGTACTTTTCGGCTCTCTAAAAGTGGCACTCCAAGTACATGCTGTGTGCCACTTTCTCAAAATCGAAAATAGCTACTGCCAAAGTTTTGTACTAGTTTTGTACACCCAAAAAAATTGTTGTACATCACCGGAAGTAGTACTTTTCAGCTCTCTAAAAGTGGCACTCCCAGTACATGCTGAGTGCAACTTTCTCAAAATCGAAAATAACTACTGCCAAAGTTTTGTACTACTTTTGCACTAGTTTTGTACAGTTTTGTACACCCAAAAGAAAATTTTTTTCACCACCAGAAGTAGTACTTTTCGGCTTTCTAAAAATGGCACTCCAAATACACACTAAGTGCCACTTTCTCAAAATCAAACAAAAAATACTGCAAAAGTTTTGTACTAGTTTTGTATAGCTTTGTACACCCAAAAGAAAATTTTGTACACCACCGGAAGTAGTACTTTTCGGCTTTCTAAAAGTGGCACTACAAGTACATGCTGAGTGCCACTTTTTCAAAATCGAAAATAAATACTGCCAAAGTTTTGTACTAGTTTTGTACAGTTTTGTACACCCCAAATAAATTGTTGTACACCACCGGAAGTAGTACGTTTCGGCTCTCTAAAAGTGGCACTCCAAGTACATGCTAAGTGCCACTTTCTCAAAATCAAAAATAACTACTGCCAAAGTTTTGTACTAGTTTTGTACACCCAAAAAAGTTGTTGTACACCAACGGAAGTAGTACTTTTCTGCACTCTAAAAGTGGCACTCAAAGTACACGCTGAGTGCCACTTTCTCAAAATCAAAAAAAACTACTGCCAAAGTTTTGTACTAGTTTTGTATAGCTTTGTACAGCCTAAAGAAAATTTTGTATACCACCGGAAGTAGTACTTTTCGTCTTTCTAAAAGTGGCACGCCAAGTACATGCTGAGTGCCACTTTCTCAAAATCGAAAATAAATACTGCCAAATTTTTGTACTAGTTATGTACAGTTTTGTACACCCAAAAGAAAATTTAGTGCACCACCGGAAGTAGTACTTTTCGGCTCTCTAAAAGTGGCACTTCAAGTACATGCTGAGTGCCACTTTCTCAAAATCGAAAATAACTGCTGTCAAAGTTTTGTACTAGTTTTGTACACCCAAAAAATTGTTGTACACCACCGGAAGTAGTACTTTTCTGCTCTCTAAAAGTGGCACTCCAAGTACATGCTAAGTGCAACTTTCTCAAAATCGAAAATAACTACTGCCAAAGTTTTGTACTAGTTTTGTACTAGTCTTGTACAGTTTTGTACATCCAAAAGAAAATTTTTTTCACCACCAGAAGCAGTACTTTTCGGCTTTCTAAAAATGGCACTCCGTAGTTTTGTACTAGTTTTGTACAGTTTTGTACACCCAAAAGAAAATTTTTTCACCACCAGAAGTAGTACTTTTCGGCTTTCTAAAAATGGCACTATAATTACACGCTGAGTGCCACTTTCTCAAAATCAAAAAATAAATACTGCCAAAGTTTTGTACTAGTTGTGTACAGTTTTGTACACCCAAAAGAAAATGCTGTACACCACCGGAAGTAGTACTTTTCAGCTCTCTAAAAGTGGCACTCCAAGTACGTGCTGAGTGCCACTTTCTCAAAATCGAAAATAACTACTGCCAAAGTGTTGTACTAGTTTTGTACAGTTTTGTACACCTAAAAGAAATTTTTGTGCACCACCGGAAGTAGTACTTTTCGGCTCTCTAAAAGTGGCACTCCAAGTACATGCTGAGTGTCACATTCTCAAAATCGAAAATAACTACTGCCAAAGTTTTGTACTAGTTTTGTACAGTTTTGTACACCCAAAAGAAAATTTTGTACACCACCAGAAGTCGTACTTTTCTTCTTTCTAAAAATGGCACTACAAGTACACGCTGAGTGCCACTTTCTCAAAATCGAAAATAAATACTGCCAAAGTTTTGTACTAGTTTTGTACAGTTTTGTACAAAATGGCACTCCAAGTACACGCTGAGTGCCACTTCCTCAAAATCGAAAATAACTACTGCCAAAGTTTTGTACATGTTTTGTATAGCTTTGTACACCCAAAAAAAATTTTCGTATACCACCGGAAGTAGCACTTTTCGGCTTTCTAAAAGTGGCTTTCCGAGTACATGCTGAGTGCCACTTTCACAAATCGAAAATAAATACTGCCAAATTTTTGTACTAGTTATGTACAGTTTTGTACACCCAAAAGAAAATTTAGTGCACCACCGGAAGTAGTACTTTTCGGCTCTCTAAAAGTGGCACTCCAAGTACATGCTGAGTGCCACTTTCTCAAAATCGAAAATAAATACTGCGAAAGTTTTGTACTAGTTTTGTACAGTTTTGTACACCCCAAAAAATTGTTGTACACCACCGGAAGTAGTATTTTTCGGCTCTCTAAAAGTGGCACTCCAAGTACATGCTGAGTGCCACTTTCTCAAAATCGAAAATAACTACTGCCAAAGTTTTGTACTAGTTTTGTATAGCTTTGTACACCCAAAAGAAAATTTAGTGCACCACCGGAAGTAGTACTTTTCGGCTCTCTAAAAGTGGCACTCCAAGTACATGCTGAGTGCCACTTTCTCAAAATCGAAAATAAATACTGCGACATTTTTGTACTAGTTATGTACAGTTTTGTACACCGAAAATAAAATGCTGTACCCCACCGGAAGTAGTACTTTTCGGCTCTCTAAAAGTGGCACTCCAAGAACATGCTGAGTGCCACTTTCTCAAAATCGAAAATAACTACTGACAAAGTTTTGTACTAGTTTTGTACACCCAAAAAAATGTCTTACACCACCGGAAGTAGTACTTTTCGGCTCTCTAAAAGTGGCACTCTAAGTACATGCTGAGTGCCACTTTCTCAAAATCGAAAATAACTACTGCCAAAGTTTTGTACAGTTTTGTACACCCAAAAGAAATTTTGTACGAAACCGGAAGTAGTACTTTTCGGCTTTCTAAAGTGGCACTCCAAGAACATGCTGATTGCCACTTTCTCAAAATCGAAAATAATTACTGCCAAAGTTTTGTACTAGTTTTGTACAGTTTTGTACACCCAAAAGAAAATGTTGTACACCACCGGAAGTAGTACTTTTCGGCTTTCCAAAAGTGGCACTCCAAGTACATGCTGAGTGCCACTTTCTCAAAATCGAAAATAACTACTGCC
This sequence comes from Macrothele yani, assembly GCA_039090855.1. Lineage (NCBI taxonomy): Eukaryota > Metazoa > Arthropoda > Arachnida > Araneae > Macrothelidae > Macrothele > Macrothele yani. The sequence goes on along the minus strand of CM077015.1, from coordinate 110,528,490 downwards.
AAAGTTTTGTACTGGTTTTGTACACCCAAATAAAAATTTTGTACACCACCGGAAGTAGTACTTTTTGGCTTTAAAAGTGGCACTCCAAGTACATGCTAAGTGCCACTTTCTCAAAATCGAAAATAACTACTGCCAAAGTTTGTTCTAGTTTTGTACACCAAAAAAATGTTTTACACCACCGGAAGTAGTACTTTTCGGCTCTCTGAAAGTGGCACTCCAAGTACATGCTGAGTGCCACTTTCTCAAAATCGAAAATAACTACTGCCAAAGTTTTGTACTAGTTTTGTACACCCAAAAAAGTTGTATACCAACAGAAGAAGAACTTTTCTGCTCTCTAAAAGTGGCACTCCAAGTACATGCTGAGTGCCACTTTCTCAAAATCGAAAATAACTACTGCCAAAGTTTTGTACTAGTTTTGTACACCCAAAAGAAAATTTTGTACACCACCAGAAGTCGTACTTTTCTGCTTTCTAAAAATGGCACTACAAGTACATGCTGAGTGCCACTTTCTCAAAATCGAAAATAAATACTGCCACAGTTTTGTACTAGTTTTGTACAGTTTTGTACACAGTTTTGTACAAAATGGCACTCCAAGTACACGCTGAGTGCCACTTTCGCAAAATCGAAAAAAAACTACTGCCAAAGTTTTGTTCTAGTTTTGTACAGTTTTTACACCCAAAAGAAAATTTTGTACACCACCAGAAGTCGTACTTTTCGGCTTTCTAAAAGTGGCACTCCAAGTACATGCTGAGTGCCACTTTCTCAAAATCGAAAATAAATACTGCCAAATTTTTGTACTAGTTATGTACAATTTTGTACACCCAAAAGAAAATTTCGTGCACTACCGGAAGTAGTACTTTTCGGCTCTCTAAAAGTGGCACTCCAAGTACATGCTGAGTGCCACTTTCTCAAAATCGAAAATAACTGCTGCCAAAGTTTTGTACTAGTTTTGTACAGTTTTGTACACCCAAAAAAATTGTTGTACACCACCGGAAGAAGTACTTTTCAGCTCTCTAAAAGTGGCACTCCAAGTACATGCTGAGTACCATTTTCTCAAAATCGAAAATAACTACTGCCAAATTTTGTACTAGTTTTGTACTAGTTTTGTACAGTTTTGTACACCCAAAAGAAATTTTTTTCTCCACTAGAAGTAGTTCTTTTCGGCTTTCTAAAAATGGCACTCCAAGTACACGCTGAGTGCCACTTTCTCAAAATCGAAAATAAATACTGCCAAAGTTTTTTACTAGTTTTGTACAGTTTTGTACACCCAAAAGAAAATTTTGTACACCACCAGAAGTCGTACTTTTCGGCTTTCTAAAAATGGCACTCCAAGTACACGCTGAGTGCCACTTTCTCAAAATCGAAAAAAACTACTGCCAAAGGTTTGTACTAAGTTTTTATAGCTGTGTACCGCCAAAAGAAAATTTTGTACACCACCGGAAGTAATATATTTCTGCTCTCTAAAAATGGCACTCCAAGTACAGCTGAGTAAATGCTGAGTGCCACTTTCTCAAAATCGAAATAAACTACTGCCAAAGTTTGTACTAGTTTTGTACACCAAAAAAAATGTTGTACACCACCGGAAGTAGTACTTTTCGGTTCTCTGAAAGTAGCACTCCAAGTACATGCTGAGTGCCACTTTTTCAAAATCGAAAATAAATACTGCCAAAGTTTTGTACTAGTTATGTACAGTTTTGTACACCCCAAAAAAATTGTTGTACACCACCGGAAGTAGTACGTTTCGGCTTCTAAAAGTGGCATCTAAGTACATGCTGAGTGCCACTTTCTCAAAATCGAAAATAACTACTGCCAAAGTTTGGACTATTTTTGTACACCTAAAAAAATGTTGTACACCACCGGAAGTAGTACTTTTCGGCTCTCTGAAAGTGGCACTCCAAGTACATGCTGAGTGCCACTTTCTCAAATTCGAAAATAAATACAGCCAAAGTTTTGTACTAGTTTTGTACAGTTTTGTACACCCCAAAAAAACTGTTGTACACCATCGGAAGTAGTACGTTTCGGCTCTCTAAAAAGGGCACTCCAAGTACATGCTGAGTGCTACTTTCTCAAAATCGAAAACAACTACTGCCAAAGTTTTGTACCAGTTTTGTACAGTTTTGTACACCCAAAAGAAAATTTTGTACACCACCAGAAGTCGTACTTTTCGGCTTTCTAAAAGTGGCACTCCAAGTACATGCTGAGTGCCACTTTCTCAAAATCGAAAATAACTGCTGCCAAAGTTTTGTACTAGTTTTGTACAGTTTTGCACACCCAAAAAAATTGTTGTACACCACCGGAAGAAGTACTTTTCGGCTCTCTAAAAGTGGCACTCCAAGTACATGCTAAGTGCCACTTTCTCAAAATCGAAAATAACTACTGCCAAAGTTTTGGACTAGTTTTGTACACCTAAAAAAATGTTGTACACCACCGGAAGTAGTACTTTTCGGCTCTCTGAAAGTGGCACTCCAAGTACATGCTGAGTGCCACTTTCTCAAATTCGAAAATAAATACAGCCAAAGTTTTGTACTAGTTTAGTACAGTTTTGTACACCCCAAAAAATTGTTGTACACCACCGGAAGTAGTACGTTTCGGCTCTCTAAAGAGGGCACTCCAAGTACATTCTGAGTGCCACTTTCTCAAAATCGAAAATAACTACTGCCAAAGTTTTGTACTAGTTTTGTACACCCAAAAAAGTTGTTGTACACCAACGGAAGTAGTACTTTTTTGCTCTCTAAAAGTGGCACTCCAAGTTAATGCTGAGTGCCACTTTCTCAAAATCGAAAATAACTACTGCCAAAGTTTTGTACTAGTTATGTACAGTTTTGTACACCCAAAAGAAAATTTAGTGCATCACCGGAAGTAGTACTTTTCGGCTCTCTAAAAGTGGCACTCCAAGTACATGCTGAGTGCCACTTTCTCAAAATTGAAAATAACTGCTGCCAAAGTTTTGTACACCCAAAATAATTGTTGTACACCACCGGAAGTAGTACTTTTCAGCTCTCTAAAACTGGCACTTCAAGTACATGTTGAGTGCCACTTTCTCAAAATCGAAAATAACTACTGCCAAAGGTTTGTACTAGTTTTGTACTAGCTTTGTACAGTTTTGTACACCCAAAAGAAATTTTTTTTCACCACCAGAAGTAGTACTTTTCGGCTTTCTAAAAATGGCACTCCAAGTACATGGTGAGTGCCACTTTCTCAAAATCGAAAATAACTACTGCCAAAGTTTTGTACTAGTTTTGTACTAGTTTTGTACAGTTTTGTACCTTCAAAAGATAATTTTTTCACCACCAGAAGTAGTACTTTTCGGCTTTCTAAAAATGGCACTCCAAGTACATGCTGAGTGTCACTTTCTCAAAATCGAAAATAAATACTGCCAAAGTTTTGTACTAGTTTTGTATAGTTTTTTACACCCAAAAGAAATTGTTTTTTTCACCACCAGAAGTAGTACTTTTCGGCTTTCTAAAAATGGCACTCCAAGTACACGCTGAGTGCCACTTTCTCAAAATCGAAAATAAATACTACCAAAGTTTGGTACTAGTTATGTACAGTTTTGTACAGCCAAAAGAAAATGCTGTACACCACCGGAAGTAGTACTTTTCAGCTCTCTGAAGGTGGCACTCCAAGTACGTGCTGAGTGCCACTTTCTCAAAATCGAAAATAAATACTGCCAAAGTTTGGTACTAGTTATGTACAGTTTTGTACACCCAAAAGAAAATGCTGTACACCACCGGAAGTAGTACTTTTCAGCTGTCTAAAGGTTCCACTCCAAGTACGTGCTGAGTGCCACTTTCTCAAAATCGAAAATAACTACTGCCAAAGTTTTGTACTAGTTTTGTACACCAAAAAAAATGTTGTACACCACCGGAAGTAGTACTTTTCGGCTCTCTGAAAGTGGCACTCCAAGTACATGCTGAGTGCCACTTTCTCAAAATCGAAAATAACTACTGCCAAAGTTTTGTGCTAGTTTTGTACACCCTAAAAAAGTTGTTGTACACCAACGGAAGAAGTGCTTTTCTGCTCTCTAAAAGTGGCACTCCAAGTACATGCTGAGTGACACTTTCTCAAAATCAAAAATAACTACTCCCAAAGTTTTGTACTAGTTTTGTACAGTTTTGTACACCCAAAAGAAAATTTTGTACACCACCAGAAGTCGTACTTTTCGGGTTTCTAAAAATGGCACTACAAGTACATGCTGAGTGCCACTTTCTCAAAATCGAAAATAAATACTGCCAAAGTTTTGTACTAGTTTTGTACTAGTTTTGTGCAGTTTTGTACACAGTTTTGTACAAAATGGCACTCCAAGTACCCGCTGAGTGCCACTTTCTCAAAATCGAAAAAAACTACTGTCAAAGTTGTGTACTAGTTTTGTACAGTTTTGTACACCCAAAAGAAAATTTTGTACACCACCAGAAGTCATAATTTTCGGCTTTCTAAATGTGGCACTCCAAGTACATGCAGAGTGCCACTTTCTTAAAATCGAAAATAAATACTGCCAAATTTTTGTACTAGTTATGTACAGTTTTGTACACCCAAAAGAAAATTTAGTGCACCACCGGAAGTAGTACTTTTCGGCTCTCTAAAAGTGGTTGGAGTGCCACTTTATCAAATTTGAAAATAACTGCTGCCAAAGTTTTGTACTAGTTTTGTACAGTTTTGTACACCCAAAGAAATTGTTGTACACCACCGGAAGTAGTACTTTTCAGTTCTCTAAAAGTGGCACTCCAAGTACATGCTAAGTGCCACTTTCTCAAAATCGAAAATAACTACTGCCAAAGTTTTGTACTAGTTTTGTACAGTTTTGTACACCCAAAAGAAAATTTTGTACACCACCAGAAGTCGTACTCTTCGGGTTTCTAAAAATGGCACTCCAAGTACACGCTGAGTGCCACTTTCTCAAAATAGAAAAAAACTACTGCCAAAGTTTTGTACTAAGTTTTTATAGCTTTGTACAGCCAAAAGAAAATTTTGTACACCACCGGAAGTAGTACTTTTCGGCTTTCTAAAAGTGGTTGGAGTGCCACTTTTTCAAAATCGAAAATAAATACTGCCAAATTTTTGTACTAGTTATGTACAGTTTTGTACACCCAAAAGAAAATTTAGTGCGCCACCGGAAGTAGTACTTTTCGGCTCTCTAAAAGTGGCACTCCAAGTACATGCTGAGTGCCACTTTCTCAAAATCGAAAATAACTGCTGATAAAGTTTTGTACACCCAAAAAAATTGTTGTACACCACCGGAAGTAGTACTTTTCAGCTCTCTAAAACTGGCACTTCAAGTACATGCTGAGTGCCACTTTCTCAAAATCGAAAATAACTACTGCCAAAGTTTTGTACTACTTTTGTACTAGCTTTGTACAGTTTTGTACACCCAAAAGAAATTTTTTTCACCACCAGAAGTAGTACTTTTCGGCTTTCTAAAAATGGCACTCCAAGTACATGGTGAGTGCCACTTTCTCAAAATCGAAAATAACTGCTGCCAAAGTTTTGTACTAGTTTTGTACTAGTTTTGTACAGTTTTGTACACTGAAAAGATAATTCTTTTCACCACCAGAAGTAGTACTTTTCGGCTTTCTAAAAATGGCACTCCAAGTACACGCTGAGTGCCACTTTCTCAAAATCGAAAATCAATACTGCCAAAGTTTGGTACTAGTTATGTACTAGTTTTGTACAGTATTGTACACCCAAAAGAAAATTTTTTCACCACCAGAAGTAGTACTTTTCGGCTTTCTAAAAATGGCACTCCAAGTACATGCTGAGTGCCACTTTCTCAAATTCGAAAATAAATACTGCCAAAGTTTTGTACTAGTTTTGTACAGTTTTGTACACCCCAAAGAAATTGTTGTACACCACCGGAAGTAGTACGTTTCGGCTCTCTAAAAGTGGCACTCCAAGTACATGCTGAGTGCCACTTTCTCAAAATCAAAAATAACTACTGCCAAAGTTTTGTACTAAGTTTTGTATAGCTGTGTACAGCCAAAAGAAAATTTTGTACACCACCGGAAGTAGTACTTTTCGGCTTTCTAAAAATGGCACTCCAAGTATATGGTGAGTGCCACTTTCTCAAAATCGAAAATAACTGCTGCCAAAGTTTTGTACTAGTTTTGTACTAGTTTTGTACAGTTTTGTACACTCAAAAGATAATTCTTTTCACCACCAGAAGTAGTACTTTTCGGCTTTCTAAAAATGGCACTCCAAGTACATGCTGAGTGTCACTTTCTCAAAATCGAAAATAAATACTGCCAAAGTTTTGTACTAGTTTTGTACTAGTTTTGTACAGTATTGTACACCCAAAAGAAAATTTTTTTCACCACCAGAAGTAGTACTTTTCGGCTTTCTAAAAATGGCACTCCAAGTACACGCTGAGTGCCACTTTCTCAAAATCGAAAATCAATACTGCCAAAGTTTGGTACTAGTTTTGTACACCAAAAAAAAATGTTGTACACCACCGGAAGTAGTACTTTTCGGCTTTCTAAAAGTGGCACTCCAAGTACATGCTGAGTGCCACTTTCTCAAAATCGAAAATAAATACTGCCAAAGTTTTGTACACCCAAAAAAATTGTTGTACACCACCGGAAGTAGTACTTTTCAGCTCTCTAAAACTGGCACTCCAAGTACATGCTGAGTGCCACTTTCTCAAAATCGAAAATAACTACTGCCAAAGTTTTGTACTAGTTTTGTACACCAAAAAAAAATGTTGTACACCACCGGAAGTAGTACTTTTCGGCTCTCTAAAAGTGGCACTCCAAGTACATGCTGAGTGCCACTTTCTCAAAATCGAAAATAACTGCTGCCAAAGTTTTGTACTAGTTTTGTACACCCAAAAGATAATTGTTGTACACCACCGGAAGTAGTACTTTTCAGCTCTCTAAAACTGGCACTTCAAGTACATGCTGAGTGTCACTTTCTCAAAATCGAAAATAAATACTGCCAAAGTTTTGTACTGGTTTTGTACTAGTTTTGTACACTTTTGTACACACAAAAGAAAATTTTTTTCACCACCAGAAGTAGTACTTTTCGGCTTTCTAAAAATGGCACTCCAAGTACACGCTGAGTGCCACTTTCTCAAAATCGAAAATCAATACTGCCAAAGTTTGGTACTAGTTATGTACAGTTTTTGGCACTCCAAGTACATGCTGAGTGCCACTTTCTCAAATTCGAAAATAAATACTGCCAAAGTTTCGTACTAGTTTTGTACAGTTTTGTACACCCCCAAAAAATTGTTGTACACCACCGGAAGTAGTACGTTTCGGCTCTCTAAAAGTGGCACTTCAAGTACATGCTGAGTGCCACTTTCTCAAAATCAAAAATAACTACTGCCAAAGTTTTGTACTAAGTTTTTATAGCTGTGTACAGCCAAAAGAAAATTTTGTACACCACCGGAAGTAGTACTTTTCGGCTTTCTAAAAGTGGTTGGAGTGCCACTTTTTCAAAATCTAAAATAAATACTGCCAAATTTTTGTACTAGTTATGTACAGTTTTGTACACCCAAAAGAAAATTTAGAGCACAACCGGAAGTAGTACTTTTCGGCTCTCTAAAAGTGGCACTCCAAGTACATGCTGAGTGCCACTTTCTCAAAATCGAAAATAACTACTGCCAAAGTTTTGTTTTATTCTTGTTCAGTTTTGTACACCACAAAAAATTGTTGTACACCACCGGAAGTAGTACTTTTCAGCTCTCTAAAAGTGGCACTTCAAGTACATGATGAGTGCCACTTTCTCAAAATCGAAAATAACTACTGCCAAAGTTTTGTACTAGTTTTGTACTAGTTTTGTACAGTTTTGTACACCCAAAAGAAAATTTTTTTCACCACCAGAAGTAGTACTTTTCGGCTTTCTAAAAATGGCACTCCAATTACACGCTGAGTGCCACTTTCTCAAAATCGAAAATAAATACTGCCAAAGTTTTGTACTAGTTGTGTACAGTTTTGTACACCCAAAAGAAAATGCTGTACACCACCGGAAGTAGTACTTTTCAGCTCTCTAAAGGTGGCACTCCAAGTACGTGCTGAGTGCCACTTTCTCAAAATCGAAATAACTACTGCCAAAGTGTTGTACTAGTTTTGTACAGTTTTGTACACCTAAAAGAAATTTTTGTGCACCACCGGAAGTAGTACTTTTCGGCTCTCTAAAAGTGGCACTCCAAGTACATGCTGAGTGTCACATTCTCAAAATCGAAAATAAATACTGCCAAAGTTTTGTACTAGTTTTGTACAGTTTTGTACACCCAAAAGAAAATTTTGTACACCACCAGAAGTCGTACTTTTCTTCTTTCTAAAAATGGCACTACAAGTACACGCTGAGTGCCACTTTCTCAAAATCGAAAATAAATACTGCCAAAGTTTTGTACTAGTTTTGTACAGTTTTGTGCACAGTTTTGTACAAAATGGCACTCCAAGTACACGCTGAGTGCCACTTCCTTAAAATCGAAAATAACTACTGCCAAAGTTTTGTACATGTTTTGTATAGCTTTGTACACCCAAAAAAAATTTTCGTATACCACCGGAAGTAGCACTTTTCGGCTTTCTAAAAGTGGCTTTCCGAGTACATGCTGAGTGCCACTTTCACAAATCGAAAATAAATACTGCCAAATTTTTGTACTAGTTATGTACAGTTTTGTACACCCAAAAGAAAATTTAGTGCACCACCGGAAGTAGTACTTTTCGGCTCTCTAAAAGTGGCACTCCAAGTACATGCTGAGTGCCACTTTCTCAAAATCGAAAATAAATACTGCGAAAGTTTTGTACTAGTTTTGTACAGTTTTGTACACCTCAAAAAATTGTTGTACACCACCGGAAGTAGTATTTTTCGGCTCTCTAAAAGTGGCACTCCAAGTACATGCTGAGTGCCACTTTCTCAAAATCGAAAATAACTACTGCCAAAGTTTTGTACTAGTTTTGTATAGCTTTGTACACCCAAAAGAAAATTTTGTACACCACCGGAAATAGTACTTTTTGGCTTTCTAAAAGTGGCACTCCAAGTACATGCTGAGTGCCACTTTCTCAAAATCGAAAATAAATACTGCGACATTTTTGTACTAGTAATGTACAGTTTTGAACACCGAAAATAAAATGATGTACCCCACCGGAAGTAGTACTTTTCGGCTCTCTAAAAGTGGCACTCCAAGAACATGCTGAGTGCCATTTTCTCAAAATCGAAAATAACTACTGACAAAGTTTGTACTAGTTTTGTACACCCAAAAAAATGTCTTACACCACCGGAAGTAGTACTTTTTGGCTCTCTAAAAGTGGCACTCTAAGTACATGCTGAGTGCCACTTTCTCAAAATCGAAAATAACTACTGCCAAAGTTTTGTACTAGTTTTGTACAGTTTTGTACTAGTTTTGTACAGTTTTGTACACCCAAAAGAAATTTTGTACGAAACCAGAAGTAGTACTTTTCGGCTTTCTAAAGTGGCACTCCAAGAACATGCTGAGTGCCACTTTCTCAAAATCGAAAATAATTACTGCCAAAGTTTTGTACTAGTTTTGTACAGTTTTGTACACCCAAAAGAAAATGTTGTACACCACCGGAAGTAGTACTTTTCGGCTATCCAAAAGTGGCACTCCAAGTACATGCTGAGTGCCACTTTCTCAAAATCGAAAATAACTACTGCCAAAGTTTTGTACTGGTTTTGTGCACCCAAATAAAAATTTTGTACACCACCGGAAGTAGTACTTTTTGGCTTTAAAAGTGGCACTCCAAGTACATGCTAAGTGCCACTTTCTCAAAATCGAAAATAACTACTGCCAAAGTTTTGTACTAGTTTTGTATAGCTTTGTACACCCAAAAGAAAATATTGTACACCACCGGAAGTAGTACTTTTCGGCTCTCTAAAAGTTTCACTTCAAGTACATGCTGAGTGCCACTTTCTGAAAATCGAAATTAACTACTGCCAAAGTTTTGTACTAGTTTTGTACAGTTTTGTACACCCAAAAGAAAATGCTGTACACCACCGGAAGTAGTACTTTTCAGCTCTCTAAAAGTGGCACTCCAAGTACGTGCTGAGTGCCACTTTCTCAAAATCGAAAATAAATACTGCCAAAGTTTTGTACTAGTTTTGTACAGTTTTGTACACCCCAAAAAATTGTTGTACACCACCGGAAGTAGTACTTTTCGGCTCTCTAAAAGTGGCACTCCAAGTACATGCTGAGTGCCACTTTCTCAAAATCGAAAATAACTACTGCCAAAGTTTTGTACTAGTTTTGTATAGCTTTGTACCCCCAAAAGAAAATTTTGTACACCACCGGAAGTAGTACTTTTCGGCTTTCTAAAAGTGGCACTCCAAGTACATGCTGAGTGCCACTTTCTCAAAATCGAAAATAAATACTGCGACATTTTTGTACTAGTTATGTACAGTTTTGTACACCGAAAATAAAATGCTGTACCCCATCGGAAGTAGTACTTTTCGGCTCTCTAAAAGTGGCACTCCAAGTACATGCTGAGTGCCACTTTCTTAAAATCGAAAATAACTACTGACAAAGTTTGTACTAGTTTTGTACACCCAAAAAAATGTTTTACACCACCGGAAGTAGTACTTTTCGTCTCTCTAAAAGTGGCACTCCAAGTACATGCTGAGTGCCACTTTCTCAAAATCGAAAATAACTGCTGCCAAAGTTTTGTACTAGTTTTGTACAGTTTTGTACACCCAAAAGAAAATGTTGTACACCACCGGAAGTAGTACTTTTGCCTCTCTAAAAGTGGCACTCCAAGTACATGCTGAGTGCCCTTTCTCAAAATCGAAAATAAATACTGCCATTGTTTTGTACTAGTTTTGTAGAGTTTTGTACACCCATAAGAAAATTTTGTACACCTCCGGTAGTGGTACTGTTTTACTCTCCTTTTTGGCCCTCGAGCATGTACTTGGAGTGCCACTTTTCCAAAATTGAGAAAAAACACTACCAGAGTTTTGCCCTAGTTTTCTACAGTTTTGTACACCCAAAAGAAAATTGTGTTCACCACCGGAAATGGTACTTTTGGACTCCCCTTTGTGGCCCTCGAGCATGTACGTGGAGTGCAACTTTTCCAAAATCGAAAATAAACACTGCCAGAATGTTGTACTAGTTTTCTACACCCAAAAGAAAATTTTGTACACCACCGGAAGCGGTACTTTTTGACTCTCTTTTGTGGCTCTCGACCATGTACTTGGAGTGCCACTTTTCCAAAATAGAAAAAATACACAGCCAGAGTGTTGTCCTAGTTTTGTACAGTTTTGTACACCCAAAAGAAAATTTTGTACACCAACGGAAGTGGTACTTTTTAGACTCTCCTTTGTGGCTCTCGACCATGTACTTAGAGTGCCACTTTTCCAAAGTAGAAAAAAAAACCACTGCCAGAGTGTTCTCCTAGTTTTGTACAGTTTTGTACACCCAAAAGAAAATTTTGTACAGCACGGGAAGTGGTACTTTTTTACTCTCAGTTTTAGCAGTCGAGCATGTACTTGGAGTGTCATATTTCCAAAATCGAAAATTAACACTGCCAGAATGGTGTACTAGTTTTGTATAGACAAAAGAGAGTTATGCACCCCTCCGGCGATGGTTCTCTTTGGTTGTCGAGCATGCTCTTAGAGTGTCATCTTTCGAAATTCGGAAGTAAACACTACTATCTTTTTCCAGTTCATTACATACTTTTACTCCTGTTCATTATACGCAGCCAGCTGTTTTTGTGTTCATTATACGCAACTTTTATTTGTTCAAGGTCACAAATTTTTGTGCGGTTGTTTTGTATAAACTAAAAAATTGTCAGAGCCTTCATTTTTATAGTAAAGAAAGAAAAAAACAGTTTTTTGTTGCTTTGTTAAGCAATGCTTTCAGCAAAAGCATTTCGAAAACGCGCGGAAAATGAATTCAAATCAGCGCTCATCATCGCTTCCAGTCTAGCAGCTATGCCGAGCAAGGTTGGGTTAGGGGGAAGTTGCAAAACACCTCGGCGCATTCGCAGTGGCGTAAGTAGCACAACTTGTGCAACCTCGGAAAGTTTATTTCAGCACCCCTAAGCATAATAATTTTTCCTGGATTTCGGACACTAGGAAGGATGTGTTTTTCACGGTGTTTGTTTTTGGGAAAATGGGCATGTCAGGAAGTTAGGGAGACTGTCTGGTAAAGTAAAGGAACTACCTATAGAGCGCTGTAGTTTTAACTTTTAAAATAATTTTTGGAACAGAAGTATATAATGCAAGTTTATCAATCAGCCAGTCAGATTTAACACGGTGAGCTGTCAGATGCATAATCACGAATATGCGTTTTATCGCATTGTGTAACGTAATTGGAGTTTTAACAACCACCGTGAGCAACTCAATGGGCTATAAGCAGTCGCCCGTCCCTAATTTAGGGTCACTGGTTCCAGGGAAGGGAGAGAACCAGTGCCGTAAGACAAACACAACATCCATGCCTGACCTGGATTCGAACCCGGACCCCTTACGGAAGAATGATCAGAGGCCAGCGCCTTAGACCACTGCGCCACCGGGGCGGCCTTTATCGCATTGAAACGAATTCGGTGAAATATATTTAGATGTTTAAGGTTAACGACTATGAGGCTTTAGTGATCGTTATTGGATATGGTTGTATACAAACAGGGAATTCTGTATTCTACACTGCAAGAATGCAATATGGATTTCGTAGCTGCAGATATTAATTTGCATGTACAACAAAACTTCAATGCAGGCCAGGAAAAAAAGAGTGCGTGTGGAAATGCAATGTGCAAGTATGTGATGTTTACAAATATAAGAGTACTATACCCAGTGTTCGAAGTGGGCCGTTATGGCATACCGGTAGTTAACAAAAATAGAAATGAGCATATCGGCAGTTAAAAAAAAAACGTTATTTACCATCCCGGTATGTAATAAATTATAAACCTTTCACAAACTACGTAAAGATATTAGGATGAAAGCACAAATTGTAACGCAAAAATCGGCAAATGACAATTTTAACGGATAAAATTGATAATTAGCAGCTGAGACTGAAAGAGACCACAAACCCTTCAAGGAAGTTTTTTTTTATTCTTACATTAATTTTATAATATTATATACACTAATTTTTCAATACCAAAAAAAAAAAAAAAAAAAACAATTATACGGAATGGTATGTATTTCTTTCGAAACCTCCTATTTATATTTTATGGATCTATGGTCTACACCATACCGGCAGTAGCTCTGTGCCACTCCGACCACTGAGTGTACCATGTAACTACATAAAATAGATATAATATAAATTATAATTATATGATTAAAATACAAGTGAGAAAAAAATTATGCGATAAGTGGGAATTTTCATGTTTTTAGGCCTAAGTCTTTCTTTCTAGCTTTCATTTTTGGCCGAAATTATTAAGCGTTGAGGTCCATTCTTTTGCCAAACTGCCTTTCTATGTAGTGACAATTCCTGCAGCCTATCTTGTGACATGATGCCTCTCAAATAGTTTTTACAAATTTTAATTTGGAAACCGATCTCTTTACAGATGCTACTGTGACGGGTAGCCGTGAGTGTTAAGAAAAACATCAAGGCTATAATTACATAGTTTAGAACAACCACCAACAATTCTAGGATCCACATGCTCCACGAGGAATCTCCATGTTGCCTCCCACTTTCCTTCAGCAGTGCACCGATAAGGCGAATGCAGAGCGATCGTATTACAACCAGGAGCCAAAGGGCTGAATAGCTTCAATGTGTAGGACATCCAGCAACCGAAAAATTGTTATGCTGTGTGTTGGTAAAACGTGGAAAGTGGGATGTATTCGTTTATTCAACTGACGCCACGTATTTGGGGGATTTTCACTTAGGATATCAGTGCTTCCAAAGTGAACTTAAAACTCCTGGCAGCTGCTTTAGCTTTTATATTACTTGCCTCCCGCCTCCCGCGGCTGCAGAAGTAATATTGCGGACTCAGAATGCGGTTGCTCAGAAGAGACCTGCCACATTTTCTGGCGTCACACTTAGTTCCGTGTAATGACACTAGGTTCGTATCATCACTTCCTTGTTGCACGCTAGGTACTGTATTACTAGTAGGCGAGCATTATCTCGATGGACTTTGATAATTTTATGAAGAAGCGTCGCGAAAGGTTTACTTGTTCTCAAGCTTTCGTTGTTGGGTGCATTCATCACTTGGTTTCCGCCTGATTGCTAAAAAAAACAAAAAACTTGTTAGTGTTACTGTGATTTTTGAGCAACTACGATGCCGAGACCTCCGTTGATCCCAATAGAAAAACTCAAGCACTTATTTCTTTTGGAAGAATCTGCTATTAACAAGGGCAATGGAAGAATAGCTCCCAGAAATGACATTGTATGGAAGCGCCTCTGTGATGCCATGAAAGATGAATACAGAACAACATCATAAGCCTTGTACCTAAATGTGGGCATGAATAGGCATGGTTTACATTCCTTACTAGGCATTTGTGTTGGACAAATCCCGTTAAACAGTGACACAAGGCTAAATGAAAGGAAAAGTTATTCCACATCTTCAGAAGTTGAAGAAGTCAGCAGTTTAGAATGGGTGGGAGGATGAAGATTCTGTTCATCGAGAAGTACATTTTCCTGTCAACGAAGCAGAGGAAGCTGGTGATCTAACAGGTTATCAGGAGGAATTCACATTGTCATTCAGTGCTAAGGAGTGGTCCGAAATGGGACCAGAGAGAGTAACGTACACTCGGAAGTGTTTGCAGCACACAAAACCGATGAGAAGGACTTATGCAGTGTTGAAGCGAAATGAATAGACACATATTATCCATGCTCATTTCTTCGAACACGCACGAAGACCCTGTAAAATGATTTACAAAGGTGGCAAGGTTAACACAAAGGAAACTGTTCTCTATGCGTCTATTCGCGGTGTGTGTACGTACTGTGGCTCTCTTCCTAAAGGGATTATTGAAAATGAACCTAAAGAGAGAGATTGTGTGCTTATGAAATGCAAATTCAAAGGAAACTTTCGTCAAGACCATCCAAAAAATTACAAAAGAAACCTGTCGGGATCCCTCAGAGAGAGAGAGCGCAGTACACAGATTAACCCGGGAATACACGTCAGCTAGTGCATTTAGGCGCTTGGGGGCTGAGCACCTCATGGTGTTTGCTGACCGTGAGCCCAGTCATGTGCCTGCACTAAACGGTCTTCGACTAACCAAGTCCCGTGAGATGCAACGAAGAAGGATGCACGAAGATCCAGTGTTGGCCATAGCTAAGTGTAAATATATTAGCCCACATAACTCTTACCTCAAAGATGTAACATATGATAAGTTAGTAATTCATTAATGGTCCACGGAGCAGGTACACATTACTGAGGCGATTTTCAGAGCTTCAAAGGTATCAAGAATATGCATAGATGCTACTGGTGTTTTGATGAAAAATATCAGAAGAATGGAACACAGCAAATCGGGACACATTTTCCTATATGGGGATACTGTGGTGCACTCAGAGGAAACGGAACAGTATTTTATGTTCAACATGCTAAGTGAAAGACATGATACAGAAATAATTCGGCATTGGTTAAGTAGATTTCTTCAGGAATGTAAGATCATGCCAATGGAGTTGTAATACAGATGTCAGCAGCCCTCATGTAAGCTTGTGTACAATCGTTTACACATCTGCCCTCACTTGCGTCATACCAAGAAAAGTGTGCAAAAGTTCTTGGCATCGAAGAAGGAGACAGGTTCGATCTTCCACATTGTTTTATTAGATCAGACGTTGCTCATGTGGTCCACTTATTTGCTAAAATTCTGAGCTTGAAAGGGAAATTGCGAAGGACACGGCAATTTTATTTAAGATCTTTGTGCGCAGTTGTTCAGTCAACAGACATGAATGACGTAAGGACTTTGTTAACTCAAATTTTTATTGTAGCGCTAAATGAAACCGAAGGTAACGACGAATTTTCCAGCAAAGAGACCTCTTGCGAGAACAGTAAATGCTATCTACAGCGCCGTATATCAGGTTTCGCAACGGATGACACAGTTATTGAAGAGTCTTTTCTCGATGTTACTATGGAAATTCTGAAAGAGAAAGGGCAGAGAAATGCCATTTGTACATGGGCCATTAGCATGGAACAGAATGCTAGGATATGTATTAATCCTCATGGTGATCGTGGAAATCAGCAGTATGCTCGAGGAATAGTAGATGACATTCTAAAGGTGTGTCACCTAATTCCTTTATGGACAACTGTAACGGTCCTCAATTTGGATATGGAGCCCGAGCTGTTTCCAGTGCCTCTGTTGAAAGCAATTTTAATGACTTAAAGAAGAGAGTATGTCAAAACCTTAAATTACCTGCCCGAATTGATGATTTTTTGCTTACGCATATAAAAAATCTCAGTGGAATGATGAAACTAGCTTCCGCTTTCGTACCTCCAGGCGTAAACAATAATTCCAGCTGCCATCCCGCTGCGAATGAAGGTGCTAGCGGAAAACACGAAGAAAAACATGAGATTGGTTTGGACGAAATTCATAATCTTTATCAAAGGGAACGCGGTAAGTCAGAAGTAGAGATACTGACACTTTCTCCCAGAAGAAATGTAGTATCAACAGGATTAACCGATACAGAAGTAAGTGATGGAAAACTTACTGGAATACTATTTGGACCCAGTGCAGAAGTGGGTGCACTAAAAAAGAACCCACGGAAAAAAAAGTCGGGTTAGCTTCAGAAGATAACTGCATGAAGAAGACGATGCAGTCGAATAAAGACAAACAGAAGGAGAAAAACCCATCAGACATAAGAACATATTTTGTTAGGTGCCGAGAGATCATCGAACTAGAAAGGAATTCAGAAAGCAAAGCTTTAGAGAACTGGAGAGGGCTTGCGGACGAAGGTGAACATAAACGACCAAAGAAATCATATCTTGAACCGAGTGCAGAAATGCTTGCTATAGACTTCAGGTCACCAAACAAATGTGTTCCAATTGGTGTTCTGGAAAATGGAAATTCTATTGGTCTACGTCTCATTCAGATAGGTGAAGAGCAAATTACAGCAAAAAACACTTGCGCATACAACTCACTCGTTCAGTTAGCTTGCGTTGGTTATTGCGATAGTGAGAAATACAGGGAGGCGATAGACCAACATGCCCAAAACAATGCAATGGCTAACATGGTATCGAAAATGATAACGACTGGTCTGACAGCTAATGTTTAGAGAATGCGTGCTGTAGCGCTTAAATGCATTATTAAAAATGCGAAGAAATTATTCTGTGGTTTGGTGTCTTTTGACGCTACACTACCAATAGCATAGATGATACTAAGATCATGGGAAGATATTTGTACGGCACAGGAGTTTCAAGAATGCACTTCTGTATGTTCTAGGAGAAAAGTTATTCTTCCTGTTGCCGTAGTGAGAGTGGGAACTACCAACGGAAATCTCAGTATTATTCCAGAAATGGTTAACAAGAACTTGCTAGCAGAACGGAGTGGTATTTGTCGATCAGCGTTGGAAGGCATAGATCGAACAGATGAGGACGCATGCATTGATTGGGAAAACTCAAAGAAACATCCCCTGTGTAATGGAATTAAAACGATACGGGAAAAATCGTCATTGTATCACATTTTTGTAAACGTAATGGACAAAAATGATGAAAACGTGATAAGTCTGAAAACGGAAACAGTGCAACTGCCTCGAATGCTTCCCTTTGGTGATCGCAGTACTATTTGAGAGGGGCAGTTAGCTACACAGGAGGATGTAATGTTGCCAGTGTAGGTCACTATAGGGCGTATTGCTTACGTCAAAACAATGAATACGAGGTGAAAGATGACCAACAAAAAATGTACAAGGCCAATCCCTTGAAGGAAGAGACCTTCCATGTGCTCTTCTATACGATATAGAAACTTATTCATGTTGCAAATTCTCCCTTTGACTCCCACATTTTCTGACCGATCCGTAGCAAGCAAAAGATACTCTCCAACATTGTATTTGACATTTTGGCTCTATCATATAGTCTGAGTTTGGTGAGCTCAGTATGCGAATTCGTCGCTAGGGGTACTGAAGTGGAGCTGATAGGATCAGCTTTTTGCCACTTACACCAATACCAATGGTTCCACTTCATTATGAGCCTCCGTTCGGCCGTCAAGCTGCTGTTGAGCAATTTATTACATCCACCCTGTATATCTCTGTGAGAACAATCGATACACTAGAATTGAAAGTTCAAACATTGAGTCAACCTTATCGTTCAAACAGTGACTTCGGATTTCTTGCCCTTAACAAGGTTTAGTCGCCTGAACGATCGCTGATCACAGCTCTGTCAGACGGTACAGACGTGATGCCGTAGGTCCAACTGTCTTTAAAATTAGGAAGAAACTGGTGTTCCATAGGAAAGATTACAATGGTAGAATATTAACATCGCCTCAAGGGCATGATGCTCAGTAATAAAGCAAACTGAGTCATTTCATAAGATGTTTATAAAGTGAATTAAATTATAATATATTAAATGTCCCGTTGCATAGATTAAAGTAAAGGGTTCTGTAGCTTTATTTCATTTGATTTGCTTTTGCGGATGATTTAGTTAGGTTTTGTTGTTATTGTTTCAACCAGGGTATCTGTAATTATTTTATTTTTCATTGATTTATATTATTAAATAATTTATTATGGTCCTGCTTTTATTATTTTATAGTCCATGAGATTCTGAGTTTTTAGGGCAGTTACTTTAGTTAAAAAATAGTCATTATGTTTCAGCTGTCAGGTTATATATTACATTTTTAGTCTTTCTCTTATTTTTTTATTTAATGGAGGTTCATAACACCATTAAGGGCCAATCAATTTAATTTGTATACTGCTCTGTTTGTATATTAGGTTTGTTAACAGTAATGTTATTGTATAGTGTAATGTTTACATATTGTTCTTGCATTATGCTGTTTATTTATATTCACAGTGTGAAGAACTAATTTTTGCACAGTGAATAATTTCTTTTACTCATACTTGTAATTGGGGAAATGTCATGATTGCGTATGATTGCAATGCTGTAATATGTTTGGTGCAATACTATTGTTGCTCATGAACACCAGTTGCAAATTTAGTTAATTAAAAATTAGTATAATATATGCTAGTATATAATTATTTCTTACTGAGCATAAGTTGATTATTTCGTATGGAATCTTATGGTGTTTAGCAGTGATGTTATTGTTTATTGTAATGTTTACATGTTGTTGTTTCTGCATTATGCTGCTTATTTATATTCACATGATGAAAAATTGGTTTTTACGCAGTGAATATTTCTTTTATTAACACTTGTAATACGATCTGTAATATCATTTCACTGATATAATTGTTGATAATTTGATTGAGTTGCTGAAGAAAGAGATGTTAAGCTGATTATTATTTTTATGTTATTCTTCACATCTGTGAGTAACTTCAACTTGTTATCTGAGTGACTAGCGTATTCTTCACATTTGTGAATAGTTGTAAGGTTACAATGTTATTGTGATTTTTGAAATTGAATGTGAAAGCGTTGTTTTACTTTATTTGCTAATGTTGCTGTGTATGTATTGTCTTAACATATTATGTGGTATATGTGCTTAAAAATTTGGTTGTAAAGATGTTCGTTGTGTTCTTCACAGTGTGAATAACTAGTGTTTTACACAGAGAATATTTTCTTTTATTCACTCTTGTAAATGGATCTGCAAAATCATTTAAAGTAATTAATGTTAAATTTGGATATGGTAAATAAAGTTAAAAGAATATTGGGTCAACTGGTGATATGTTTGGTAAGATTGGTATCATTTTTTGAGCAAATGTAATGAGCTCTGAAAAGGGCCTTTTATTTTTTCTGATTTTTTCACCTTTAGCTGCTCTTATTTTCCTCATATGATGCTGGAATAGACTGAATATATATTGTTATTGCTTGGGTATCTTACGCATAATATAACAATCCTTTACAATACAATAGGAAGTGCTTGATATGGTATCGTACACTTAGAGGCAGCCCTTACAAGCAGAAAACAAATGTAGAATTTTAGGAAAATGCAGAAGAGAATAGTAAAATAACTACCTGCTTCGTCTCTTACTCTCTAGAAGGCAGCCCTACGCAAGTAGTATAGATAATGAATTTATAAGTACCTTTAAATCATGAAGACGACCAATTCACGAAATGCTCACACATTTTTGCGTAGATCCAAGGCGGTGAGAAGACCAGCTAACCACAGTGTGTGACAGACACAAAACACAAATTACAGAGGATTTTCCTCGTTCTCCAACGATGGCGAAAATAAATTCCACCAGCAACGAAAACATCACACGGGGGTAACACAGTAAAGTATTACTTACTTCATGCAAATAATCTACCATTCATCCGTAAAAGAGTGATCTGGATTTCGCAGCGAGGCCTCCCCACCACGTCAAGTTTTCTGACCTCATGGACATGGGCGTCCGCTGCGGGGCGGGGTCAATTGACAGCCCCCACCAATCTGACCACTGTAACAGGGTGAAAGTCACGAAAAAGTTACGAATTTCGTTCAAAGGTCAAAATTTGTGTGTGTGTATGCGGGGGTATTGTCAGCTCTGGAGAATTTAAGTTTTTTCGTAAGAGTCCAACGAGAACACGTCTTATTCCTAGTGTGCCATTAGCTCCCACTGATTCATCCCTTGTGGACGACTGCAGTATTGAGAGGCATAGAAACATGGGCCTAAATCGAAGGGCTTCTTCATGCCCACCTGCACGTTGAGGGGTTCTGCCGACCTGAATGCTTTCGCCGCTTTGCACATCATATAAAATTGAACGACTGAGACATGGAGAAGAAAAACAGATTCCAGCGATACGTTTTGAACCCGAGATCACGAGAGTCGTCATCATGGTCATATTGCCTGGTCCACCATCACTAGCAAGGAAATCCAAAGTGCTGTTCAGCTTCCTGGGTTTTGGCCAAGCACACTGTGTCAGCAGGAATAAGAATAATATCTCATACACCTGCGAAAAAAGAGCGAAAAAAAGGGACATGCAGAGAATTTGGTTGTTCCGGGGCAGTGAACTCTGGGGGTTTGTGTTTTAAAAAGGACACTAGCTCAAAGGTAATGTTTTAGTTCATATTTTTTTTTGTGTTAATAAATAAACAACCAAGCAAGTACTTGAGCTTCGAGCTGAGCATAAGAAAAAAAAATTCGCCTCTGGTTGTGGGTGTGTTATCGTTCTGGTTCAAAATTTTATTAGTCTCTCAGATATGAATGAGTTCACAAGAAAAAAAATAAAGTCCTTCCAGGGAGCCCAAATCAGGAAGTGCTCAAATTTTTGTTTGGGTGTGACAGTAGTATTTTGTGAAAACTCAACTTTGTGCAATTCTGTCCTAAAGTAAATACACTGGCGGAAAGTGAAAAAAAGAACACCAAGAAGGAGACGTCTGATACCAACGAAATTTATACAGCATAACAACGGAATACTGAGGATAACGTGATCAAAACATTATGGCAAAATACAGCTATTTTTGCTGGTAAACTGAAAAATAACATTTCTATGTAACATGGTTAGTACGAGGTTGAACCGCCATGAACTGCGTCACACTGTGCAATTCTGGCATGGAGTCTGTCGTAAAGATGTTGGATGTAAGTTTGGTGTATTGAGTTCCAAGCATGCTCAACCTGGACGCGTAAATCGGGAATGGTCGTGGCTGGCCGTGGAGACCGGAAAAGTCGTTGTCCCATAAAATCCCACACGTGCTCAATGGGGGACAAATCCTGTGAACGTGCAGGGCATGCAAGTTGTCTCACACCCTTAAGTGTATGTTGGGTTGCACGTTCCGTGTGGGCGTGCGTTATCTTGCTGGAAAACACCACGATGGATCGACCTTACAAATGGCACAACAACGGGCTGAATGATGTTGTTGATGTAGGAGGTGCTGTTTAACGTACCCAGTACAGACACTAGTTGTGTACGGGAGTGATAGCTGATCGCTCCCCACACCAGGAGACCACGTGTAGGCCCTGTGTGTCGCTGGCGGATGCAAGAAGGATGGAGACGCTCCCCTGTGCGTCTGCGAACACGCATACGGACATCGGAGGCTCCCAAGCAGAATCTGCTTTCATCAATGAACACGACAGATCGCCATTGCGTTCTCCAGTGCAGACCTTGGCGACACCACTGCAGCCGTTCCTAACGGTGGGCTGGAGTCAGAGGTACGCATGCCAGAGGCACACGTGAACGTAGTCCTGCATCCAGTTCACGGTTGCGGATTGTTCGCACAGTCCCCTCAGGTGCAACGGCAGCTCGGATTTGCGTCGCAGTGAATGTTCTGCTTGACAACGCCGCTCTTCTTATGCGTCGATCGGTCCACTCATCAGTCCGTCTGTGACTCCCGGTTCCGCGTCTTCTCGTGTGGGAATGTTCCTCGGACCATCTACGCCACAATCGTACCACCACCGATATTTCCCGTCCAATTCGCTCCGTAATACGACGATACGACCACCCGGCATCGCTGTGTCCGACTAGACGACCTCGCTCAAAGTCCGATAACTGCTGATATCCTACAAGTCTTCTATGTCCAGGCATTGCAGCTTCTTCAGGGTCTTCGCACGTGTCCGTACGCCGACGACTGATTACATTCACTTCGCCGTACTCCTTAATACCACCGCCGATAATTTGCATATTAAGCCGTGCTGTGGCGTAAGCGCTCACCAGTTGGTCCCGAAATTAACATCACACCTACGTAAACTCGACCCCATTAACATACACTGACGGAAAAAAATCCCAACACTAAGAAGGGGTTGTGTTAGATAAACGACAGTTGGTAGGCGGTGAGAGTACATTTGTAAGATGACGTCTATGCAAATTTCGTGCTAGGCGCAGACGTGTGGCGCTAGTAGCTCCCCTCGGAACATGCAAAGTAGGTTTGCTGTAAATACGCGCTGTAACGTTCGTGAGCGTTAGTTATCGTTGAGATTCGACGTAGGGTGTTGATGTTTGTCAAGAATGCCTTTAAGAAGACGAAGAAGCCATTATCAACAGCTCACGGAGTTTGAACGAGGTCGTGTATAAGGGCTACGAGAAGGTGGATTTTCTTTCCTCAATATTGCAGAACGACTTGGCAGGAATGTAGCCACTGTGCATGATTGTTGGCAGCGCTGGTCAGGGGAAGGTACTGCCTCAAGAAGGCCGGGTTCCAGCCGGTCACGTGGCACTAATGAGAGGGAAGACCGCCGTGTACGGCGTATGGCCGTGGCGCATCGTACCGCGTCTGCGGCAGCAATTCGAGCTGCAGTTGCCACCACAGTGACACAACGAACTGTTACAAATCGGTTACTTGAAGGACAGTTCCGAGCCAGACGCCCTGTGGCGTACATTCCACTTACACCAAACCACTGCCGTTTGCGACGTCAGTAGTGTCAAGCTAGAGCTCATTGGAGGACGGAGTGGAGATCTGTTGTGTTTTCTGATGAATGCCGGTTCTGCCTGCTTGCCAGTGACGGCCGTGTGTTGGTTAGAAGGAGGCCAGGTGAGCGCCTGCAACCAACCTGTCTGCGGTTGAGACACACTGGACCTACACCTGGAATTATTCTCTGGGGAGCAATTTCCTATGACAGCAGGAGCACTCTCGTGGTTATCCCACGCACCCTGACGGCACAGTTGTACGTCGGTCTGGTGATTACCTGTTGTGCTGCCATTCATGAACAGCATTCCAAGGGGTGTTTTCAATCAGGATAACGCTCGCCCACATACCGCTGTTGTAACCGAACATGCTCTACAGAGTGTCGACATGTTGCCGTGGCCTGCTAGATCACTAGATCCTTCACCAATCGAGCACGTATGGGACATCATTGGACGACAACTCCAGCGTCACCCCCAACCAGCATTAACCGTCCCTGTATTGACCGACCAAGTGCAGCAGGCATGGAACTCCATCCCACAAACTGACATCCAGCACCTGTACGACACAATGCATGAACGTTTGCGTGCTTGCATTCAACATTCTGGCGGTTACACCGGTTATTAATGTACCAGCATTTCACATTTAAAATGGCTCTTCTCGCGCTTACAATAAGCTGTGATCTTGAAACCTTAATCGATTAAATATGTTACCTATACAAATGTATTGCCGCCATTTCATTCCTCTACAACTATTTTTTCGTGGTGTTTGGATTTTCTTTTCCGTCAGTGTATGTAAATTTCATGATCGTCCGCCAATTCCTTCTTGGGGTTCTTTTTTCACTTTCCGCCAGTGTAGTTTTGCTTGGCATTAATACAGACATTTAACGTGGACCAGGAACATTAAACAAAGATCTTCGCTCTTTCCACGTTTATAAGTGAGTCACGGCAAAATTCTCATTGGCCGTTACCGGGAGTCGAACGCAGGGTCTTCCTGTTACGCGCCGGATATGCTTCCGCTACACCACAGCGGCCTCGAATTCCTCCAGACTCACACACGCTAACTGCCAAGCCAATTTGGCATTTTGCTTCTTGGAGCTCCGCACAATGTAAGCAGCAACTGAAGAAATATTTAGAAGGCGAATGAATAATTAATACAGACATTTTTCTAATTATTTCTTCAGTGGCTGCTTACCATCTTTGGTGAATTTTTCTTTTTTGGATTGAAGGTTTAACGACCGCTGTGAGCAACTCAATGGGCTATAGCAGTCACCCGTCCCTAATTTAGGGTCACTGGTTCCAGGGAAGGGAGAGAGCCAGTGCCGTAAGACAAACACAACATTCATGCCTCACCGGGATTCGAACCCGGACTCCGTTCGGGCGAATGATCAGAGGTCATCGCTTAGACCACTGCGCCACAGGGGCCGCCTTTGGTGAATCCCCAGCATTGTGCGCGGCCTTTGGTGAATACCAGCATCGTGCGCGGCTCCAAGAAACAACCTGCCAAATTGGCTTGGCAGTTAGCGTGCGTGAGTCTGGAAGAATTCGATGCCGCTGTGGTGTAGCGGAAGCATATTCGGCGCGTAACTGGAAGACCCTGGCTTTGACTCCCGGTTGTGGCCAATGAAAATTTTTCCGTGACTCACTTATAAACGTGGAAAGAGCGAAGATCTTCGTTTGATGTTTGCTTGGCATTTTTTTACGCTTTCCAACCGTAGGTTGAAGAAGCGTATATGCTCCAGCTTTGTCCGTCCGTCCGTCTGTCCGCACGATAACTGGCGTAAAAATGGGTCGATTTCGATGAAATTTTAGTATGTGGTAGGGGACCACCCGGGGACGAACCCTATTGAGAATGGGACAAATGGGGTCAAAGGTCACGACGTAGGAGCGGGATCATTCCATTACCCTTATGAGTCATAACTTGCGTATATATAGTTCGATTTCAATGAAATTTTAGTATGCCGCCCCGGTGGCGCAGTGGTCTAAGGCGCTGGCCTCTGATCATTCGTCCGTATGGGGTCCGGGTTCGAATCCCGGTCAGGCATGGATGTTGTGTTTGTCTTACGGCACTGGCTCTTTCCCTTCCCTGGAACCAGTGACCCAAAATTAGGGACGGGCGACTGCTTATAGCCCATTTGAGTTGCTCACGGTGGTCGTTAAACCTCCAATCAAAAAAAAAAAAAAAAAAAAAAAAATTTTAGTATGTGGTAGGAGACCACCTAGGGACGAACCCTATTGAAAATGGGACAAATGGGGTCAAAGGTCACGAGGAGCGGAATCATTCCATTACCCTTATGCGTCATAACTTGCGTAAATATGCTTCGATTTCAACGAAAATTTACTATGTGGTAGGAGACCGCCTGGGGACGAACCCTATTCAAAATGGGGGAAGTAGGGTCAAAGGTCAGGAGATAAAATTGGGATGCATTCCATTGCCCTTAAGCGTCATAACGTGCGCAAAAATGGTTCGATTTCGATAAAATTTCATTATGTAGTAGGGGACCACTGGGGACGAACCCTATTGAAAATTGACGAAATGTGGTCAAAGGTCAGGACATAGGATTGCGATCCATTCCATTGTCCTTACCGCATAATATTAAGGTGGACATCAAGTAATTTTGCTTCCTATACGTCCAATGGAAAAACTTTTCTACACATTTCCTTCAAAACGAATGTGTTCAATATATATCAAATACGTGGAGACAATGTAAATGGACGATGTAATCACTCTTTCCACGTTATTTTTTAAACAACGCATAGCGACTGAAAAATTGTATTTCGGCACTGCTGGGATCGAACCCCAGAACTCTCGATAACTAGTCGAGTGCGTTCGAATTTACGCTACAGCGCCAACAATTCTCAGCGCAATGCGTGGTTTATCAGTCAGCATCTGACTATACGAATGCGTATTGATGGTCTCAGCAACTGAGATGTCGTCATCTGGTGGCATTTAACGCAACAGCTATTTTAATTGTAGCTGATAAATTCAAAGGGCGATAGAAATGTTTAATATATATCAAATACGTGGAGACAATGTAAATGGACGATGTAATCACTCTTTCCACGTTATTTTTTAAACAACGCATAGCGACTGAAAAATTGTATTTCGGCACTGCTGGGATCGAACCCCAGAACTCTCGATAACTAGTCGAGTGCGTTCGAATTTACGCTACAGCGCCAACAATTCTCAGCGCAATGCGTGGTTTATCAGTCAGCATCTGACTATACGAATGCGTATTGATGGTCTCAGCAACTGAGATGTCGTCATCTGGTGGCATTTAACGCAACAGCTATTTTAATTGTAGCTGATAAATTCAAAGGGCGATAGAAATGTTTAATATATATCAAATACGTGGAGACAATGTAAATGGACGATGTAATCACTCTTTCCACGTTATTTTTTAAACAACGCATAGCGACTGAAAAATTGTATTTCGGCACTGCTGGGATCGAACCCCAGAACTCTCGATAACTAGTCGAGTGCGTTCGAATTTACGCTACAGCGCCAACAATTCTCAGCGCAATGCGTGGTTTATCAGTCAGCATCTGACTATACGAATGCGTATTGATGGTCTCAGCAACTGAGATGTCGTCATCTGGTGGCATTTAACGCAACAGCTATTTTAATTGTAGCTGATAAATTCAAAGGGCGATAGAAATGTTTAATATATATCAAATACGTGGAGACAATGTAAATGGACGATGTAATCACTCTTTCCACGTTATTTTTTAAACAACGCATAGCGACTGAAAAATTGTATTTCGGCACTGCTGGGATCGAACCCCAGAACTCTCGATAACTAGTCGAGTGCGTTCGAATTTACGCTACAGCGCCAACAATTCTCAGCGCAATGCGTGGTTTATCAGTCAGCATCTGACTATACGAATGCGTATTGATGGTCTCAACAACTGAGATGTCGTCATCTGGTGGCATTTAACGCAACAGCTATTTTTAATTGTAGCTGATAAATTCAAAGGGCGATAGAAATGTTTAATATATATCAAATACGTGGAGACAATGTAAATGGACGATGTAATCACTCTTTCCACGTTATTTTTTAAACAACGCATAGCGACTGAAAAATTGTATTTCGGCACTGCTGGGATCGAACCCCAGAACTCTCGATAACTAGTCGAGTGCGTTCGAATTTACGCTACAGCGCCAACAATTCTCAGCGCAATGCGTGGTTTATCAGTCAGCATCTGACTATACGAATGCGTATTGATGGTCTCAGCAACTGAGATGTCGTCATCTGGTGGCATTTAACGCAACAGCTATTTTAATTGTAGCTGATAAATTCAAAGGGCGATAGAAATGTTTAATATATATCAAATACGTGGAGACAATGTAAATGGACGATGTAATCACTCTTTCCACGTTATTTTTTAAATAACGCATAGCGACTGAAAAATTGTATTTCGGCACTGCTGGGATCGAACCCCAGAACTCTCGATAACTAGTCGAGTGCGTTCGAATTTACGCTACAGCGCCAACAATTCTCAGCGCAATGCGTGGTTTATCAGTCAGCATCTGACTATACGAATGCGTATTGATGGTCTCAGCAACTGAGATGTCGTCATCTGGTGGCATTTAACGCAACAGCTATTTTAATTGTAGCTGATAAATTCAAAGGGCGATAGAAATGTTTAATATATATCAAATACGTGGAGACAATGTAAATGGACGATGTAATCACTCTTTCCACGTTATTTTTTAAACAACGCATAGCGACTGAAAAATTGTATTTCGGCACTGCTGGGATCGAACCCCAGAACTCTCGATAACTAGTCGAGTGCGTTCGAATTTACGCTACAGCGCCAACAATTCTCAGCGCAATGCGTGGTTTATCAGTCAGCATCTGACTATACGAATGCGTATTGATGGTCTCAGCAACTGAGATGTCGTCATCTGGTGGCATTTAACGCAACAGCTATTTTAATTGTAGCTGATAAATTCAAAGGGCGATAGAAATGTTTAATATATATCAAATACGTGGAGACAATGTAAATGGACGATGTAATCACTCTTTCCACGTTATTTTTTAAACAACGCATAGCGACTGAAAAATTGTATTTCGGCACTGCTGGGATCGAACCCCAGAACTCTCGATAACTAGTCGAGTGCGTTCGAATTTACGCTACAGCGCCAACAATTCTCAGCGCAATGCGTGGTTTATCAGTCAGCATCTGACTATACGAATGCGTATTGATGGTCTCAGCAACTGAGATGTCGTCATCTGGTGGCATTTAACGCAACAGCTATTTTAATTGTAGCTGATAAATTCAAAGGGCGATAGAAATGTTTAATATATATCAAATACGTGGAGACAATGTAAATAGACGATGTAATCACTCTTTCCACGTTATTTTTTAAACAACGCATAGCGACTGAAAAATTGTATTTCGGCACTGCTGGGATCGAACCCCAGAACTCTCGATAACTAGTCGAGTGCGTTCGAATTTACGCTACAGCGCCAACAATTCTCAGCGCAATGCGTGGTTTATCAGTCAGCATCTGACTATACGAATGCGTATTGATGGTCTCAGCAACTGAGATGTCGTCATCTGGTGGCATTTAACGCAACAGCTATTTTAATTGTAGCTGATAAATTCAAAGGGCGATAGAAATGTTTAATATATATCAAATACGTGGAGACAATGTAAATGGACGATGTAATCACTCTTTCCACGTTATTTTTTTTTTTTTAAACAACGCATAGCGACTGAAAAATTGTATTTCGGCACTGCTGGGATCGAACCCCCGAACTCTCGATAACTAGTCGAGTGCGTTCGAATTTACGCTACAGCGCCAACAATTCTCAGCGCAATGCGTGGTTTATCAGTCAGCATCTGACTATACGAATGCGTATTGATGGTCTCAGCAACTGAGATGTCGTCATCTGGTGGCATTTAACGCAACAGCTATTTTAATTGTAGCTGATAAATTCAAAGGGCGATAGAAATGTTTAATATATATCAAATACGTGGAGACAATGTAAATGGACGATGTAATCACTCTTTTCACGTTATTTTTTAAACAACGCATAGCGACTGAAAAATTGTATTTCGGCACTGCTGGGATCGAACCCCAGAACTCTCGATAACTAGTCGAGTGCGTTCGAATTTACGCTACAGCGCCAACAATTCTCAGCGCAATGCGTGGTTTATCAGTCAGCATCTGACTATACGAATGCGTATTGATGGTCTCAGCAACTGAGATGTCGTCATCTGGTGGCATTTAACGCAACAGCTATTTTTAATTGTAGCTGATAAATTCAAAGGGCGATAGAAATGTTTAATATATATCAAATACGTGGAGACAATGTAAATGGACGATGTAATCACTCTTTCCACGTTATTTTTTAAACAACGCATAGCGACTGAAAAATTGTATTTCGGCACTGCTGGGATCGAACCCCAGAACTCTCGATAACTAGTCGAGTGCGTTCGAATTTACGCTACAGCGCCAACAATTCTCAGCGCAATGCGTGGTTTATCAGTCAGCATCTGACTATACGAATGCGTATTGATGGTCTCAGCAACTGAGATGTCGTCATCTGGTGGCATTTAACGCAACAGCTATTTTAATTGTAGCTGATAAATTCAAAGGGCGATAGAAATGTTTAATATATATCAAATACGTGGAGACAATGTAAATGGACGATGTAATCACTCTTTCCACGTTATTTTTTAAACAACGCATAGCGACTGAAAAATTGTATTTCGGCACTGCTGGGATCGAACCCCAGAACTCTCGATAACTAGTCGAGTGCGTTCGAATTTACGCTACAGCGCCAACAATTCTCAGCGCAATGCGTGGTTTATCAGTCAGCATCTGACTATACGAATGCGTATTGATGGTCTCAGCAACTGAGATGTCGTCATCTGGTGGCATTTAACGCAACAGCTATTTTAATTGTAGCTGATAAATTCAAAGGGCGATAGAAATGTTTAATATATATCAAATACGTGGAGACAATGTAAATGGACGATGTAATCACTCTTTCCACGTTATTTTTTAAACAACGCATAGTTTAAAAAATAACGTGGAAAGAGTGATTACATCGTCCATTTACATTGTCTCCACGTATTTGATATATATTAAACATTTCTATCGCCCTTTGAATTTATCAGCTACAATTAAAATAGCTGTTGCGTTAAATGCCACCAGATGACGACATCTCAGTTGCTGAGACCATCAATACGCATTCGTATAGTCAGATGCTGACTGATAAACCACGCATTGCGCTGAGAATTGTTGGCGCTGTAGCGTAAATTCGAACGCACTCGACTAGTTATCGAGAGTTCTGGGGTTCAATCCCAGCAGTGCCGAAATACAATTTTTCAGTCGCTATGCGTTGTTTAAAAATAACGTGGAAAGAGTGATTACATCGTCCATTTACATTGTCTCCACGTATTTGATATATATTAAACATTTCTATCGCCCTTTGAATTTATCAGCTACAATTAAAATAGCTGTTGCGTTAAAATGCCACCAGATGACGACATCTCAGTTGCTGAGACCATCAATACGCATTCGTATAGTCAGATGCTGACTGATAAACCACGCATTGCGCTGAGAATTGTTGGCGCTGTAGCGTAAATTCGAACGCACTCGACTAGTTATCGAGAGTTCTGGGGTTCGATCCCAGCAGTGCCGAAATACAATTTTTCAGTCGCTATGCGTTGTTTAAAAAATAACGTGGAAAGAGTGATTACATCGTCCATTTACATTGTCTCCACGTATTTGATATATATTAAACATTTCTATCGCCCTTTGAATTTATCAGCTACAATTAAAATAGCTGTTGCGTTAAATGCCACCAGATGACGACATCTCAGTTGCTGAGACCATCAATACGCATTCGTATAGTCAGATGCTGACTGATAAACCACGCATTGCGCTGAGAATTGTTGGCGCTGTAGCGTAAATTCGAACGCACTCGACTAGTTATCGAGAGTTCTGGGGTTCGATCCCAGCAGTGCCGAAATACAATTTTTCAGTCGCTATGCGTTGTTTAAAAATAACGTGGAAAGAGGATTACATCGTCCATTTACATTGTCTCCACGTATTTGATATATATTAAACATTTCTATCGCCCTTTGAATTTATCAGCTACAATTAAAATAGCTGTTGCGTTAAATGCCACCAGATGACGACATCTCAGTTGCTGAGACCATCAATACGCATTCGTATAGTCAGATGCTGACTGATAAACCACGCATTGCGCTGAGAATTGTTGGCGCTGTAGCGTAAATTCGAACGCACTCGACTAGTTATCGAGAGTTCTGGGGTTCGATCCCAGCAGTGCCGAAATACAATTTTTCAGTCGCTATGCGTTGTTTAAAAAATAACGTGGAAAGAGTGATTACATCGTCCATTTACTAATGTGTTCCTAAGGATGAGAATTTGAACATCGATTAAAATAACTTCATATTATAACTTTGAAAACTTAATATTTTCTAAAACATAACCATAATTATATTAAAAATCAATAACTTTTCCTTTGGTGGTGTTGAAACCAGAGAAAACATGGCGCGACCTGTACTTTGATGACGTCAGTGGACAAAAAAATGTTGAATTGCATAATTATGGTTATGGTTTAGAAAATATTAAGTATTCCAAGTTATGAAATGAATCTATTTTAATCGATGATCTAATTTTCGTCTTTGTGAACGCATTAGTTGTCCAGAAAAAAGATGGTGCGACCTGTATTTTCATGACGTCAGTAAACAAACGAATGTTGAATTGCATAATTATGGTTATGTTTTAGAAAATATTAAGTATTGCAAGTTATAAAATGAAGATATTTTAATCGTTGTTCTAATTTCCATCCTTGGGAACGCATTAATTGTGAAGAAAATGTGTACAAACGTTTTTCTATTGGAAGTATAGGAAGCAAAGTTACTTTACGTCCACCTTAAAGTAGCAATTCTTGTATGTATGTATGTACATTTTATTTTAAAAACGGCTCTAAGAATTTTGATTAAAGTCGTTAACCTACCGTTTTCTGGTACTAGAAATTGATTTAGCTTGATCTCGACTTTAGAAGAACTCGTTTAGTGAGTTAAATAACGACCCCGAATTTAAACGTATTTAGTGATGGCGTTGTTCCATTAATGTTACCAATGCTTAGAAATCTGATGACCTCACAAGTCGCGTTTGAGAATGTTGGCGCGCGGTCATGCCATCTATCTCATTACGTCACGCGTTGTTTGTGAATCCTATTAAAGATTTATGACGTCACACCTTGCTAGCAGATGGTCGCGATTCCAATCTGCCTCATTACGTCACGCGTTGTGTGCGTATGTCCGTCAGCACGATAACTCGCGTAAAAACAATTAGATCTCGATGAAATATTAGTATCTGGTAGGGGATCACCTGGGGAGGAACCCTATTTAAACTGAACGAAATGGGGTCAAAGGTCAGTTCATAGAAGAAGGATCCATTCCACTGCAGTTATGCGCCATAACTAACGTAAAAAAGGTTCGATTTCGATGAAATTTTAGTATGTGATGGGGGACCACCAGGGGACGAAGCTTATTGAAAATGGGTGAAGTGGGGTCAAAGGTCACGCCATAAGAGCGGGATCCATTTCATTGCCTTAATGCCTCATAACATGCGGAAATATAATTCGATTTCGATGAATTTTTAGTATGTGGGGACCACTCTGGGACGAACCCTATTGAAAATTGGCAAATTGGGGTCAAAGGTCAGGCAGGGCATAAGAGCGGGATTTATTCCATTGCCCTTATGCGTCATAACTTGCGTAAAAATGGTTCGATTTCGATGAAATTTTGGTATGTGGTAAGGAACCACTTAGGAACGAAACCTATTGAAAATGGGTGGAATGGGGTCAAAGGTCAGGAGATAAAAGCGGGATCCATTTCATATCCTTTATGCGTCATAACATGCGTAAATATGGTTTGATTTCGATGAAATTTTAGTATGTGGTAGGGATACACCTGGGCACGAACCCTATTGAAAATGGGCGAAATGGGGTCAAAGTTCAGGCAGGTCAGAAGAGTGGGATCTGTTTCATTGCCCTTATGCGTCAAAACTTGCGTAAAAATGGTTCGATTTCGATGGAATTTTAGTATGTGGTAAGGAGCCAATGGGGACGAACCCTTTTGAAAATGGGCGAAATGGGGTCAAAGGTCAGGACACTGGAGTGGGATCCATTCCATTGCCCTTGTGCATCATAACTTACCAAAAAATGTTTCGATTGAGACAAAACGTTATCATGTTGTTCCGGAGGTATAGTGAACCGGTTCTGTTGAATATCAACGAAATGGGGTCAACGATGATTGCACAAAAGCAAGATTTATTCCACAGCCATTATTCTCATAACTTGCGTAAAACTGCTTCTATTGCGACAAAACTTTAGTATGTTATTGCTGAGGTGTACTGAACCGGTTCTGTTGAATATCATCGAAATGGGGTCAAAGGTCAGGTCACAGGAGCGAGATTTATTCCACAGCCATTATCCTCATAACTTGAGTAATAATTTCTGGTATGTTGGAAAGCGTATCATAATCAATGCATTGCATGATTTTACTAACTTGTTTAAATATTATGTGCGGTTACTTTAAAATTATATTTGCAGTGGAGCAGTACATGTTAAACGTACATATATTTCTATGATCTTTCGAGGCTAGCTGGGTATGTGAAAGTTGTCAATATCATTGTGTCAGGTCTTGTATTTGTGGCCAAGTAATGGTGAGCATGGGAAACTCCTGTCATTACTTATTTTATTTCGTGAGCTAAGCTATAAAAGGATGTAATGTTGTTGTTGTTTCTGTTGTGTAAATAGAATATCTAATATCATAATGGTGTTATAAGCTATTTTGAAGAAAAACCTCTCAAACCAGTAAAATTTTATTAAGAAAATTTAACTTTCTTTGTGCTTGGTAGCATTTAAAAATATATAAATTGCATTTGTATTTATAAACATACAGGGCCATGTATAGTTCAATTTTTGTCCTTAGAGGTAGGTTATGGTGATTTTTGAGTTTTGCAAATAATGTGTGAAAATATGTAACACTTTGTAGTAATTGTGGCTAGAGACCATATCAGCAAATGGATTTGAGAATTTGATTTGCGTAAGGGGAAGGATGTCAAAGAGGGTATGCAAGCAGACTAGGGTTGTCTGAAAGTGAGGCCTGTTCATTACCTGTGTACAGTGAGATTTCTTCGCAAGGCGGTTTGATTTCTGGAAATAGAGAGTGCTTCGGGAGATGATAATGATTTCTGGAAATAGGGAGTGCTTCGAGAGCTGATAATGATTTCTGGAAATAGAGATATGATGTGTTTTCTGGAAAGTAAGATTTATGCGGATTTTTTTAGAAATAACGTGAGTTTTCAGATAGTTTTTCTTTGGGATCTGTGTGCCTGGAGTAAGAAAATTTGGGGGCAAGAGAGCTCTTGCAGGAGGTTTTTTCTTACGTGGACATACTTCGGGTATTGAGAGGGTACTTATGAGGATGAATTAGGGATTCGTCCTCGGCCCCGAGTAAAATCGTCTACCAGTAAGGAGCTGCTCCTGTCAAGTTGCATGCGTTCGAGTGTTGTCCCAAAGACAGTGAGCGAGGAAAGAAATTACAAGGGTAATGAGTCACACATATTGACTTACCATTTCGTTGCATGGGCTTGAATTGGCTTCACTACCCAATTTCTCGCCTTTAGCCTGATTGATATTTTCTTCGGGATGTAAATTTTGTTTTCGAAGAAAGTGAGTTTGATATACTGAGATGTTTTGCCTAGCCGTTACCTCAGTGGTTTACTATATGGGTTGTTAAAATTAGTAAAAGCTTGCATGGTGTAATTTTGAGAATTTGAATTAATTTGTTTATACATTGCTTGCCAGAATTAGTTGTGTAATTTTAAATTGTGATGAACAGTAGGAGCGCAGATAAGTATGAATCTAAATCCAGGAGTGTTGAGAGTTAGTGTTTGCCTTTTATTTGCATGTAGTAGGATATTGAGTACTCAGAGTAAGTTGGTGTAAGTGAAGTATTTTGATTTTTCCAGATGATGGTGTGAATTTTAGGTTTATTTGTCAGCATTGTGGTGTAATGATAACTTTTGAGATAATTAAGTAAGGTATTTAGTGCAGTATGTTTAGTAGAGCCTTTAGAGTGATTTTGTATCAAGTAATGCTAGAATGTTGAGTATATTTAATTGTAAGGCAAATATTCCTGGGTAGTGTAAAACCATTTTTAAATATAACTTTTGTTTGTGAATTTTGGTCAGTGGTTGTAATGTCTCAAATTAACATGTGTTAAGAAAACTGGTTTGATGGGGTTGTTTGAAAGAGGTTAATCAAAACTATAGTACACATTCTTATATTATAACACTGAGGGGAGAGGGAGAAGACACTTCACTTCAGCAACATATGATACAAACTAAAGAGTATTGCATAATTTGTGAATTTCAAATATGTGCTGCATTAGGCCTGCTATGGTAATCTAAAATTTTTGTGTAACTTCTTGTTAAGCAAGATCATTTTGTAAAGGAAAATCTCACACGTATTTAGTAAACATTCTATTTTTATTTGTGGATGAAGTTCTGTTTCTTTTGAAGTGATTAATCTAAAGGTGTCATCTGAATGTTTCTTTAGGTCAGGGGCCAAAGTTAGCAATTTTGGAGATCTGCTAAATTGTAGCAGCAAAAGTTTGCAGACATTGTGTTGTCTAGGTGAGTCTCCGACTCCTTAAAACATTTTGTTGTGTTTTTTGTTATTGTGGTTAAGTTTGTACCATAAATGCAGGCTAAGTGGCCTTTCAAAAACCCGAACCTTGTGCAGTGAAGAATTAGATGACTCAGATGGATTTCCTCTCAGGGTCACATGCTCATCCACCTTAGCAGCTTGCCTAAGGTGGATCTCTCTGGAGTTTTGTTTCTATTTAAATAATGCATTTTGTCCTAACCACTAAAATTGATCATCACCGCCTCCTAAAGTTATTACACGTGTACATTGTATGCTATCCATTTTTTACTGTTCACAAATTTGGTACACATGTAAACAATAGTTACGTATTTTACACTTGCAGGTGTCACAGCTCATTGTAAATTCAAACAACGCAAACTTTCAATAATAACTTTTGGAATGTCCTAATATCAGTGTTCCATTGCATTTTATTTTCATTTATCATGGCCTTAATTGAATGAATTTACTTTTTGTTTCGAAATGCATCCACCCGTCTCCCAAATTTTAATTTTCACCAAAAGTCAATATTTACCTTAATTTTAACATTTGCTAAATTTAACTATTAATTACACACATGAGCAAAACCTATCCATAACAGTTTGAAATGTGGTCAGGAAGGAAGAAACTAGATGATGGATGTGAATGCGAACTTTAGGCGTGCTCAAACACACTGATCTGTTTCCTTCTGTTCGACAGGCTATTCTTATTGCTCAAACATTATGTAACGTACCAGGAGATGTAACGTACCTGCCAGAAGGACGCACACGACATAAAGGCAGATAGGAATCAGAACAAAATGTCCGCGTAGCTCAATTGGTAGAGCAACTTATTCCGGAATGAGTGGACCCGGGTTCGAATATTGGCGCGGATAAAAATGACGGATAAATTTACTTCGTTATAATGGCGCCCGAACTATCCGGATGACCCGACCGTTCACAATCTCGCAATGGTGTGATGTTATTTCCACACCGCGAGATAGGAAAAATAAGAGCAGCACTTCAAAAAAAAAAAAAAATAAAAATAAGGGGGAGATGATGTAACGTACCAGGAGATGTAACGTACCTGCCAGAAGGATGCACACGACATAAAGGCAGATAGGAATCTGAACAAAATGTCCGCGTTGCTCAATTGGTAGAGCAACTTATTCCGGAATGAGTGGACCCGGGTTCGAATCCTGGCGCGGATAAAAATGACGGAGAAATTTACTTCGTTATAATTACCAGTTACAACCTGCCCAGTGGAGACGTCCTTCAGCACTATGAGAACGGTTAAAAACCTGGTTAAGGTCAAAAATGGCAGATGGACGTTTATCTGACTGTGCATGATGAGTATTCATCGAGAAAAGGTTTTGGAGAATAAGCATGAACTCATTCAATATGTGATTGATAGATTTGGACAAAACCCAAGAGGTTTGCAGTTTTTATTTCATAGTATCTCTTCTAAAGTGCAAGAAACAGAAAATTGAAGGAGGTATAAAAATAAACAGATAAATGTCTATAAAAGAAGGGGGGTTTATACTCATACTCAATAAAGGACGATGGAGCAGTGCAATTGTTTTATGTAACCCCAAGTTAATGATTCCATACAAAAACACTGTATTAAGTTGATTATTAAATTTAGCAGGAAGCCTACAGTAAGGTTAAACTTTTGACTCCGATATGAATAATCAGTGGACAGTAATTGGTAAATGACATAATTATTATTATTGTCCGTTATTTCAATACTAAATATTGACTATAGACAGAACGATGTGTCCAAGTTCCCAAACTTTTGGGGGGGGGGCTGACAATGCTCCGAACTCACTCTCTAGCTTTAGGGGCTCGATGCACTCGCCTGACCCAACCCCCACTATGCCATATAAAGACGCAGGAGTACTATAAATTTAAGCAATAATTATGATAGTGAGAGTATACCCGTTTGCCCCCTCCCCCGGAAAAGTTGCAGCGGACGCCCATGCTCATGGGGGATATCGCTGCGGGAAAAAGTTTTCGGCCCTTTATATGATTTTTTTTATCACCAAAATGGCGGTAAAACAAGTTCCCAAAGTTTGGCCAAATATTTTAAAACTACGTGACAAAATGATTATGTACAATTTCGCATTTTCAATACACGAAAAAAAAAATCTTTATTTTTTAAAAACTTTGTAGTAAATCCGAATGTTATTTTGTTTTATATTCATACCCCTATTACTCCTTCTTTATTAGCATCGCTCTTTTCAAAGCAAATTGTTCACAAGTTGATTTCTCAATAGTATTTGAGTAAAATATTCTCTAATCTTTGCTTGTTTAAAATTTGTCAAAGTCAGAGAAAAAACATAACTATGAACGTTATATAGTTTTGCACCATCTATTTCATGGCTGAACTACAACAACAAAAAAACGTCCGCACCATGCCAAAAGTTGTAGCTTGCCTAAGTGCACGTTTTATTCAGAGCAACAATTGCGAAATAAATTTTTCAAACAAACCGAAATTAAACAACACATCCTTCTCTGATGAGATCAAGGTTCAACTTTGCATGAAGAAGGAACACAACAACGCTCACCGAAAGTAAACAGCATAACCTTCTCTGATAGGATGAAGGTTCAACTTTGGTTTCACCAAGAACTCAGAAACGCTGTCTCGATTCTTTCAAACTTGTGATATACCGGTCACGTATACGTAAACGAATCAAAGAACTGTGAGTTTGTGATAATCAGAAATTACAAAATTTATGTAATCGAAAAAAGCGTATAAATGAATTAATTAGCTATTATCGAATTGGAAAGCCTTAGAAAATACAGTAAAATATCAGGACTAATGCAGAATTACGTATCAAAAAATATAACTGGAGTACGCATAGCCGAGGTTTCACTGAATATCTTTTTATTTCTACAAAGCAATGCTTAAATTTAAAAATTTTGTTTAAACTGAAAACCACTAGATTGAAAAAACATTGCGCAGAAATTCAAATTGCTTGAATTTCAGTCTGTGACGCATACCTGTAATTTAACCCTCCTTTCGAGTTGCTTTTAAACTAAATAAATAATGGGGGGGGGGGGGGTGTATATAGAGAGAAAGATTGCAAGTAATTGTGGGGAACTATTATAAAGAAAGAGATTTAAACGAATACGTACTATTGCTATATGTTGATCTAAGAGCTATTTTGTGTCAAATGATGAATCACAATGTGACGATTTTTTATATAGATGACCTTCGAACTTTCATTAAATGGAAAATTAAGGGAAAGGAGATTTTAAACATAAATCCTTTTGCTGATTCTTTCAACTTGGCCGTTTGGCTACTGGGTTATTACCAAAGTGTGTTTTATATGCAACAAATTAGGAATATTAATCAAATTATTTAACCATTTAAGCTACTGCTTCGAAAATCAAAAATTCTACAAGTAATTTATTAATGCAGTCATGGGGTTATCCACAACTGAGGATAGCCGTTATACAGTCCCAAAATGTACAAATCTGTACTTCAAATATATATATATATATATATATATATATATATAAAAGTAAGGTGCAAATAACTTTATTAAGACAAAAATTGGAAATTAAGGACTGTAATCTGCTTACATACGCTCCGCGATCATCAAATTTTACCATTGAGGAATCTTATAAAATGATTTCTTATATTTCAAAATGGAGCACGTTTCTCGCACTTACAAAACTAGTAGAAAACGTGTGTGAATATTTCGGTTTTGTGGAATGGTACAAGAAATGTATGTCTGGTACTGAACTTAGACGGATGAAAAGTACCACATCGGTAAAGTACAAAACATTTTTTCGAGCTGAAAAAAAAATACGACGACTTTTTGTATTTTGGACTGCAAGTACATGTTTAGCGGTACACCAAGTAGAATAGTTCTACTACTGTTCTGTTCAAGAAAATAATTTTAAATTTCACGGTAGAACATAATAAAAAATGTTAGTGGTGTCTATTTTCATTTTTGGAAAAACTTTTCTACGATGGCTTTCTAGGAAAACAAAGGCTAGTTTGCTCAGGCGTAGTAAGTGACCGGTTCTCTTTCGGTGGTGTACAAAACCTTGTGTACAAAACCGTACAAAACTCGCACACCACCATGACTGTGGTAATTTTCGATTTTAGAAAAAGGGCAGTACAAGAGCGCATGCCAGAGGGCCACTAAGGAGAGGTGAAAATAACCTCTTCCGGTAGAGTATACATTTTCTTTAGGATGCACACACCCTG
Organism: Macrothele yani; assembly: GCA_039090855.1. Classification (NCBI taxonomy): domain Eukaryota; kingdom Metazoa; phylum Arthropoda; class Arachnida; order Araneae; family Macrothelidae; genus Macrothele; species Macrothele yani. Next base: position 110,488,343 of record CM077015.1, on the reverse strand, counting down.
GCTGTGTTTATTTTCAATTTTGGAAAACTGGCACCCCAAGTACATGCTCGTACTACTTCCGGTGGTGTACAAAATTTTCTTTTGGGTGCACAAAACTGTACAAAACTAGAACAAACTTTGGCAGTATTTATTTTCGATTTTGAAAAAGTGGCACTCACCATGTACTTGGAGTGCCACTTTCAGAGAGCCGAAAAGTACTACTTCCGGTGGTGTACAGCATTTTCTTTTGGGTGTACAAAACTGTACAAAACTTTGGCAGTATTTATTTTCGATTTTGTGAAAGTGGCACTCAGCATGTACTTGGAGTGCCACTTTTAGGGAACCGAAACGTACTACTTCCGGTTTTGTACAAAATTTTCTTTTGGGTGTACAAAACTGTACAAAACTAGTACATAACTTTGGCAGTAGTTATTTTCGATTATGAGAAAGTGGCACTCCAGCATGTACTTGGAGTGCCGCTTTTAGAGAGCCGAAAGGTACTACTTCCGGCGGTGTACAACATTTTCTTTTGGGTGTACAAAACTGTACAAAACTAGTACATAACTTTGGCAGCGTTGATTTCTTATTTTAGAAAAGTGGCACTCCATGTATATGTATCTACACTGGAGTACTATAGACCTGCAGTCAAAAATTTGCTCGGTAATTGTGCGTAAACTGATTTTGGATTATTTAGAGGGTTTGAAATTTCATTGAAGGTGTACAGTACGTTTATGCTCTCTTCTTGCAAGTTTTCAGACATCGTGTTTAGCTTCGACAGTAACTACTAAAAAATTAAATGGAGGTTTGTAATTGAAAAATCCAAACTTTCTTCACGTAAGACAGGAACTGCTCTTAAGCACGGAAAAATAATTCGACAAAAAAAAAACTCGCTGATATAAAACGATATTCTAGATTGAATTCCCCAGAATGCTTACTGACAGGTCCGGAACCTGGAAACTCGCACATCGTTTTATAATGTAAAATTCAATATAAAGAGTGGTGCGATGTATTCATTTTTAGATACTTTTCTCTTAAAAAAAGCTACATCCGTGAGTGAGAATCACATATACTTCTTCGCAGTTTTTTCCAAAAAACTGAATTTGTAAAATATATGTAATCTACCATATGGAAAGAGTTCCTTGCCAACTAAATTTCACAAATATTTTCAACATTATTTTAAAAGAAAAAATAAGTTCATATAAAATCAATATTAGGGTCACTTATACAGTTGACATCGTGCATGAGTCATTCATATTAGCTGTTTTAATTCCGGGAAAAATTTAACTACCGAGAATTTCAATTAACGCTTCTATGAGTTACCTTATATTAATTAGAGGGTATTGTTGTATAATCTGATTGCAGGGAACTCCAAGTAACATGGAATAAATGGACTTTCTGCTACAAAACGAACTGGAGAAAACACAATAACATTTAAACGGTATTGCAAGTGACTGCTGTGTTGCTGTGCTTCAAAACCCATTACTCTCGCAATGATTAAGGAGAGCATTAAATTAATTTTTGGAGGGAGAACAAATATTACAGGAACTTTATCATTGTGGTAATTTTATCGCGGGAGAAAAAGGCAAAATTCGCGTGGTGGTCGGGGTGTAAATCGCGAAATTTCGGAATTTAAAACGAAATTTCATGAAATACCATATTTACTCAAAAATTCGGATTTCAGGCTATATCTCCACGCTTCGGATATGTACGTAAGATGTGTTGTCTATCACAAGAGCGGTTACATTCGCAAAAAGTATTTCATACTAATTAACGCACTGAAGTTCTTCTTAGCTTACTGTTTTAGATTTTACGGATTCCAAAGTGATGCACTCGAGGAAGGTTGCATACAAATTGGTTTCAGCATCACAGCCTTTAACATTCGTTTTAGCTGATGAAAGTGCAAGATTATTCTAAGTATACTTATCTTCTGAATCAGTTGTTTTGTCTGCTACGATGCTTACACTGGATACTGATTTTAAGAAAAATCTTTCACTTGTTGCTTGTGAATATAATGTTTTTGGCAAATAATATTGCCGCATCTAATTTGCGTTTAGAATAAGACCAATATATTTCAACGAATTTTCTAAGTAATTTTTTAATGAAGGTTATCCAGTTTTGGAAGTTGGGTGTTAGCTGCGCAAAAGGCCCCAGTGGCGCAGTGGTCTAAGCGATCGCTTCCGATCATTCGTTCAAAAGGGTGCTGGGTTCCAATCCCGGTGAGGCATGGATGTTGTGTTTGCCTTTCCGCCCTTGCTCCCTCCCTTCCCTGGAACCAGTAACTCTAAATTGGGCCAGGCGACTGCATATAGCCCATTCAGTTGCTCACGGTAGTCGTTAAACCTCCATTAAAAAAACATGAATACAATAATAGATCTTTGTTCACACGAAACTTTCACTTGCCTTACCGATGTCATCTTCCAAATGCACTCAAGTTACTCTCGTGATTCATCGCAAAATTTACAAACAATATCGAGACTCTTTATACGATAAAGAATCCCGGAATTATATATTGTCATTTTCCTAAATTCTGATGTTTACCTCATGGGCGTGGCTATCATCCGGCAAGCTATCACTCTAAATGCTTTCAACGTTATTTTTGTTTGATTGGACCACCCCGAAGTGTAACAATATGTTTTTAACCCAATGCTGTCGAAATATATTGAGGTTGTTGCGGTGGATGTGAACTTTTCAACCGCAGTAGAAAGATTCACGTAACACTTCGGTGGTACTTCCTATATGTTTCATACCCAGCTTGTCATGATCTTCCAGTTTTGTGATTTAATTGTTCACATGAAATTCACTCCTAGTTTAACAACGAATCAACTATTTTTTTTTTTTTTTTGATTGGAGGTTTAACGACCACCGTGAGCAACTCAATGGGCTATAAGCAGTCGTCTGTCCTTAATTTAGGGTCACTGGTTCCAGGGAAGGGAGAGAGCCAGTGCCGTAAGACAAACACAACATCCATGCCTCACCGGGATTCGAACCCGGACCTCTTTCAGACAAATGATCAGAAGCCATCGCCTTAGACCACTGCGCCAACGGGCTCTATTTTTTTTATTTCAATTATGAGATTTATGAGTGAAGATATATCCCGAAGAAATAGGAACATTTTTACACATTCAAAATTCATTTCCGTCCAAATCATTTATATCGAACATAGATATGTTGAATTATAAATGTTTGGCAAAGTTCAGAGAATCACATAGAAAAATACATTCATAAAAACAGGTAGGAGAAACTAGATGTTAATTTAAATATTTGAGGTATAATGTATATCTCGAACAAATGTTACCGCAAGTGCCTTTAACTATTTTCATAATCGGATCTTGTATTGTAGTATACTGCCTCAAACGTCTAAAACCATGTTTCAGGTTAGTGCACACGTGGTTCACAAACTCCAAGCTTTTTTTTTTTTTTTTTTTTATTGGAGGTTTAACGACCACCGTGAGCAACTCAATGGGCTATAAGCAGTCGCCCGTCCCTAATTTAGGGTCACTGGTTCCAGGGAAGGGAGAGAGCCAGTGCCGTAAGACAAACACAACATCCATGCCTGACCGGGATTCGAACCCGAACCCCTTACAGTCGAATGATCCGAGGCCAACGCCTTAGACCACTGCGCCACCGGGGCGACTCCAATCTTTAGGAAACGAGCTTTTGTTTATGTATACTGCCCTGTATACGCAACCTAGCTCTCATTGCAATCAACGATCGCATCATGAAATAGGAGGTGGAGATCGAACTCCTATCAGTTAATTGAAATCTTCCATAATCAATTTATTTTCCTGAATAAATAAGTGATAATAAAAACAGGCTCCAGTTCTTCACTGAAATTGTATTCTTTTGTTTATCTGTTAACAAGTATGAATACATATGGCAATATAAAGTAACGTCCTACAATTTTCAACCTTTGTTGCAACTGCTGTATTGCAATATTTGTTGTAGAATGTAGAATTTATTCGCCTTCTGCTGAACTCTCCAGAAAGTCCATAAGAAGCGGGTAGGATTCGAGAGTTCAAAATATTTTTATAGGATACTAAAGCTTGTCGAGGTAGCCAGCTCCGGAAAACAGAGGAATTTGGAGAACGGAAGTTCGTTTATCTCGTTTAAAGGTCAGAGGCGGAGCAGGGCGGTTTTACGAAATATCCACAGTTCTACCGTTTTAAGGTGAAATAGAAATAATTCGAGATTTCAAAGTGGTGCAAAACAGAGTAAGGTAGCGAATCCTTTTGAGATACTAAAGAGTACACGAACAATTTTTAAAAATGAAGAAAGCACGAAGATTGGGAATCTAGCAAAGATCAAACGCCGTTGATGCTAAATATAACTTACGATGAACTGAAGGAAGCCTTTCATCAGTCTTTGACACAGTATTGTAACAGGAAGTATACGCCTTTGCCGCTCAGTATGGCAAAATTATGTTAAGTCCAAGTTCTGGATGGCTGCAATGGTTTAAATCTTGTTATCGTGTTGTTGAAAACACCGTGACTGGTGAAAGTTAGGGGTCCATTCAAAAACATTAACAACAAAATGAGGCAGGCGCACCGTCGCGGTAAAAAAACCCGCGACATTTACAACATGGAAGTGGACGATTTGTTTTGGAAGACATTGAAGTTTCACAACGAAAACAGGAAACAAAACGCGAAACTTAGGCACTGGTCATTCATGTGAATAGAACTCCCAATTCACGGGCTTGCCGTTTGGTTAGGGCGGCATTTTCTCCACATTTCATTTGGAAAACCGTTTCCCTGCTAGACGCCACCACTTCGACACATTCGAACGCCTAAATATTTCATTAGAAAAATTAGAGGAGTGACAGGAGCGACGTTTGATCTTTGAGTCAACAGGAGCTACGTTCTCCTCTGGAGGTCGATAGCCTTTGGGTTCTACAGTTATGACACCGGGGAGTACTCGATGTGCTAGCGGTACATTCTTGGTACACCCTTACTACAACATCTCGCGAATAGCCCACGAGGTTTGTTGTTTCTGAGATGCTTCCACCCTCGGCGCGATAGGAGATCCTCATTCCTTATTGAATGTCCGTCAAACACTACCTCTGTCCACTGGGCTCACGTGACATACTATGGCTCATCTATCCTGGCTAGCCGCTCGTAACTCCGTAACGTTGACCTGGTCACATAAACTCTGTAACGCGCCTGGACGGATTCACTATGATTCTGAGGGTGGTCATATTATTCTGTTATGACCGTGTATATTTTGAATTAAATATTTACTTCAAAAGATTAATATGAAATTACAATACAACTGTCTTGTTCTTATGAAATTCTATTAATTATTTTTAGAAAATATATACTGAATTAGAAACATGTATGCAGATATCCGTAACCGTTAGTCACGCGGCGTATATACAAAACACCTGTTTACGGCGGTTACCATATGATCTAAGCAAATCTATGAAGCTGCTGTTCGTCAGTACGGTTGATCACAATGGAAGAAATAAAAGACATTTTGGAGTTTAATAAAATGATTGTTGTATGTGTCCATCTGGTTGGAGTGACGATTTTGAAAAGAATGAAGGCGAATAATTTCTCAAAAGGTGAGACATCTAAATGTAATCCAACGAAATCATACTGACGAACAGCTCGTGATATTTACTAGCGCCGCAGTGGTCCCACATGTAAATAACTCCGTTACCATCTGCCACGCGAAACGAAAACAAAAATAATATAAAAGCTGCAGCTCTGAGGGTGTCCCTAGCACTTTGTTTTATTGAGATAAGGCCAACTTGTTTCCACTAGCTTCTAAGGATATTTGGATCTGGCCTTATAATCTGTGGAGCTACTAATGTACTCGAACAACATTCTGCCAAACGGAAAAGCTTCTTCTTTAAGCGTTCCATTTTAAATTTGAAATTCGGAAGATGGAGCTGCACAGCTGTGGTCTCGTTCCATATTCGTCCTCAACTAATTTCAGACGGAAGATTGGTGACGACACGGCAGTTCTCATTCCACTGCACTGATTTCGCAGTTTCTCCTCTCATCTCGGGTAATACATGATATCCCCGGTGGTGGGTTGTGGGTTGAACACTTGGTGTGCCTTGTAGCGGGAACCTTTAAGTTCTTCTTTTTCATTCTTTTTTCCAGTAAATTTCGAGTTTGTAAGAACAGATAGCGTTAACCTAATAGCTCCTTTGTTGAATTGAGCAGCATTTCTTTATTTCTTTGGGTCAAATTATGTAGTTTTACTGCACAAGTATTTTCCGTTAGATTAGTCAGTCAGCTGCCTTGTTATATCGACGGCTGTCTCGCCCTCTCGCAGGGGGAGAGCGACGTAGCTGAGGATATAAACCATTTTAAAATTTTAAAACCGTGGCTAAAATAGCAATATCGAGGACCTCATCCTGAACAAACTCGTAGGCAAACGCCGCTCAGGGATACACGACATACTTCGAAAGTACTTCAACTACTTAGTAGCCGGACACGGTAGTTAAATACACAGGAGATTTCAGTAGAACCACAAAAGTCATATTCAACACACCAGGAAAGGAAGTTTTCATTGGTTTACGCGTAGACATTAAGCTGAAGGAGGTGAGCAGGTACAGCTGGAATGTGCATGTATAACAGGGCACTCGCCTTGAAAGAAACTTGAGAATATCAAATCCTGACTGAAATTGAAAATTTTGAAGGATGTTTCAAATGCTGACTAACGGTTATTTCTGGATATTATAATTGGTATAAACATTCTAAAAATAAAATTGCAATCCATAATGTATTGCTTTCGGTAATCATTTGCAAACATTTCGTACATATATTTGAAGTACAAAGTCAGAGAAAATTTTATTTTAATATAATAAAACAAAAAAACTTGGTTCGGCCGTTTTTGGTGTTACAGGTACTAAATTTAAAATTCTTATAAACGTGGAAAGCAGTTCCACTACCACATAAACCGCAAGAAATTAACATTGGAAGGTTACAAGTGCAACCATGCAAAATGAAAATACTAGAGTTGTTCTTCAATCACTTGCCGTCTGCTCTAAGCAAGGAAACAAAACAAAGTCTAACTAGATTGTAGAAATATTATAATACCCCAAGTTTCCCTTTATTTTATATATAACTTCTTTTTTATCTTATTTATTTTACGTGATATCTGTTAATTGAACCACTCATTTAAAAATGGGTAAAACTGTTTGCCATTAAAAATCAGTGTCACAAATCGGAGGGACAGGTTAGATTTCATACCACCTGATTTTTCTTTTTAGGTCGGGTGACAAGTATTTATGGAGATTCCGATTACTCTCAGATAATTTTTTTTTTGATTGGAGGTTTAACGACCACCGTGAGCAACTCAATGGGCTATAAGCAGTCGCCCGTCTCTAATTTAGGGCCACTGGTTCCCAGGAAGGGAGAGAGCCAGTGCCGTAAGACAAACACAACATCCATGCCTCACCGGGATTCGAACCCGGACCCCTTTGGGACGAATGATCAGAGGCCATCGCTTAGTTTCAATATTCGCTTTTATTCACTTAAAAGAATTACAACAGAACATCCCCAACCTCACACGCAGTGTGAGAGAAGGGGAGAAATAAAACAAAATGTAGATATTTACAATGAAATGATAATTGTACAGATGAGCAATGACACGTATTGCATTAATTGCTGTAAACAGCAGTAGCTCTGGGATAATTGTTCATTGAAGTCTTGGAACATCACTGGAGCGAAACAATTTACAGAACAAAATTCCGTGCAGTTCTAGTGACATGGGAATCACTGGTGGCAGAGAGTCACTGTGAGGATTCAGAGAACTGTGTACAAAAGGTCACATCAGCAGGAAGCAAACACAATCCAGTTCCAGGAGGAAACATGGTGAGGGACCAGTAAAAATTGAAAGTTCCGACGTAGGTTTATTAAAACAGCAGATGAACAGTCTGGGCACTAGAAAACCGAAACCAGGGACGGCACGGCGACCATGTTTTGAAGAAGGCAGGTAACCGTGTTAACCGTGCCGTGTCATTCGCCAAGGAGTATTCCAGGGTCAGTCTGGCTTTAACCCTGTTGCGATAGTGTGCAACTAGAGGTAGAGAATGTGATAGGATCTGGATCTTGTAACTGTAGCAGGTGAGAGAAAATAATATATTTAGCTAGGATAAATAAATACGAACAAACTGGTAAAATAGAGGTGAAACTTGTAGAACTGTGGCCGAGGAAAGGATAATCTTCTAGGGTGAGATCACTGGTACAAGAAGGATGTGCAAGTTGGAACATACTGTGAAATAGTGGGAGCAGCGTCGGACAGTAAACAAACATGTGTAAGACGTCTCCAACGACGTTAGAAAAAGGACAGAGATCTGATGAAACTATTTCTCCGGAACAAAGTCGAAGGGACAGGCAGTCGATTGTGCAAAAACCTCCAGTGCACATTAAGTTCTGAGGAGAAGGCCGGTGAATATTGGGCAGTAGACCAGACCGAGGTTAGTGCAAAAGAAGGAACAGAGGGAATAGGGCAAGGTACCGCAGAAGAAGAACGGAGAAATCGGTACAGGGTGCGGGTGGAAAGACTGTGGATAGGGAGGAGATCACCGGAAAAGGGAAGGAAGAACGGAAAAGTGAGAGAGGCAGAGAGGAAACGGAAAGGAGGCCAGAGGAATCGACTAGGGAAGTAAAAAGTGATTGAAGAGCATATGTAAGTTGGAGGAAGTTATCAGAGAGTTCGGGCGAGGGTGGGAGGGTGGGAAAAGGTTTGGAAACGGGTTTCCATGAAAATCGGGGAGGACCAGTTGGGAAACGGAGACTACACCAGCGTGTGGCCATGCGGGGAAAAAGAAAAGTTGGTAGTAGGGGGATGGAGGACGGAGGAGAAAAAAAGAGGCTCGGAAAAGAAGATCAAGAGTGGAAGAGGGGGGTTGACGAAAGAGCGGTAAAGAACGAAGGAACTGAACAGCTTCATGGCAGATTAGAGGAAAACGGGGGGGGGAGGGGAATGACAGTGTGAATACACATCTTGAGAAGAAGATGGACGGTGAGGCAGGGATTAAGGGGGAAGTCAGAACATTAAGCAGAAGAATGGAAGCGGAAGAGTCTGGTTGAACTGTCAAACGTGGGAAATTGAAAATTCTTACAGCTTTATAACGTATGGTAATCTCTGGCATATTGAGGCCACCACAAGTCGAAGGTAGAGACAATACTGATGAAGATAACCATTGAGTTGATGACCAAACAATGCTGAGCATTGCTGATGTTGTTGCAGTTTGAACGTAGGCTGGTGGCGCTTGTGCAATCCAGGAATGATAAACTAACGAGAGAATGTGGGTGCCAGCAAGCCGTGCACGACTATGGTAGGTCAAACAGCACTTCAGCTTGGACCAGTATGCAGCGGTTTGACGTAGTTTCCAGATGAGGGGTCTCCAGGTTGCAGCCGCTGCTGAGACCCGGCTGCCAATGTGCACCCCAAGTATCTTTTGACTGGTGGAACTCCAATGAGCGCCCCACGGTGCATCGGGGCTATGTCTCCAGGAGCCACACCACAAGCCTGTACACTTTGAAAGGTTTAACGAAGCGCCGGAAGCCGCAGCATACGCTTGGTACCATGCAAGAACAATTGTGATTTGCCATTCTTCTCGGATGAGAACTGTGAGATCATCGGCGTAGGCAGTAAGAACGATAGAATGGGGCCTGGTGCTATGCTGAATGGAGGAGGGGGAGGTTGTAGAACAGAACGGATAGAGCAAAGAAAAGGTTCAAAGACTAGAGAGAAAAGTTGTCCGGAAAGAGGACATCCTTGACGGATGCCCTTACGAAACGGAATGGGGGCTGTAAGAAAGGAGGCCGTCCGGATATGGACAACTGAGTCCTGGTACAGGGCAATTAGGGCTGTGATGAAGACAGATGGGAAACCGAAGGCAGAGAGCACAGAGGCAAGCCACTGATGACTCACGTTATCGAAGGCCTGCCTCTGATCAAGATTGAGGAAGGCTAAAGGTTCGGAGGAAAGGTGGGCTAGGCAATATGAGTCACGGAGGAGATTAATATTAGTATGAATGCTTCGGCCAGGGATGGTGTACGTTTGGTCGGGATGTATGACGGTGGGAAAGACATGGTTCAATCGAAGAGAGAGTATTTTAGTATAAATCTTGTAGTCAACATTAAGGATGGATATAGGACGCCAGTTATCCAACTCCAGCAGACACCCCTTCTTTGGAAGAAGAATGATGTGAGCTAGAGTAAAAGCGGGGGGAAGAACAGATAAAGAAAAAGCAGCTGTAAAGCAAGGCAATAGGAGAGAGTGTAGCAAAGAGGAAAACGTACGAAAGAAATTAACTGTCAACCTGTCAGGACCAGGTGACGAGTGACAGTTAAGTAAGGCAAGTGACTGTACTACTTCTGCTGGGGTGATAGGCATAGAAAGAGATGTAACAAGATGCGATGGAATATGTGGTAAGGCACGAAGAATCGAATCAGCATGCGAAGAACTTGACTGGAACTGAGCAAAACGTGACTGGAAATATGTTCTAACACCGGAGCAAATGAGAGTGGGGTCATTAGTAACAGTTCCATAGGGTAACTTCAGATTACGGAGGTGATGAGCAGAACGTTTGTGGAATTCCAGCTGTTGAACCTGTTCACATAGATAGTCATTTGGCTGGAGACAAAGGAGCTTGAGGCGGTGAAGAGCTTGTTGGCAGACAGGAAATAGCAAGGCACGAAGTTCAGCTTGGTAATAAGAAAACAGCGGAGAATTAAGATCTAGGGTGGAAAAAATCGAGCGTGCAGCATCAATCTTCATACAGGCGGTAGTACGTTTTTCGTGGGAATATTGTTTGGTATAAAGAAGAATTTGGGATTTGACATTTAACCAGTGTTGCAAGGGACAAGAAGCATAATTGAGCATATATAAGGCTTGTTGGAGCTGCGATTGGATGGAATTTACGTAGGTTGAATCAAGTAAAAGATCATCATCAAGGGTCCAAGTTCGGTAGAATTGCCGAAGAGATGGACCGGTGTGAAGACACATAACGACACAGCTGTGGTCGGAAGAAACTGTCGGTGTGTGAGAAAGGGAGATAACTGAAGGAAGAAGAATTGAAGAAACATAAAACCGGTCAAGTCGGGCAGTTGTAGGGGAGGAAGTGGAGTAGGAGCGCCAGGTGTACGAACGAAGAAATGGGTGCAGGTGTCGAAAAGAATCTTGGAGTTGTAGCTGGTTGATGGCTGTAGAAAGTGCTCGGGTAAGAAAATACCTGGTATCCGTGGAACCGTCCGATCTGTCGATGGATGGGTCAAGGGTGCAGTTAAAATCACCACCTAAGATGACAATATCAGTGGCTGGAAGACCTTGAACACAGGAAACAAAATGCTCAAAAAGACAGTCTGCATACTGTTGATTGCCGGAAACATAGATGTTGAAGATATGGTATCGGAAGTTGTGAAGTCGGAAGGACAGAAGCTGCAGGAGGTCACGATAAATCGGTTTGACCGTGATATCAGTAATTAAGGATCGAAGACAAAAATGGATGGCCACCGCAAGTCCTGCGTGAAGACTAAGTCGATGGACATGGTAGAATTGAAATGGCCAGGTTTGCCACCGTTGGTATGGGGTGTTGGGATGACAGTTAGTCTCCTGTAGCAATAATATATCCGCATCATGCGGTGTAATGTCTTCAAACACTAACGCATTGGTAGGAGGGACGGAGCATCCCTTACAGTTGAAAGAAAGTAATTTTAACTTGAAAGAGGTTGTAGCGGTTGAATATTACTAGCAGCACTTCTGTGAAGACTGGTTACACGTTTCTTTAAGTTAGATGTCTGCGCATTAGTGACTGTGTCAATTTTCGGCAAAAGAGCAAGTAGATTCTGAAGTTGCGATATAATAGTAGGAAGCTGAGCATTACTTGATTGTACGCAGTCTAGCTGCTTGAGAGGACGTGACGGTTGATTGAGTATGATGAGAGCAAGATTAGACGGCGCCAGCGTCCCGTCTAATGCAGGGAAAGTTTCCAGATATTCTGCGAAAGCTCTTTGATCCAACAATTTTGGAACAGCTGGGGACGTAAGAGATGTAGAAACTGCAGTTGGAGACAAAGACTGTCGAATTGGCAAACGGGAACGAGAGTAGCGTGGAGAAGACGTCACCGGCGAGATTGAACTCTGTCTAGTACGTTTCAACGTGAGAACGCCGGGAGAAGCTGGTGGGTGTAGGACAGTTAGATCTGACTCCACATTAGCGGATCCAAGGGAAGAAGATGAAGCAACACGAGGAGGGGTTGCCATTCCTTTTCGGAGATAATACCCTCCGAAGAACGTAGAGGTACCACAGCAGCAAGTGGGTCCAACGATGGAGAGGTGGCCAAGGCTCCCGTAGTAGACATCGAAGACTTGGAGACTGCTGACGAATCATCTTCTGCTGGGGGAGAAGCCTTTGGAACAACAGTAGCAGGGATCAAGTACGCCTGTGGAGCCTAACTTGGTGTGGCCACAGAAAATATTGATGGTGGGGTGTTGACTTCGGGCGGTATGGAAATAGGTGGATTAGCAGATGCATGTGGACAACGTGATTGGATGTGGCCATATGCCTTGCATTTAAAACAATGCACGGCAGTAACGAAATCGATCCGGAAAATCTGCTTCCCTACAACCACAGTGAGGTCAGTAGGGCAGTCAGCAATGGCATCTTCAGTAGAGAACAGGATCCTTGCTTGGCGACGCAGATCTAAGATGTTCCTGTCATCTGGGTCTGTTAGTGCGGAAGACAGAGTGGAAATGGAACCAACTACTTTTCCACAACGGGAAAGGGCCGCCATTAAGTAATGGTCCTTGATTTCTGGTGGTACGGGATAGCACGTAACAAGTACGGGGCGCTGCGTGAAAGGATTCCCAGTAAGGTATGATCCCCAACATGCAGTCCGTCAGATAAGACGCGCTCCACAAACTCTGGCTTCGCAAAATAGATGAGAACAGTCCTAGGTTTCCTCACCATATGGGTGATCGCTCCCTTAGGGAGGATTTGGCGAACGGCTAAGGAGTATTTCTTAAGGCTGGTGTCCGGGAGGGCATCAAAACATATGCCAAGTTTCTGTGTGCGTAAAACCTCTTGCCCAGCAGCTGAAGTTTCCGGAATTTCGATGCGTAATTTCTTGTTGTCTCTAGTGACAATCATATCAAGAGGCATTGTACATGGATTCTTCGCTGTAGAGGAAGATGAACTGGTACCCTTTACAACGGAAGCATAAGGTAGAGTTGCCGTAGGAATGGGCGGAGATGGGGAAGGTCGAGACGCAGCGCTCGCAGCAGGAAATGAAGTACCAGAGGCAACGGATACTAAAGAAGTTAATGACGTCACTGTGTTGGACAATGTCGGGAAATCAACATCCATAGAGTTGGAAGAAGAGGTGGTAACATCAGATAACGCGGCTTGGAAACCAGTTGCGTGTGGTTGTGACGATGACCGAACGTGGCCAGGCGGGGGCGGAGCTTTGCTATCAAGCTTCATACCTGGCCTATCAGAAGCGGTCGCCGCCATTTGCAATGGATGGCCTGCTAAACCCGACCCTGGGCAAAGCCAGGACCGAAAAAAGAGTTAGTACAAGTAAAGTTTTACTTACAGGACGTCAAGGTCGGACTCAATCGACACAGGAGACGTTCACAACACAGGAGATACACAAAATGACGGCACACACACAAAATAACACCAATAAACGCAGGTCAAACACGGAGCACAGGTCAACACAACCATTACAAGGCCATCGCTTAGACCACTGCGCCACCGGGGCGGCTCTCAGAGGATTCTGCGGTTTGCATTTAAAAGGAACTCGGTGCAGTAAGTCATGCGGTGTCAGAAGTGTCAAGTGTCAAGTTAATACTAAAAAAATAACCTCTCTATGGTAAACATTCGCTTTGAGACTTTAAGACGTTCGCACTGACTGTGAGTTGATTCTTGCAGATAGATATCGCTACGTTCTTCAAGAACGCGCCTGTTATCTGCAGCAACTTTGCCTCACAGCAGATGTACTGCAACGTAAAAAACAACTAAGGCACTAAACAGCACAACAATTTTGAAAAGTTTTCAGATCCCTAAGCACCTGCACAGTAAATATTGTTGTCCTTAAACTACAATTTTTTACGTGGTAATAAATAGAACTAGGAAAATTCTGCGTACATGATTGAGGCTGGATTCTAGATTTTTATCACACACTTAATGGTACGAGAAGTACTTCATAAGCAGTCACTAATGGTCGTAACCCAAGAATTTTTATCATTCTTAAGATTGCTTTAGGTGACTAAGTTCAGCAAAGCACATACACTGACGGAAAAAAATCCCAACGCCACGAAAAAATAGTTGTAGAGGAATGATATGGCGGCAATACATTTGTATAGGTAACATATTTAATCGATTAAGGTTTCAAGATCACAGCTTAATGTAAGCACGAGAAGAGCCATTTTAAATGTGAAATGCTGGTACATTAATAACTGGTGTAACCTCCAGAATGTTGAATGCAAGCACGCAAACGTTCATGCATTGTGTCGTACAGGTGCTGGATGTCAGTTTGTGGGATGGAGTTCCATGCCTGTTTCACTTGGTCGGTCAATACATAGACGGTTAATGCTGCTTGTGGGTGACGCTGGAGTTGTGGTATATTGATGTCTCATACGTGTTGGATTGGGAAAAAATCTGGTGATCTAGCAGGCCACGGCAACATGTCGACACTCTGTAGAGCATGTTGGGTTACAACAGCGGTATGCGAGAGAGCGTTATCCTGTTGGAAAATACCCCCTGGAATGCTGTTCATGAATGGCAGCACAACAGGTTGAATCACCAGACCGACGTACAACTGTGCCGTCAGGGTGCGTGGGATAACCACGAGAGTGCTCCTGCTGTCATAGGAAATTGCTCCCCAGACCATAACTCCAGGTGTAGATCCAGTGTGTCTCGGCCGCAGACAGGTTGGTTGCAGGCGCTCACCTGGCCTCCTTCTAACCAACACACGGCCGTCACTGGCACCCAGGCAGAACCGGCTTTCATCAGAAAACACAACAGATCTCCACTCCGTCCTCTAATGAGCTCTATCTTGACACCACTGACGTCGCAAACGGCAGTGGTTTGGAGTAACTGGAATACACGCTACAGGGCGTCTGGCTCGGAGCTGTCCTGCAAGTAACCGATTTGTAACAGTTCGTTGTGTCACTGTGGTGGCAACTGCAGCTCGAATTGCTGCCGCAAACGCGGTTCGATGCGCCACGGCCATACGCCGTACTCGGCGGTCTTCGCTCTCAGTAGTGCCACGTGGCCGGCCGGAACCCAGTCTTTTCTAAGGCAGTACCTTTCCTTGACCACCTCTGCCAACAATCATGCACAGTGGCTACATTCCTGCTAAGTCGTTCTGCAATATTGCGGAAAGAAAATCCACCTTCTCGTTGCCCTATTACACGACCTCGTTCAAACTCCGTGAGCTGTTGATGATGGCTTCTTCGTCTTCTTAAAAGCATTCTTGACTAACATCAACTTACTACGTCGAATCTCAACGATAACTAATGCTCACGAACGTTACAGCGCGTATTTACAGCAAACCTGCTTTGCATGTTCCGAGGGGCGCTACTAGCGCCACACGTATGCGCCGAGCGCGAAATTTGCATAGACGTCATCTTAGAGATGTACTCTCACCGCCTACCAACTGTCGTTTACCTAACACAACCCCTTCTTGGTGTTGGGAGTTTTTTGTCCGTCAGTGTATGTCTATAAATGCAGTGATAGGGTAATCAGGTGTGAGTTGTACAATGTTCTTTGAAACAGCCTTTTGAAAGAAAATTGTCCCACCTAACTATGATTCCTATGATTCCTTGATGATATCGTCCATTTACATTATCTCCACGTATTTGATATATATTAACCATTTCTATCGCCCTTTGAATTTATCAGCTACAATTAAAATAGCTGTTGCGTTAAATGCCACCAGATGACGACATCTCTGTTGCTGAGACCATCAATACGTATTCGTGTAGTCAGATGCTGACTGATAAACCACGCATGGCGCTGAGAATTGTTGGCGCTGTAGCGTAAATTCGAACGCACTCGACTAGTTATCGAGAGTTCTGGGGTTCGATCCCAGCAGTACCGAAATACAATTTTTCAGTCGCTATGCGTTGCTTAAAAAATAACGTGGAAAGAGTGATGATATCGTCCATTTACATTATCTCCACGTATTTGATATATATTAACCATATTATTACATAACTTCCTTTCGAAAATAATGTATTATTTTCCAAATCATTCTCCTATGTACATGTAGTTCCTTTACTACATTTCGTTAAAAAAAACAGTGGGTTACCCAAAGAGGATATACTGATCATGATGATGTTATTTCTTATTTAGAATGTCACATTTGAATATTCTTATTTTCAAAAAGCAAAGTATGTCACCCGTATCGGAACTACAGTTTTTTCTTTTTTCCACAAGTGTGCAAATAAGCAGTTTTGGTCATTTCCATAGAACACCACTAGAAGTAACTGAAACAGTGGTAATTTTTAAGGTGGCCAGATATTGGAACCCTCGTTTGAAGACAAAATTGCACGGCTTCCCCAAATATATAGCTCATTTGGAGACACACATATAATAATAACACTGAATACGCAATAAAAATGACCCAAATCGTTTCGTTTCTGTAATATATCACATCAGAAAATTAAAAATATTAAAAGGATATATCTTGTATTTGTAAAATATTGGTAACGTCTACCGGTAAAGTACAAGTTATCAATAAATTACAACTACAAACAACTTGATGGAGAGAAAATACTCCACAAAAGTAAATTCTTTGCCTTTGATACACGTGCTAAATTAAGAGCAAGCTGCCTAATTCTTGGCCGCCCCGTTGGCGCTATGGTCAGAGCATTGGCTTATGACCGTTCGTCCAAGCGGGTTCGGGTTCGAATTCCGTTTAGGCTAACGGAAGCCTAAACGGAATTCTTGCATTTGTCTTTCGGTACTGGCTCACCCCTTTCCCTAGAACAATTGGCCCTAAAGTGGGGATGGGCGACTGCTTATAGGCCACTGAGTTGCTCACGATGAGTCTACACCCCCAACCAAAAAAATAAATAAAAAAGTCAAATATTTCTAACGAACGAAATGCATGAAGAATTTTCTTATTTTAAAAATCAAAATTAAATTTAGCCAGTGAGGTGGTCTAAGCCCTGGTTTCCGACAGTTTGACAGAGTGAGTTGGGGTCCGACTCCCGGATGAGGCATAGGTGGCGTGTTTGCCTTATGGCACTGGCTCTGTCCCTTCCCTGTGCCTAGTGGACCTACATTAGGCGCCAGTGAGTACTGTAGCTATTTGTTTCGGGTTTGACACACACTGTGATAACTCCCAGTTGTCATTAAAATCAGAAAATAAAAAAAAGATAAAAATAGGTACAACGATATCTAAATTTAAGAACATAGTTCATTGCTAGTATAACCTCTGGTGGTGAAGTCTGAATCTGAGGACAATGGAGGACAATTTGCGTCTCCAAAGGAATCAGATGGTTCTGGGGACAATAAACAAAACGTGAGCACTGTCCTCAACAAATCGGTACTTCTGGTCAGCTTGGTTATACTTCCAACTCTGGCCTGCTTTCCGCCGTTTGCAATTCAGCGCTGCTGTGCTGCCGTCTATTGGCCGATGTAAAAGAGGAAACGCATGAGAATCTTGTTTTTTGACTATTTTGTCAGCCGAATTAAAATGATTTATAGATATGCCCATTTTGGCGCTACCCCGAAACATTAATTAAGACGGTCAAGTTTTATTTTTTCGTGAATAGGAAGTTGTATACCTAGTATTATAAATCAATTGATTATGTGACTATAACATGCATTAATTACGTGGAAAATCGTGGAAAAGCAGAACTGTGTGATGACACTTTTGTTAGTGGTAGATATGCCAAGAACTGATTCAACCCGCCAAAATCCCAAAAGTTCCCGCCAAATATCTTATCTGCCTGCAGAACAGGACGTTTTCTCAAAAGGGTCCCTGCGACATACTCACACATAAATATTTCCTGACATCTCTGCTACAAATATTTCGTTTCACCACATGTTCGATAGATGTTCCACACGAGCACGTCAATTTATTTATGTAGATTTGTTATCTAATTGGCATCCTCCACTTCAGCGGCGCCCAATGAAATAACGCGTACACGGACCTAAGACTTGGTTCGAGACAATTGTCTAAACATCAAACATCGACATTCACACCGATGCATCGAAAAAGCATCGAGGTTTCCTCCCATATGCCGAACGTTTTATCAAATATTATGATACTGGCAGCTAAATTGGTGAGTATCACTGTTATATTGAACAGAAATTTTGCAAATCGGTTACTTATTCACTACTGCAGGTGGAAAAGTGCGAATTCGTTAGTTT
Organism: Macrothele yani; assembly: GCA_039090855.1. NCBI lineage: Eukaryota > Metazoa > Arthropoda > Arachnida > Araneae > Macrothelidae > Macrothele > Macrothele yani. Next base: position 110,470,016 of record CM077015.1, on the reverse strand, counting down.
ATTAGCAAAACATCCAAGATCACACCCATGAAAACATCGAGGTTTCCATTAATATAAAAAGCGTTTGAAAATATTATTAAAAATTCGATGTTATTGGCGAATACTAATTTATATCGAAAAGAGATTTTCCGCAACTTTTGGCCATTTACTGCTACAAATCGAAACTAACGAATTCTCCTGTTTATTAGGAAAAACATCTAGGATTTTACAGAAATGATGCCAATGCATCGATGTTTCGGAAATGAGGATACACCCTTCCAACATCAATGTTTCCTACAAATGTTCCCATTCTAGTTTAAAATAGCACATATCTAAAAATTCAAAAACTGGGAACTGACTAATTTGGACTTTTTAAGAACAAGTGCTTACATATATTTTATGTTTAATATAAATTTGATATTTTACTGCACATTATAAAACGTTGCTTTTGAATGCAAATTTCTGAAAATGTACATTATAACACCTTTGGAAGCCGGTAAACAAATTGCTATGTCCTATTTGCAATTTAGGGGTATGCGATGTCTATAACCAACAGGATAGTGCGACATGCCTCACTGCCAGAATCGTCAAGGAGTGGTTCGACGATCACACATAGGTGACCTCTGTTAATGACCTGACCTCCAAATTCACATGCTATGAACCCAATCGGTCTACATGGAAAAGCGGGTTCGTGCTAAAACACCACATCCCCGAATTGTATAGGTACTGGAAGACCTGCTGTTGACATTATGGTACCAGATACCCCAGGATACCTATCACCACCTCATCGAATCGATGCCTCGCCGAGTGGCAGTGGTTTTGCGGGGTAAAGGGGGTCGTACAGTTTATTATGTAGGTTATCATAATGTAATGGTGCATTAGTGTAATGGGATTTCTCGATTGTTCTTTTAGCAGAGATTTATTTACGGCCATCCACCAGTAAAATGCTGAGTTCGGAGTCGCAAAATTCTGTTTTAATTTAAGAAAATGCAATATAATTTGCGAAATGACCGTTCATGTTATTGTCGTGCGCAATTTCAGCGCACACGCAAAGAACGAGAAATGTATATGAACTTTGATTTAGTTATGTCAAAGAAAATATTATAATTTTTTGGGGGAGGGGGTCACGAATTTTCACACAACGGGTTCCCGAATTTATCAATCACAACGTTGTTTATGAATGTGCAAAGATATTCTTAGGAATAATCGCAGTCTCCCAAATAGGGGAATTTAAACAAAAAATGTAAATACAGACTTTTAATTCATAATTTTTAAACCACAAATAATGAAATACTCCACCATTTTTATGGGTTACTCACTGGAACATTTACAATGTGAATTCGTATACATCTATGCGATAAAGGAACTGTGAATTATGTGGAGTGAAAGTGTTTAAAATGACGTTCATGTTCTAGACAGATATTTTGCAAGCTTTTCAGAAATAACTTCCTAAAAACAAAAGAGCTCTACAAATCACATGCAGAGTGTTTTGTATCCTTGCTTTTCCGATAAAGGGATTTGAAGTCGCACCTTCCTACTCCGGAACTGCGGCTGTCCCATATTCAACCATGCTGGCATGCTTTTCAGTGCTTCATTGTCCATTTCACTTATACGCCAGATAATTCCGCCTTTGAGAAAGATGTGACACGAAATCTCTCACCAGATTACTGGTATACCAACAACAATACTCGACGACCATTGTATTGCAGAAGCACCTAACGTTTTGGCAAACAACTGAAAATGTTTTGATAAGAAATGTACAATACTGCGTTCCGCCTTTGCACTAGTCTCGGAGAAACGGTCGATGTCGTAGTAATCATAGCACACGTCCACACCCGTTTATTACGCTTGCATCGTCGGTAGAGCGCAATTTGATATGCGTTTTTCCGTGAATCCCTTACAAGTGTTTTCACGCTGCGATTTTTCGAAATAGTGGATGAGGAAGAGGGACAAAGGTGCGGCATTAACTCTTGTTATGGACTTAAGAAGTCTGTTGGATAGATTTTCTGTCTTATGCAAAAGGGCTTATAAAAATGAATGTCTAGGAAAATCAGCAATTTACAGATGGCAATAAGAATTTATGGATGGTCGTCAGTTGTCGACTTTAATCGCGCATGGAGGAAGACCTTCAACGAGTATTACACAGGTAAGTATCAATACAAAAACTGTTATTATACGAGAAGACAGGACACGTATCAATTAGAGATATCGAAGATATGTTTTTCATCTCGAAACCATTAATTTACAGAATTTTAACTGAGCATTTGGGCATGAAACGAGTTTTTTGAAGTTGGTTTCTCCGTGTACGGCCCAATGCAAATTCGCACATGGCCAGTTCTGTCGTATCATATTTGCAAAAAATGAATATAAAGTTGATGCCCCAACCTGAGCATATTGTCTAGAATTGTTCCGATGTGTCTTCTGGTTTTTGCCTATTTTGGACAAGACTATACAGGAACAACAATTTGAGACTGATCAACAACTTATCGCATCTGCGCAGGGATGCTTCAATAGAATATCCTAAGAATTCCAGAAGACCTTCAGAAAGTGGGAGGAACGTTGAAACACCTAAATTCGATGCAATGGACAGTATTTCGAAACAGATGACTACATCATTAATAATTAAAGCACGGATGGGTTTTTTAATTCTAAAAACATTCCCAGTTGTTTTTGTACAACACTTGTATTTACTTGTTATTTACGTAAGTGTTGCCTGGTGTCCGAGAATTATTGGACACATTACAAAATTATGTACCAAAAAAACTATGAGCATTGTCTGTTTTTTTCTGTCAGGTATTACTAACACGGTTTCTATATTTTTGTTTTGCGGAAATGTTATTCCCAGAATCCGATAAATCGCGTTAGGTGTGGCCTGATGTGGAATGTGTAAGAAATGCGCAATCAGTAGTCATGTCATCCGTACAGTAGAAGGCGATGTGTGTGTTATGGCTTGCGGAATTAAAGTCTGTCATTAAAGTTAAAAGGCGTTAGAGTATGGTTGTAATCCTCCGTCGACGAATTCAATTAAGCGGTATATGGAACAATTTAAAGAAACTGGCAATGCGGAACATCGTGGAGGAGCCGGTTGGTTTAACGTCAGCGGTGAGACGGTTGACCAACTTAATGAAAGTTTCCGACGAAGCCCCAGGAAATCCGCTTGTAAAGCAAACAGAAAACTGTGCATTCCGAAATCGACAGTTCACGATATCTTGCACACGAAATTAAAGTTTCATGATAAAATTCAAATTGTGCAAATTATGCATGTAAATGATCACACTCTGCGATACGATTTCGCTGTGGATATGCTGAATCGAGTGGAAAACGACGAAAACTTTCTCAGTACTGTAAACTTTAGTGAGGAATCTACATTTCATGTATCAGTTATTGTGAATCATTACAACTGTAGGATATCGGGCAGTAAACCGCCTCATGCTGCTATTGAACTGGAACCTGATTCTCCAAAAGTTAATGCGTGGTGCGCCCTATCAAAAAGAGAAGTGATTGGCCCTTTCTTCTGCGAAAGAAACATATCTGGTGACATTTACTTGGATATGCTAAAAAATGTCGCTATACGCCAGATCAAAAGATATGAAAACGTCGTTTTCCAACAAGACGGCGTGCCTCCGCATTGGTCAACGTGTGTACGTAAGTGCTTAAATAAGCATTTCCCCAACAAATGGATTAAGCGTGGTGGTCCCATTCCGTGGCTTTCTCGCTCTCCAGATCTAACTCCACTGGATTATTTCATGTGAGGTTATGTGAAGGATTGTGTCTATCAGACGCCTTGTACTGAGTTGCAGGAACTGAAGCGGTGTATCACAGCTCCTGTTAATTCCATAACCCCTCAGATGCCTGCCAATACATAGCATGGAATCGAGTATCACTTGGACGTACAACGAGCAACCAAGGTATCTCACATCGAAATTTATTAGCTTGCATAGTTACATTGTAAGTTTGTATAGTCAGTTCCTTTCTCTCTGTTTAATATGTTGTTTTATATAATTTTGTTATGTGTCCAATAATTCTGGGACACCCTGTATTTCAGTGATCACGGCAAGGAACTCTGACGCCAATACAACCTTTCTTTGCTGTCGGTACGGTTCTAATCTGTATCTTTCTACTATGGAGAGCTTATCTTCCGAATAAAACTACGTCGGAAGGCTTTTCGCTGCTTAATTTTCCGTACGATTTGAACGTCAGGTTTCGAAAAGGGTTGTTCTGTCAGAAGTCTCTTCAGTTTTACTCTGTTAAATGCTGATACTTATAATGTATTTATGAAAATATATTCTACGAATTTCGATTTGTAACAGTATATCTGTTAGAGTTAAATTCCACATATGAATTTCCAATCGAAGGAAATCATGTAAGATTCGTACGGTCAGTGCATTTCGAAGATTTAATTCGCGCATGTGGCTTCAAAGGTATGATCTTATTTTTAACTTAAAATCATTGATCACATTTGTCAGATTCTATCGAACCTATTTATACCGAATTTAATTTAACAGTCGTAACTTTGTGTTCTGAAAAATATCTCGATATATGCACAATTCCTGGATATATAATACTCAATTCAATGGAAATGTTTTGTATGCATTTAGTACACTGCGGTTAAATAAGAATGCATAGTTCTCAGTCTGTCAAAAAATTGAATTGAACATCATTTTCATGAATTTAAAGTTCTCGCGCAATGCTAATTGTTGTACAACTTTGGTTAAGTTAGAGAAAAGCTTTACAGATGTCTTGAATCAGAAAACGAAATACCGTGTTAATATCAATATTCGGTTACTAGGAAAGAAAACGGCTTTTTGTGCTGTTTTATGCACTCAATAGACAAAACATTGGAGATACCTACTTAATATCTTGTTGATCCTCTCTAACGCAGATAACATCCTGTAATCGCCAAGGCATCGACTCCACCAGATGCCACAGGGTTTTCGGAGGAAATTCAGCCATGAGGTTTGCAACATTTACCACAACTCCGCCTTCTACGTCTTCTCAGTATCCATGAATCTGATGTTCTGCTAGATAGCATCTCGGAAGTCTCCCACTGGGTTTATACTGGCGACGTCGAAGGGCAACTAAATGGTTCCAATTTATATGAGTGTTTCTCGTGCCATGGCTTGGTGGTTTTGCCCGGTGCAGTGCTGCATTGTCTGCTGAAACAGACGATCGGGCGCAGGATGCGTGAAGTGTATGAATGCGTGTACGTCATCAGCTAGCATATGCTGGTAGCGCGTAGCGATTAAGGACCTCTCCAGACATACTAAGGGACCTAATGAGAAGAGTCCCGAGCCATCAGAGATCCGTAACAGGCTTGAACAGAACCGACCTAGCACGATGTGATTAATTTCTGGTTGTTGTTTTTCTATTTTACAGTGCACGCTGATTTTTACTAGAACTGCTCTTTTCTGTTATTTGCAAAAAACAGTTTCGGCCAACATGTGCGCTGTATGTTATGTACGCTGTCTCAGATAAGTGACCGAAACTGATATTTTATAAAATTCCTTCATCTTTTCTCGAACAATATGATGTAGCTTTACCCAGGAAGTTTTAATATATTGTTTTATTAATTTTATCATTTCAAATTTTTAAAGATATTCACAAAAAAAAAATCATATTCTCAGTAGCATGGACTTCAAATGTCAACACAGGATTATTATTTTTACGAAGGGAACTTCGAGATAAGTCAGTGAAGGCAGATATATTCCTATTAGTACATGGGAAATTGATAGAATATTCAAAGCAAACAGAACATGAATTCTGAATTTGTTTGTACCACTTACTGGCCATCCACAGATAAAACAATGAAGAAAAACATATTCCTCATAATACATGGGAAATTGATAGAATATTCAAAGCAAACAGAATATAAATTCGGAATTTGCTTGTACCACTTACTGGTCATTCACAGATAAATCAATTAAGGAAGAAATATTCCTCAAAATACGAGGAAATTGATAGAATATTCAAAGCAAACAGAATATAAATTCTGAATTTGCTTGTACCACTTACTGGTCATCCACAGATAAATCAATAAAGGAAGAAATATTCCTCATAATACATGGGAAATCGATAGAATATTCAAAACAAACAGAGTATAAATTCGGAATTTGCTTGTACCACTTACTGCTCATCCACAGATAAATCAATGAAGGAAGAAATATTCCTCATAATACGAGGAAATTGATAGAATATTCAAAGCAAGCAAAGTATAAATTCTGAATTTGCTTGAATTTGCTTGTACCTTACTGGTCATCCACAGATAAATCAATGAAGGAAGAAATATTCCTCATAATACATGGGGAATCGATAGAATATTCAAAACAAACAGAGTATAAATTCTGAATTTGCTTGTACCACTTACTGGTCATCCACAGATAAATCAATGAAGGAAGAAATATTCCTCATAATGCGAGGAAATTGATAGAATATTAAAAGCAAACAAAATATAAATTCTGAATTTGCTTGTACCACTTACTGGTCATCCATGTAACACTTCTCAGAAAACACGAATATATCATCGCCCTGATGCGGGTATGTTAACTTCCGTTCGAGTATGAAACAAAACGAATATACTAACCGTGTAACGGTTAGCATGCTCGTTTTCTGTTTCCATTTCCGTTCGAGTATGCTAACCGTTACTCGAACGGAAATCGTTAGATGCGGGTTGAATTTTCGCTCCAGGGTGATGAAATTTTCAAGTTTTCTGAGAGGTGTTCCATGGAAGAACAGTAAGTGTTACAAGCAAAATCAGAATTTATATTTTGTTTGCTTTGGGGAACTTTAAAATATTAAAAGGAAAGTATGTGTACGAATCGGAAAAAATGAAAGGAGTGACGAATAACAAAAACAAACAATTCAAACTGCGTGTGACCGAAGGACTGTGTTTTAAGTTTTATAGATTAAACGTCATATAATTATTACAGACAAAAGAAAAGATTGAGGATGTCGACTGGTGTAATTTGCTATCGGTATTTATTTTAAAAAATAAGGTATTATTCAAACAGATTAATCTACAACGCTGAAATAGTTCATGAGTTGTATCTTAATAAATAGAGAGCTTGATTGCTCATTAAGTCATTAATGTACAACGCGGAAATAGTTCATCAGTTGTATCTTAATAAATAGAGAGCTTGATTGCTCATTAAGTCAAAACAAGGTCCAATGGGCTCTGATAAAATGCACCTTTTAAAAGCTGAACGATTAAATGTCTTGGGAAAATTGGATTCTCGTAACATTGTTAAAGAATTTAGTACATCCTCCTTTGTTGCAAAACATGCTTCTCTTTTTTAACCGAAGATATGGTTTTGGTGAAAAAGGTACAGATCTAAATATGATAGATATCCATAATTACCAATACCTTTAAAAAATTTTTAATATTCTTTACTCTCTCACACAGCGATGTCTTTATGAAATTCCTAAATATTTCGTTTCGTTAAACAAAATAAAAAAACATGGTTGATGGATGAAAGATATGACATATATGAATGGAATACGCGATTACACCATTGTACATTACATATGTGACAGATGTGAATCCGTTTATTTGTGTAAATATGATATAAATGGTAAGGTAGATAATATCAGAAACCTTGAACATTTCGTCGCCCTGAAGCGGTAATCTACTGAGACGCCGGTTCGATTCCCGCACCTGGACGACAAAATTTGCAAGTTTTCTGATATTATCTGACTTACCATTTTTGTCATATTTACATAAATAAACGAATTCACAGCTTCCAAATTTGTATAACACCTGTCTTATATTTCGGGTATTTTACCTAAAAAACAGTTAAAAATTGGATATCTTACGTAAAATATTTCGTTAAACTTCAACTTCAGAAACGGTGCTGAAGACCTGGAATTTTCTGCCTTATACAAATGTATTTGTAACACATTTTGTGAATCATATACGGAGATTACAGGAAGAGTATAGTTCGAAAAGGAGCCAGAATTTTTCATTTTGCTCAAAATCAGATGCTGTTTTTCTTTCTGAAAAATGTTAAAACACATTTTTTCTCAAACTACTTGTGAGAAAAGCATCTCCATGTACGAGTGAATATTTTGTATGCTTCATTTTTATTGAAATTCAAAGAGAATTAGTTTTTCTTGTGCAGCACAGTACAAAGGCGGAAGATATCTAAAGTGCAGCATGACCCTCATTGGCATCAGATAAGAATAGGAAATGAAATTGAAAGTAACAGTCTATAGGAAGAATCTGTCGAAGCAGTACCTACGAATGGTATAAAGAACCGTCCTGTTCGATTCGGCATTTTATGTAAAAAATTAGTTCTTATAAGCTACTGAGAGGAGTATTTTTCGACTTCCATTTCACATAATCACCTTCCTCAGAAACATAAAAATAATTATTGCTTCGCAAGCTTCACGAAAATAACTGACAATCCTGCGTTATGGTATTCGACGTAACAAATGAAAGAGGTGATTGAGGAAAGCGATTCCTTTATTTACGCAAAATCATGCCACCCAGTCACAGAGAAAAATCCGATTTTATTGTTCGAAGTGGATGCTAGATTACACAATAAAATCACCGAACTTGCAGCTGTTGACACTTAACTGACGGCGTTTGAAGAAATTACAGCGCAATAGAAACACTGTTTAGCGGGGACGAATCTACATTCATGCCATTCTGTGCATACACTTGTCTCTAAAATTTTAATTCAGGTAGTTAATATTAGACTGAAGCGACAATAATATCAGGAAAGGGAAGAGATGAATAAATATCGACCATAAATATTTATAATATCAACCATGATAGAAATATAAATGGAAGCACTTCCCTTAAAACAGGCCGTTGTGCGGAAGAACCACAGGGAGGCCTTCATCTAGCAGCTAGCAGTGGATTGATGATTGATGGTGAAGATGATATATGATTCCCTCACTCTTACTCTAATGCAAGAAGATGTCTCGTCTTTTTCACTCAGAGAAGCTGAAGATGTGCTTTTTAATTGGATCAATAATTTAAAGAATTTTTGATTTGTTTATGCTAAATAACCTTCCTACACACATGGAATTTAGAAGTTAGATTTTCAAAACAACATCACGCTCTCACAAATGAAACAGGAAACCTACAGAGTTGGATAAAGTTATAGTTTTCTAAATTAATGCAAAAACAACGGAGCAAGTGTCATTCGGCTTCCTTTCTCTATTGATATAGATAGGTGTCTAGGTAATACCTCTCCTAAATCTATGTAACGGGATCATACACTACGACATGCAAAGTGTTTTCTGCATAGTTTATTAATCAACAAATATCCGAAACCAGAAAGTCGCTAGTGTCAAGTTCATTTGTTGGTGAAACTTCAATATCTTTTTTATGTAAGTTATGATTCCTGGCTGGAGATTTATTTCGGCAAAAGATCTGGTTTTGCTTGCTTATAACTTCAGCCAATTTTTAATTGCTATAGCACGTTGCATCATGCCGAAACAACATGAAATGTGAAAATATATTTTTGTATAGTGGAGAAATATATGTAAAAATTCCTGGCAAATCAAAAAAAATATGAAAAATACCTTATTGAAGAATATCATATGGATTAAAAGTAGCGCGCATTAATATTCCACACCTTGATTCCCTATCTAGTTGAATTTCGACATTGTGATCAATCAAAGTGGGCGTATTATCCCCAGCCATCAATTCATCCTTTGTTCTCCCCAAGACAGTGGATAAGTACAACACTTGTAGCTACTAGGTGTGGGGCGAAAGTAACGAAGAGGCGTACTATAGCTGCCACTTGTAGTTTTATGACAAGATCTGATCATGTGCAAAAACAAACAAATAAATAACCCAAAGATTCATATTTTGCTTTAGAATACGTTTAGCTTTGCCTTAATAAATGTGATATTTCACTTTCAAAACATTGGGTGCACAACAGATTGATGCTATTTGGCTGTTTGCTGCCAGGTTACAATGCGATCTTTCCGAAATGGGTGGTAAATACTGCAATCGCTCCTCAATTTCCTTTCCTGAATAGTTGATGAAAAATGCGAGGTCACATGGGAATTCCCCGTTGAAGATGTGGGAAAATAGTCACCTAGGATTACGTACGACACGACACGTCCCAACATTTATTCACAGCATCGTCAGATCTGCATGTATAAGATGGTGATTTTTTTCCTGTGATTTTAGTATTGGATAAAACAGTTGCACATTGCTTTTACGTTGAATTCTTTCTTATATTAAGCATTCCTACCTGATGAAGCTTTAATGTACGAGGGAACGACATCCATTAGCAAAATGTCAGAAACCCGTCCATATGGAGCACAATATCTGTGAGAAGAAAAAGAGATAGCGTGCGAAGGAACGTCCAAAACTAAACAAGTTCTTTTTGTCGTAGATTTAATTAGTATCAAGTACCGTTTCTGATGAAAAAATGAGAATTTGTTTAGCACACTAACTCTTCAAAATTTGGTAACAGACCTTGGCTATGTACTTCTGTTCCAAAACGTACTGAAAATGTTGAAACTACAAGGTTTTCTCTAACCCTCACGATTCCAGCACTATCCCTGGCTTCCTAACCTCCACCCAACCCGCACTGCGTAAAACAAATCCTGCCTTGTGTTCGAAATCATGGGAAAATTACTGCGCTTATGGGTGCTGAAGTAAATCTTACGGGGAGGGGGCTGAACGTTGCGCTAGTTAGGCTACTGATCTCTGGGCCATGAGACTGTAGTTTCGGATGTCTTACAGGTCCTAACCTCCCAGTCCATCAACAAAAGCCCACCGCAATATCATGTTTCCCGCACAACATCTGAATAAGTACAGCTGGATACAGGTACCGGGCTCCCTTTAGTAAAGAACTCGTTGATTGTCAGACTATATACTGAATATCGACTCGTAAGAAAAGAAAACCTGATTCCACTTGTGTCCCCAAACACGGTGTTCCTCAGCCCAGTTTCTACGGGCCGTACATGGTCGCGCCGTTAAAGGTATATACAGCATTGCTCCCGTAATTATTTAGAGCAGTATACATATAAGTACATATATATGTTGAATTTTTAGATAAGGAAGGCGTGCTGATTCAGCACTGCTGAATCAACACATAACCATGGGAATCCCTTTTTTAAATTCGCATTCAGACGCAGCAGTATAATGTTCGAACAAAATTATATGTAAATGATATTTAAAAGAACTTTCTTGAATTTTTCGGCTGTTGAAATAATTTCTTGGGAGTGGTTATTTTACCACCGATGTTTAAATTCATATTTTCTGCAGCAGTGGACATATACATATAACATTAAACAAAAAGGAAGCATATCTGCTTTGGGTGACTAGCGTTTCAAACGAGGCATGGGGTCCTATAAAGTCATCCTCTCATATGCATAAAGACCGCTTTGGTGAAGGAGATTACGGTTAGTTTAGTTTGACAATCTTGTCCTTTTGACAAGAGAAGCTCTCCCTAGAGCTGAGTAGCATTTTACTTTTATTCCGTCGGTTTGTTATCAATAGATCACGGTGTCCCTTGCTGCATTTGCTCGTGGACGTACTTGAACGTGCCTCCTCAAAAAACTCCAAGCATCCTGGAATCGTGTCCACAGACGGAAAATGACACTCCGCGACATTCAAGGACTTCTGGTACCGCCAGCTGTGTCTGCCGTACTCCAGACTGACCAAAGGTCTGCAAGCCGCGTGTTCGGTTAATCATGCTGTTGAGACATTGTTCTAACAGAAGAGTTCAAGAAACGAAAAGTCACGACATACGCCGCAGAATAAGTGAACACCAGGGGAACCTTTCTTATTATCCCAATCTGTGGGTTATGAATTCTGATGTCACAGAAGCTAATAACATTAGGATATGCATGATTCGTCCCTTCACTGGAGTTTTCCACGATTTTGTAGGATATCACACGATTGGATATCATAATGTTGCCTAAATTACATGCTCCCCTAATTATTTTGAGCAATATACATATAATTATCTGTATATGCTGTGTATTTAGATAAGGAAAGTGTGCTCAGTCAACGAATAACCAAGAAGACTCCTATCTTTAAATTCCGTTTACTGCAGTAAAATCTCAAAAGAGTAATTTATATGAAAGATATTTAAATGATTTCCTTGGCTTAACTTGGTGTAGAAATGCTTTCTTGGAAGAGGTTATTTTTACCACAGAACAAAAGTTCATATTTTGTGCAGCAAGTGGACAGATTCATTCCCCAAGACCGAAGCAGATCCGCTTGGGGTGAGCAGCGAGGCCTGGGATCCCTTAAAGACGTCCTATCATTTGGACCGCGCCGAAGTTGCTGCGCCAACGTAGAAAACAGGGAAACATAAACAAATGTCTCAGGATGTCACGATAACCGATAGTGCACCGTTTTCTTCTGCTAAACTTCTTCTATTGCTAATTTACCGCAAAAAGGTTCTTTTATCTGATCTTATGCAGCTTTTTTTATTGGAGGTTTAACGACCACCGTGAGCAACTCAATGGGCTATAAGCAGTCGCCCGTCCCTAATTTAGGGTCACTGGTTCCAGGGAAGGTAGAGAGCCAGTGACTTAAGACAAACAGAACATCCGTACCTCACCGGGAGTTGAACCCGGAACCCTCCCGGACGAATGGTCAAGAGCCATCGCTTAGACCACTGCGCCAACGGGGCAGCATGCAGCTTTAAAGGAACAGTAAATAGCATGTATTCAAATTGTTGAAATTTGTTTTATTGCATACTCATAAGATATCAAAGCCGCCCCCGGTGGCGCAGTGGTGTAAGGCGTTGGCCTCTGATCATTCGTCCGTAAGGGGTCCGGGTTCGAATCCCGGTCAGGCATGGATGTTGTGTTTGTCTTACGGCACTGGCTCTCTCCCTTCCCTGGAACCAGTGACCATAAATTAGGGACGGGCGACTGCTTATAGCCCATTGAGTTGCTCACGGTGGTCGTTAAACCCCTCCAATCAAAAAAAAAAAAAGATATCAAAATCATGGTAGAAGCTAGTTAATAAGCAAAATATAGTATTGGGCTTAAAAACATGCTGGCCAGTCGTTGCAACTACCCATGCAACTTAACAAAATGTTTTCCAGCAATTGTGTTTTGGCGCCACTGCTATATGCTATCCAGATATTTATTTATTTAAAATTATAACGGTTCACAATATATCTTAACGTTTCTATGTTTTATACTCTACAAAAAACCACATGGTTAATAACGGTGCACATGTCCCACGGAAACCATCATGGAACATGTGCACCGCTATTAACATTTGCCCCCGTCGTAGGGCATGCGCACCGCTATTAATATTTGCATATAAAACGGATATTTTTGATAATTTACGGGCTCGCAGGAGGAAAGGAATTAGATACACTGCACACAATAATTCACTAAAGTAAAGATCAGAGCATAGAGGTTGGACATTAAATGCTAGAATCCGTGTCATGAAAACGGTGGGTTTTACTTCTGAAATTTGTAGACTAAAAGCTTTTGAATGAACTTGTATTAAGCTCATAGTAACTCGTATTAAAATATTTGTACTGCAATTCAAAACTTTAGTAATCATAAGTACAATATGTCCCATGTGCTATCTATAAAAAATGGTACGAAATTTAATGTTAAAGAGCCGCTATATTCTTACAACTTAGAACTAATATTTGCTACTTTATTTCTGTTTCTTTTTTTTTTTTTTTTATTGGAGGTTTAACGACCACCGTGAGCAACTCAATGGGCTATAAGCAGTCGCCCGTCCCTAATTTAGGGTCACTGGTTCCAGGGAAGGGAGAGAGCCAGTGCCGTAAGACAAACACAACATCCATGCCTGACCGGGATTCGAACCCGGACCCCTTACGGACGAATGATCAGAGGCCAGCGCCTTAGACCACTGCGCCACCGGGGCGGCAATATTTCTGTTTCGACATCACATGTTCGACACGTATTTCACAACGCACGGCAATCGGTTATCTGATTCGTCTGCGTCATTTTAGCGTGGACTAATGATATAACGAATTCGAGGGATCCGAATATTCTATCTCGAGATGCTAATCTTTGGGTGGGTGAGAGCGTGCTTGGGATTTCGTTTCCCTATATCTGCATAACCACTTATACACAACGTATTCGACTCACGCAATCCCTACGGCATAGGCTGCAATATCCTCGTACGGCTATGATGAGAAAATTACGACTCTGAATGCAATATACTTTGATTGACAGTCTTAAATATCTTCGAACATGGAATAACAATAGGGTGTCATATGAGCTATCTCTCTGTACCTGTTTTTAGAAAGCCATTGAATATAACAAATTAGTATCTTCGCTTTGTGATATGCAAATGGCTGCCGGCAGGTACCGAACTTGCCGCAAAATGCCACGGAAAGTGTAAGATTTGCTGGCCCCCGGGTAATGAAAAACTAATTATAATATGTATGTAGATATTCATTCCCAACCTGGAATTTCTTTGTTCACGAAGTTTTTGGTCATAGCGGAGGAAATCAGCATGTTGAAGGTTGTTACTATCAGACACACGCGATTAGCCGCATTACACTCGGCTCAGTATATAAGTAAAGACATCAAGTTCTCGTGCGGAATAAGTCAAACATAAGAGTTTAAGGTAGCAGTCTTAAAAGCACGATAATTAAAACAGTAGGCAAGCTTCTTATGAAATTGAAGAACTTATTTAATGTATAAGTTAAAATGTTAAAAATAAAGCCTTAGAACTTGCGGTCTTCCTAAAGACCATCATCAGATCGAAGTACTGAAAGAGGTTCAGACGCAAGTGAGAACATATTGAGGCAGTACATGTTGCGTTCAGGTAGTTACATGTCAATTTTAACATGCATTTATTTCCTTTTAGTACTTCCGTCTGATGGTGGTCTTAAGGAAGACCGAAAGTTCTTATGACTTCATTTTTAACATTTTAATTTATACATTAAAAAAGTTCTTCAATTTCATCGGAAGCTTGCGTACTGTTTTAATGATCGTGCGTTTAAGACTGCTACCTTAAACTTTTATGATTGCCAGTATATAAGTTTTTAAAATGTATAGTATCTGTCTATGTTGCAATGGGATAATTATAAAGGGCGCGTTAATTAGAGAAACGCAAGCTTACCGTGTTTGCAGGTAATTTAAAGCAGGTCAGGATTTAATCTGATTAACAAGGGGAGTGGAAATTTTCTGAAGTTAATAAGAAGTGGAAACGAGAAAAAACGGTTTCTTAGTCTGGGATAGGGAGTTCGGGTCTAGGAATTGACTTCGAAGACTATTTATTTCCTGAGAGCTTTGGAGATCACGTCTGATCACGCAGCGGAGGATCACGAAAAAACCCACGAAGTTCGGGTCTACAGTCCATAGCACGAATAAAAACGAAATTATGAAGCATTCCATTAACCTGCGCTTCGAATGGTCCGAAGCCACATAGTTTTAGCAAAATAAACTGCAGTTGTCTTTGTTATTTAAAAAAAAAACGGGGCCTGAATTCTACTTTTCTTCGAGTGCGTGTTTCAGCAATGGAACGAACCAAAACAAAAGCTCACTACAAAAGGCCTCCCGGCAGAGAACGCAAATCAGTGTATTCTCAAGTTTCTGAAAGCTTATATGAAGACTATTGGAACTGATGTTAGCGCCAGTACGATGTTCATTGTAGTGTATGACATTTAGCACATTCGAGAAACCATCACTACAGAAAAAGAAGAAAAATACGGATTTTCGTTTAATTATTGTTAAAAGCAGAGTTTATTATATTTCGAGTAATTACTTAGAAGAACCACCTTGGGTAATTTATTACTATTTACATTCGTAAAGAGCCCAAAACACTTTGGGGGCCATTTTATAGACTGACGGTACTTATGTTTCCGGGCATGGCTGAAAATGCAAAATTTTTAATATTGAAACATATAACATTGTTCAAAGTTACGTGGGTTATCACTGCTGAGGTATTCTTGTAAATGAACACCAGTAAATACAAAGCCCATTATGTAATGGCATGTATGACATTTGCGACAACCCTTCTGTTAAAGAACATCGTAAAACGTTTTTATTACCAGATATGTGATCTACATAGCTTGCCTTTAAATAGTTCTTAAAACAGTATTCATTGTACGTATGTCGCCTTACAAAAATAAATTAGAAAACAAATCTTTAAAATATCTCATGGATTTGCTTTTTCATACTGAACTTCAACAATGGGGTAAATGGAAAAAGGAAAGCAGATCTTGTTTTCGAATTGTAAGACTTGCACTTCGGTGTTCATTTTTTGTCTTTTCCTAAGCTCAAGGATCACGAAGTTACTATATAAGAAATTTATTTAGAAATGTAAATGAAAACAACTTGCGTAACACTTGATTCAGGATGTTAATCAAAATATGTACGTGATGATAGGATATTAACGTTCAATTAAATAATGCTTTCGCAAACGAAAATATTTTTTTGATTTTAGGGCAACACATTTTACAGAAGTAAATATTGCTGCAGATTTTTTGTGTGTGAAGCATTCCAAAGGATAATCATGTATTTTAGGTTTCATTCCATGTCTGATGAGAAGTCTCTTCAGATAATGGATGCGGCGTGCTCAATAGCTATTTTGATAAATCGCTGAACGCTAAAGCTCTGTAACTGGTGAATTATTTTTGTAATACAACAAAACGAAGAAGAAACCAACTACAAAACTTTCTGAATTTAATTTAAGTACTACAGTGATATTGATGTACTTGAAAGTAATACGCTCATTTATCAATAAATTTCATCTTATATTACATGAACGCAGTTAATATTAATATGGAGTTTTACATGCAACATGCAAGTGAGAACATATTGAGGTAGTACATTTAGTTTCCAGGTAGGTACATGTCAAATTTAACATATATATATTTTCTCTTTGTCTATTCTTATCTTTGAATTCAGAAACAGAATAAAGCTTGAAGAAATACTATGTTTAAAACTTTTCGCATACACAAAATAATTTTATCATCAGCTGTTTCACAACTAAGTCCATGATCTGTCGCAGATATTATAGCTTGCTTCGTGAAATGCAGAACACAAACATTTTGCATGATTCTAATTCATTTTCGTAAAACCTATAGCGAGTAACCAAATGAATCGAACACCAGATTTTTAGAATTTTGTTTCGTTGACCACCTGGACCAAACAAAATTAAAGTAGTTGCTGACAATTTACTTATCCGTCCATTCTTCGCCTTAAATTCATCGCTGACTTTTCATTCCTGAAGAATACCTCAGCTGAATATTTTTAAGAAATTTCTCTTTTCAAACTCTTTCTTTTGTGCATGGTAGCGAGTCAGTGGCGTGTACATTATGTCCAATAGAATGAATGCAGGGTTTTAAGACATTTTATATCTATAGCATGGTGGTTTTGCGGGTCAATTGTCCATGGCGATCAGTACTTATAATTGTTGATTTTTGAAGCATACGACGAAATTATGAAATTTTAGTTGGATTTTTCCATGGTTTTGTTGAAGACATTTCGCAAATAACATTGGACAGCGAAATGAGAATCGTATCGAACGATACAGATTAAAATGTGGCAGTTTGTTGGCTCTTCGTATTGTGCTTGGAGGTAGAAGCGTTTTTATACACTCGTGTTATAAAAGGAAACCAAGGAAAATGTGATATAATTTTCAGTTATTTATTCGGAAAAAAAGCTATATAAAACTTGCATTCAAGGAACATTTTGAAAGAACTAATTGATTGCCTTTGTTCTAATATCATTAACGTTGACGTCCGCGCCAACAAATTGCAAGTAATCACAATGGTGCTATCAGCTGCATGGTCGAGTCACATTATTGTGACATCCAGCTAATATCAAGAGTAACCGTCGTGCAACGCGGGCAGCATATAGCCGGGCTGGGAGTGACTCAACAAGGTACTGGAATGTGTTCACAGGTATTTGGAGCCATGCTGACTGCAAAGTATCTGACAGCTGTGGAAGAGTGCGTGTTGGAGAATACATAGATTGAACAACAAGATGGAGCTGGTCCCGCCGATGCTCACTTGGCTTCAAGTATGGGGAATTAAGGGGGCAGGAAATATCTTTG
This sequence comes from Macrothele yani, assembly GCA_039090855.1. Classification (NCBI taxonomy): domain Eukaryota; kingdom Metazoa; phylum Arthropoda; class Arachnida; order Araneae; family Macrothelidae; genus Macrothele; species Macrothele yani. The sequence goes on along the minus strand of CM077015.1, from coordinate 110,452,054 downwards.
AAGTCTTCATCGTGCTCTTAAAACCACTCTCGGACATTTCTACCTGTGTGACACGTGGCATTGTCGTGCTGGAAAATCTCATCCGCACCAGGGAAGATACTCAGCATGTATGGGTGTACGTGGTTTGCAAGGATAGATTCATAAGGAATTCGGTCCATAGTGCCCTCCACAGTTATGAGTGGACCCAGAGAATACCACGAAAACATTACGCAGACCATTTTGCTGCCCCCCCACCTGCTTGTGTTCTTCCAGCAATGATTAAACAATGCTTGTTCTCCGATGTTTCTCACCTTATACGCCAATATCCATCCGTTGGATGAAGCAGAAAACATGACTCATCGGAGAAGGCAATCCTTTTCCAATCAGAGGTCGTCCAATTCCGATACTGCTGTGCAAATATAAACCTTTTCTGCCTATGCACCTTCTTTGGCATAGGTGCAGCGACCATCCGTCTGCATCGGAGCCCCATGCGTAGGAGGGTTCGCTGAACTGTCGTTTTAGACACTCTTCCGTTAGCCACCTGCTTTATTGGGCCTGTGAGTGGCTCGATTGTAGCGTGTCAATCGGCCCTCAAACACCTTCAAAGCCGACGTTCACTTCTCTCATCAATGGCTCGTGGTGCTCAGCAGTTTTCACGTCGCTGATTCAAAATTGTGTTCTTTCTCCATGCATGATACACTTTAACCACAGCAGCACGCCAACAGGTCACAAACTGCGCTGTTTCCGAAATGCTGCCAACCTTGGCGCGAAAACCGATTACACTAATATTCAAGGTTTTGTTGTTTTGCAATGAATAGGTGTATCTCAATGGATTTCTTGCGCAGATTCCGAAAATGACCTTCAAAATTCCGTATCACGTCAAGTTTTTTCACAAATGACAGAAATGTAAAAATTTAAAACAACGTTATTTTATAATGACATTGTTATATGGCAAAGTTTGTAACGTGTAAAAATGTTCTCTGGAGGGGCGGAATTATTGTTTAAGGAATAGATAAACATAAATATATAGCTGATTATGAAAATGCAACTGTTTTGTCTGTATGACGTCACGATTTGCGCCACTCACAAAGGCGGAACATGAGAGAATGTTATCTTGTCACGGCAGTATGACTCATACCTCACGCCACTGCTCCCTTCTTTCTATTGTTCACATGTGGCGCCATTCGGGGCTGATCGTTTTACACTAGTCAGTGCAAAGAAGGGACTGGCCCCGTTCGGTTGTTTCTTTGTGGCGTGTGCAATGGCTTCACGTGGTTGTGTAAATCATCCAGACATATTTTGCTACATATGTGGCTGTTATACGACAGGAAAAAAACAGAGGCAAAATATTACGCCTTACGTGAAAAATGCTTATTTTCAGTACTTCGGCATTAAACTAGCAGATCAGGACAAAGTTTGGTCTCCTCACAATGTGTGCCGTGCATGTGTGGAGGGGTTGAGGAACTGGAAAAGTGGAAAAAGGGCATCAATGCCGTTTGGTGTACCCACGGTGTGGCGTGAGCCAAAAAATCAGAGTGACGACTGCTACTTCTGCACAGTGAATATCGTGGGCCATACCAGAACCAGTAAGCGTAACATTAAGTATCCCAATATCCCATCTGCCATAAGACCAGTGCCCCATAGTGAATCCATCCCTGTGCCATCCCCGTCCAATCTCAATCACCCAACAGACACCGATTCAGACGGTGATACAAGTGATGAGATGTACCAATCGGACAGCATGGAGGATGAAACCCCAGTGCCATTTACCCAGCATGAACTGAATTATTTGGTTCGTGATCTGAATTTACCTAAAGACGCAGCAGAGCTTTAAGGATCACGACTTTAGGAAAATAATTTACTATGTCCTAATACGAGATTCTCCTGGTACAGACACCGAGAAGCAGAATTGGTTCCGTTTTTTGCTGAGGAAAGCGGTTTAGTATATTGTCAAGATATTCCAGCAGTCATGAACTACTTCAACATCAAATACAATTCATGACAGTGAGGTTGTTCATAGATGCCAGCAAAACCAGTTTAAAAGGTGTTTTATTACACAATACTAATATTCATTCATCCATTCCAGTAGCACATTCTGTGAGTCTGAAAGAGACATACGAGAACCTTAAATTACTGCTGGAAAGTGTGCAGTACAAGTTTCATGAATGGTCTTTGTGCGGGGATTTCAAGGTGATTGAAATATTGCTCGGCCAACAAGCCGGCTACACCAAATTTCCTTGCTTTTTGTGTGAATGGGACTCCAGAGCAAGGACGGAACATTGGTTTCGGCAGCAGTGACCAGTCAGAAGTACATTCACACCTGGCAAAAAAGCATTGTTTCACTTCCACTGGTTGATCCCTCGAAAATACTGTTGCCACCTTTACACATCAAACTTGGCTTAATGAAGCAACTCGTGACAGCCTTAAGCAGGGACAGTAAATGCTTTCAGTATCTTGGTGGAAAGTTTTTTTTTTTTTTTTGATTGGAGGTTTAACGACCACCGTGAGCAACTCAATGGGCTATAAGCAGTCGCCCGTCCCTAATTTAGTGTCACTGGTTCCAGGGAAGGGAGAGAGCCAGTGCCGTAAGACAAACACAACATCCATGCCTGACCGGGATTCGAACCCGGACCCCTTACGGACGAATGATCAGAGGCCAACGCCTTAGACCACTGCGCCACCGGGGCGGCGTGGAAAGTTTCCATCAATCACGTCTGCAAAAATTAAAGCTGGCATTTTCATAGGCCCTCAAATACGAAAATTAATGGCAGACAACATATTCGAGGAAACCATGAGTGAGTGCGAATTGCGAGTATGGACTGCATTCAGAAATGTGGTGCACAACATTTTGGGGAACACGAAGGCTTCAAATTACACCACTTTAGTCGAGGACATGCTGGAATACTACGAACTGCTTGGTTGCAACATGAGCGTCAAAGTTCACTTTCTTCATGCTCATCTAAATTACTTTCCTAACAATCTCGGTGATTTTACGGAAGAACATGGCGAGCGCTTTCATCAGGGTATTAAAGTGATGGAAAAGTGATACCAATGAAAGTGGACTGTACATATGATGGCCGACTATTGTTGGATGTTTAACAGAGACTGTACGGACGCACACCGAAGACAATCCCAAAAGAGGAAGTTTGAAGGGAAGCCCAGTGGCGAATGTTAGGTATGTTTGCTTTTGAATATTTATTTATGTTTACCTATTCCTTAAACAATCATTCCGCCCCTCCACAGAACATTTTTACACGTTACAAACGTTGCCATATAGCAATGCCATTCAAATGTAACGGTTTTTTAAATTTTCACATTTCCGTCATTTGTGAAAAACCTGACGTTATACGGAATTTTGAAGGTCATTTTCGGAATCTGCGCAAAAATACCATTCAGATACAACTTCATTTGAAAACAACAGAAACAATTTGAAAAATTGCAGATCAGTGTTATCATCCCTTTTTGGAAATCTGATAAATCGCTCTTCTGAACCATGACAGCAATGAGTGGTATGGTTTCAGACGATCATATGACCATATGTAGAAGACTTTAGGAAGGAGAGTCTGACCCCAGGTCTTGAAAAACCCTTAGAAATAGGAAGCTAGGAGATTTGGGCTGGAGTGCCCGATAGGAAAGTCACACGGAAACGAAGTAGAAAAGGGGAGGAAAACGCCCTTTTTTATTACCGCGGGGCCAGTACCCGGGGTCCGACAGTTTAACGTGCCCATCCAACACACGGCGGATATTTAGTGGATCGAGTGTTCGTACCTGCTTGGGATCGAACCTAAGGCCCTTTCCGCGGCAGTCACGAACGTTGCCCACTTGACCACCCGCGGCCCAATATCTTTTCAGATCTGATCAGATCATATGGAGAGGATTTTAGGAAGGTAGTGTCTGACCCCAGGTCTTAAACAACAATTAGAAATAGGAAGCTAGGAGATTTGGGCTAGAGTGTCCGATAGGAAAGTGACACGGAAGCGAAGTAGAAAGGGGGAGGAAGACGCCCTTATTTATTACCGGGGGCCCAGCACCCGGGGTCCGATGGCTTAACGTGCCCATCCGACGCACGGCGGATATTTAGTGGATCGAGCGTTTGTACCTGCCTGGGATGGAACCTGAGGTCCTTTCCGTGGCAGTCACGAACGTTGCCCACTAGGCCACCCGCGGCCCTATGTTTTCAGAATTCCTACAGCACACCTTATATACCCTTCAAGCCAGCTCACGACACGTGCCTTTTTTAATTGGCTACGCGCTGGTGTCATCAAAAGTAGAAGGTCAAAATAATGTGCCTTGATTGACTGTGTATTTAAGAATACTATTATGTCATCCACGAAATATTGCGTGATGTATGAAAGATTCTTGAAGAATTGAGAAAATCAGACATGGTATTAGTATCTTTTACTCTTTCCATACTGAATACAGGAAGATTATCCATCTTGGATATGATTGAGGCCAAGCTGTGGTTTACCGAAGCACTCATTATACATGAGTGAACATTTCTACTAAAAACGACTATGTATAGTGCTTATTTTAATCCCGGAAATGAAAGATAAGGAAGGGAAATCTAGAAAGTAACAGTTTCGTAAATTAAGTGATTGTGTTTAGGCATGGAAAATATTGTATTGTGGTGCACAAATATTGTGTTTTTTAGCAGTAACTAAAAGATTGCGAGATATGTACCTGGTTGATAGTTTTATAGATTATACTTTACGTGTTCATGGCCTAGATGAGTGGATAGATGAATTCTCATGGACAGGTACTGAAACACACGTGACAAGTGTGTGTGTCGGGGGATGAAGAAATATTCCGTCTTATGTCTATAGAAAGCAATAATTTCAAATTTTAAAGTAAGTGTTGTAGTTTTTTTTTTAGAAATCCGGTCGCCATGAAAAGTTACCATGAATGCCCTGTCATACACAAATTAATTTCCCCAAAAATTATTAACGCGATAACGCTGTCTAACGCCTTCGCTGCCAAACCTAGTCTCTGCCGAATGGAAACGCGAGAGCAAATAAACATGCTCCCAAAATGTGTATTAGTCTTACTCCCCTCAAAGCCAGTAGGCACCAATGGTGTAATACTGGTGTATGCTATGTGACTGCGAGTCTCTTGTGCCAACATCGGGCAGGGGTTTTGCTAAATAACGAATGTTGATGTTGAAGATGTCTTCACTTACTATCATGTCCATTCAGTTTTACTCTCGTGATTGGACAGTAGCGACATTCGATTTCATTTCGAATGACATTCCATCTTTTAACAATCACATAATTACTTGAATTCATATTAAAAGAGTTTTACATGCCTACAGTATTAGAAAAATCGTAAAATAGGCTATTAAACACATTGAAGCACATAATAACCTATCATGTGAAATAGAAATCTTAGAAATGGGTTCTCCCCAGTGTGAAATAACAAGGCATATAGCTTCTTAAGAGGGTTGTAACGCCGGAGGCTGAACTCCGGAGACAGATGTATGCTGCACCTCATAATGGAGGAGCCAATATAGAATACTGTAAGTTTTATTATCTGTTTTTTCTCTAAGGTGACAAATTTTGTTTGCGATCATTATTTCCAAAAGTTTTTTCTCCGAATTTTTTTGTTCTTTTTATAATTTTTAAAACAAAACGCAATCATGAGGCTGTGGAATTTATTATAAGAGCAGGAATAAATGAACTATTTTTACTACCGCGAAGACGCCAGCCATTAGCTTGCGTGGCGTTGTCTTAAAATTGGTTCTGGCGTGTCGCTAATGACAATATGTCATGTACACGTTCTGCAAATTCTATTTTAATACATCTCTGACCCAAAGGAGCACAACTTCAACATTTAGCCGTTGCACGATATATGGCATGTCTCTTGATAAAATGTCAATACCGAACACATCGCTGAGAGGTTTAGCCGCTGAAAGTCAACTCTTGCAAGTTTTGTCAAACGGGAATGACCGAGGGCCGTAGGTTAAACCGTCCTTGAAGGAGTCATGAACACTGGTTCAGATATGAAAGTAAAGTAGCAAAAATGAGAGCAAAAATGCAGAGCTGTAGACTATATCCATTGCCCTTGCGTTATGCTAAGAAAAGGAGCAGCTCAAATGGTCTCATACTCAAGTCGTGCTATATAATTAATTAAATAGTTCATATAAAATAATATTGCCTGCGGAAAGTCATTTTTATTTATTTATTTCGTAATTCCCAGAATTTCAAAAATTATGGTTCGGATCTATTGGTTAATTTAATAAGTTACTTCATAGTTTGAATATTTGTTTTATTTCATTTAATATAATTTAAATTTATTAAATTTAATTTAATGAAGTGTACATTGGTCTTGTTTACTTTTTATTAATGTAGCACAGGTCTGTTTTATTAATAATTTTTTTCTTTGGTATTTCTTCTGAAGAAGTATTTAAAAATAATTTGTTTTGCTTGTTATTTTAATAATTAAATAATTAACAACGGGTACCTACGACTTTACGAAACATCTATGTCAGTCTTCGCGAATTATTTTCTAAATCGAAATACTCAAATTTTATGAATATTTTTATTTCTTTCTGAAGATACTTCCTTTTACTCAATATTTCCGCGATTTTTATGAATTACAAGGCAAGTAAGTATTTAGAGCATTTTATCGAACAGTCAGTGAAGTAATATATTAATATTTCCGCATAGGTGAAGATTTAAAAGTAGATATATTTTCACAAGTCTTTGTCTTGCGTTTTTACACTGGAAAGGTGTTACTCAAAGTGCGTTAATTTGAAGATACGGTATAAGCATGTACGGAATGAAAATATAATACAAAAATTTGATACAAAGCAATATGTTGTAAATAAGACGGTAATAAAGAATGTGTGGTGGTTTTGTTGAAAAAAGGTGTTGTAAGCGTCAGAAAAAAAAAGAAATTTCAAGTAAAACGTAGGAGGCCCAGTTTAAATAACATCAGCAGGAGAAAAAGATATACGTATATGAAGTCGAAACAACTACATGTGCGACGCGCGAACGATGTCAGTAAAACATGGGTTTTGTCACTAGATTGCTCTGAAAGAAAAAGTTTCATACATCACGTTTACGTAAAATAGATTACCATTCTGCATTTGAATTTGACAGATCAGCTTTCTTTACGGACTCAAAATTTGAATATCAGAGAGCAGCTTCGAGATACATATGTATTGTGCCAATAGTTTAAGAGTTAAGAAATTCATAATGTGTTTGTATTTTCTTAATATTGAAATGGAAAAGAACGAATTTCCATTTCTATAAGTGCTTTGTTGATACATTTCCTTTTCGAACAGTTGAATTATATTTACAATTTGAACCCTGCATGACAGAATATTCCTAACACCAATTTGTAAGATTCAGTATGTGAATCGGAACCTGGAAAGTATCTGAGTGAATATATCATTAGAGAAAACAAATATGAGTAAAACAATAGCACAGGAAAAAAAGAATCTAGAGTACTTATTTTTTTCCTAATTGTAAAATAATGCCTGCGTTTATTTCACTAAACTTTCCCGTTCACCGCTATCATTTCTATATGTTATGTAGCAGCCAAGCATTTTCTTTCTTCTTGTTCCCACCTCTGTGGAATCGTATAACTGGTTGACTTTAAGTCCCGTTTTTAAATCTTTATCGGACCTATCTAACATGCTGAAACATCAACACACATATTGTCTTCTCTTTATTTATATATTTCTAGATCAATAAAACGTATGCATATATTTGTTGGTGTGTCGACAATTGGAGATTCTTGTATGAACATCAAGCGCAGATGCAATTAATGTAAAAGCTTGATATTTTGCTGCTCTTGACTTTATCAGGCATTTGAACATAAGGTAAAACAGAAAAATGAGTACATATTTTGGTTGCTAAGTGTAATACATCTTTTTTTGCTTCTGTATTTAACATCAATCTCTGCGAATCAAAAAATACTTTTGTTCTAATTTTTGATACAATAATTGTGAAAACAAATTACGGTTAACTTGCTGAAATTTTGTCCATGAAGCGACTGGTGAAGTAAACCTTTGCCCGCTGAAAATGAAATATAAAATACCAATTATCCGTAAAAGAAGAATCCTGATAATTGTGTCATTGGGTTGTGTTTTATGATCAGTCACAAGAGTTAAGTCATAATCTGTCCTAAACACACTGTGCCCTGTCCGAAATTGCAAATAGAAAAATACTCGGCTATCAGTACAGAAATATTTGCTTCATTAGGTTTTTAACATATCATCAAATCATCGTTCCCATCTAGGAAGTCGTTCAATGGAATGTTTTTACACCGTTTGTAAAACTGGAACAATAACACATATTCCCATAACTTTTACAATACATCAAAATAAAAGCTCAACTGAAACAAATTCCGATTGAGCTTCCAACGTAAGATTTAATTAAATGATTTTGCGAGCAATTTTAAACGCCTATAAAATATATACATAATATATATATATATATATATATATATATATATATATCATCATCATCATCGTCAACCATTATCAATCCACTGCTGGACGAAGGTCTCCCCAAGTTTCCTCCACAACGGTCTGTCTTGTGCCAGTCTCCTCCATGTCACTCCCGCATACTTTCGAATTTCATCCACACATCTCCCATGTGGTCTTCTTCTGAGTCTTTCCCTGTTCCTTGGAATCCAATCTAAAATTTCGGCTGCCCATCGATGGTCTGTACTTCTGGCAGTATGCCCAGACCATTGCCATTTCAGGGATTTAACTCTGATCATGATGTCTTCCACTCTTATCATTTTTCGGATCCACGAGTTCCTCTTCTTATCTCTCCTGCTTACACCAAGCATGCACCTCTCCATGCTACTTTGAGTTGTCTGCAGCCTTTGTATGTCTCTTTTAGTTAAGGTACACGTCTCTGCACCATACGTAAGCACTGGAACGATGCATTGATCAAACACTTTTCTTTTAAGACATAATGGCATATTGCTCTTGAAAATCATGCTGTTTCTTCCAAAAGCTCTCCAGGCAAGTTTTGTACGCCGATTTATTTCTTCGTCAATGTGACCCTCACTTGATATCTGCTGTCCAAGATAAACGTACGTGTCTGTTATCTCCAGCTTTTCTCCATCAATCGATAAATCTTCATTTCTCGTTAAAAGCATCGAACATCACTTTTGTCTTCTGAAAGTTCATTTTTAATCCCACTTCTTTACTCTTGTCAGCAAGTTCCTGTATCACACTCTGCAGTTCTTACGGGGTAGTTACAAAAATTACTATGTCATCAGCAAAACAAAGGTGGGTTAGATAATCTCCATTAATCTTTATCCCTTTGTTTTTTCAGTTTAGTGATTGAAAGACATTTTCCAATGTGGCATTAAAGAGCTTCGGAGATATGGTGTCGCCTTGTTTCACTCCCTTTCCACTTTTTATGTGTTTTGTATTTTCAAACAGCCGAATGTTTACACTTGCATTTTCATAGATGTTATTAATAATATTAATGTATGCATCTTCAATACCGCCGGATTTCAGACCCATTGTAACTGCTCATAGTTTCACCGAATCAAAGGCTTTTTCATAATCGATAAAAGCCATGCACAATGGAAGTTCATATTCCCTCGCTCTTTCAATTAATTCTCGCAGTACGTGGATATGATCTATTGTGCTGTAGCCACTCCTGAATCCAGCTTGTTCTCTCGGTTGAGCCATGTCAAGTGTTACCTTCAAACGGTGTGAAAGAACTTTAGTAAATATTTTATAAACCACTGATAGGAAGCTGATAGGTCTGTAGTTCCTGAGATCCTCAATATCACCTTTTTTATGTAGCAGGATCATTGTAGCGTTGTTCCAGTCCTCAGGAATCTTCCCTTCATTAAGGCATCGAGTGAAAATTTGGGCGAGTACTGTTTCGATTTCTCCATTGGCTTCTTGTATGATGTCTACAGTAATTCCATCTTCTCGTGGAGCTTTTCCCCGCTTCATGTTCTTGATTGCATGTGCAACTTCTGCTGGGAGGACTGGAAGAACTCTGGTACTGGTACCTTTCATGATGTCTGGAGTACATGTATCATACCTTTCATATAATGTGGAGTAGAAATCTTGCACTCTTGTCAAAATTTCACCTCTATTTCTTGTTACAGAACCATCTTCTTTTCTCAGAGCCATAATCTGTTTTCTTCCCTTACTGAGATGTCCCTTTGCTATCTTTAGGCTTTGGTTGTTTTCAATTGCTTTAATCACTAGTTCACAGTTGAATTTCCATACGTCTTCAGCGGTACTTTTTCGTACTGTCTTGCATAGCTCTATATATTCCACTTTGGAAGTCACATTTTCTTTAGTTGTCCTCATCTCTCTTCTTTTTTGCATCAATATTTTGGTTTTTCCTGTTATTTTGTTCAAATGCAACTTGTTCTTAGACCCAGCTAATTTTATTGCTGTTTCCATAAGAGCTTTGGTTACTTTTCTGTTAACTTCAGAAATATCCACTTCTTCCGATGTTAGGCCTTCTAAAGCAGAGAATCTATTCTTCAGTTCCAACTTGAAGGTATTATGGTGTTTTTTAAGGTTGGTTATGTCAATACATTTTGTTTGTCTTATGAGCTTGCCACGTTCGAGTTTAGTGTTGAGGTGCATCTTACATCTCACCAATCTATAGTCACTACCTGTGTAGAACTCGTTTGGCACACTGCAGTCTTCTATGACGAATTTTTTGTTACACATAATAAAATCGATTTCACTTGTCGTCCAATTTGGATGTCTCCATGTCCATTTCCTGTGTGGATTTTTTTTGAAAAATGAGTTCCAGATGAAAAACCCTTCTGCCTCTGCAAACTCAACGAGAGTATTTCCACGCTGGTTTCTGTTGCCGTGACCGAATTTACCTACTGAAGTTTCAATCTGTTGCTGGTGCCCTATTTTTGCTTTGAAATCTCCCATAATTATCTTCAAGTGCTGCTTACCTTTATTATTTAGATGACGAATTTCTTCATAAAATTCTTCAATTTCTTCTTCAGGATGACTTGTGGTGGGTGCATAAGTTTGAACAATTTGAGCCTGGTATCTTCTCGAGAGTTGGATAACGAGTCGTGCAGCTCTGTCAGAGGAACTTTCAACTTCTACAACTTTATCCTTCAGTTTCTTGTTTATTATAAATCCAACACCACTAGTTCTGCCAGTATCTGTCCTACGATAGTAGAAGAGATGTCCACTTTTCAGTTCAATGAGATCTTCTCCTCTTCTTCTTACCTCACTTAGCCCGACGATGTCCCACTTGATCCTTTGTAGTTCCTCTTCCAATTCAAGAAGCCTTTAATTAGAAGATAGGGAGCGTCCATTATACGTAGCCAATGTCAGCATCAGATGACAGCCTAGTCCGGTCCTCCGGGAATTCTTAGCACCCTCTGCCTTCATGTCGCACTGTCCGCTGCCTTGGCCAGTTACATTCCAGCTGCCGGAGACTGAGGGGCCAAGATTTAAGTTGTGGAGTCATTTTGGAGGGGTTTGGCCATAACTCACCGCGCTGGCCAAGCGGGTTGGTGAGTGTGTTATAGCATTTCCTCTAATCCCGATGGTATAGTTATACCGCTATTGGTGGTCGTCAGAGCCCCTTTAGTGGGAACAGGATGCACCACGAGAAGGCAAGGTTGACATTTGTCAAGGACAGGCTGTGATGTTACGCATCACCTGACCTTACATCCCATATATATATATATATAAATATATTCCGACTTGTCATTGTTATAATATTTGCTGCTTTTCTTTAATTAAATTCGTGCAATCTTAATGATATTTATGGTATTAAAATGAACTTTTACAGAAGTTTCTTACTGTGCCAACAATAATAAGATTATTTTTGAATACGTTTCCATGTTCAGAAGAAATCTTTCAAAAATGACATGTAGCTGAACCAGCATAAAGGAAAAGTACTTGACATTGTTAACGAATGCTTAAAACAGGACAGTTTCTTTTCAGCACATTACTTATTATTACGGCTATTGTTTCCTTACATTAGCAAAATTTAAATACTAGATACTACGACGGTCATTGTAAAAGGAAGTTAAGACATTTATTGTCAAATGAAGTCACGGAAATGAAGTCACGACAGTCGTGTCAAAATGTAATTACGACGTATTCAACAACGATGTGACAACGGTCGGCAGCAAATGTATTACGACGTCATCATCATTGATATTACGACCGCCACCAACTATGCAGTTACGACTGTCATTGTCCTAACTGCCCCCCGCAGGAGTGTAATGATAATTGTAATCAAGGTATCATCTGCATGTAAGCCTAAAAATAATTTTGAGTTACCTTGTTACTTTTATCATAGCTAAAAGTACACTGGTAAGATTTGAAATTTTTATATCCACATTTTACTACACTGCTAGCCACCCAAAATGCAACACCAAGAAGGAAGCATCCGATTGGCCTGAAATTCGCAGCATGCGTCACCCGCGAGAGGGCATGCAAACGTTTAGCATTGACGGGCATATGCAAATCATGTGCGCCCGGCACGCCACCGAGAAGCACTATAAGAAGGGTGCACAGAAGGCGGGGTGTAAATAGTGGAAGTGTATTATGCTGCCGGTCCTGTGCGTCGGAAGCTTCCTGATGCCTCGTCGCAGTATACGGCAGTCATTCCAGCACGTTTCGGAGTTCGACAGAGGACGAATAGTGGTTATCGCGACAGCGGTTTATCGTACTGAAACTTCGGCGCCCGTGTGGGACGACATCCAGCCACAGTGAGGCGACTATGGATTCGGTGGGTGCAGGAGGGACGGACGGACCAACGTGAGTGAATGCCGCAGCCGCGGCACACCACCGGATGAGAGGACCGGCATGTTGTTCGGCGGGCATTGACGGCTTGCACCGCCACATCACGATCGTTAGCGCAGGAATTAGGGTGTGTTACACAACAACCTGTGTCAGCACGTACCGTTCGACGTCGTCTGCACGAGCGGGGTCTTTTCGCATGGCGCCCATTGCTCCGATTTCCATTGACGTTATACCACCGGTGAGTGCGGCGGCAGTGGGCCGTTGAACGCCGCACCTGGACTACGGAATGGCACGACATTGTCTTCTTCGACGAATTTCGCTTCTACCTGCAACTCCACAATGGTCGGATCAGCGTGTGGCGACACCGCGGAGAGAGACTGTATGACGCCTGCATTATGCATCGCCATACCGGTCCGTCGCCTGGCGTTATGGTTTGGGGCACAATTGGATATGGCACCCGCACCCCTCTGGTACGCATCGCCGCTACACTCAACAGCCACCGCTACATCTCCGACGTTTTGGAGACTGTAGACCTCCCTTACCTGCAGGACCTGCCAGCGGCTACGTTTCAACAGGACAATGCGCGCCCGCAAGTGCCCCGCATCGTGCAAAAATTCTTCACGGCCAACCAGGTGTCATTGCTGCCGTGGCCCACCTGCTCTCCCGATATTTCGCTGATCGAACACGTCTGGTCGCTGATCGCCAACCGAGTGGCCCGGCACGCACCACCCGCGGCTACACCCGATGAATTGTGGCAACGTGTGGAAGCAGCCTGGACCAACATACTCCAAGCGCACATCCAAAGCCTCTTTCGTTTGATGCCGAGGCATGTAACGGCCCTAATTACCAGCCATGAGGCCCACACGAACTCTTGACTTCTGCGTGTTCCGCAAGCCGCACGGGCTTGTAAGTTCAAACGTTTTATCTTTGTATCTATTGTTATGTGTCCAGTAAATCTGGCTTTGCTATCTCGTGTCCTTCTTGGTGTTGCATTTTGGGTGGACAGCAGTGTAGATAGTTTCTGATAGTCTGGAAATATATTCTTCCAGTTTGTTTTAACCCATATAGTGCCTTGTTTAGCTTGCACACTAGCCTTTTTTTCCCTGAGTATTTTCAAAGCCGGGAGGTTGTTCCATATATATCCTTTCCTGTAATTTTGCATACAAGAAAGCAGTTTCTACAAAATAATGGTGTATTTGCCATTTTTTCATAGCTGCAAAAGCAATTCAGCATCGAGAACTGTCTGGTTTCATTGCTGGTGAAAATGTTTCATTGTAGTCTTGTCCAAACCTTTGAGAACATCCTAGTGCCAAAAGCCTTGCCTTGTATATTTTGTTTCCTGATTGTTTTCTATTTTTACTGATTATCCATTTACATCTTATAGGTTTTACACCTTCAAGTAAATTTATTATGTCCCATGCTTCATGAGCCTTGAGATAATTTGTCTCTCTCCATTGCTTCTTTCTTTTTGTTTTCATCTGTCAATTCCACAGCCTCTTCAAATGATTTTGGTATGCAGTACTGACTTTCAGCTTTAAGAATCTCATCATGAGGATTGTAATCCATATCTTTTGCTGTGTCATCTTTATCTGAAGATTCATAATACTTCTTAAGCCTTGCTTGAGGTCTTAGATATGGTCTCTCCTGTTCTACAGCAGTTATGTGAGGCCCATTTTCACTTTCTTCAGTGATTTCAAATTGTGGTTCATAAATAATTTACTCATCTTGCACATTTACTTCTATTTCTTCATCATCATCAAGGACCTCCTGAAAATTATCTTCGTTTTCACTGAAGTCTAACGTTTCACAATCTTGTATTTCAAATTTTGCCATTTTCAACATTTCGCTTCCTTCCTTGTGTTCCAAGAATTTTACATCTCTAGATTCTAAAACAGTATTTTTAATTTAACATAGATACGGTAAACTTTCCTATTACTTAAGTATCCCAACAAAATTATGGGTGATGTTTTGGGTTGGAGTTTTTTCTTTCATGCTTTGGAATCCAGTACTAAACTGTACATCCAAAGATTCGCATATGACCCACAGCAGGTCTTTTTCCTGAAAATTTTTCTTCTGGAATTACTGTGTCATTTGTTTTGCAAGTGCCCTGCTCTTTTATGTCGGTAAAAGTGTTAGTTGCCTCTGCCCAAAATATCGTTAGGAATTTTTAGCCTGTCAGTAGTGCTAAAGTGCCTTCAATTAGTGAACTGTTGCCTCTTTTATAAATACCATTTGGATGTGGTGTGTAGACTGGAGTCATTTGATGTTCAATACCCTTTGCCTTAAAATATCCTACAGCTTGTTTAAAAAGAAATTCCGAACCATTGTCAGACCTTATTATTCTTACTTTTGCATTTATGGTGTTTTAAATTTGTTGAATAAAAGTAAACTATTTCTCTGGGGTTTCATTTTTGTTCTTTAAAAAGTGTAAAAATATTTCTAGAATAATCATCTAGAATAGTTAATGTACAACTTGCACCTCCAATTGACTTTTCACGAATTGGACCAATTAAATCAATATGTAAAAGATCAAGTGGTTTTGTTGATTACATTTCTTGCACACTTTTGAAGAATTTTCTGGATTATTTTGCTTGAATATAGGTTTCACAAGATCCAAGGTTTGAAATTTGTCCATCCGGTTTGTGGACCATGGAATGTGTTTTCATTTGGTACATGTATGTTTCATTTACATGTCCAAGTTGTTCATGCCAATTTTCCCATGTAATTTCCCTGCTTTCATATTACAGATTTGTTACTCATATCATCTTCACAGTTTACCACAGAAAAGCCCTTTAGTCTACTAGCATTTAATAGATTTTCCCATTTTCCATAATATGGCCACCATTCTAGTTGAAAATTACTTCTTGGTTATCCTCGACCAATTTGTTAAGAGATATCAAGTTTCCTGAAAGCTGAGAAACATATAAAACATCCTTCAATAATAGGGTTTTATTATTTTCAGTTTCAGTTCTACAAGGCCCATAGTCTATGCACGTATAGTGGAATTTTCTGCCAGTTTTATTAACCTGTTATCTGGACTAGCATTGGTTATCCACCTTGAAATAGATGTTATATGTGATGTAAACCCACTGTCCAGAATTAATTCACTTTCTCTTTGTTTGTTTTTTCGGTTTTTCTGTCTTGACTGTCAGAACTGTGTGACCCTTATTTGTTACATCCTCTATAGCAATCGCCTTTCGAAGCCTTGGATAAAACTTCATCCTGTGAGAATGTTGAACATTAGCTTCGCTTCCCTTCCTGTTGTTAGCTGGATAGTGCTAACACTCAGCAGCTTTATGATTAGGCTTAGAGCAAATATGTCATATGATTTTCTTTAAATTTACATTTTTCTGGGATAATATGAAAGCTTTTCTCTATAAATTACTTTATATGCTAAGGAATCATGTGCATTTATGGTATGCTCATGTCTTTCATGATGAGCTTTAAAAATTCTACGTACATCAGCTATCGTAGCACCTTCAAAATTATCAAATTGCATTGCTACGAGTTTATATTTACTTGGTAAACCCCTAATTTGTACATCGATAAATTATTGGTCATCAATATCTGCCCCTAATATTCGTTCCATTTCCAGCAGTTTTTCAGCACTTAATAAATAATCCTGCTAATTTTCATTCGCTCCCATTGTAATTCTAGGAACATCTCTCCTAGCTTCTGCCATCCTGCGTTTTAAATCGCCTTTATAACGCGTCTATAGGTATTGCCAAATTTAAATTTGTTTACTAGTTTGACAAGTTAAAACTAAAGCATCTTGTGTATCTGACATAGAATATTTTATAATTCGTTTTGTCTGAAAGTCCCTCTTTTTCGATATAGCCTTTTCAGCTACTCCTTTCGGGGGATTTTCAGTTAAAACACTACCTAAATCCTTATTTTCCAGAATACATAACATTCTGTATTTCCATGATGTAAAATTTTTTCCATCAAATTTTGGAAGTTGCGTGTTTTCCATCATCCTAAGTTGAATTTATTTCTATAGTGTAAATCAATGCCTCTTGTGTTTTCCACTCAGCGAAAAAATTGCAGCACTTCTATTTTTATTTGGGCAGCAAAATATGTTCTTACCTCTTCAGTATGCTCTCCTCGGTAGCCTAACACCATTAGCTGCACTTAACGTAACGACTTCCAAGCCGAAAGGAAACATGAAGGAATTAAACTTCTTTTCGAAGAACAAATGTGAAAATGACGCAGACCTCTTCAATTTGCTAGCAGTCCGTGCAACTTTTCCGCTGCTGGGCCCCATAACCCTCTGATTGCTCTTTGGTGGCACAGTGGTATGTTGGACGGATGGTTCCGTTGATTAAATTGTATTATTTCTTACTGATGTGATATAACCAAAGAACTGCTCCACCTAGAAATACTTATTACAATCACTTTAGAAAAACTCTTCGCTTCACATTTTACCACAACCTATCTCTACATGGCCAAATACAGCAGTGGCGCTGATACATCATACACATAGAGAGTCTGCAATGCTGTGCGCATCGGGCACCATCTTTTGATCAAAAATGTACGTAAAAAGATCGAGAATTACAAAAAAATTTACAACACGTGGTTGTTTGCTCCCAAAGTTTCAATATTGTTTTAATATTCAATTCTGAATTTTCGTAGCAACATGTCTTTTAACATTTTTGATGGAAAGACCTGAATTTGAGAGTAACATTTTTTTTATGAATGATGCTCTTCAATACAGAAGAGATCTGTTTGGATAACCCAGGTAACAGATCTGTTTGGATAACCCAGGTAACAGATCTGTTTGGATAACCAAGGTAATTTTTTCTAGATGATGATTTAAGGGCCAACTGCGATAGTATTTAAATTAAGTATTTCTTAATCACTCTCGTTTACTTTATCTTTAAGACAGTGATAAAACGGCAAAATGTACTAGTGTCTACACAGCTAAGCACAGGAAATATTTAAAAAGAAAGATGCCATACCATGTGTTTTCTAGGGTTAGCAAAAGGTGATTTAATAAAAGTTGCCTTAATACCGTGTCCCTTATTGGGCTAAACTGAAAATCCAAGTATGTATTCTTTATTATTTTTGACGTACAGATTTAAAAAAAAATAGCGCTCTCACAAATGCCATATATCATAATACACTGCAGGACAATTGCTAAGGACGGATCATAAACGGCTATATAGCGCATAAAAAAGTAAGTGTGGTTGGATGCCAAGTGAAATAAAATAATGTCAGAATGTCAGGACATTACAAGAAAGACAATTTATTGATCTCTGAAATCCAGAAGGCTTTGGAACGTGTTCAAGGGACAAACAGGCCATTTTGTGCAGAATACCTAAACGTAAAAAAAAATGCAATTACCGTCCGCAAGCGTTCCGGCGTAAGATGTCAATACGGGATATGGCCACCATGGAGGGCGATGCAAGATTCCACACGTCGTGTCATGCTTTGCACAACATTATCAAGCAGCTGTTGGGGTAGTTTATCCCATTTCTCTGTCAGTGCACGGATGAGGGTGTCCTTGTTTATTGGAGGGCATTGGCGACCAGCACGATTCCTCCCCAAAGCATCCCACACATTATCAATGGGATTCAGATCTGGATAACAAGCTGGCCATAAGAGGCGTTGAATATCCTCGCTCTCAAGACAATCCTGGACAGCGACTGTTCAATTACATGTTGCGTTGTCGTCCATGAAAATGAAGCTATCACCGACAGCACCACGGAACATGCGAACATGAGGTAGCAGAATATCATTAATGTATCGTTGGCCAGCCATAGTCCCAGTTGGAAGCACATAGAGGGACGTACGGCCATTGATCATGATGCCAGCCCATACCATGACACTACATGTCGGATATCGGTCCCTTTCCTGTATGTTTGCTGGACAATATGCAGTACCACTATCACGCCAGATCAGTTGTAGTCGACAATCAGACGAATGACTGTATCTACTCTCATCTGAGAACAGGACAGCAGACCAGTCGTTATCAGTCCAATTGCGATGTTGATGGCACCATTGCAAACGGGTGGTACGGTGACGTCTGGAAAATGGAATACACACAACAGGACGGCGGGCGTATAGTCCTCCTTCATGCAAACGTCTGGCGACAGTTTTTCAGGAGATCCGCTTGCCAGTAGCAGCCATAAACTGATTGGCTACCTCACTAGCTGTGCTGCGCCGGTGTCTTTTTGTTCATAGGACTATGTACCGATCTTCTGCAGGTGTCGTACAGCGAACACGACCTCCCCCGTGACGTTTGCTACACTCTCCATTTGTTTGAAATTATTTCCAAAGCCTTGAAACAACACTGTGGCTGACGTCGAACTCCCTGGCAACATCTGTTATTTTTCCCTCTTCTTCTATCTTGCCAATAAAACGGCCACGCGTAAAATCATCTAGGTGATGTCGGGAAGACATACTGAAAATTGCAAGTTCGTCAATTGACTCTTTCCCTTTCAACTTTGCGTTTGTACAACAACGGTCAATACGCGTCAAATCCTTTATATCTCTTATCAGCGCTATGACGTCACGAACATTTTGGCAATCCAAAATTTGCATACGCACAACACGTCTTAATGTATCCCGCACTTATGCTAATTTCCACATTTTCCTGCCTTCCATTTTATGGTTGCTATCGTTGCTATTGGCATCCGTCCTTAGCAATTGTCCGGCAGTGTATCAGTAAGTGGAACATGTGATAAACTAATTTCAGACTTTTGTAACGAAGAGCCAAAGCATTATAACCACCTGCTTTATAAGACGTTGGCCCTCCACATACCGACCAAACAACTTTTACACGGTGACACATGGACGGTACAAGATTTGTAAAGGTGCTTTGCGGAACCAACACGTTATCAGCAGATCCTCTAACTCTTGTAAGTTACGTGAGTGATCCAAGGCAGACAGAATTTGCTGTTCGAACACAAACCACTAAGTGCCATTTGATTGATGTCTGGAATATTTCAAGGCAATTGCAATACCTGGATGTCATGTTCATGCTACTAGAACAATGCTCGAAAAATCCAGGAAGTGTGACATTGCGCTTTACCCGGCTCAAAAAAGCACTACTGGAGGGTAATATCTTTTCCATGAATGGATGTACTTGGACTACAATAACGATTCATGATTTCCTGCACATATGTTTGATCCAGTGTTTCCAAGCAGAATATTGCTCAAAACATTATACTTTCTCTAAGGTCTTGTTTCCTGCTTTGGTGCATCTAGGTACCGACGCTTCCGCAAAAAACAACGCACCTGTAGCCGACGGTCTATATGGTGCAACAGGAAACGTGATTCATCGGAACTGATGACTTTCTTCCAATCATTCAGAGTTCAGTTTTGATGGTGGCGTTCCCAGTGTAGGCGCTTTCGACTGTGAACCGAGGTCAGCATTGGCACTCAGAGAGTCGCATGCCTACACAGTCCCATTTTCATTATGGTTCTATGTACTGCTTCTTGTGACACATTACTTTCCTCACCAGCATTCAGTTTACCGTCAAGTCGTTTACTAGCAGTTGATTCGATTATGATAAAGACGCGCTGATCATATAACGGTGGCACTTCGGTGTATAATCGAAGCGTGCATGGAGTGGTGTAACATAATTTACCTAATGGCCTGCTGCTATCAAGCAGTCACAGCATTAAATAAATAATTCCTTAAAGAGAAATTCATAAACATGCAAATAACACGGTACACCTCAAAAAATTACTAATTTTAAGTGAGCTTTCACTCAATGAAGGAGGAGTCCAAACTGTAAAATATTCAGGAACAAATGTTGTTTCAATACTTAATGTAATTCATTTTACAAACTAAATACTGTAAGTTGAAACGCAGAACTAATATTCCTTTAATTAATTATTTTTACGCAATTATGAATTTGCTACGAAAGTTTCACACTGTTCTTTCACAAACATGCCTACAATAACAGAAAATACATATTTAATTTTAAATAATAGGAAGCGTTTGTTCAACTAAAAACGAACCTTCATTCTACATGTAATTTTACTTTCAAATATATTAAATATCATAAAGGAAAGAATTGTCATTTTTTTATCTTTTTTCCTTTTACCTACATGCGGTAAAAGGAAAAGAGATAAAAACCCTACAAATATGATGATTAAAATTTCTTGTCCATCATAGTCCCCAGCAAGCATGTATCTGGAATCATATAAAATTATCGTTAACGGAGATATGCGTTAAAAACACGCATAGAGAGATATTTCTTAAAAATTATATTTAGGTGCACTGAGTAGGCAAAAAGCCTTCAGAGTTCTTTCCTGTAATTAGTAGTTTCAGACTACAAGATCTAAATCGTATATTTTGAGTTCCTTATTACCCATGCTGTAAATTGGGAACTGAGTGTCACAGTGGATTAAATAATATCAGAAATTAAAAGCACGTTCGCACAACTGGGATATTGTAGTTAATACGCACACCAAGTAAAATTGTTAAGAGCATGTCACTGTGCTGTGGGGTATATTTGGTGAAGTAGTACAAATGGTGAGTCGAAAGTTTTGCAAATTTTGGATCACTTTATGTCTTTATACGTACCTTTACGAGGAAAGCTGACTAGCATTCAAAGTATAGGACAGCGTGTTGTACCGTCTTCAGCCATCTGTCTTCCAGTGCTTTGATTACGCAGCGGTAATAGTTCTTGTCCTTTAGGCGAAGATTACCTTCACATCAGCAGCCATCTCCTCCTAGTTGTTGAAGTGCCGTCCGCGAAGGAAGTGGGCCACGGAACGGAAAAAGTAATACTCCGACGGAGAAAGGTTCGTACTATATGCTAGGTCTGGCCTTAGTTCGATGCCCTGAAGTTCCTGGAGTTTTGCCCGGGCCGTTTGCGCGGTATGAGACCGAGCGTTGCCCTTCTGTAAGAGAGTGCGCTTTCTGTTCACTAGTGCGGGGTACTTCTCTTCAAAAACAAATTACAGCCACTCCAGTTATCCAGTGTAAAGGTTGGCGTGGATAGTCCGACCGTCAAGAACAAATTCGTAACTGACGCTCACCTCCAAATTCCACCAGAGGCAGAGCATCACCTCGTGCTCGAAGCGCCTACGATTGGCAACAGGTTCTGGAAGCTGGCACAGGCTCAACCGCTGCCGTTTTGTGTTATGTTTACTTAAATAGACCCACTTGTCATCGCATGTTACAAATCTCTAGGAGTTTTATTCACACTTCCACTTGGCTGTTTACTTCAGCTGGCGTCAACTCGTAAGGATTAATATGGCAACTCCTTCAGAACTTGACAGGATCCTGAAGGTGCTGCACTAAGGTGGTCTCAGATATGCCCAACTCGCCTGATGATCTCTGAGTGCTGGTTGTCGGATTTGCCTATACGGCCTGCCGCACGGTCTCTGAATCCATGGTTCGCGGCATCGTCGAGCTTTCCGTCAACTGAGCGAAATTTCTTGAACCATTTGGTTTCGGTGCCGTGGTCCACGCAACCTTTCCCTTTCGCATAAGAAATGTTTCGTGTTGCTTGAGCAGAGTTATGGCCGAGTTGAAACTCGTAATGCAAAACTTCACTGATAAGCGGTTTTTTGGCAGTTCATCTTTTAGGATTCTCAACAACCGACAGCACGAAGACATGCTATGCTCTTCACATCAAGGACTACTATTTTATATCCGTTTTGACTGACTGCAGCGCGCGACTTGAACTAGTTAAACACGTGACATACCTGCCGTAGCATATGTATTTATGTAAATATTGCAAACTTTCGACTCACCCGATGCATGATCATTGAACTGTGGAAAAGAAGAAACGATACGCTGGTAAGACGAATTGAGGTTCCGATTACAACATGCTGACGAGATCATACGTGTCGGCAGTTGACTACACTAACCTATGAACCCATGTTGTGAAAAGTGGTTTTAAGACAAGTTGAAAATGAAGCAATATTTTGGTCCGTGTTTTCCTGGGCCTCCTTTGCAAAAATGTTTACTAATGACCTTATAAGCTTATGCTGTTACCAACATATGCTCTTGGCTATTTAGTTTCTATAGCACTACGATGCGATGTCTTTCAAGTACATTTTACGGCATTCGTCTTTCCCGTTTGGGAAAAGCCGCCGAAGGGGCATTCCAACGATTTCATATCTTTTTCTCCGGGTTTTGGGACAAACTGGGAGTGATTATTCCAAATATAAATCCTCAACAACTTCGAGCTTCATGAACAGCTGTACTGGAATGTGACACAATAACACTCAAATACTTCCCACTCCTGACAGAGTCGATGCAAAAACGGGCACTGCTGTTTTGAAGAGGAAAGTTTGTTACACACAATATAAGCTCGGTACATGTAATTAAATGAGATTCCAGTGTACGTTCATTCCTACGTTGTATGTGCCTGTTTTTAATTCTCCAATGGAGATTCAAACTCATCTTTCGTGGTATTACGGTGCCCGCATTTACAATGATAATTACAGTATTAAAATAAAGAGATTGTCATCGTCAAATAGTTGCACGAATCATTTCACAAATAACGAAACGCAACGTCATAGACCATGTGAATTTTCTGGGGCTACGTGCAGATTCTGTTTCCTCTTATGTTACTATTGAATTGCTCTCATATAGCGATATTAAAGTTTCTATAATGTTACAGTGAATGTATTTACAGTTGATTTTATAAATGATTACCTGCTGAAAGCTGTATAATAATGTAAATGAACCTTAAGAAAGGCGAGAAATGTTTGTGTCATATATTTTGGTATGCAATGCAAAACCGAAAAAAAAATTCAAATGTCCTTAGCTAAGACCTACACTCTTGAAAAATTCATTTTATCATTATGTGAGGTAACACAGGGTAACCGTTTCTCGTAGCCAATCACAAATCCCTTTTTACAAGGTTTTCTCATCTCAACATGAACATAACATTTTAAAATGTGCAATATTTTGCTGTGAACTTAACTACGAGTTCTAAGAATTAATCATGTTATAACAAAGGAGCAAGGAGGTAAAGAAGAGAAAGAGCAATGACCCTGGCTTTGAGAAATAATGATTTTGAGTCAGGCTGCAGTCTCTGGAAACGGAAAACGTGTATATGGATTCCGCCAAAAACAGAAGACGATTTCTTTTGTAGGTAAGCCTTCAGTTCTCTGGAGCAAGATTTTTAATAGACCGAAGTGTACCTCTGATCTCTGTCTTTTGGTGTCTATGTTTTACTCCCCAACGAAACGAAATCAACCAGTCACAAATGAAATTTCATTACAAGAATAATAAGCTGTCATTGTGGTTTTTATGACGGTCTGACTTGGAGGGAGTGTTTGTTCTTAAATATCCAACCGGCCGGTCCATTTATATCTTTTATAGTTTGGTTAGACAACTACGTAGTGTCATCTGCTGGCTTTTTCCCATATTTAAAGTGTGCTCCTTTGATGTTTCACTCTAAAATGTCGTTGTTCCTTGGCAATTGTAAACTATTGCATCATTTTATAAAAATGTTGTAGCGTATTCTGCAAGTATTTGTAATATGTGAGTGTACAACAAGCTGAGCTCATCGGCTGCCCTGTACTTAAAATGTTTTCCTTGGCAAATTGATGTTTTCTTTTTTTGAAGACTACTGATAAACTATATTATTCATAGTCATATGCATGTGGTTAAACAGAAGGTTTATTATTGCTTGTTACTTTCCCCGTTCTGATCTTACCTTGAGGTGCTGTACAGTGTTCTAAGCAATGGCTTCTGTTCATTCGTCCGAGGTGGGTCCGGGTTAAAAACCCCGTGAGGCACAGACGTTGGGTTTGTCTTACGCCACTGGTTTTCTCCCATCCCTGGAGTCAGTGGTCCTAAATTCAGAACGGCGGACTTCTGATAGCCCACGTAGTTGCTCACGTTGGTCGTTAAACTCCAATCAAAAGAAAAACTCTCCAAAAACTCATGTTTTCGGCAACTTCATATAAGTCATTGCTTTCTTCCTCAGAGTGACGCTTTTTCAAAACATCACAGTGGAGCTTGAAATGACAGTGAAAGCGACTTTGCGTGCGACCATCTCACTAAACTCTGTTGCGCAATTCAAATGCTGTAAAAATATTTGAGTGGAAAACTGTTATAATTTCCCATATATGTCAATATATTGCGTTCTTATGTCATTTGAGAAATAATAGTTGATCTAAACACAAGAATGATGAATGATATGATTGTTTTAGGAAGTTACCTGCAACTTTTGAACTTGTGCTTGCTGATTCTAACACACGCTTCTCCTGAAGTAAATGCAGGAGCAGCCATGTTATGATATTATATTTTTAAATAATTCATTAATATTCTGCGAGTAGTAGCATGCACTAAATTATTTGTGTAATTAATTTAAAATGTAATATTCTATCTTACTTTTAAAGCACATACTGAAAATAAGGATGTTTAAGTTTGCTGTTGCAAGAAACTGTTACAGCGAAGTACTATAATTCCCGATTTATGTTAGTCATGCCATAAATTTAAAACGAAAATGCCCAACATACTTCGCTGAATTTCCCTCTTTACCAGCAAATTTCCCCACGCCCACAATTTACCTGGCAGTTGATGCAAAATCATGAAACGTGTCAAAGGAAATGTAACGTACCCTGTTTCGAATTTCGCTTCAAACATGGTCAACGAATTCCAGCGTTTCCATAAAGTTTTTGGCTGCATGAGCTTCCAACAGGGAAATATAAAATATATAAAAGCAATTGAAGTTCAGCCAAATATCAACAAATATTTTGTGTTTTGGACCAGATGATTATAACTTGGTTGTAGTTCCAGCAAAAGAATTTAGAGCGAGTAGGGAAACATTAAAGAATAGTTTGTGCTTTTCACAAAATGTTGAATTCCGTTTGAAAAGCATTTTGACACTTCTGGTTAGTATTAAGATTATTACTTACACTTGGCTTTAAATTTGATAATTGTTTCTGACGTCATATAATATAAAACGTCCGGTTCAAAGCAAAAAGAAAAATACTTTAAATGAATACGTGAAAATAAATGTACTTGCCACCGAAAGGAAAAATTATTAGTAATTGCTGTTGGTTAAGAGCATAAATAAATTTAATGCCAATGATAAGGATATATAATATACCAAGTTTTAATTTCCTTCAGAATTTTTCAATCACTGATTTTTAACAGATCTGACGAATTACACAAGCATTCAATACATCGTTACCCAATAATTATTTTTATTTAACTTTACATTACTCACAATTTCAAAAAATGCGTTCACCCTCAGCTCCACCATAAGACAACGAAAATATGAGTTTTGGGAACATGCATAAGATGGAAAATGGTATTTTGTCATTGAAGTCCTCAGTGCCATACAATGTCGCAGTTGTCTTGCGCATGGTCGTCCGAGATGGCTCCGGTTTCGACCCTGAGTGAAGCATAGACGTTGTGTTTGCTTTACTGCACGAGCACTACCGCATACCTGAAATGAGAGGCCCTATGTTAGGGACGAACCTATCGAGTAGCTCACGGTGTATTTAGCCCATCGTGTTACTTACGGTGATTACAATGGGCACTAAGCCCTCAAATAAAAGAAAATCCTTCGCATGAATAATGTCGTCTTCAGATTCCTTAAAATTTCAATATATTTAAGGATCAAATTTGCAAATTTCTGTTTCTTACACTGTCAATATTTAGACAATAAATTCCCCACAGCGTGGAATATTTCCTCAGGTTTGGCACCATTGCTTCAAGAGCGTAGTCACGATAGTCATGCCTGAGTAGGAATGTGTAAAAGCTAAAAACCTTTTTTAACTAAAAGGTAAGTGAAAGAAGGTGTCCAAGAAATTGTGAAATTGAGTAATATTGAAATTCGCACACCTGTCGTTATCAAGATATCGAACCCAAAAGTTTTGGAATCGATTATCTAAGACAGTACGCCAGTTTATAGTGTCACTCATTTAACAGAAACAAAACCTAATGTGAATCATTCCATTAAGGGAATAACCATAAAACCCCGCAGAGCGAAATTATCAACGTTGCGCTTTTTACAGGAGGCTTCCACGCTAAATAGATATCTGTAGGAGAGAGTTTTTTTAAACTGCGAGTTATTTTACTTATACGTTATGATAATCCGAAATTATATGTTTATTGGCAGAAAATGCACTCCTGTAACCACATTACATTTGATCAGCACTTTCGAATTACATTGTAGGTTTGTTGGATGAAATTCCTTTCTTGCCATTCAATATTTTTAGTCAGTGTATGTTATTTTTGTAACTCCCGATGCGCAGCAAAGTTTAGTACATTTGGAATTCCAATCTCACTAGACCTTTCAACCGCACGCATATAATGCTCTGGACCACAGGTAGATACAGGTGCTTCTGTAACATTTTTGCTCATCCTTAGATTTCCATACGACGTTTCTTTGGGAAATGGACAGCCTAAACAATATATCGAATGATATTTTAGTCTGCTGTGTTTTGTAAGACTCAACTAATTTTTATTTTAACTCTCGAAATAATTTTGACAAGGAGACAATAATGGTTACAAAGAGACAATAATATCGATTTTCCGATTAAATTTAATACATCTGCAGGCAAGATCTCTTAGGACACTGATCTCCATATCCTCAATTACGAGCGATTAACTTTAGATTAATCTCGATATGTAAGGAAATAATGTACTGCTTTACAGGAAATGTGATAGACGAAGCAGATATTTTTGCGTATATTTTGTAAGATTACAAAGACGTTTTATTAATGTTGAGTATCAGTTGGACGCAAATTTCGATAATACCTTCCAGGGAATGGACCGGTGTCCTGGCTAACCCGGCGTCTGCTTATAGCCAAGTGAGTTACGGCTTTCGAAAACAACTCAAACACACAAACATAAAAAATCAAAAATGGAATACATGTACACATTTTCGCTTTAGATGCGCACACTTTGCAGTAAAAATATTTTATCAAAGATTATTCCAATATGCCATAAGCCTTTTAGTCTAACAGATATCAAAAGCAAAAAATACTTTTGTTTTACCAACTCTTCATAAATATGAATATATAAGATATTTAGCCAAAGAGGTACAAAATCAGTAGCAAATCCATATTAACAGTTTGAGTCGTTATAACAATGGTGTTCCTACTTGATGACATACGTTTCATTCTCCTCGCTTCTTAGTTAAGTACGCTCTCTTTCTAAAGGTCTAACGCGGTTAAACTTATTGTGCACCTGAGTTAGTGAATATGTCCATTTTCTCGAAAAGCTAAGTTTACTTATTAAACATGGGTAGTAAAGAAGTTGTAATGACGTGTTCCAATCTTTTTCTGAAAGACAAGGAGGGGGAGGGACGGTGTAATATTTATTTTCATAAGTTTACGAGAAAAATTCCTAAATTTCAGAATGTGTTTACAAAAAGTTGCTAAAGCTTTAATGAGCTATTTGTATCGAGCTACTTGTTTTGAACATTTTTATAAAGAAATTTATAAATACGATTTACAATTTAAACATAATGTTGAAAAAAAAAGTGAACTTTTTACGAATCTCAGTGTCATATCTGATTGCCCCCAAAAAAGCAAAGGGCAATACAAGGACAAAACATGAAAAGATTTGTATTTATCAAATACACTTCACGATGCATTTCAAAGCTGTTGAACTGAATTCTTTGACTTTTTAGCAATGTATCGATTCGGTGATTCTTTGCAACTAACATGAAATAAACCAATTGTAAAACAGAAAATAATAAAAAAATCAGCAATTCATTTGTTTGTCGGAAATAATTTTTCTGAAATCGTAAGAATATTAAATTAAATTATATTACCAAAATATTGCTGCGATTTAGGTTGTAGCTTTTATATTATACATGCATATACGTATAAATATATCTGATTCCTTTCTTCCCCTTTCGCATTGATTTTCCTTCTTTCTTACTTCTTTTTATTTTAAAGAAAGTCAGATTTTATTATACTTAAATAAAAGGGAATACTTTCTGCCCTTCGTATAAAAACACTATACGTTTTGTGAGTTTGAAATTAGTGTTTTACAAGATGGCTGGTACTTTGAGACCGTTCTTTCCTTTTCATGCTTTATAAGACTGTTAGGCTGACACTTCGTGAATAGTGTCTTTATTCTCGTACTGGAGAAATAGGAAATGACATTAATGTGGCTGAGGAAAGGAATTAAAAAATTCAGAATTCTATATGGTTATTAATAATCAAAAGATCGAACAATATTTATCTTTTTCTGAAGGAATTTTAAATGACGATAAAATAAATAAATACCAAACTTTGATTCGATTTCCAATATGGAGACGTTACAAATGAAGAAAAGAGAAGGTTAAAATGTGTTATTTCGCACCTACTTGCTAATGGGTACAAGGCGACAATCCTCGCTGTTGCGATAACACTGGTTACGTTACATTACGACCTTTGAATACAGTAGGCTCTTAACTTTTGCTGACTACTTATCTTACGGATTCATGCATTATTCAGAAAACTATCCAAGTAAAAATTTCGCTCACTACCTTCTAAACATGAGCTATCCATGTTGGCCTCCCACAAAATCCAATATGGTGAGTAACCGTCTTTTTCTAACGTAAAGCTTTTATTTCTTTCTTCTATCTCTAACTTCGACGGTTTCCAGATCTGATCCTGTTGGATTGCGACCCATGTGCGATTCCCTAGTAATGAGATATCTGACGTTGCTGTGAGGTATGTTTCTTCGTTTGTGGTCACACTATTGTCCCTGTTTAACAGGGATTGGAGTTTTCTTGTTCGGGAATATGTAAAACAAATGCAGCAGGGTCTGTGGCAACAAGTGGTGGAAATAAAAAAATCTTGTTAAGCCAGCTCTAGGAGTCTGAAGTTCATCTTTTCTCCGAAACTGTTGAGAGGAAATTGTACCGGCACGTCTGCGCAATGGGAATTGCCTTTTCACTCCTCACCGCTGTTTGCTATGTGGCGATACGGCACCAATGTATGGGGGCGCGTAAAGCACTTTTCTGGCTGTTGTGCACGTTTTATGTCTCTTTAGTCCTTTTATTCATGAATGTTCACAGTCCTACCTTTTACAAACTCTACCTCATGATTCAGAAATCCTGTGTCGCTTTTTTAAACAATCATTCTGATGTTTTCTGTTTTTTATACTATCATTGTGATGTTTTTTCTCTTTTATACGTACGTGGTAGAAGAGCTTTTCCATTTTTGTGTGGTACGTTTTTTATTTGTTGGATACTTACACCGTTTATTATGTTTATGTTCTTTGACATCCTTTTGTTATGGTTTAATGTTAAGTTTTTTACTAATAACATTTGAACTTAGTGCACTGAGGCTTTTCCTCACAAATAACAGCAAATCAACCATCCAATCAGGAAAAATTTACTAGGGATTGGTTTTCACCTTTACCACCATTAGTGGCATTCCAATCTTACCAAGTAAATCCTTTTTCCGTAAAAAAGCGCCGAATCTCCTTCGAAATTTGATCACCGAGTAATTCTAAAGCAGGCGATAGATAGCAGCACGTGAGCACAAATATTTTTTGTTCGATTGGATTCGATGATGTTTCTGAGCGAATATTTACATCAATGAATAATTCCATTAAGACCACCTCCTGCCGAGAGAAATGAGCGCGTCTGGAAATACAAATTGGCGCAGGAAAAAGTTACAGATCAGTATATATACAACCCGAGGACCAGCTTGCGATTATTGCAGTGTCCGGAGTCAGAATGGGAAAAGCTGCCGATTTATCGGAGTTTGATAAAGGACAAATTGTGCTGTCACGGCGCCTCGAAACTACAATCTCGGAAACGGCGCAACTTGTGGGTTGTAAACGTACCGCTGTAGTGAGTACGTATCAAAAGTGGTGTACAGATGCCCAAGCGACAAACTGTAGTCTAGCCGTGTGTGGTTCTCGGCACATTTATCCCAGAGGGAAGCGGAAACTGTTGCGCATTGCTCACAGCGACCGCGTGGCCACAGTGCGACAAATCACACGCAGCTACAAGAGCGATGATCAGGGCAATGTGTCACAAAACACAGTTCAACGCAGCCTTCTGCGCATAGGCCTGCCTAGCCGAAGACCCAGCCGGGACTCCATTCTCACTGCACGCAATCGCCAACAACGAATGAAATGGGCCCAAGATCATCGAAAATGGAAGGCGGATGATTGAAAGAAAGGTGCATGGTATGACGATTCAAGATCCCCTGTGCATCTCGTAGACAACCGAGCGAGGATACGCCGATTACCAACGGAGGACATGGCACCTTGTTGTACTGTTGGGCTTAAACAAGCCGGCAGCAGCGGTGTTATGCTTTGGGCGATGGTTTTTTTGGCACAATTTATGCGCCATTATTCCAACAGCACAATCACTGAACACTATCTGGTATCTGAATATAGTTGCGGACCAAGTTAACGCATTCATGGCAACTGTGTTCCCTGCTGGGGATGGCCATTACGAACAGGATAATGCGCCATGGTACACTGCCAGAAACGTCCAGGAGAGGTTCGAGGAATATGCTGGTTAATTCCTGTAAATGTTCTGGCCTCCAAATCGACATGACATGAACCCAATCGAACATTTGCGGTTCTACTTGGGAAAGCGGGTTCGCGTTAAATCGCAATCACTCCGAAACGTACGGGAACAGAAGTACCTGATGTTCACACTGTGCTACCAGATACCACAAGATACCTATCGCCACATTATCGAATCGATGTCTCGCCGAGTGGCCGCTGTTTTGCAGGCAAAATGGAGTCCTACATCTTATTAGTCAGGTTGTCATAATGTAATGCCTCATCGCTGTATATGTATCCTTTACGGTGCATTCATAGATGTAAATTTTGGAATTACAAAAAATAAATTTCTTGATCAGTACTCGTAAATAAGAGATATAACGACAATATCAGAATATGTACAAACCTTCGAATTGCATATTATTACATGGAGCGTAAACTGAAATACGTATGTAAAATAGGAACACGTGTTCATATCTTTTTTTCGTACCGTTAAGTTTTAACAACGCTGAAGAAATGCATGAAAAAGTCTACGAGGTACAAAACGTACGTTGCGCTAATAAATTACATTATTCACATCGGAACAGCAAATGAAATGTGCTAATAAATTACATTGTTCACATCGAAGCAGCAAATGAAAGTAATGTCAGTGTAACTACTACTAACAAATATTTCACAACAAACTATAATGTTGCGCCAATAAGGTAACCACCTCGTCATGCAGTTACACTGGCGGAAAGTGAAAAAAGAACATCAAGAAGGAGACGTCTGATACCAACGAAATTTATACAGCATAATAACGAAATACAGAGGATAACGTGATCAAAACATTATGGCAATACAGCTGTATTTGCTGGTAAACTGAAAAATATTTCCATGTAACATGGTTAGTACGAGGTTGAACCGCCATGATCTGCGTCACACTCTGCAGTTCTGGCATGGAGTCTATCGTACAGATGTTGGATGTAAGTTTGGGGTATTCAGTTCCAAGCATCCTCAACCTGAACGCGTAAATCGGGGATGGTCGTGTCTGGCCGTGGAGACCGGAAAGTTGTTGTCCCATAAAATCCCACACGTGCTCAACGGTGGACAAATCCGTTGAACGTGCAGACCACGGAAGTTGTCTCACACCCTTAAGTGCATGTTGCGTTGCACGTGCCGTGTGTGGGCGTGCGTTATCCTGCTGGAAAACACCACGATGGATCGACCTTACAAATGGCACAACAACGGGATGAATGATGTTGTTGATGTAGGAGGTGCTGTTTAACATACCCGGTACAAACACTAGCTGTGTACGGGAGTGATAGCTGATCGCTTCCTACACCAGGAGACCAGGTGTTGGCCCTGTCTGTCGCTGGCAGATGCAAGAAGAGTGGAGACGTTCTCTTGTTCGTCTGCGAACAGGCATACGGTCATAGGAGCCTCCCAAGCAGAATCTGCTTTCATCGCTGAAAACGACAGATCGCCATTGCGTTCTCTAGTGCAGACGTTGGAGACACCACTGCAGCTGTTCCTGACGGTAGGCTGGAGACAGAGGTACACATGCCAGAGGCACACGTGCACGTAGTCCTGCATCCAGTAGACGGTTGGGGATTGTTCGCACACTCACCTCAGGTGCAACGGCAGCTCGGATTGGCGTCGCAGTGGATGTTCTGCTTGACAACGTTGCTCTTCTTATGCGTCGATTGGTCAGCTCATCAGTCCGTCTGTGACTCCCGGTTCCACGTCTGCTCGTGTGGGAATGTTCCTCGGACCGTCTACGATACCATGATACCACCACCGATACTTCCCGTCCAATTCGCCCCGCAATACGACGATACGACCACCCGGCCTCGCGGAGTCCGACTAGACGACCTCGCTCAAAGTCCGATAACTGCTCAAATCGTACACGTCTTCCATGTCCAGGTATTGAAGCTTTTTTAGGGTCTTCGCACGTGTCCGAACGCCGACGACTGATTACATTCACTTCGCCGTACTCTGTGAATACCACCGACGATAATTTGCATATTATGTGGTGCTGTGGCGTAAGCGCTCACCGGTTGGTCCCGAAATTAACATCACACCTATGTAAACTCGACCCCATTATTATATGTAAATTTCATGATCGTCCGCCAATTCCTTCCTGGTGTTCTTTTTTTCACTTTCCGGCAGTGTATATGGTGCTATTTTGGAATATTTGCATGGACTCATAAGTCCCTTCTTTCAGAACTCTGTCTCTTCCGTGTAAGAAAGTAGTTGCTTTCAACTGAGAATATAACAGTATTCGACACCGAAAGCAAACTTCTTTTTCAGGAGAGCAGAGGAAACGTCACCACTTCGCTCCAAACGTTAGTCATGACTAGGTGGAAAGCGAGCGAATCCTAAATCTATACCTATTTTGGTGTGTGTTTTTGATTTTATTGTTTTAAAATCAGTTTGGTCTCTATTGGAAAGGAATTGGAGTGATTTGTATCTTGGTTCGCTTGAATGCATCACCCGATCAAAACTATTTCATATTATTTTTTGTCGTGAGAATTTCAACTTGTTCAACTTATTTATATAAATGGGAAGTAATATGTAAGTCGTTCCTAGACGTGTGCCACCAAAAAAGCTCTTACCGGCGACGAATAAACACTACAAGATTTCGAAAGGAGTTTTGTTGTACCTGGTTCCACCACGCTACCATCAGATTCTTTAAACCTTGTAAGGCACGAGGTTGAGCCGCTGCAGATCGAATTTTATGTTTCAACAAAAACGAAAAGTGCTCAATTAGATTGATCTCTGGGGCATTTTGAGGTTAGGGTAGTAGCTGGAAGTATTTTACCATGTAAAAGCAATCCGTGCATTGTTGCATTCTGAAGCAATCCGTGTATTGTGGCATTCTGAAGCCATCCGTGGATTGTGGCATTCTAAAGCAATCCGTGCATTGTAGCATTCTGAAGCAATCCGTGCATTGTGGCATTCTGAAGCAATCCGTGCATTGTGGCATTCTGAAGCAATCCGTGCATTGTGACATTCTGAAGCAATCCGTGCATTGTGGCATTCTGAAGCAATCCGTGCATTGTGGCATTCTGAAGCAGTTCGTGCATTGTGGCATTCTGAAGCAATCCGTGCATTGTGGCATTCTGAAGCAATCCGTGCATTGTGGCATTCTGAAGCAATCCGTGCATTGTGGCATTCTGAAGCAATCCGTGCATTGTGGCATTCTGAAGCAATCCGTGCATTGTGGCATTCTGAAGCAATCCGTGCATTGTGGCATTCTGAAGCAATCCGTGCATTGTGGCACGGTGCATTACCCCTCTGAAAGAAAGCATTCCTAGCAAGGAATACCGCTGACATGAAAGGATACACCTAGTCTAAAATTATGTTTAGGCAGGAAACAATGGCAGACGCCATAGTCTCTTGCTCATGAAAGACAAGGACGCAGTGTATCGCTACACAACGTTGCCCAAAGAATTGCACCACCTCCTCCGGCTTATTTTTATTTCACGGGGCATTACGGAGTGTTTGCCCGCATTTTCCTGGGTGAACGACGTACATATCTACCCGGCCGTCCCCATGGCGAAAGAGATAACCGGAATCATCAGACAAAACGACCTACTTTCAGTCATTCGACTCCAGTTTTGATGCTCACATGTACGTTGCTGGCCGTTTCGACTGTCAGCTGAGGTTAAGATGATGACTCAAAGCTGCCTGCTGCCTGCTGCCACTTAGTGCCCTTTTCAGTTAGGCTCGATTCTCTCTGAATTTTTACACATTACACCGGTCACTAATATCGAAATTACTGGTAATTTATGCTACATTATCATTTCTGTTGGCTCGTACCATGCGGAACAGTTTTCGACCATCTCTAGTATTGATGAGCCTTGGTCGACCGACACCTTGCCAGTGGTTTTCCGTTTTCCCTCCACAGCACACTTTCAACAGTATTAACAACGTAAGACCGTGAGCGCACCACAAGTCTTGTCGCTATGAAAATTCTCTGACCCACTCCCTCGGCCATTCCAATACAGACTTTGTCATACTTGTTGAAGTCATCGGAGTTCCCATCTAAATAACAAAAATAACGCTGATGGACAAATCTCAGTATCTGGTGTTATTTTTACAGTTTCATGATCTTCACACGCGCCGTCGTTTATTTTCAGTTGCTTCAATTCGTTTGTGCAATTGCAGTTATTCGTATGTGCACGTTGCAGTTATTCGTTAGTGCAGTTGCAGTTATTCGTATGAGCAGCTCCTTCGATTCCTGTCAAGTATCGGATATTTTTTGGAGGAGAACGTATCGGATATTTTTGGAGGAGAACGTATCGGATATTTTTGGTGGAGAACGTATCGGATATTTTTGGAGGATGTGTTACCAGAGTTACTCCATGACCTACCGACAGGCATTCGCCGTAACATGTGGTTTCACCACGACGGGGCGCCCGCACATTTCAGTTTAGATTGTGCGGCACTATCTCGATGCAACTTACCCAGCGAGATGGATCGGCCGGGGTGGCACCTTCATGTGACTTCCACAATCGCCTGACTTGTCCCCCCTTCTTGATTTCTTCCTGTGGTGCTACATGAAGAACCTTGTTCACGAAACCTCTGTGACGAGTGACGCAGACCTCGTCGAGAGTCTTTGAAGCAGCTTCACGGATCTGTGAGATGCCTGGCATCTTTGAAAGTGTACGACGGTCCATGCGCCGACGTTGAGAAGCGTGTATCGCTTCGGACGGCAAGTCCTTTGAACACTTACTTTAAGTATTAAGGTACTGTAAAAGGTTTGTTGTTGATACATGTAACTGTTATACTATGTACTACTTGTCATTGTACTGTTGTTATTCATGCTTGAACCTGTAAACCTGTGTTGTACTTGTGTTGTTGTGTTATTGTAAACCGGTATTGTATTAAACCTGTGTTGTACATTTTATCTGGTATCGTTGTTTTTTGGTTAATTCACTGTCAAACAGCCCCATCTAGCGGTCATCCGTTACGTTTGCGACCACACGTACCTATGTCAAAA
Organism: Macrothele yani; assembly: GCA_039090855.1. Taxonomy (NCBI): domain Eukaryota; kingdom Metazoa; phylum Arthropoda; class Arachnida; order Araneae; family Macrothelidae; genus Macrothele; species Macrothele yani. Next base: position 110,415,961 of record CM077015.1, on the reverse strand, counting down.
TGACTTCTGTATGTATGCCTGACTTACCCTTAAAGTTCTTCTAAGGACTTTTGACTCACCCAGTTTTTTGGTTTGATTTCAAATTGGTTTTATGCTTGCATCAAAAATGACGTTCAAATCTATTGTCCGAAGTTATTACAATATGTGTAAGTCAAATGAGGTGAGTGAACTGCATTTATACATGTAATTGCGTCTGTAAGTTTACATTATTTCTTTGGGCAACATTAATTTATATGTTCTGGAAATTGTACTGTACATACAGTATGTTCAAAAATTTGAGAATATATTTTGTAAACTATGTGCCTATTAAATATTGAGGGTCGATGAGATAAGTGGCATTGGCGTCCTCGTCTTGTATTCCTTTTTTTTACTTGACGTCAGCAAAATGCTGAATTTAACTTTTCCTGTGCCACAAGCAGAAACACAATTTTGTATTCAGAGCACTAGGTTATATACGGAGTTTGCTTTGTACTATGAACATCCCGTTTTTCCTATTTAGAGCGATACCGAAGTACCTTTCATCGTGGTTTGAACAACACCTGCCAGTATTTTGGAAATAGCTGCATTTGATAGCTGCTCCCGTACTACAGTGTATGGACTGGATAAACCATGCAGCGACATCCAGTAGAAGGGCTGATATTGGTCAGCCATGCGCTGTTGATACTAGAGGTGGGCGTAGGGTGTCATGGCAGGTATCTCAGCAACGACGTGAAACAATCACCTCGCACACCCACCAGTACATCGGTTATCAACCAACACAAATAATCCTATCTAGGGAGGAAAATTACATTTACATCCATTCGTTTATTTTGTATTCAAGTCACCATTAATCAAATGTTTGAAGCTTCCTATTATTCAATTTGCAGTTTGTGGTCCACTTCCTTAAATAGCCATTTGGTTGATGTGCGGAAACGTGGAAACGTTTATTTCTAATTTTACGTCAATAACTTCGGAGTAGTAATGCAGCTATTTTAAGTATAGTTGGTGTGCAATGTTTCTTAATAAATTAATTAATCAGCAGTATGAGTTCAACTTTTTTTGAAAATGTCATACTATGATAATCCACAACTTAATGAAAACTATCGTTACCATTTAAAATGAAAAAGTACACATCACCTTACTTGTTAACCTAACTTTACTGACGCGCAAAACAAAAGAAAGAACATGGAATCCAAAAATTGCAATTCCCGTAGGGACAAAAAAGTTTGCTAACATATGCACTCGAGAGAGGGATGGCTTTCTCTCTCGGGCAACATTCACTTGCCCATTGTTCGGAACTCCGCAACAATTGAAAGATTCCCGTTTACCAACATACGAAGATGTACTACAATGCTGTTTTGAAGAGAGATTCAACCTGGCATCGAAGGAAGGATGTGAAAAACAGTATTTCTCAGAAAACGCTGAATATGTCGCAGAACAGGTTGTAAGTCTATATATCAAAGCATCGATTCCCACCATGTTCCCTACCGGGGTCGTGAAAATGATCAGGAATTACCACGAGATATACTAGAATATCATGAAACCATACAAAATGAGGAAGGCAATGAAACTAAATGAAGGAACTAAATGATTTTCTGTACGATGCAAAAGAAACGTTATTTGATATTGCAGCCTGCAAGTGTATAGACTTCAGCAGATGGACATGTGATAATTCAAACAGGGTGCGTCTCATCGAACAGGCATTTCTTCAGAATCAGAAAAAACTCCGGTTGGCTACATTGTTTGTGTCGACATCCCTGTGACAAATGCTCTTCAAAAAAGAGCAGAAAGTAAAAACCTTGATTCCAGCTATAATTTTGGAGTACAACGCGACAATTTCAACCCTAGATTTCAGGAAAGCACTGAAAATGAAGAAGCTCAATTTTCCGCTGCTCACACAGACGACATTTTCGAAGACACGAATAACATTGTAAGCCTTCCTCCTACTTCTTCGCAGCAAATGAGAATTAAACTTTCTCTAACAGCCATGGTAAATGATAGAAGCAATTTATCAGACAGGGTTGTTGCTGCAATTACATCATCTGTTCTTAAGGACATGGCATTAAGTCGGAGGACAAAACGTGCCATGTAATTGATAAAAGCAAAATTAGATGGGAGAAAACAAAATAAAAAAACAATACAAAACGAATTGATCTCAGCTCGTACCACCACACTTAGAATTTTCTTAGACGGTCGGAAAGATAAAACTATTTGCCAAGTGGAGGCAGGCGGGAAGTGGTACCGTAAAACGGTAAGAGAAGAAAACACTTCTGTCTTACTAGATCCGGGATCGGGATATTTTGATCACTTGGGCCTTTCTTCTGGCTCAGCTCCCTCTATACGGTCTGCTATAATCAATTCGCTAAAGGACGCGAACCTGAACGTAAACGACATTACGGCGGTTGGATGTGATGAAACAGTGGTAAGCACAGGCCACATTCGAAAGGATTGACTGTATTCTTCATGAAGTCACGTCTAGCGATATGAAAACTGCTCAGAAGTACTTGATGGAGATAACACACTATAGGCGAATGCTCATCTAATCCATGCTCCTGAACTCATCCTTCTCCTGAACTGATCCTTCTTCTGAACTGATTCTTCTCATGAACTGAAGACACTAATAGAGTACATCATGAAAGTTTACTCCAAGGCATGGTTCAAAATCAAAATGAACCCTCCTTGCACAAATGGTGCACTACACTTCTGGGAGATAAAACGCAAGTCTTCATATCTTCCTAAAAACCTTAGGAAGTTAATTGATCGAGTTATTTCCCGTAATGCTTATTTTGCTCAATCGGAAAACATGCTATTAACCATGCTGGTTGAGGAAAGCCGGCACATCAGGGAACTTTCATTTCGAAGGATTCAGAAGGCTAGAGGACGCAGAGAAGATGAAGTTTGTCACTTCGTGGTTCCAGAACTGAACTTTAAATGTATGAACTACATTAATGTCACTGTCAGGCAAAAGTGCGGTTTCTCCGAGCCTCCTGTCCTTGCTCACATCACTATGGAGGATCTGAAGACTCTAGCCAAGAATGCTACGATCTGAGACTTCAAATTCGAAAAATTGCCATGCCACACACAGGCGGTCGAACGTTGTGGGAAGATTGACACAGAAGCGGCTGGTTTAGTTTCTGGTCCTGATAGAAGAAATTGTTTCATTCGAACAGTACTGGCACCAAGGGTAATAATGTCTTTATTTGACCATAAAGCAAAATTCAAGGTTGCCTAATGCAAATTACATAATGCATAACTTACAGATGGGATTTAATTTAACTGTTTTATAGCCCATATACCACGATTGTGGTAAATGTTTTTTCATTAATGAAGTAAAGAGACGAAATGCAGTACAATTTTTTTTAAACTTTTCTATCACATGAAAACAACTCTTTGAACAGAAATTTCGAACAGAATTTCATTCTTAGTCTTCAAATAAGTAATAGCAGCGAAACATTTTTCTTTTGTAGTTTGTGGTACAAGCGACTTCTATATGAATTTTACTGTTATTACTTACTTACATTGGGTTTGATTATGTAATATAAAACCAATATAAATACAAGTTATAAATATGTATTTTTAGCAATTTTCCTTCATTTCGGGACTTTTGCGGCAGCTGAAGAAATGTGCGAGTTGTAATTTAATTTTTAGCGCTTCCTAATGACGTAAAAAGATAATTAAGTAGCTTTATTACTACCCGATTGTATGAAATTTAGTGTTTTAAAAAATGTTATAAATCATGTCAATTTTGTGTCAAATTTCAGATTTTGACTTCTATATGGCGGCAGAAGTTATAAAATAATTGAGCTTATATTTTATGCTGTTATTAAGGGAGGAAAGGGGCAACTTTTCCGCACTATCACAATTTTTAATTCCCAAATTCGATGTTTTATGCCAGTCAGTCTGTCTGCTACCTGCCTGTAAATACTAAAACAAAAAAGAAGTACCGACATTTTTGCTTTCCACTTCAGACAGCAATTTAAGTCTTGTTTACGCATTAGGTAGATTCCGTCTAATGCAGCGACTATCACATAACACGTATGTCGAGTTTTAAACAAAAACAAATCCGTTTTGCGGGGACCTTCGGCTAAAGACGATTCCATTTTGCACGGATACAATGTCAATTTTGGGAGACTCTGTGGTCGTAAACACATACATCAATCAGATTATGTAATACAGTTCTTTCATAAATCGGGATTTTTGTTGCCGGCTTTAATATTCAGATTTCCAAGAAATGTCTGATGATTTTTTAATGCAAACAGTAAAAGATAATACTATAATTTTTCGTTCCTAAAATCGGTTGATTTAAAAAAAAGGAAAGAATATTCTTGGAGCTACAATTCAGAAAAAGGTTTGTTTGCTGTATGTATAGCTATCATTTAGTTAAGATTTCTGCACCGGTTTTGTAAATTTTATCTAAAAAAATGGGAGCTTGTTTCGTAGTTTTCAATCATTTCGTTGATTAAAAAACTACTTGTGTGGAAAATTTGGTGTAAATTCTGTAGAAATGCTTTTATACCCTGTGATTAAGACCTTGATCCAAAAGAATGGTACAAGGTATGAATAATAGATGGAAATCAAAAGTTTTATTGTTTGTGTAATGAGGGTGAATTTATGTTTTTAGTAATATGAATTAAGTGCAAGGTGATTCACCAGAAAACAATTTCCTTTTGCTTTCTGTTCTTGCAACATCAACACTTATTTCATCTTTAAGATAAATATATATTTTGACAAACAAATTACGTCTTTCGCATTTTATTCACCTGGTGTACAAGATTTGTTTGTTCGACTACCATCAAAAGTATTACCGACATTTACCAATAGACCTGTTGGCGCTATGTAACACTTTATAGATGATGCATTATCAAAGAGTAAATGAAATTTCTAGATCGTCCGTGAACCGCAATTGAGATTATTTCAATTTGTATATAGTCAGAAAATTTATCAAAAGTAAATGTTCACAGATACTGAAAAAATCTGTAAGCGCAGATTTATCTGCTTAAAGCTGCCAGATACTACAGTAAATCTTGTAGCTTTCGCATCGAATAGTTTCAAATTCTCACTCAAGAATGGCGCAGATTCTAAAATTTCTGTGTAAACTTATACATCGATCGCAATAAGTACCGCACTTGTAGAGAGGCAAATTAAAAAGAGCAGGTATTATATTCATGAGGGAAATCACTGCTGCTACTGATATATGATTACATTTCGAATATAAACTTTGACGCATTCCTGAATTTTTTTTTTTTTGATTGGAGGTTTAACGACCACCGTGAGCAACTCAATGGGCTATAAGCAGTCGCCCGTCCCTAATTTAGGGTCACTGGTTCCAGGGAAGGGAGAGAGCCAGTGCCGTAAGACAAAACACAACATTCATGCCTGACCGGGATTCGAACCCGGACCCCTTACTGACGAATGATCAGAGACCAGCGCCTTAGACCACTGTGCCACCTGGGCGGCCATTTCCTTAATTTGTCGGTTGGAATATACTAAAGGAATCGGGATCATCTCATTTCACTTTGAGTAATCTACAGCACGGACAATCAGTGTTCAGCTTAAAGGTTTTGCAGATTTCCAGCTAACAGCGTAAGGAAAACATCAATGAAAGACTGATTGAAACACAGGCATCTCCAATGTGAGAAAAATCTGCAGTGTACATTCGCAAAGTAAAACATGTATGCTCGCAAAAGGAAATATCCTAAGTTTTATCAGAATCTCCTCTAAAAAAAATGACTACTTTTTCTGAAAGGCACAAGAAAGATTTCCCCTCCGCGAAACCTTATGTACTTTCTGTTGTTTTACTTACTCTCCAGCGACACGTAAAAAATAGGCCGCTTGACGTTATGCATATCCTGTCCAGGAAAACGACTTTTCATATACTCGTTTTTCTAGTGCTAAGAAATATTTTACTGTTCCCGTGTTGCCTTCAGTTCTTTTTCTTATTTTGCACAAATATCTTTTTTTAATTTTTTATTTAAAGTAAGCAAGGTGTAGAAAGACGGTAGCTTACTCCCGTCGCCCCCAAAATACAAAATTTTGTTTTGAGCTGGGTATATCTCTAAAACTAAAGTCCAAATATCAATAAAACGTAAAAGCAGAGTGTGAGGATCTCTGCGAACGAGAGGCCCCTTTAAATACTTATATATGATTTTTGTGTCTTTTTCGTGTGTATATGTATGTGTTCAAGTGACAGCCGTGTAAGATATCTTGTACGAGAACGAACAATTTATCCTTGCAAACTCACTGCTGGACATTTTGGGGACATTGGTCCTCAACGACGCCATTTTGCTCGAACTCGTAAGATAGTCGTTGGTTGTCAAATACATGGTGAAATTCGGTACGTCTTCTTACATGCTTGGAGGCGGAACTTAAAGAACATTCGTTACGAGGTGTCAACAATGCAACCCCCGAAAACGTTGGGGGGTTCGCGGAGGAAGGGAGACGAGGAGGACATTAGATATTGGAAGGCGAGGAGAATGAGATGTCACGGTGATACACCATAATGGTTTTTTTTTTTTTCGTTGTATGGGATATAACCCATAAAGCATGTAAATAATGTACAGTTGTATATATATATACCTTGAATAAATATTCGGATTTCTTGGCAAATGGATTCCTGAACTGAAGGTATTTTCCTTAAGGCCGTACTTTGTGAAGGACGAAACGAACCAAACGAGCCTGGGAACCACAGGCTCGCTAAAACATGTCACACTGGCGCAGCCGACAGGATCCGTCCCGAACAAAGGACGAATAGAAACGGTATTCGCCCATCGCTTGGAATAAAAAATTGAATGAATCGGATCAACTTTACTTGACACTGGAATTAAAGGAATTGAAATTAAAGGAATTGGCATGGTCGCTGAAAAAAAAACCTGACGGATTTTAGATGTACTAACAATTACCGCCAGAATTAGGCTATAAAAGAAAGCTCAAATCCAAGCATGGACCGAAAGGAGGAACTGATGGACGCATGTAAGGAACCAATTATTCATGGATGAGGTGTCACCCTGTTGTTGGACTAAATATAAAGTGGGAGCCAGAGACTGTGATTCCGTTTATTTGATGAGACAAGAACTGGATTGTATGATGACTGTGGAAATGCTTACGTTGGATAATGGGGTAAGTTGCTTTTAGTCCCAATTTAAATAGAGCCATTTAGAAAAAAAAAAAAGAACATACAAGGGGGAACACAAATATTCAGGAATAGGAAAAAGTAGGGAGATTGTAGGATATTGCTTAGTGGTTAGGAGTAAACGTTTAGAATGAGAAACAAGTGTTTCGGATGAATTATTTTTCTTGTATAAGCATCAGTGTTCTTTAATATGTTAATATGTTCTTTGTGGCAGAATATCGATTTATTCTGTGGTATTAATTTAAGTGAAGTGTAAGCTAGAGATGAAAGATTTTTATGTGGTATTGGTGAAAAGGAAAAATAAGTGTAGCCTGGATATACCAGTATTTTGGATGAATTGATCTTATTTAAATCAGTATCAGTGCTCTTTAAGATGTTTTATGGTTTATGTGGTAGTAAATGAAGTTGTGTGGTGGTATTAATGTAAATGAAGTGTAGGCAAGAAATGAAATATTTTGGATTTGTGAAAAAGAAGAATAGATTCAGCCTGAATTCTTCTAGTTTAAATATAAAGCGAAAGTTTAAATAAAGAATAAAATTCTTTGGAAACTGGTATTAATGAAAATGCTGTAAAGAAAATGGTATAAACAAAAATGGTATAAACAGAAAGGTATAATGGAAAAAGTTGTAAAGAGAAATGATCTAAAGAAAAATGGTGTAAAGAAAAGTGGTGTAAAAGAAAATGATGTAATGAGAATGGTATAAAGAAAATGGTTTAAAGAAAAAGGTATTGAAGTAATGTACGTAATTGCATATGATGTTATGTAAGGTTGTTTGATGGAACTGATAAATGTTACGATAAGTGTAACGTGTAATCACAAGTGATTTTATGTTCATTTGCTAGTACTGGAGATCGATAATTTTATTTAGTTACCTGTTAACAGAGGGTATAACAGTAAATATTGTAATCATGCCTCCGAAGACTAGGAGAGCAACAGATTCAGAGATACAGGAGGAGGTATCTGATCGTGAAACTGGTAGTGAGGAAGCGATTATGTCAGGTGGTGCTGAAACGATGGTAGCAAGAGCTAGGTTGCTAGAAATGGAATTGGAGAGGGAAAGGTTTTTATGGGAAAGGTCTCAGAAGGAAGCTGAAATGGCTATGAAGAAACAGGAACTGGAATTAAGATCAAAGCAAATGGATATGGATCATGAGGTAAGGTTAAAGGAGTTAGAGTTAGCATCGCAATCGGGTAACAGGAGAATTGGGAATATGGTAAGTAATTCAGAAGCCATGGTTTCACAGAATAATGAATTTCTGAAATATGTAAATTTGTTGAAAGGTGTTTTGTTGAAACCTCCTTCTAGAGCAGAGGGGTGGCCATTTTTCTTTTACCATGCCGAAACTATGTTCAAGCTATATGAAGTGCCTGATGAGTATCAAGGGAAGGTGATATTGCAAAATTTGCAGGGGTATGTACGTCATTTAGCTGCAACATTGGGAGCGGAAAAATTGGAAAATTATATTGACATTAAAGAAATCTTGTTAAAGGAATTTAAAATCACTCCTCTTCAACATAAAAGAAATTTAGAAAAATGTGTAAAGAAGCCAGAAGAATCTTATACACAGCATATAATGAAAGTCAAAGCTGCACTAGAATTTTACTTGGAATCAAGGGAAATAACGACCTTGGTAGAATTGAAAGATTTGTTAGTAGCAGACCAAGTAAAGGATGCTTTGCCAAGCCACATTAAATCACATGTGTTGCTAAAGGAGACCGAGAAATGGTTAAAAACGACCGAGTTAGCTAGTGAAATTGATAATTGTGTTGCTGCTATGCCAAAGGGGGAGCTCAGAAATTTGATAACTGGAATAAGCCGAGTACGAAAGTGCAAGAAATTGGAAGATTTGGGAAGCCTGATTATAACAGAAATAGAAATGAGTTTCAAAGGAATGAGACGGTAGGAAATGCAAGCGGAGGTCGAGTGCAGACACATGCATCTTTTGATAACAGGAATTTAAATAAAAGATGGGAAACGAGAGCTTCGAATAGCATGGAGAAAGTTCAGTGCTTTCGATGTGGATCAAGGGGTCATGTACGCAAACGGTGTCCCCAGGATCCAGGTTCCGAAGTTACTCACCGATCGAGATCCCAAGATAAAAGAATAAGTGAAAATAAGGAAGAAAAAGGATTGAATGAAGTGTGTGTAAAATTGAATATACCGGCAGAGCCTGAATGGATATCGGAAGGAATTCCATCGGGTAAAACAGAGTCAGAATTACCTAAAGTAAATTTAAGCATAGAAGGAAATTGCTTTAAAGGAGTTATTGATTCAGGAGCACAAATTTCTGTTTTAAGGAGAGAGTTTGTCCCGGATAGATATTTGGAGACCGGAGGAAAAATATTTGTGCGTCCGGCTATTGGATCGTCAGTGGAAGCGAAGCTGGTATCACTTCCGTTGAGCTTGTTAACGTCACCGAATGATATTCAACCTCATGTTCAAGTTTATGCTGCAGTGGTGGGTGATTTAAACGAAGAAGCTTTAATTACACCACACGTATATAAAACTCTATGTGAACAGAGAAAGGCATACTTAGGAGTGTTTGAAGACCCTAGCGCATTAGTGAGGCAGGCAAATGTGTTAGACGCCGGAGGGGAGAAAGGTTCCATTCTACCAGCGTTAAGGATCAAGGAGGACCCGTCTACCACTCTAAGGGGGAAGAAACTAGCGCATCCCCAAGCAGAGCACAGCAAGGGAGTGATTCTCGAGCCCTGGACCAGAGAGGGAAGAAAGTGAAGGCCATGGATGATAACAATCCCGAACGAAGTGAAGATTCATTGTCTGGAGACTGTGAAAATTTACACCCGGAATCTTCGAGCCAGAAGTTTAAGAGGCAGCAAACACAGTGCGAGGCTTTGAAAGGGAATTTTACTGACGCACACCGGAATAAAAATAACTACTGGATTGAGTCAGGAATGTTGTATCATACAGGAAATTTAAATGGGCAGAAATTTAACCAGTTAGTTATTCCTGAGTCTCGAAGGTTAGAAATAATGAAATTGGCTCACCAAACGTTACCTGGGGGTCATTTAGCAGCGAAAAAGACGGCGGATAGAATAAAGATGTCGTTTTGGTGGGATGGATTGACCAAAGATGTGAAAAATTTTTGTGAAGCTTGTGAGGATTGTCAATTACGCAGACGTGTAAGGGTATGTGATAGGGCACCGATCGAGCCTATAGGTAGGCCAGAGTTGCCGTTTCAATGCGTAAATGCGGATATTGTTGGACCTATAGAACCCATGTCTTCACAAGGACATAAGTACTTGTTATGTTTGATGGACCAGCATAGTAGATGGCCAGAAGCGGTACCTTTAAAATCATTATCAGCAAAAGCTACTTGTGAAGCATTTTTAGAAGTGTTCATGCGTACCGGTGTACCAAGTGCAATTATGATGGATAACGGTACTAATTTCAAGTCACAATTAACCCAGGAATTTTTGAAGCATTTAGGAGCATCTCCAAGGTTTATAACGCCAGGTTATGCCCAGGCTAATGGGTTAGCAGAACGATTTAATCAAGTGATGAAACACATGCTGCATCATGCGATTTGAGCCGAAGGCCGTGCTTGGCATCGTCAGTTGCCTTTTCTTTTATGGGCGTATCGTGAGGTACCAAATAGCACGACAGGAGTATCACCGTTCATGCTCATGTACGGACGCATGCCAACCGGGCCTCTAGCAATTTTAAAATCCTGTTGGGAGGATGGCTTAATTTTACCACAAGGAGTAGGAGAGTCGATAAGTGAATACCTAGAACGATTGAAGGAAAATTTAAATAATGCAGAGAAATATGCTAAAGACCAATCAGAGGAACAACAGAGGAATTATGCATACTATCACAATTTGCGGTCCACAGAGAGAAATTTTGAAGTAGGGGATGAGGTGATTGTACTGATACCTGATTCTACAAACAAATTATGTTCAAGATGGATGGGACCTGGAGAAATTGTAGATAGAAAATCACAACATTCATACTTAGTGAAACTACCAGATGGAAGCAAAAGGCATCTCCATCAAAACAAACTGAGGAAGTATATTCAACCAATAAATGCAGTTGGAATTATTTATGAAAATGATGAGGAGTTTGGCGAAATACGACTGGTTCCTGTAGGAGAAAGGCCAAAGGCAAAGGAAACTTTGATTTCTGTTAAGGACAAGTGGACACATTTAGACGCATCACAACGAGAGGAATTGATGCAGGTACTTTTAAAATATCATGAAGTGTTTGACGGAGAGATAAAACGTGCTAAGGTTGGAAGTCATGTAATTCGACTAAAGCCAGGAGTAGAAAGGAAGCAGCCAAAAATCTATAAAGTGCCAGAAGCTTTGAAATCCGAAGTAGAAAAACAAATAGAGGATTTGTTAAAAAGGGGACTAATTGAACCTTCAAATGCGGAAGTGGCATATCCATTAGTTTGTGTGTCTAAGGCAGATTCATCGATTAGATTATGTGTGGATTTCAGAGGGCTGAACGCCGAGAGTAAAATAGTTCCATTTCCAATGCAGAATGCAACAGAATTGCGCTATAAAGCTGGAGCTGCTGGATATCTGACAACCTTAGATATTTTGAAAGGTTACTGGGAAATTCCCATGGAAAAAGAGAGTAAGGAGTTAACTTCCTTCGTATCACCGAAAGGCCAGTATCAGTTTACTGTCATGCCCTATGGATTATCAGGAGCAGCAGGAACGTTCCAGAAAGCTATTAATATTGCCCTTAGACCTCACCAAGAATATGCTGAGAGTTATATAGATGACAATAATTTTCTCAGAAACATGGAAACAGCACTTGGATCATATAGCTGCAGTACTCAATACTTTGCGACAGCTAAATTTTGCAGGAAATTTAAAGAAGTGCTCTTTTGCAAAATCAGAAGTTAAGTACCTTGGTCATGTGGTCGGCTCAGGTAAACATGGACCTGATCCTGATAAGATATCAGTGATTAAAAATTTGCAGCGACCAAAGACAAAAAGAGATTTGAGATCCGCTTTAGGATTGTTTAATTATTACAGGGAATATATTCCAAATTATTCTATATTGGCTAAACCACTTACAGATTTAACAAAGAAATATGTGGCAAATAATATTCCATGGTCAGTAGAAGCTGACAAGTGCTTTATAGAATTGAAAGACGCTTTATGTAAGGTTACATATTTGAATACTCCTGATTTGAGTAAGCCCTTCGAGATAAGCTGTGACGCGTCTTCAGTTGGAATCGCAGCTTGCCTCGGACAAAGGGATGACAAGGGAAATGTTCGCCCAATAACTTTCATTAGTCGAAAGTTAACAGAAGCACAGAGTAAGTGGAGCACCATCGAAAGAGAAGCTTACGCAGCTATTTATACTCTAGAGAAATTTGAGATGTGGACCTATGGAGGACAGATTACTCTCTATAGTGATCACAATCCTTTGAAGTACTTGACAGAAGGCATTCCTAAAAATGCAAGATTGCAAAGATGGGCATTAGCAATAGCTCGTTTCAATGTAACAGTTCGTCATAAGTCTGGGAAGGCTAATCTTGATGCGGATGCTCTCTCTAGACTCGGACATGAGAATGCGTAGAGGTTACTGAAAAAAAAAATAGAGAATGTTCCATTGTAAATGATATTTCAGTAAACGTTCAGTGTGAATTAGTATTGTGTGTAATTAATGTAAGTGATAAAAGTTTACCAAGAGATAATCATATTTTCTTGTGTATTATTATTTTCGTGACAATGTTATACTTAATAGGTGCAATGTTTGATGTTATATGTATGTTACTTTGGTAATGTAAAGTTACCACGTCTAATGCTAAGAGTAACGCCTCAATGGATGGAGAACGGGAAAAGAAGTTATTATTGGTAATGTCAGATTCTTGAAAGGATTAATTCCTGCCCAAGTGAATGGAAAATGTCGTCTGAGTGGAATTTAGTGTTATTTGCGTATAACTATTTTTAAAAATGAAGAAGTTAGACCATGGGACATAAACAGAAATACACACAGCACAGTAAGGTGCATTGAATATTTTAAATTGCTTTGGCTCTTAGTTCTAAAATTGTACTGGGACTAAAGCAACACCCTTTAGGTTTAAGTGGTTTCCATTTCACGACCTTGGTCGAGTAATGTTAAACCGGAAGGGGGGTGTGAGGATCTCTGCGAACGAGAGGCCCCTTTAAATACTTATATATGATTTTTGTGTCTTTTTCGTGTGTATATGTATGTGTTCAAGTGACAGCCGTGTAAGATATCTTGTACGAGAACGAACAATTTATCCTTGCAAACTCACTGCTGGACATTTTGGGGACATTGGTCCTCAACGACGCCATTTTGCTCGAACTCGTAAGATAGTCGTTGGTTGTCAAATACATGGTGAAATTCGGTACGCCTTCTTACATGCTTGGAGGCGGAACTTAAAGAACATTCGTTACGAGGTGTCAACAATGCAACCCCCGAAAACGTTGGGGGGTTCGCGGAGGAAGGGAGACGAGGAGGACATTAGATATTGGAAGGCGAGGAGAATGAGATGTCACGGTGATACACCATAATGGTTTTTTTTTTCGTTGTATGGGATATAACCCATAAAACATGTAAATAATGTACAGTTGTATATATATACCTTGAATAAATATTCGGATTTCTTGGCAAATGGATTCCTGAACTGAAGGTATTTTCCTTAAGGCCGTACTTTGTGAAGGACGAAACGAACCAAACGAGCCTGGGAACCACAGGCTCGCTAAAACATGTCACACAGAGTTTCACAATTTTGTAACGAAGGCATCTTTGATATTAGGAGTTCAGTGACATCCCGCTTACCAAGGAAAGTTATCGAAAATATTTGAGAAGCTTCACATATCTGGAAATGTGGCGCCACAGTTGTATGCAAGTACGATTGCTTTAGATCGATACCAATCTTTCGCTTTCGATAAGATATAACATGGAAAAGTATGAGCACTTGATCTCAGAGATCCATGACTGGAAGCAGTCACTTTACTCGGAATGTCTGTTCACGTATCTCTGACTCATTTGATATGACAGTGCAGCGTAATGTGTGATCTGCCACTTATGCCTTCGACAACCAAAATAATTGAATTTCACAGCATTTGAAGTATACATTTTCTTCACTGGCTGTGAATTAGAAGAAATGTGTATTTTACATCACACCATTGAAATAATAGAAATTACTCTTATAAGACATTTTCAATATAATCAATAATAATATGAGCGTAAAGCAATCCATGTAGACGCCTGAAGTACTTTATATATTTCAGATTTATATCTTTATGTGTGAGATCAGTAGCAGGTACTGGTAAAGACTTGTCCCTCGGCTTTCGAAAAACCACACAAAAAGTCATGATGAAATTTATACAGAGCATTCAAGAGCACCGCTCGCTACTCGGTAATATTTGATTGTTTTTGTAATTAGGTTGTACATCTAAAAGAATTTGCTTTCCTTTTACTGGGAAAAGTCTTTACTTCGGATAATCACTTATGCATTTTTATTATAACAAACGATCACAAGAAAAGCAGTTAATATAGATAAATATGTTTAAAATCTTATTTATTTATAAATAGCAAAACAGGAAAACTTTGATTTCTTTCAGTATTCTCTTTTAAAAAAAGGCTATTTTTAAAGGAAATTTGCTTTCAAAATTTTAAACTCAAGGAAAATTACGATTGAAATATTCCTATCTGTTAAATATCACACTGAAAAAACATTAGAAAACAAAGAAGTTGCCGTCACTTTAAAAGCTGTGCACTTGTAGAGCAATTCAACATGTCGTAACGAAAGAATACCAGATCTGGATTTGTTCAAATTCCAAAAACTTTGTGAGCCATCATTATTCGTAAATAAATTTTCCATTATTCAGCACTCACGTTACATTACAGATTTACTAAATCAAAAAGGACATACAAAACGTACTCCATTCATTTGTGAGTTTCTTTGCGGTACGATATGGTAGGATTATGTCACATGGGAGCGAATTTTGAGAACAGTTTGTATACGTAAGAGATACAAACTGTTCTCAAAATTTGCATAAATTTGAGGCACTAATATTTATTTCCGGTTTAAACTGTAACATTTGGCTATCTCTCTGAAAAGAAAAATTACGTGAAACCCTCTTATTCTTGTTTCTAATAGCAAGCATTAATAAATATCCATTTGTTCTCCCTCAGATAATATTTCGTTAAGGGACCATATTCTTAAGTATGTCAATAACAATATAAAGGACTGGTTACGTTCTCCGAAGTTATAGAAGAAACAACACGAAATCTCGTACACAAAGAAGCTTTTGTTCCACCTACGGCAAATTTGCGAACCCAATGAGGAATAACTTGAATACCACAAAAAAACGTAAAAACCTTTTTTTGGCTGTAGAAACTTCTGCGAACAATTTTGCTTTTATTATGATATCACGGGCATTGATTTTTCCTTCAAGCTCTTTTTCTTTTGTTCAGTTAAGTAATTTGTTGTTATGTCTTTTCTACATTATCCCATGAAATAAATAAATCGAGTTTTATTTTCCGTGTGAAAAAATTAAGTAAATCCCTTACTGCACATTTCAGGTTGATGTCTGTTCATATTTGAAGATCAAAATATTATCCTCCGCAAACTGGATAGTTTACTTCAAAAGAAAATGCAAAAATGTTATCTTACATTTACTAAAATGTAAATGTAAGATAACATTTTTACATTTTCAGTTTAAGTTAAATGTGTGTGAACGCAAAATATTTCCGTGATCTAAATTGCGTCCGAATCAAAATAACTGCATAAAGCAGTAAGCGCACAGATAAAAATGCACAGTTTTGTACCATAGTAATAAAAAATTATTAATATGAAAAAAAACCTGCATTTTTGTTGTTATAGTAAAAGATGTACACCATTCTTTCTCGTACGTTCATGAGGATAGCACAGAATACGATTATGTAACACACAACAATAAAATGATTTCCGCTGAAGTTACTTGTAGGATGTCGTTTTCGCAACGCTTAACTATTTTGTCTAGCGCAATAAAAACATGCAGAAATATTCACATTGTTCATGTCGTTGAAACGTATATTGAACTCTGAAAGAGAGTGTTTTGCACAAGAAAGCACGAATCAAGTAAAACTTCAGAAGGTAAGACAAATTACAAATGAAATTAAAGAAACCATCAAAGGAAATTTTTTCCTTTCCAACTACGTCGTGCGCGGGACGCCGAAATATGCTCTCACTACTGGACAAACTATCCCGAAAAATCTATATTTTTAATCTACGATTTAAATGTATACTGAAATGTGAAAGGAAGCGTTCTGTTCTAGAAAGAGCAAATCAAGCAAGGCTTCAGAACGTAAGACGAATCATAAATGAACGTAAAAAAACCGTCAAAGGAATACGTTGTCCACGAGTACTAAAAAGTCCCTCACTTCAGTGCAACTTTTTAAACTCTCTGCAATATGAAATCAAGGTTGGCGATAAAGCAATAGAGACGAGCCCACCAGCTCGCATATCATCAGAGACATAAGCAAATTGAAACAAAAATTTAACCACAAAGTATATACTTATAATTAATTTTAATAATAATAAAGTGAAAGGTGCATTATACAGGAATCGTCGTTTGTTTGTTTTTTGAAAAAATCAACCATTATTTCAATGCATCAAGGGTGCATTTTATTCTAATACATGTACAACTCACTTGCTCTTCGTTTGCAATAAAGTTTGAAGAAAAACAAGTTTATACTACACTTACTAATCGGGCATACATTGTTCTTACATAGTTTTTCTTGAGAAAAGTATTCAGAAATAGCATTCTGTTATTAAATAAAATCAAAGAATGCAGACCTAAAATGCTACCTAGAAGCGTGTCATCTAGCCCTTAGAAGCACTACTTTCTAAAATAAACGCCAGTTGGTAATCAAGTGTAACTGAGCTAGAGACTTGCTGTTTGCTCTCTGCATTGATAAAAATTATGGCATGGTTCCGTTCTGAGCTAGATGTACTCTCAACATCATGTTTGGGTGAAGCGTTTAAATTCCGGATTACAGCGTTACGCAGCACAATATTCCATAAATTATCTTCTTACATCAGTTAGAAAATATTTAGAAACATTTTTCGAATAACTTGTTGGCACTCTATTCACATGCAAAAAGGCACGGATCGATTTGGCATGGATTCAGTGAGGTGCTGATAACGTCTTAAAAGTACACAGTCGTATCTGAATAATATGATGACCTACCTAATAATGGAAATAACCACCTTTGGCACGGATGACAGCGGCGAGACAGCGTTGCATGGACGCAATGTAGCCCTGACAGGTTGCCCGAGGCACACGTGCCAATTCGGGCTGCAGCAAAGCACGGATGTCCCGGAGATGAAGTGGTTGTGGGGCGGAACGTCGAACCTGTCGGTGCAAATAGCTCCACAAGTGCTCTATGAGACTGATCTCAGGCGACTTCTTTGGCCAAGGGATAACGGACACATCGCTGTCGTGTCCCTGGATTAATTCACGCACTCCCTTTGCTGCGGCGAACAGAGCATTGTCCTGTTGGTAGACAAAATCACCAACAGGGTGCACCTCCAGCATGAAGGGACGCATGTGCTCAGCGAGGATGAACAGGTAACCATTGGCGTTCAGGGATATATCCAATGGTAACCGAGATCCCAGGTCATACCAGGAAAACATCCACTAGACATGCACACTGCGACTATCGGCCGGTATTTGACGGACAATCTTGCCCGAGTGTTGGCTCTCGTGTGTCTGACGCCGTGTCCACCACCGCTCGTTACCCGTGGAGCAGAAATTTTGATTCGTCGGAGAAGACAAGTTTTTTCCACTATTTCACTGTCCAATGACGGTAGTCCCATGCGAACTGCAGGCGTCCTTGTCGATGGATCTGAGTTAACATGGGCGCCTTGTAGCAGCGTCCAATTTAGAGATCCATGTGTAACAGAGTTCGCTTTATTGTTATCGGCGACACGCTCCTATGTGACCCAGCGTTCATTTGCGTTGTAAATTGCTGCACTGTTGTGCGTCGATTGCATTTTACCAGAAGATGTAGGTGTCGTTCTTCTCAGGGGACGATGGCCTTTGGGGCTCTACAGTTATGACGTCCGGAGGCACTCGGTGTGCCAGCGGTCCATTCTTGGTGCACATATCAGAAGCAGGAAGCCCACGAGGTCTGCTGCTTCTGATATGCTTGCACTCATGGCGCGGTAACCGATGATTGTTCCTTTTTGAACGCACTATGGTTCATCTGTCCTGGCCGGCCGCTTATATCTCCGTATGGTCGACCCTGTCACGTGCACTATGTGACGCGCCTAGGCGGGTATACTGTGATTCCGGGGGTGGTCATATTATTCTGATGCGAGAGGGTATGTTGAGTCAGGCAAATGTGAATGCGTCAATCAATTGCCGAAATCCTTCTGGTGCTTTATTAGGAAGGAGCCTTTCGATATCTTTCCACAGATTCTCAGCTAATATGATACATTATCCCCTGCACTTCCCAGTTTGGTTCTCACTCGTTTTCTTGATGTACAACCCCCTCAAACAAGTTTCACATCTTTTATATGCATTTAATGATACACACTGTGTTTGTGTTTATTGTGTTACCAAACACAGTTAACACAGTTAATGCTACGTTTGTGTTAACTCTATTAACTAACACAAACGCAGTATGTACCATCAAATGTGTACTAGATACATTAATTGTGTTGCACAGGGTTGTACAGCAAGAAAACGAGTGAGGACGAAAATGAGAACAAAAATAGGATAATATATCATATGAGCTGACACCGCAGGTACCTCCCAAACTAAGGGAAATGCAGAAATCTAATACCACTTATTTTAAAGCTTAGAATAACAGCTCTCTGTATTACGTTCTCGGAAATTGTTACATATATATAAAAGTTTATTAGATATATATCTTATTACTCTCACAACAGGTAAAAGAGTTAGGCAACTAGTGAAACAAAGGTAATTCAGAACTTAAAGTTTTTTCAATGTAATAGCAGCACTTGGAAGCTCTCTGAGCACGTAGAACAAGCACCACACACAATTACTGTAATATGCATAACATCCATTTTCCGAATTGCACAAATAAACGAATCTGTACGCTTTCGGTTTAGAGTTATTGGAGAATGTCGCAAACCCAGTGGAAGAGGAGAAACCAAAGACATTTACGTCTGCAGCTCTTCTACATAGTGTAGGGCAAGCAGTAGGGCACCAGTACAAAACAATACCATGGAGGAATGGGAAAATGTGATCCAAACAATCTTAAGAAAGAACACCATGTGCTGTAAGGAAGGGAACGCGTAATATAAGAAATGCAAAGCACATCTACAATAGTATGGTATTACTTCATGTGTAGAAACTAGGATACCAGTCCTGGATAGCCGTAGAGGCCATAGTTTGGCACCACCTACTCACATCGTCTAGGCAGCTACTGGATACCATCACCGTAAAGCTGTGGAAGCTTGGACACAAAAAAGTGAGTAAATGCGCGTTCGACATCGCCCCGTTTGGTGAACCGTTATCTGTGCAGGAAATGTTACAACGACAGGAGAAAGTAGTATTCGTTTGGATCAAGGTCCGGGAAACAGGCTGGGTGAGGTAACAGCCCCAACCCAGGACGCTGACCTTATGACAAGTCTTCCGCGCTGTTTGAGGTTTCGCTCGATTACAGTGTATGTAGACGCACTTGTGGTTCACCAATTCTGCTCCTTTCGACGTGAGTGCTAATCGCTTCGAGAGGACGGCAGTACACATTGGCGTGATAGTGTTGTTTTGCGGCAGCTGCGCAAAAACACCTCTCCCTGCATGTCCCACCAAACGGAGTGCAGGACCTTACGTCGGTGAAAGTCGGCTTTGGAGGTCGACATGGGATTCTGATTTGGGTCCCACCACTGTTTCTGGACGCTGATATTGTAATACAGAACTTATTTGTCGTAACCGGTAACCATCAGTCCACGAACAGTTCAACAGGGTCACGTTAAGCAGGGAAATTCATGCACTCAAGCGATTTGCCTTCTGCTCAACTGTGAGTTGATGGGACACCCAAACTTCACTCTTGTGCACCTACCCAAATTAACAAAGTTTCGAGATAATGGTCTTATTAGTAGTCCTCAGGTGTTTCTTGGAAACGGTGCTACCGCAAAGGATTTCATACAGAATGGCATTGCGGATGTGCTCAGTGTTCACTTCCCTGTTGGCTGGAAATTACAATCTTCGCCTTCTGATGGCTAACTGCCATTGACATAAACCACCTATCTGATAATATCAAGCCGTTGTGCCGCGCAATTTTATTTGCCAATGTGCGACGTCAGTGTCGCTTTGTCTGCGATATCGTAGTCATGGGACATTTCTTTCTTTCCAATCCAATATTAAATTGCAGTTTTCATAAATATAGTGTATTTCTCATTAAGATAGGATCACTGAAAGCAGTAGAAAATTAAAAAGGCAAAGAGAAGCTGCACACACCGGTGTTGCAACGGAGCATTTTGTCGGAAACATCAATTTTTCTGAAATATCTAGAAGATGGGAAATTCGGGAAAGGCTTTGAAAGAACTAAATGGCTTCTCAAAAATCATTATCAGCCGGTGTAACAAATGACAGCTTACTTGCAAGGTATCAGACAGAAACAAGGAGATTTTTTTGGATATCGCAGCTGGGAATGTATTTCGGAAACACATATTTAAATATTCCTTCCTTAAGGGGTCATATGTTTCACAACCGCATCAAAAAATCCGCAGATTTACTGCTACGTATCTACTAGACTGCGCCGTTTAGCAACGTAATTAGCAGCTGATTGAACTGAGAAAACAGAGGTTTCCATTTTACATGGCAATGAAACAGCTGTTTCGTGCTAATACACCTGACGTTCGTTATATCACGTGCGTAATAATTAGAGCTTGGTTTATCTCCAATAAATACCCCCCTCAGCTGAGATATAGACATCGGGAACGCAGATGCGAGAACAATGAAGCAGAAGATTCTCTACCTCCGCATGTCACAATGTGGCAAAGAATTAAAAAAATTATGTTTCAGATATGCATGTATGTCATATTCTTCTTAACGCTCGGTAAAATGCGAGGTTCGATAAAAAGGGAAATTTCATGGCTAAGCTGAAAAAGCGAATGTAATTTCAAAGTACACGTGAATGCATTTGCGAGTACTTTGAAACTCTATATCCCTATTTGCTCATACGCAGTTCAGCAGGGCGAGTGGTCTGAGCCGCTGGCTTGCGCCGTTCTTCGATATCGGTCCCAGGTTCAAGTAACTGACACCGGAAGCGTTAGATATTTTTCAAATGGCCCTGATTGTGTTTCTTTTCTCTCTGCAGTAGACCTATATTACAAATCTACAACTGCTGATAGTCCCATGCCTTTCTTACGGTGGTTCTTAAAGCGAGAAACAGCAGAATCAAAGAAAAGTAACTCATAAGCGGATTTCAAAGCTGACGAACCCCACTTATTACGTGTACACTTACGGTCGCTAAAACTGCTCAAGGGAATCGTTTTTCTGCTTTTTGATATTATAATTACCACAAGAGAAAAGGTTGTTTCACACGACCACGTCGACAGAAACACTGAAAAAAACTTTTTATTAATTTAGTCTGAATGAAATACCACATTTTATTGATTAGTATATTAAACTCTATCTGTTTCACGCATTGCAGTAAAACCATATTTGCTACAAAGCCTGTCCATTTGCAGCCACTCTGTTCCTTCGAAAAGACAACCAAAATGTGGTTTCGTTTATAAAAGCAGAAATACTGAATTAGGTATTTCAAATTATATCAATCAGCGCTACTTAAAATATCTTTTTCATCAGCAGTTTCCTTTAAACTTCATACTGATAGGCTGGAAATCCTAAAAATTATCTTCAGAACGGGAACTTGCGCTATTTCTCTTTCACATACGGGATTGTTTCTGTTAGCTTCTTTTATTACTGGGTTTGTGTTTCTCTCGGTGACGGTCTAATTTGCATGATAACGGGAATTGCATGTATCTGCAATTTTTTATACTTCGTGATTCTTGAACTTCACAAAACACCATTTACTGTTACTAAACCGAAATAGCAGAACAGAAACCGTCCATTGGATTTCACAAAAAAAAAAAAACATTATGAGCGCAGAGTTCACTTTTTATGAAAGAACTCTCTCAAGTATACTCTCAGTAAACAACAAAATAGAGATAGGTGTGATGGGCTGTTGACATGGCCAACCCCCCCCCCCCCACAGAATCGAACAGTCAAAACCGAACGTAGGCGATAAATATGAAGGGAGAAGGGCTTACCAACAGTGTATCGCAATCGACGAGCATGAGTAAGCGTGGAGATCTGAGCAACTTTGATGGTTGACGCATTGCCGACCTTAGACAGATGTGTCATTCTGTCGCTCAATTGGTAAGAATTCTGTATTTGCCAAGGGCAATCCTACGAAGAGTGTACCGCAAATACATAATCGGAGGACACACCAGCACGCACAAGGCAAGGGGTAGCTGAAAACACGCCGTGGATGACCGGGTTTGACGTAGAATATCGAGGTTTGTACACACCCAAACCTTTGCAAAGGCAGAGTAAATCACATCCAGGTTAAATTCCGGGTGGCCAAGCAGCGTCAGCGCATGAATGGTACGGCTCCCTCTGCATGCGCTGGGCTACGTGGGCAGACGCCATAATTGTGTGCCACTGTTGTTAGTTGTAATTGGAAATTTCGCTTCGTCTGCTGCAGGGAACATTAAAACTGGACCCCCGCAGATTGGCGCCACGTCGTGTGGTTAAATGAATCCCGTTTTTATCTCAGCCTTTTTTTTTTTTTTTTTTTTTTTTGTTGGAGGTTTAACGACCACCGTGAGAAACTCAATGGGCTATATGCAGTCGCCCGTCCCTAATTTAGGGTCACTGGTTCCAGGGAAGGGAGAGAGCCAGTGCCGTAAGACAAATACAACATCCATGCCTGACCGGGATTCGAACCCGGACCCCTTACGGACGAATGATCAGAGGCCAGCGCCTTAGACCACTGCGCCACCTGGGCGGCTATCTCAGCCTTGTTAATTGGAGGGTGCCGCTGCGGCGTCGACATAAAGAGGCCATGTCGGTACCTTTCAAAGCCGTGGTGGCTCTGCGGTGGTTTGGAGAACGTTCTCATGAAACATATCGGGTCTTTTAATGCGTCTATAGGGATTCTTAACCGCTGCGCGCTAATATCATGTTCTGTTTGATCACCTACACGCTTTAGCAGCCATCCCGCATCTTGGTCCATGGTCTTTCTGTTCCAGCAGTAACCACCCAGGCATTGTCCGAGGAACAGTTATCTGAGTTTGAAAACTTCCCATGACCACAAGGTATTCGGATTTTAATCCTGTGGCAGCTCTCTAAAATACCATGGAGCGGAACAACACTTCCATGGTTGCTGAGCTGACATCTCGGGCGAAGTTGTGGACAAGGCTGCAACAGGCATGACTGGCATTACCTCCGGAAACACTGGCATCAAGTGGAGTCGATCATTGGCATGTACAGGCTGTCATTTGTGCTAGAGCTCGAACACCATCCTGTTTGGTAAGTTTGTCCATTGTTTTCTCCATTGAATGTATTATTGTTTGATTAAAACGACACCGTCTGTTTATGTATGGTAATATTTTTTTAGAATAAGTACACGTATTACATTACCAACTGTGTACGTAGTCCTTCGCAATTTTTTCGTAGTCATTTTACAAAAGCTCCCAGTTCGTTGTATGTTGAAAGCGAAGGTTGCAATTCATTTTTTTTCAACAGAGCGAGAAATCTGTGAAGTAATTTTTGTTCGTGAAAAATTCTTTCTGCTCTCGAGAAAAAAGGAACATTCAAGATTGCAGAGCCACTGCTTCTTGTGAGCGGATTTTTTGGTTTTTTGTGGTCTGCTTCCACAAAAGAGAAAAATCCGGACAATGGTGTAAAATGGCTTTTCATGTGAATGAAAAGCTGTTTTTGCGTAGAAATCTACAATTTTAATATACGAGTAAATCCGGAGATACAAAAGATATACCCTTTAACTGGGTAAAATTATTTGAGCTATCTGCCAGCTACGAATGCCAAAAAGTCAACTGCGCTTCGTTAGAACCAGACATTGAATACACTGAAATAACTTCAAGCCATGGAATGTTTCACTTGAAAAACGTTTATTATCAGTCAAAGTTAATTTGAGTTCAACGTGTGTACCACACGCTGTCTCTCTTTTTCAAATGAAACAAATCAACGAAAAGTATTTTTCTGAATTATTACCTATCCAGATATTTGTTATATGCAGAAATTTAAGTTTCGTTCTAACCAAAAGTTGAGATTTAAGTTTTCAATTATTCTCTCAAATATATTAATGTAATAAATTTTTCAAACAATGTGTTGCGAACTGTTTTTGAAGCAACCGATCTATATTTCCCGTTCGGAATTAATACGTCTATGAGTGTTCATTATAGAACGTAAGCTGTATTGATTTATTTTAGAATTTAACCGTAAATAGAAAGACAGCTGTCTAATAAGTCAGCGTTTACCAAAGTGCACTGAATCCGAAGTGGTTTACGAGGGTGTTTTAACTTATACCGGAAAAAGTAAAATTAAAGACTGAAAAGGAACTTTTCACGCTCAGTGACAGAGAATGGGAAAAGCAGAAAGGCAGTTTAAGAAAACTTCATGAAAGAGTTTTCGATTACGCGAAAAAAATCATTTCGTTGTGTGTGTGGCAACTGATTTGAAAACGTATCAGAGCAGAGAAAAAAAGATTCACAATGCAAAGTAGCACCAAAATTTCCGGAAAGCGCTTCCTGGTGAGCGAAGAGATGTCCAACGAGAATATATTCAAACCCGAGGATATAGAGAAATAAGAAATGTAGCGAAAATCTCAAAAATTACAATACTGTAATTTAAAGATGTTCCATAATGGCTTGCAAATAAATTCATACGCAAAAGAGGAAAACCTCGTAAGAACAAGGAAGTCGTCAAACATTATTGAAAACTGGTGCTGATAATATTGAATCAACTTAACTTATAACATATAACTAAAGCTTTTTACTAAAGTTTGTATATGTTATATTATTATACATGATTCTACACATTTGAAACTGATCTAGTACTGATCAGTTTCCCTACAAATTTTCCGAACCAAGTTATTTACCTTGGATATTTTTCCTAATTTGCTCTAGGGAGAAGGAATACAGTAGATCGCATGATGTCGATATATAGAGAATAAATAAACTCAGGGACAAATATTTTAGTTTACATTGTAGTCAAACCCCATTTTGCTAACTCATATTAGCGCAAATCCAGAAGACCAGTTGGCATGATTAATTTCATCAAGCTGTTTTTGATTACCTGAATTTGCTAATTCGTATTTCAGTTCTCTTCGAATTCAAATCTGTCCTTGGCTGATGGAAATTTATTTTCAGTTAAATATCCTCTTCTTTACTCTCTTGGAAGTCCCATAGGTGACCACAAAGATATTGATATTAAAAACCATTAATGGTTACTTCTATCATATGTTTTTTCTGATCGTTTGCTGGTATTCAAATTATATTACAAATTGTGAAATTTTGACACACATGACAATCAACAGAGCCTTGTCTTCAAAGATTAAGGCACCCCAAGGAACACACTACAGAGTGAATCACGCTGGAATTTCTGAATTCCCTGGATCCCTCTCCCCGAGACGAGGGGTCACAGACGCTAATACACAGAAAACAATAGTAAAACTCTGTGAGTTATTCAACCAAAGGAACGGTCTTCATTCATGCATTCATCTCCTTTTGTACTATCTTTCATTCCTTTTCATACTGCACACTGCACTTTCACTAATTCAATTTCGCATTTTCACACACTTAAGGCATACCTCACAGGAGGCTTTGAAAGCAGGCAGGCACTATTCCCTAGGAAACCTGTACGTAAAGCAGCTCCTAAATGGATAGAGAAAAACACCAGATTCAAAAACCGAAAAAAAAACATACAAATTTTTTGAGTACTAGGAAAATTTTCGATCTCAGAAAACAAGACCAAAATTGGTATCTCTTAGTTATTCAGTTAAATCTTAATTTTTATGTTAAGTTTCTCAGATAAACCTGGAGTGGTTTCTCGAAATCTACGTATTAAAGTGTATATTGTATTTTTAATATTTTTATATATTTTTAATTAATTTCACATTGATAACAGCGAATTCATAATTGAATTTTAAAAGTTGAAGAGAATCGCTTCATACATACATTTACTTAAAAAATTATTTAATATATTATATATCTCTTACTAATAACTGTAAATATTTAGCGGTATTGGCAATCTCAGCGGTCCGCTCTCCCTCTAGCGGCAAAAGGAAGAATTACTGTAGTACGGGTAACGATTTCGGCTCAATGCTTGGCTGTTGGTAGATCGCTCATTACGTTCAGTTGTCGTAGTTTGGTGTATTTTTGCATTCATTCTGGAATTAGAGAGTTGTATAATGGATAATTCCGTGAAGAAGAACAAATCATATTGGAGTGTCCCGCAATGTCGTTCCCAAGGTTTCAGCTATGTTTTTCACAAGTTAGAATAAACGTTTGTGCCTTGCGTTTGAAATCCTTCCAGTGAAATGCTACTAACCTAGTAACGTCTTTGAATGAATAATAAACAAGGCAGCATGTTTTTATTGCATAGTAGTAATTAAAAAATCCGCATTTCTACATAATCTTGAAAACAAATAATTGCTGTTATCCGTATAAATTTAAACTTCATTATGGAACAAGATTTGCAATGTTCTGTCAACAGTCATCGGTTCAAAAACGCAGAACCCAATGATGATCAACAATTACCAATTCACAAACACTTTTAGGAACAGAATGTTCAAAAATTACAAATGTTATTGTTCACAGTATTGAAAATGGGTCCTGGGAAACGTCAAGTGAAACGAAATGTTAGCTTTTAATAGTAATCCGGATTAGAACACCACTGTCGGTATTACTATATCACTTGCCTGAAAATGTAAAAATAAAAATTACCTGTTACAGTAAAGCATTACTGCTACACAGTGCTTACACGTTCCACTTCTGCCGGCTTTACAAGAGCACTCAAATGACTTTATAGAAATTTCACTGTTACTTGTTTCTAAAACACCGTTGATGGAGTGAGGCGACGACGTTATTGCCGTGGACTGAATGCAGTGCGAAACTATGAGAATTTCTCTTCCATCTTCCTTCTTAATTCCACAAGAAATTATATGGCCTACATTAACAATCACTTCCCCTTCTTTAATGCATCTTGAATTTTTGGATGCGTCCACAAATTTCATTATTTCAATGATTGAAAGCGACAAACCAGCCATTCTAACATTCGACTTTATGGAAACACGTGCGACGTTACCCGTACTAGAGAAGTTTGTTTACGTTTGCGCAGCGCCCCCTATAGTTCGTTGAGGTTCCCAATCAGAAAACGTCTCATGAATGTAAAGACTACTTTCATAAATCACACTCTAACACTTACTCATTTTTGACGTAGAATACGTCTATCGTTTTGTTCAATTAATGGGTTCCTTGGTAATAATCCGTGCGTCCCCAAAAAGTTGACACCAGACTTCCGTCAGTAATTTAAAAGCTGTAAATGCTACCAAAAATATAATAACTGAGTTGAAGACAGGAAGGACCAATGATTCTACCGAAATAGACTTCAAGGTCAGATGACGCAACAGTGAGCGGCGCGCGCTTCCGTCATTTTTTGGTTAAACCGGCGCTCAGCGGGCGCGATAAAATTAGTATAACTCGGAACCGCGACGTGATAGCACAGTGGTCTCAAGTGACACCCTTGGAAGGGCTATATTCAGTTTTGTAGGAACTTCGGGAGCCGCACAAATATTAATAAATTTCTTATGAATTAATATACACTTTACAAAATTACACTAATGACTTAGCACTAAAACTGAGCCCAAGTTTCTGGTCAGATATTATATGTTCTGACTAGAAACTTGAGTTCACTTTCTGTCACTAACTTATCGATATTTGGAATAATGCTTATGCTACTTTTAAAAGTGAGCATAAGTCACTGTCGCTTAACCTATTCCTGTCAAGACATTTTACTTGGTGAATTCTTGAAAACAATTGTTCACATGAGTTATGTTGTTCCGAATATAGACATAACAAGTGCAGCTAGGTTATGAATGTTTATGTACTTGTCTTTTGAAAATAACTCGTAAAACTCTGTTAGATTGCGGCTGTTGAATTTTTCTTTCAGGAAGGAATCACGCTGAAGGTCTAATAATTCAAGCTGAAGTTCTTCAGGTGTGTTGTCAGCATTATAGGAAAATGTGGACTTGAATATATTGCAAATGTGTATTTTGCTTAATATAGTATGCTTTTCGTAAATAAACTTGTTGCTTATAACGCAGATGGATTCCTAATCATTACTATGTTTATATTATATTCAATATGCTTGTGGAAAAATGGGTGATTTATTTTTATTTTGTAATCATTCATGCGGGCCGCAAAACATTTGACGCAGCGCCGCGAGTTCGAGACCACTGTGATAGCACGTACCGCAGGGTGTCATTCGTTTCTTCTGCGCGAGATCTATCGATATCAGTAATAATATTTGTGTGAAAACTTGATAGGTGTGTGAAAATTGTGAAATAATTGAGAACTTTGTGAAAATTTCCGAAATGTCTCACTATCTTAATTTAATAAAAAGGTTCAAGCCTAACGCAAACGCAAACAAGAAAAAAATGACTCAAAAACAATTGAACAAGTTCAAAATTTCCGAGGCTGAGCGTAAGGGAACCCATAGACAACGCAAAAAGGCCGAGCTCCGTGAGCCGCAACCGAGCACATTTACTGCTCCCTTCGAGACTATGGAAATAGATACGCCCGGGAACACACACACACACAACAAAAGGTGTAATCGAGTAGGTGGAGATTGGAAATAGCGTGATTTCCAACATTCGCCAGAGGAAAGCCTGGAAGAGATAGCACATTGAGCCAACAATTTGATCGCCACGTGGAACGAGCCTACAGAGTTAGTGCGGGAGGCATGTTCTTACTTTTCGCGTTTCAATTTAATTTATGTAATTAGAGGAAATAGTATTTGATTTCTTTCCTCTTCCGTGAGTTCGTGCATGGGCTCTCCGGCATTCCAACATCTTCTTTGGCTATGATGCACACTAAAATTCACATATTCCAATGAAGGTCGTATATCCGAGTTATTTGATGAGCATAATTTATTGCAGATCATTTTATGTTAATTAGATAAAAATACACACACACATACACAAACGGAAATTTCGTTGTTTTGTCTTTCGCGTCATAAGTCATAACATCAGTTCTCACTCTGCGGCGTCTGCCATCAGTTCTGCGGCCTCTACAATCAGTTCTCCTGCGTCTTCACATTATTTCTTATATTAGCTCAGCTATCAGTTTCCACGCGTATTCACATGTCCACAATTTTCTCACGTCTGCCGTTGGCCTACTCCGCTGCGCCCTGCGTCGGCGTAGACCCAACAAGGCAACGGCAATAGCAGAAAAGAATGAAGTACAGCGAATGCGTGCTCAGAGACAAGATTCACAAGAAGACGAAGATTTTGAGATGGCAACCGCTGAGCCCGGAGTTGACCTGAGTGGCATTGACCGAGTGCACAGAACAAATGAGTTTCATAACATTTGGCAAGCAGCGACTAAATACTTCGAAGGCGCGGTCTTTGAAAATGAATTCGTATTCGCGTGCGAAGTTTGCGATCGCTTGTGGTTCAAGAAAGATGTTAAACCGGCGACAGCGAAATCCATTTTAGTCATGCACGTACAGTTCCCTAATGAGGACGTCGCGATATTTGAGGTTTACAGCTACAGTCGCACATACTTGTATAAACGCAAGATTCCTCTCTCGAAATCAAACGACTTCAGGTATCCGCCGAAGCCGAACCACCTGCCTCCTCTCCACCTGATCACGGAAAGATTAATTTAGACGCGCTTACCTTTCATGAAAGTATAAAGAAAATAATTTTTGCACATCTCATTCTCATTCGATTGGAACAAGTTTTTTTTTGTTTATCTCTTAAGTCGATCATGCACTTCAGTGCGATTTAACCTTGCAAAGTTTTGAACTTACTTTTCACAAATTTCGCATTTCATTGAAATCCATGAATTAAGCAGCCATTGCATCACATAATCACTTTGCTAATCTATGGGTTTCCAGTTTGAAATGTGTTCTATGAATCCCGACCAAAATAACCACTAATGCAGCTCTAGAAGTACGAGAGTGAAACGACCCCCACTAAGAACACTATAATGTTTGCACATCCACTTGTCTGAATCACAGTAATTTGGCGAATAATTAATCGCCTAATGGAACAATTATGTAGCAACCAAGGAAGCAAATCATACTTTGAAGAACTTTTATATTATTTAAATTTTTTGAACAAATTGCCGTTTCCTGTTTCTGAAGGAACATATTCTTTATTGACGTCTACCAAATTTAGAGTTCTAATGAAAATACGTTTCTTAGCAGCACTAAAGAAGTCTTAAAGCAGCATTAGTAGGTGCGTATCGTTATTCCGCGGAAATAATTAGATAGACGCAATATCTTTTCGAGTTGTTAGACAAAACATGAGTTTTTATTTGCACTATCTTCATTCTGTATTTAGGAAACAGATTCAATTTTTGTTAGGTTTACCTCACTGGATGTTAAGAAATCTTGTGAAAGTAACTATTTATTTTCAGTCAGGAATACTTTCCTTTAACACAAAAAGTTCATCTTCAATAAGAAATTCTCGAATTAAAGACCATGAATATCAACCAATACGTTTTATTTCAAAGCCGAATAACTTTCATTCTCTTCAAGAAACTGCCTAATTTTTACAAATTACGATAAAAATTTAACCGAAATTTTACATATGCCAATGCTGAAAAAACATTTGTGATAGCATGTTGGATTAGCGGTTTTATGTGGGAAGGGTATTTATTGCAAATGAGTTCAATATTTCAAATTTTAATCAACAAGGAAAATTTAGGAAGCAAAGAAGTGAACCCTTTTCTTGTTGCATCGTAGATCTATTAAAAGTTCTTAAGAAGTACAATAAGTGTGAAACAGCGGTAACCCATCTCATCGCGACGTCCATTAATATGTTATTTATCTTTCAAAAAATCAAGTTGACAATATGTAATTTTAAGTTCTCCCTTGATATCAAAAGTATAAATTATTCACGCAATAATCGAAATGGTCCAGTACCAAATCATAACCCTTCGGAATTTAGTTATGTTTAACGCTTACTCAGATTTCTTTTGAACTTCTCCGAGTTTGGATTGTAACTGTTTCAGATTCGTTTCACAATTTTGAAATTAAAATTTAATCTAAAACAGTTTTAATTGTGGTGTCGATCTAAATTCGACGTTAAATTTTCAGTTCCATTCGTAGAATTCCTTCATTGTTAGTTCATGTCGTAAAGGCGTTTTTAAGTAGAAAAGAGTACTGTACTAATACGAGGGCTCTTTTTTACGCTTTTCAACCGTAGGTTGAAGAAGCGTATATGCTCCAGCTTTGTCCGTCCGTCTGTCCGCACGATAACTGGCATAAAAATGGGTCGATTTCGATGACATTTTAGTATGTGGTATGGGACCACTCGGGGACGAACCCTATTGAAAATGGGACTAATGGGGTCTAAGGTCACGACAGTGGAGCGGGATCTTTCCATTAACCTTAAGCGTCATAACTTACGAACATATGGTTCGATTTAAATGAAAGTTTACTATGTGGTAGGAGACCACCTAGGGACGAACTCTATTGAAAATGGGACAAATGGGGTCAAAGGTCACGACGTAGGAGCGGGATCATTCCATTACCCTTATGCGTCATAACTTGCGTAAATATGGATCGATTTCAATGAAAGTTTACTATGTGGTAGGAGACCACCTGGGCACGAACCCTATCCAAAATGGGGGAAGTGGGATCAAAGGTCAGGACATTAGATCGGGATGCATTCCATTGCCCTTATGCTTTATAATGTGCGTAAAAATGGTTCAATTTCAATGAAATTTCAGTATGTAGTTGGAGACCACCTAGGGACGAAGCCTATTAAAAATGGAAGAAATGTCGTCAAAGGTCAGGACATAGGATTGCGATCCATTCCATTGTCCTTATCCCATATTATTAAGATGGACGTCAAGTAATTTTGCTTCCTATACTTCCAATGGAAACACTTTTGTACACATTTACTTCACAAATAATGTGTTCCCAAGGATGAAAATTTGAACTTCGATCAAAATAACTTCATATTATAACTTGGAAAACTTAATATTTCCTAAAACATAACCATAATTATATTAAAAATCAATAACTTTTCCTTTCGTGGTGTTGAAACCAGAGAAAAGATGGCGCGACCTGTACTTTGAGGACGTCAGTGGACAAAAAAATGTTGGATTGCATAATTACGGTTATGGTTTAGAAAATATTAAGTATTCCAAGTTATGAAATGAAGCTATTTTAGGCCGCCCCGGTGGCGCAGTGGTCTAAGGCGATGGCCTCAGATTATTCGTCCAAAAGGGGTCCGGGTTCGGATCCCGGTGTGGCATGGATTTTGTGTTTGTCTTACGGCACTGGCTCTCTCCCTTCCTGGAACCAGTGACCGTAAATTAGGGACGGGTGACTGCTTATAGCCCATTGAGTTTCTCACGGTGGTCGTTAAACCTTCAATAAAAAGAAAAAAGAAAAAAAGCTATTTTAATCGATGTTCAAATTTTCATTCTTGTGAACGCATTAATTGTCCGGAAAAAAGATGACGCGACCTGTATTTTCATGACGTCAGTAGACAAACAAATGTTGAATTGCATAATTATGGTTATGTTTTTTTTTAGAAAATCTTAAGTATTGCAAGTTATAAAATGAAGATATTTTAATCGATGTTCAAATTTTCATCCTTGGGAACACATTAATTGTGAAGAAAATGTGTACAAAAGTTTTTCCATTGGAAGTATAGGAAGCAAAGTTACTTGTGGTCCACCTTAAAGTAGCAAGCCGCCCCGGTGGCGCAGTGGTCTAAGCGATGGCCTCTGATCATTCGTCCGAACGGGGTCAGGGTTCGAATCCCGGTGAGGCATGAATGTTGTGTTTGTCTTTCGGCACTGGCTCTCTCCCTTCCCTGGAACCAGTGACTCTAAATTAGGGACGGGCGACTGCTTATAGCCCATTGAGTTGCTCACGGTGGTCGTTAAACCTTCAATAAAAAAAAAAGTAGCAATTCTTGTTTGTATGTATGTATGTACATTTCATTTTGAAAACGGCTCTAAGAATTTTGATGAAAGTCATTAACCTACCGTTTTCTGGTACTTGAAATCGATTTAGCTTGATCTCGACTTTAGAAGAATTCGTTTAGTGGGTTAAATAACCACCCCGAATTATAACGTTTTTAGTGATGGCGTTGTTCCATTAATGTTGCCAATGCTTAGAAATCTTATGACGTCACAACTCGCGTTTGAGAATGTTGGCGCGCGGTCACGCCATCTGTCTCTTTACGTCACGCGTTGTGTGTGGATCCTATTAAAAATTTATGACGTCACACTTTTGCGGCGGGCAGATGGTCGCGATTCCCATCTGCCTTGTTACGTCACGCGTTGTGTGCGTATGTCCGTCCGCACTATAACTCGCGTAACAACCGTTGGATTTCGATGAAATTTTAGTATGTGGTAGGGGATGACCTGGGAAGAAACAATATTTAAAGTGAACGAAATGGGGTCAAACGTCAGTACATAGGAGAGGGATCCATTCCACTGCTGTTATGCGCCATAACTAACGTAAAAAGGTTCGATTTCGATGACATTTTAGTATGTGGTAGGGGAAAAGCTGGCGACAAACCTTATAGAAAATGTGCGAAATGAGATCAAAGGTTAGGACAAAGGAGCGGGATCTATTCCATAGCCATTATGCATCATAACTTAAGTAAAAATGCTTCGATGGCAACAAAACTTTATCATGTTATTTCGGAGGTATACCAAGCCGGTTCTGTTGAATATCATCGAAATAGGATCATAGGTCAGGGCACACGACCGAGATTTACTCCACAGACATTATTCTCATAACTTGAGTAATGATTTCTGTAATGTTAGAAAGCCTATTATAATCAATGCATTGCATGATTTTACTAACTTGTTAGATATCTGACATTACATCCTACAGTCGAATTGCGTATTTAAGACTTAGAAAAATTTCTAAAGAAATATTTGCCTAAATTATGTGCAGTCATTTCTTATCTTATTGCAGCTTTTCGCTTTTTGTGACAAAGTGCAGTAAATAATTGGTGAGCCTTAATTAGACACTGAATGGTTTTCATAAGAAGAAACTCACATTTTTTACATCACTTTTTGAAGGCGCATGTTTCGGAGTAGATGCTTTTTAATCGAGCTGTAAAATAATTTCATGACACTCACACGCAAATTTGACAGCAGCACAAAATTTTTTGTATATATCAGAGATTGCAAATCAGACGATGGCAAAACATTTTTCCGTGTGTGCAAGAGTATGTGAGTTGTGCCACAAACCTTACTCCAAATTATTATTCGCCAGAACAATGCGCAAGAGCTGACAAAAATGAATTGGATTTAACCGAACACTATTCTTTTAAATCATTTGCAGGCCAAATTCCGCACGTGATCTCGCTTCCTTGTAGTATGGGTCTAAAAGAGAAAGACGTGATTTCACTTGGAAAGTGTAGCTCCTTGTATTTGCATCATAGCATGATACGTATTACTTTTATAAAAACGTTTTAACCAGCATAAGTATTAATCGAATTTACTTATTAAAAAGCAATGCCGTAATTTAAACCTGAAATGTGTTTTTTCAAGCATAATTCGGCTTCTCCTAGGATGGCGTTATCATACTTGCGTCAATTTCTTGAAAATATTAATAGAAATGTGCTAAATTTACCTTATTCCCTGAAATCAGAATGACGCGATCCTATCCAAATTGCAATGAGGAAATTCATACGGACATTAATTATCACCCCAGGTCTGGTACAGTGACGGAGCATTCGTGAATGATTTGTTCATAACAAATAAATTATCACGTAGAACAGATCACTTTCATCGATGTGAATAGTCATTTAATCTGCCATTTCTGCACTACACAATGGAAATGCAAAACTTTTAACTTTATTCGGCCGCTATGTGTGCGGAGAGGAATATTTGATAAGAAATGTTATTTAGAAAATTAATTAGTGCCAATCGTTATGTGAGTGTTCAAATGCAATCAGCTAGGAAATGATCGTGAAACGTACGATTGGTTATGACCCCTGTACGGTATACATCTGAATAATGTTTCCAAATCGGCCACAATGATACGGTTCGTGGCAAATCAGTTATCGTGAATGCGAATAATGAAGAGGTAGATTTATTGTGGGTAGTTCACCAGAAATTAGTGTGGTTTCGAAAGAGTGAGTATATTTGAGGAGGATGGATGACTGTAGGGAATGATTTGCAGAATAAGCATAGTAATAAACTGAAAAATGTCGTTATATTTCTGAACGACTGTATTGCGTGAATGAAAAGTGTACTCCCAATATGTACTGATTTATTGTGCGCTATTTTGTCGGTTTACAAACCAGACGTAAACCGACAAAATAACACATATCTAAATAACCCTGGCAAGCCAAACAATTTACAAAATATCATTTCGTTAAAATAAAATCGTATATATGGTGCATAATATGTGTAGGTTCACCTATCAGATTGCCAAATAAATAAAAAGGTAAGCATTTTATAAGGCAAAACTAACACTTATTTCAATGAATGAAATACGGGATTACACCACTGTACATCTTCTAACTTTGTATTATAACACTTATTTGATTAACTGAAAAAAATTGGGTCGCAGAAACAAATATGCAGCACAGTGGAGCATTTTACATGGCGTAATATTTTGAAATTCACATCTGAAAGGACAAGTAATTTACGTGAGAAACAAGGTGCGTAGATGTTAAGGGATTTCAGTGATATGTTTAGTAAAAAAGTATACTCGAAAAATAAATTCCCAAACATAAGCCCAAGCTAAAAGCTTATAATATTACATTTTAGTTTAGTCTTCACGTTGACATATGAAATCAGGATAACTCAGGACAGAAATAATGCACTTTTGCTAGAAGTTATTTACAGCTGGAACTGCCCACAAGTGTCTCTGTAAGACGCGATGCTAATTGTTAAAAATCCATTGAATTGCTATGTTTACAGCAAGCATGAAGAGGAAATATGTGCGAGTGTCGGAGATACTTGCTACTTTAGAAAGAGCGTCGTGGTTCAAGAGGTCACCGGAGGAGGGAAGCCAAAGGCAGTGTGCGACTGAGATCAACCGAAAAAGGTCTAATCCGTTGACGACACGGATTTAGGAGATTCGGAGTGAATTTCTTCGACACCACTGGGACCGGGATATATTGATGCCCAG
Source organism: Macrothele yani (assembly GCA_039090855.1). Taxonomy (NCBI): domain Eukaryota; kingdom Metazoa; phylum Arthropoda; class Arachnida; order Araneae; family Macrothelidae; genus Macrothele; species Macrothele yani. Next base: position 110,379,502 of record CM077015.1, on the reverse strand, counting down.
CCATACTTCTGGATAAAAACAGAGAGAAAGAAAGCAAAAGAAGGTCCAAATTTACCAGCGGCTCTCTCTCCCGTCCAGCGGCTTGACCCCCTTTTGCTGCGGGAATCTGCTGTTGACCGCCTCGTAACCAACTCTGTGCGTGTTTCTTCCAAAAACGTGAGTGCGTGCTGGTGCGTGCGCCATCTAAATGCTGCTTATTGCTAGCCAATTCTTCAATGTGTATTTAAAACATTTGGATTACCTATCAGCCATGATGGATACCTATCTTTAAGTACATTGTGTTCCTTTGTCAATCTAGCAGGACTGTGCGCTAAGCAGAGTTGACTACCATTTACGGAGCGCAGATCTGACTTTTTGAACTGCTATTGCTAATATTGGGACATGTGCTTGCCCTTCTTGCTCACAGCTAAAAGCGTAAAATGGAACCTACAGTGTAAATGATAAGTAAATAATATGTAAACAGTTGCAAACAATTAAATGTGCCTATGTTGTCATAAGTCCGAAGCTTGGCAGTACTAGTCGCTTGTTCTCCACCAGATATTCAATGCTCGGAGCTATCCGTCAGAGCTTTCTTGGTTTTTTTAGAGGTATTCATATCCCAGGGGCCGCTGTAACAGCATTAATTTCTGAACGAATATTGCATGTAAACTGAAGTCATGTTTCTGATCAAAGAAGCGCTTTCTAATTTTTAAACCCTAAGTATTCTCAACAATTTTAAGCATGTTTGTGGAGGAACAGTGGAATATTTTTGTGTCGAATTTAGAAATGATTTTTTTTATTTTTTATTTTTCCTTGTATTATATTATGATTTTGTTGCTCTTTTCAACGAATGGCCTGACATTAGACTGCATTGTTTCCTTTGAAACAATGCTGCAACCTCTTGGAAATTCTTCGCATGGTAAGTACTCTATGTAGAGTAAGATGCCAGAAGGAAGACAAAGAATATGAAGAATTCCTTACCTCCCTTGCCGTAACATATTCATATTAATATTTATATTTGTAATATTCGCATGCTATTGCTAAAACGTTTTTTTCCAGTTCTAAGAATCGGAAAAGTCAGATGTTAGTCGGTCAAAGAAATCTGAAGTGTTCAAAACTATTTGCTCTGTTGTTATTCTTTATTATTGTGGTTTATACTTTTCTGTTGATGGATCATAAACATTGAGGAACACTTATGTGCATTCATTTAATAAATTAAATAAGATAATTTCAGAATATGCGGTAAAGTTGTTTATTGTAATCATGATAAAATCAAAATGTATGGCAAGAGTGACAACATACGTGTGAAACAATTGTTACAAGAAATAGTTTCCGAAAACAATAGTCATTTTGTGAGATGGGCCTAATTGAAACTAGACAATCTTTCTTAAATGATTTTGAAATTTTCAGTATTAAGTAAGAAAACAAAATTATTTAAAAACACGATTATGTAAAACTTGTTTTATGCAACAATTCTGTGAGGAATTCCCAGTAATTCCATTTATTCAAGGAGGTTTTAGAGATAAACACTCCACGGTGCATCAACTCTCTAGAATAACTGAAATATGTGCTGGAGGAATATTAAAAAAAGAAGACACAGTAGCCATATTTCTGGATGTGGCAAAAGCATTCGATAAATGCCCACATGAGGACATTATCTACAAGCTAATAGCACATGATTTCCCACCCTGGATTATTCATATTATCAAATCATACCTCACTAACAGAACATTCTGTGTAAAAATCAGTGGGAAAAAATCGTTAAAAAAAATTGTAGCTGGTGTACCGCAAGGCAGTGTACTCGCACCAACGCTGTACTCTATTTTTACGTCAGACTTTCCGAACTATAATAACAGGAATCAGACTACAGATCTCTATGCTTACGACACTGCACTTGCTTATACTTCCAAAAATAAAAATCAAGCAACTTTCATGTAGCAACATTAAGTGGAATAACTTGAGATGTATTTAATAGATTGGAAAATCAAAATCAACACTGAAAAAACGCAAGCAATTCTATTTTCTAGGATTAAACATTAATACAATCCAGACTTTGAAATAGAAATGTATAAAAAAAATACCTTGGGTAAAAGATGTTAAATATTTAGGACTTCTTATGGACCGCAACCTGAAGTGGAACAAGCATATTAAAGAAACTCTGACCAAATCTCTTAAAATCAGAGCAAATCTCCAGCCAATAATAAAAAATAAAAGGCTTAGCAGGAAAAATAAAACTTTGATATGGAAAGCGTGTATCAGCCCTGTTATTACTTATGCCTGTCCTATCTGGGGTAACTGCAACAAACAGCAGAAAAATCAGATTACCTCATTTCAAAATAAAACCTTACGTTATATGGTAGGACTTGATGTAAGAACTTCAAACCATGCTATCCGAAGCATGCTAAATACTAATGCTATCCATTATACGATGTATGACTTAGCTAAAATATACTATGAAGAAGCTAAGATTCATCCTAATCCACCGGTCAGAGAGGCCAATAAATATACTGTCAATGAAACTGACAGTTATATAAGGCCAAAAGCTATCTTGAATAAAATTTCAGAAATGAACCCAATTCACAGCTACCCTAGCAAACAAAATAACAATAATTGGGACTGGTGTTCAGAAGGTATTCTTCATATGAGAAGAATAGCTGTTAAAAAAAATACGGCTATTTTAAGGGCCGAGCTCTGTTTTGAAAAAGAAATACTTCACACATGGGAAGAATTTTTGCTAAAAAAAAAAACAGGCTCTTTTAGGGGACAAACTTGTGTTGCAAAAAGAAAAATTACAGTCCACATATATGAGACTGGCCCAGAAACAAGGTACTATGTTTTTTTTAAAAAAAAAGCACCAAACTCTCCTCCAGCCAGTGGAAAAAAAATTTCATTGAGAAGCCCATGGGAAGCGAGGCAAAAAGCCCACTCCTGCACGGGAAATGAGCAAACGACAACTGTGTGGTTTAAGATGCCTTGCAACACATGGTTTTGTGAGAAAACTGGGTGTTTGTATGTCGGATTTTTCTTGTGCGGCTCTTTTTTTTTTTTTTAGGCACCCATTTTGCCTGTCCTTTCCCCGATTCCTGCGGCCTGACGTTGGCTGCGGGATAAACTGCTTTGATCGATTTGATGCAGGTAAGTACGTAGGGTAGCTTACAACTTCAATACACAATGGAAGAAACCGCATACTCCTTTTGCTCTAATTTTTATGTACTATTCTTTCATGCTGTTCTATCAGGGAATTCTGTTCCCAATTATCTTATCTTCTTCTTTTTCACCTGACAAAAGGCGCAGAGCGCTGTAGGTTCGGGTCTCTCAACCTCAGATAGGAAATCTCTCTTTTCGGTTTAAAACTTATTTTAGTTACCAAAGAAGAGCTTTACTGCTCTCACGTTTCAAAGCTGCTTTCCTACGATGTCATATGATTTAGTATACATCAGTGCAAATATTACAGTAAAACATTTCAAGTTTTGAAATACTAATAACAGAATAACGTAATTGACGATTAATTAAGAGAATATTTTTCGTACATTCCATAATCAACTAAAAGTTCACAGATGTGTTTTCTTTTAAATTATTCAACATTGATTCCAGTAAGTCATACTGACAATATGATGCTCAGTGAGAGCAAAGGACGAGATGCAGTCACCTAGAATTGTAAAATCTCGAAATTTCTGGATAATGTTTAATGCTTGATGATATGTTTTGATGTTGTTGATGTTGTTGCTTGGGGATTTAACGATCACCGTCAGCAACTCGATGGAATATGAGAAGTCTTTTGTCCCTAATTTAAGGTAACTGGATCCAAAAAAGGGACAGTTGTAGTGCCGTAACATAAGTAGAGCATCAATGCCTCACCAAGATCCTAACAGGGATCCATCTGGTACGAATAGTCGCGATCCAGCGCTTAGACCACGTTATGTTTTTATTGTAGATGTGGTTCATATATTCACCTCCTGAATATTATGATCCTCGCTGGTTTGGATGTTTCTTCAACATGATGAATCTCAATTACTTTGCTTTCAAGGTCTTTGCCGCCACAGAGGCTCAGTAGTCTGGGCCCGTTGTTTACAAACATATCGTTGAAAACAACTATATGAAAACAAATTGTTGAAAACAAATTTCATTATTTTCGAATCCTGGTGAGGTATTGTCGAGGATCTTCAGTTCGTCTCTCGGTCACGGCACGCATCTTACCCTTCATATTTATGCCTATTATTTTATTGTTATAGCTAGGGTCTGTCGTCTGTTGAGTCTTGCTCTGGAGTGGTGATCTGTTGGCTGTTTTTATTGCCTTGGTTATAGCTGTAGGATGAATGAATTCAGTCTCTGATGCCATGCACTAGACTAAACATCGTCTTGGTTGGGGGATTAACTGTTAGGTGTGCATGCAGGATATTTTATCACCAGCTTTCCCTGTTTTCTGCCTGGAATATGTCGCCGGATGCATCCATCCATGGCGCAAGTTTCTGTTGTTTCCACAGTGGTCTTCCTTCCTCTTCTGACTACTGGTCCTGAAGCTTGGGTGCGCCATGGGAATGACCACAGCTATGGAAGTTACTCTCTGTTCCTTCTTCTCCTTTCCTCGCAGTTTTATAGCCTTACCAATGCATTTGACAGACCACCTCTCTAATCTTGTCTCTATACTGGAAACCACTCGCTTGGCTTAATTTGTTCTTCCTAAACCTTGTAGTATTGTACACGCTCTTCAGCTTGATACTAATATTTTATTTAGCCAGAGAAGATCTTAACGGTACAATAAGCCTGCTGCTGTTGTTCTTCTTGGATAAATAGATATGGTTTTCTACAAACTTTGAAATTTAGTTTTATTGGCAGCTCTGGCCACTAACATCATTGTATAATCATGTCTCGAGCACTTGTTGACTTGCAATTGCATTTGTTGGTATTATCTGGTTTCTTTTTGCTCTGGGTCCTCTATTAGTAATTATTGGTGTAGAGGGAGAAATCGGCTCTTGGTTCCTGCGTTTAAGGGTCTTTCTTTTCGTAAGTGTTTTCCCCGGGAGTTTCAAAAATCAACCATGGTGGGACTGCTTGGCCACTTTTTTTCCTGTGTGCTTGGATTGGATTTTCCTTATTTATCCCTGATTCCTACTTTTTTAAGGGTTTACTGTGTGCCCTTTTCTGCGTTGCGGATCTGTCCTTTTTCTTGATTCGTCTTCTATTTTTTAACTGTTAAGTTAGATCACTTGCGGTTTGTTCCTACTGGATCACCTGTTCGCCCTGCTATTCTGTTTCTTGCTGAGATGGTTGCCTTTGTTGGCTGTTTGTGCTGTCCCATTACTTTACCGGTTAGTAAGTCCCCTCTCGGCTTTTCCCGGTCCAGGGGGTTTGTTAGGTTTGCTGGTTTCAAGAAGTCCTTCTGGTTCTCTACTTCATTACGCGGTTTTCGTCTGCTTCCCCTCCTTGGGGCCGCTCATTACTTTTCCCGATTTTGTCTTGCTGGGCTTAGGTCACGCGGCTTCGAATATGACTCTGTTGAAATTGGGCTCTGTTGTTGTTATACCCCCCATCTTCTATGGTGCTACTTTTAATCGCTTGGGGTTTGCCAATTTTTTTTCCTTCTTTGGGAGGTTTAATATGTCTGGACGTTGTCATCACCTTATGGGTGTAAACTTACATGTGAATTGCTTTAGACCGCAATATTCATATTGCTTATTTCGTGAATCTTCTACTACTCTTTGGAACTACTCGCCATGTAATATGTTTGTACAATGTCATCCCTTTATGGGTGTAAACGTATATTTGATTGATTGTTTACATTGGAATTGTTCTCCCCTCACACTTTGTGAGCGTTTCTTATTTGGCATGTTTAAATCCACCTAACTGTTAATGATCCATTTTTACATCTGGAGACTCACATATGTTTGCAAAATTGTAAGTACTTAAAGTGTACCTTCTGGACCTGGCAATTTGTCAAGCAAATTGTGTTTAAACACAGAAAAACAAATTGGTGTTCATTGCATTTAACAAACGAATAAAGAAAAGAACTGTACCATTCCGTCTTTATTCTTTTATTTCCAAAGGAAGAATTGTGTAAAATTGATAAAAAGATCATGCACTTGTGTTCGTTATCTGTATTTCCTCACGATGGTTCATGGTTTTTAGTACATTTCTATTTCCTATGTTGTTTTACGTGTCACTGCAGTGTTCCTGAAGCGAAACTTCCATAAATCAGAATGTTCACAAATGTGAGTAGTGGATTGATATCCAAACAAGGAAGGTATACAAGTGGGCAACATTTTATTATTTCTCTGATCACGCACCTTTTTAAGAGTGAGGCTCATCTTCAAAAATGCCCATAAATAAATAATGCATTTAGTAGTCCATAATCGCATTACTTTCACCGTCCATTTACAAGCTATCAAGTCCAATTTTAAGGTGCAATAAAAAGAAATTAAATTCGGTTTGCCTTTTTTAGTTTTAGCTTGCGTTAATTAAGAAGAAAAACGAGGGGTATCAGAGAACGACAATGTAAAAAAATAAGAGTGCCGGTAATAAAGTTAGCTAGAAGAATGGTGGGAATAAGAAGAAAAGACAGAGTTACAAATGAACATACAAGAGAAAACAGGAATTATAGATATTATGAAAATAATGAAACAATCAAAGTGGAGATGCCCTAGACATGTTGGAATACTAAAAGATTGACACGATTAATAACAGAATGGCAACCGATCATGGATAGAGACGTAGTGGGCGCCGAAGAACAAGATGGGGAGATGCCCTTCAGAAATTTAAAGGTGCTTAATCTACGGATCGAGGAAGATGGATAAGCCTGGGGGAAGCCTGTACCTTGCAGTGGGTGCCAACAGGCTGAAAAGAAGAAGAAATATTCAGAAGGAAGTAGTGGTATACACATATTTTTTGAAGTCCTTTACGAACCTCCAAAGCAACAATGCGTCTTTGAGCACCTCCACTAAACAGAACCACGCGTTACTTTAATAAATGCCAAAATACTTTTACAAGTCACCGTTGATTCGGATGCAATTACAGAAAAACCACTGGGAAACTGTACCGCAATTGTGGGAATTAGGAATTTGCGGTTTTCAAAACCTTTCAAAACATTTATAAAACGTTTTTCTGACTAAAATAAATAAGATCATCTTCAAACGTTTAAGTTTTTTTCCTCCCAGGTGCATCATAAAAAATTCTAATTTGCCTAAAACAGAAAAAGAACCAGCAAAAGTACATTACGTCTGTGGTTCTCAAATTACTTTAACCCACGGAACCCTAAGAAATACCAGTCCAAATACCACTAACACCAAACTTGAATTTCAAATTTTTGTCATCTTCGATGAAAAGAAATATAACTGAATATCAGGTAAAAAAGTAAGTAAAGAATAAAATGGGTATCAGCATTTATTTGCAGATTTTGTACGTTACGTACAGAAAATCGAATGATATAACTTTTATTTGTCTTATTACTTGTCTATGTATATTTATTGATCCTCCTGGGTAAAAACAAATAATGTTAGCCGTTAATTCAAAGCAATCAGAATAAAAAACATTATAACTACTGGGGTATATTTAAAGACCATAGTATTGTAATCTGAAAAATATTTTCAATTTTCTGCACCCAAGTAAACTAAGTGCATTTCACCAGCCCCCCACCACGAATTTTTTTTTAATTTTTCAGGCACTATTCGTTTTTGTACCACGTATGAACCGGAATGGACTCCGTTTTTTTCGTTTTAACCGCAATAGTTTTGGAGATATTTAAAAAACAAAGTGGGGGACTGGTGAAATGATAGCCCGACCCCCCTCCCTATCACGTAATTTAAAAATGTTTTTGGCAGCACTCATTTGTACCACGTATGAACCGGAATAAACGCCATTTATTTCGTTATAAAAAAAAATTAAATTCCGTGAGGAGGAGGGGTGAAATGCACCTCATTAAACTAGGCAAAACATTAATGCGGTTCAGCTTACAGACATGGGACATGTTTTTAAAAAGCTATGTTTGATGCTGCATAATTGGTGCCGCATGGCTACTTTCGGAATTAAATATTTTTTTCTTTTTTTTCTAGATCTTTCTGCTTTGTGTTCGTGTATAAGTATTTCGCAAGTGCTGCCTCGGAGAGGTGTTTTGAAATAAAGTGCAGAAACAGTTTTACAGACTGCTTTGCAATTTCTGGGTATTCATTCCTGAGCTTGGACCAAAATTCAAATTAAGTCATATGTCTGAAAATGTGATGTATGTTCCTGTCCGCAGCTGTGTCGATATGCTGTTAACGGATTTATGTGAGCAGTACGTCCAAACCTTTAATTTAGGATGCGAATGAATTTCGGAGACATCTCACATTTCTGTATATGTATACATTATTTTGGAGAAATGAAATATTGTTTGATTGAGTCTTATGGCCAGGAGATGGGCGATTATTTCTGAAACGAATCCTAACGAAAAAGGAGTTTCTGATCTATATAGAAAATTAAAGAGTGTAAGGTAACATTTATTATTTCCTCTCTTATCACATGATCTTGAAAACTGGATTTTTTAAAAACTTTCCTAAATTCTATATTAACCTAAATATAATATTACAAATATGACCTAATTTCATAGTCTCAGTTCATTGAGACACAAAACGCTGTTAGCAATATGGGGCAAATATTGCAAGCACTAGGGATCAAACAGGCGGGACAAAGGATTTACTGAAATTAAAAAAATAAACGTGATATAGTTCCGTACGGTGAAGTGCCAAACCAGAACTCTGCTCTAAAGCATCCACCCTACCACTGTGTGAAACAAAATATGCTTGAATCTGCTTCCCAGTTCTTAACGAAGAACAATGAAATGACTATAATTCATAGATCTAGGATTAATGGGATTCAATATTTGTAAAATCTTACTGTGAATATCTTGATGGTTCATTGATATTATACACTTCTGCCAGAACCTAAGAACGAAAGCAACGAAAGGTTAGAACCGCAAAATCAAATACAACAGTTTGTGGCAATTAGCATAAGTGTGGACGTTCAGCAGAAAGGTGGTGCACATGCAAAATGTAGAATCGTGCGCACAAATATCACGTGGTATCACACAAAAAGAAAAAAAGAGAAAAGGGCGCGGCAGACGATACGATTTTTAAGGAAAATCTGGACGTGAAGTCATAAAAGTAATTAGGTGTAATTTATGTTATGTCTGAGAGACATCATCTAGATTCTAGATGATTTCATGTGGGTAAATATTATCGGGAAGCTTGACGAAATCCGCCGAGATTGAGTGATGTTGACAGGGAATTTGCAGTCGTGTTTAGGGTGGTATCAAGTCTATATGGAGCTTTTGAAACAAATGGAATGCGTTCCATACAATTGCTAGGGTGCCGGCCTCGAATGACGACCAATTTTAACTCCAAGGCTTGTCAGCATGCGAGTTGTCCTCAGTAAACTACTGGAACACGGATATCGCGAAAACCTTTGGCAAGAAATTGCGACATATAAGGATATAGGACCTGGCTGCTTGTCGTGCGTCCTTCTACCCAGAGCCCAACGTAGCGCTCGTTTTCAGTGGTGTCCAATGCACAGAAAGTGTACACATTGATGAGCCAATGTTCTCTTCACAAATGAGAGTCGTTTTAGTTTGTCCTCCGATTCTAGACGTTAGTTGATCTGACGTGAAAGTGTTACTGCATGCCAACACGAGAATGTGCAGGAAAGGGGCACATACAGCGATGGCGAAGACATGGTGTGGATACGCATCATGATTAACCGACGCACCTAGCTACAGGTGCTGGAAAATGGGACTATGATGGGGGAACGGTAACGCAACGAGGTTCTAATTCATGTTCAACTATTCGGTGGTACCGGAGGCGAAGACTGGACGGAAACGCGACACCTCAACTAACGAAGGCAGTGTAGACATTTCTGGAGACCGAGGATATTCATTGCATCGAATGGTCAACATGCACACCAAATCTTAACTCCATCGAACTTGTCTGGGGCACAATGGAGAGAAGCAGTGGTGTTCCAAACCCTATCGAAGAAACAGATGTGTCTTATTCGTGCACTGAGGGAGGAATTGGCCAGTATGCTTTAGGAATCCCTGGGTCACTTGGTGCTCAGTATGCCATGACGTTGCGAGAGTTGCATCGCAGTTGAAGTGCACATATTCCATACATACTGAAATGTCTCTTTGCCTGGTTATCGGTAGGTACATCACATTCATTCCACAATTATTATGTACTTCCTGAATTTTTAAAATTTGTGATTACAGTGCAATTTGTGTTTCATTTATAAACTTGTTTTGTGTCAATACTAATTTGGAAGATGTTAATCCGTTTATTGGTGTAAATACGAAGCGGGTGTTAAGTCAGATAACATCCGAAAACTCGAAAACTTGAAACATTCATCGCCCTGAAGCGGGAATCGAATCCGCGTATCCCCAAAAGGGCCCAAGTATGCTAACCACTGCACCACTAAGAACGACCAACACTCAAGTTTCCTTGTAATTTGAATATAACCATCACATGATTCGCTAGTCAATGCAACCGGAATTCAAATACAACAAATCTGGAGGTTTTTGAATGCCCGTAGCCGTAGAATATCACTGAATGAAATTGGTTTGTGTCTTTTCATGTGTTCGTATGCCGTAAAATAACTATTTCCAATATGGCTGCTGTCATATTTTGCTTTTCTTATAGAGATAAAGTGTAATCCGTACTTAAGTTTGGTACACCAGTGTTCTCACAACTATTTGTTTGCGAGCATCTTAAAAGGTCAGCCAGAGCTAATTAAATGTTATTAAACATATTCAGGGATGTAAGGTCAGGTGATGCGTAACATCACAGCCTCTCCTTGACAAATGTCAACCCCGCCTTCTCGTGGTACATCCTGTTCCCACTAAAGGGGCTCTGACGACCGCCAATAGCGGTATAACTATACCATCGGGATTGGAGGAAATGCTATCCCACACTCACCAACCCGCTTGGCCAGCGTTGTGAGTTATGTCCAAACCCCTCCAAAATGACTCCACAACTTAAATCTTGGCCCTCAGTCTCCGGCAGCTGGAATGTACCTGGCCAAGGCAGCGGCCAGTGCGACATGAAGGCAGAGGGTGCTAAGAATCCCCGGAGGACCGGACTAGGCTGCCATCTGATGCTGACCTTGGCTACGTAAAACGGACGCTCCCTATCTTCTGATTCAAGGCTTCTTGAATTGGAAGAGGAACTACAAAGGATCAAGTGGGACATCGTCGGGCTAATTGAGGTAAGGAGAAAAGGAGAAGATCTCATTGAACTGAAAAGTGGACATCTCTTCTACTATCGTATGACAGATACTGGCAGAACTAGTATTGTTGGATTTATAATAAACAAGAAACTGAAGGATAAAGTTGTAGAAGTTGAAAGTTCCTCTGACAGAGCTGCACGACTCGTTATCCAACTCTCGAGAAGATACCAGGCTCAGATTATTCAAACTTATGCACCCACCACAAGTCATGCTGAAGAAGAAATTGAAGAATTTTATGAGGAAATTCGTGATCTAAATAATAAAGGTAAGCAGCACTTGATGATAATTATGGGAGATTTCAATACAAAAATAGGGCAACGGCAACAGAATGAAACTTCAGTAGGTAAATTCGGTCACGGCAACAGAAACCAGCGTGGAAATACTCTCGTAGAGTTTGCAGAGGCAGAAGGGTTTTTCATCTTGAACTCCTTTTTCAAGAAAAAGCCACACAGGAAATGGACATGGAGACATCCAAATGGAACGACAAGTGAAATTGATTTTATTATGTGTAACAAAAAATTCGTCATAGAAGACTGCAGTGTGCTAAACAAGTTCAACACAGGCAGTGACCATAGATTGGTGAGATGTAAGATGCACCTCAACACTAAACTCGAACGTAGCAAGCTCATAAGACAAACAAAATGTATTGACATAACCAACCTTAAAAAACACCATAATACCTTCAAATTGGAACTGAAGAACAGATTCTCTTCTCTAGAAGGCCTAACATCGGAAGACGTGGATATTTCTGCAGTTAACAGAAAAGTAACCAAAGCTCTTATGGAAACAGCAACAAAATTATCTGGGTCTAAGAACAAATTGCATGTGAACAAATTATCAGGAAAAACCAAAATGTTGATGCAAAAAAGAAGAGAGATGAGGACAACTAAAAAAGATGTGACTTCCAAAGTGGAATATATAGAGCTATACAAGACAGTACGAAAAAGTATCACTGAAGACGTAAGGAAATTCAACTGTGAGCTAGTTAGGAAAGCAATTGAAAACAACCAAAGCCTAAAGATAGCAAAGGGACATCTCAGTAAGGGAAAAAACAGATTATGGCACTGAGAAAAGAAGATGGTTCTGTAACAAGAAATAGAGGCGAAATGTTGACAAGAGTGAAAGATTTCTACTCCAAATTATATGAAAGGGATGATACATGTACTCCCGGCATCATGAAAGGTACCAGAGTTCTTCCAGTCCTTCCAGCAGAAGTTGCACATGCAATCAAGAACATGAAGCTGGGAAAAGCTCCAGGAGAAGATGGAATTACTGTAGACATCATACAAGAAGCAAGTGGAGAAATCGAAACAATACTCGCCCAAATTTTCACTCGATGCCTTAATGAAGGGAAAATTTCTGAGGATTGGAACAACGCTACAATGATCTTGCTACATAAAAAAGGTGACTTGAGGATCTCAGGAACTACAGACCTATCAGCCTCCTATCAGTGGTTTATAAAATCTTTACTAAAGTTCTTTCACACCGCTTGAAGGTAACACTGGACATGGCTCAACCGAGAGAACAAGCTGGATTCAGGAGAGGCTACAGCACAATAGATCATATCCACGTACTGAGAGAACTAATTGAAAGAGCGAGGGAATATGAACTTCCATTGTGCATGGCTTTTATCGATTATGAAAAAGCCTTTGATTCGGTGAATTCATCAGCAGTTGCAATGGCTCTGAAATCCTGCGGTATTGAAGATGCATACATTAATATTATTAGTAACATCTATGAAAATGCAAGTGCAAAGATTCGGCTGTTTGAAAATACAACACACATAAAAATTGGAAAAGGAGTGAGACAAGGTGACACCATATCTCCGAAGCTCTTTAATGCCACATTGGAGGGTGTTTTTCAGTCACTGAGCTGGGAAAACAAGGGGATAAAGATTAATGGAGATTATCTAACCCACCTTCGTTTTCCTGATGACATAGTCATTTTTGCAACTACCCCATCAGAGCTGCAGAGTATGATGCAGGAACTTGCTGACAAGAGTAAAGAAGTGGGATTAAAAATTAACTTTTAGAAGACAAAAGTGATGTTCAATGCTTTTACAAGAAATGAAGATTTATCGATTGATCGAGAAAAGATGGAGATAACAGACACGTACGTTTATCTTGGACAGCAGATATCAAGTGAGGGTCACATTGGTGAAGAAATTAATCGGCGTACAAAACTTGCCTGGAGAGCTTTTGGAAGAAACAGCATAATTTTCAAGAGCAATATGCCATTATGTCTTAAAAGAAAAGTGTTTGATCAATGCATCCTTCCAGTGCTTACGTATGGTGCAGAGACGTGGACCTTAACTAAAAGAGACATACAAAGGCTGCAGACAACTCAAAGTGCCATGGAGAGGTGCATGCTTGGTGTAACCAGGAGATATAAGAAGAGGAACACGTGGATCCGAAAAATGACAAGAGTGGAAGACATCATGATCAGAGTTAAATCCCTGAAATGGCAATGGGCTGAACATAACTGCCAGAAGAACAGACCATCGATGGACAGCCGAAATTTTAGATTGATTCCAAGGGACAGGAAAAGACCCAGAAGAAGACCACATGGAAGATGGGTGGATGAAATTCGAAAGTATGCGGGAGTGACATGGAGGAGACTGGCACAAGACAAACCGTTGTGGAGGAAACTTGGGGAGACCTTCGTCCAGCAGTGGATTGATAATGGTTGACAAAGATGATGATGATGATGAAACATATTGAAAAAATTACGTAAATCCGTTTGGATCAGCAGGATTTACAACAGACCAGGAACCGTAAGTAAAATATCATAGTATTTTTTCTTTATTTTGCATTTTTCTGATTTGTAATCCGAACAGAATTTGTAGGATATTTTATGCTATCTGAAATTTTATCAGTTTTTTCCCTAAATCGGCCCATATTTCCTTCTTCATTAAACTCCAAGATACCACATTTTGACCAGTTATCCCCTGTTACAACAAACACAAGGACGTAAAAAAGAAGTTCCACAAACAATGACATAACATCAAATGAAATAAAACCTACGGCTAACCAAAATATGACTTATATCCCTAGTGTATTAAGTGATACTTTGGCACCTCACTCTCCTTACGGCGCTGGTAGAATTTATGTACTAAACTATCAGGAGCGTTAATCATTGAAGCTTTAGGAAGTGAGGCATTGAACGGTGCTTGCCGTGTTTGGTGAAGGGCCAACAGGCGTGGCACTAAGAATGAGGAACCTAATGGAGTACAGAAGCGTTTGATTGTCGGTGCGAGTTGTCAATGGTCGAATAATTAGTAACAGATGTGGCAGCACGAAATTTCATTCCCACATGCACGTTTTCCAAGGCCAATGCTTTTTTCTCTACTTAACAATATTTGGCGGAAAAATTCACCATCGAAATATTTTCAGATACATTGCTCTAAATGAGGTAGAGCTTACGAAATTAGATATTATAGAAAAGTAGTTGAAATAAAAACAAATATTTATATAATATAATTTTCGAAATAAATACCGCAAATAAAATAAATGAATTAAATTCTTGAAGTTAAATGAATAAAACTTATAATTGATAACTTTCTTCGAACATATTGCAGAGTGTGAAAAATGATGTTTACGGATAAACTCAAACAGACTTATATCCCGATCTTATCCCGTTACACACTGACACGACAATTTCTCTACGGGGCACTCTGCACTTTAATATTGCGCTTCTATAGAAGTCACCATCAAAGCTTCACGAAGTGAGGCATTGATCTGTGCTTGCGGTGTTAGGTGAAGAGTAAACTGGGATAGCACTAAGAATGAGGAAGCTTCTGCATTGAAGCCGCGGTGGTCTGTGCGACCGCTCAGATGGGTCCTTAAATATTGGGATTCGGTGGCTTTCCTCTTTGCTCTCTGACATACTAAAGTAGAAAATGTTTAAATTCTGAGGATGTAGTGCCTCATTTGAAATATTTCGAAAAAAGAACAGCATTCTGTCTAGCCTTAATATTTAGTTAATATTCTATTTGCCTTTATCTTACGACATTCGCGGCTGGGGGGGTCATAATGCGTCAACATATGACTGGATAATATATATATGATTTTACGGTACATTCTTAGCATTTAGGTTTGTGGTAATGAAAACAAAGGCTTCTGGAGAATACTGTATTCGAAAAAGTTCCTTCCGTTATGAAAAGGACTTTAACTTGCGCTGGGAATGTGAAAATTTTGGTACATGCTTTTGCTGCTGCCCGTGAAGAACAATGCCTATTATTGATCTGCAAATATCGCGGTTTCTCAACACCCGTATGTACCGCAATGTTCTAAATTGTTTACCTGAACAGAATTCTCGTTTTTATAGAAGTCGCAAGCATAAATATTGCACAAGATTGTTTTGAAGCAGAACACTTTGCTTAATATATATGGCAAATTGGCTTTGGATGTGCTTCTTTAACAATGCTGCAATACGAAAAATCTGCAGAGTGTACATTTTTGGATTATTATTTGAAACAGAGAAAGAGTAAAGTTGTGATATGCATACAAGCTGTAGAGACAGCCATGGGCATTTAAAATTTCGGACTTCTGAAAATGTGTGACAATGAAATGCTTCGGAACGGCCGTTTTCAATTCAACTACGAAAGTTACCACAGTTCAACATCTTAAGGAAACGAGAAAGAACTCGTGTTGGAATTTAGATGAACACTTAAAGTCAAAAATAAAAAAAAATGAACGATTTAAATAATAATTTTATTTTCTGACGAAAATACCAAACACTAAGGTTTAAAACCCAAAGATAAATATGCATCTGCTGCAATTTAAGTTCAGATACGTATATAGTACAATTTAAAGTTTTACAAAGCGATTTTTGTTAAATTACTTTCGATAATGACATTGTGTGATACTTTTCTGTTTGCTTAGCAGACCGCGGATGGCCTGCTATCGAACCTGAGACTCCTCCGTGACTGCCGCGGAGGATCGTAGGTTCGATCCTTGGCAGGTACGAACGCTCGAACCATTAAATATACACCGTGCTTCGTATGGGCACGTTAAGTAGTCGGACCTCGGATGCTGACCCTCCGGTTATAAATAAGACCGTCTTCCTCCCCCTTTCTAGCTCACTTCCATGTCACTTTCTTGTCCAGCATTCCAGCCCAATTCTCTTAGCTTCCCGTTTCTAAGGGGTGTTTAAAACCTGGGGTCAGGCACTCCCTTCCTAAAATCCTGTACATGTGATCATCTGATCTGTCTGTTTAGCTTTCGCAGCTGAAATTTTGTGTTATCAAAATGCACTACATTTTCCAACACTTGAACTTAAAAAATAGTGAATGACTTCCACGTGATTATGCCCATCATAGAGATCAGCAGCATTCGATTTATTCAATCAAACCAATTATGGAAAATTGGATGACTGAAGTTTGTTTCGGGTGCCTCAATCAATTGGAAATCGCCCTTGAAGTTGTTCAGATATCCCATGTGTTTTTTCTCAAATGTATCGCTAGACCGCTGACTAGCCCATGATATAAGTGATTCTTATGTAACAATGCCTTAAGAAGATGTTCACAAAGTACGAATCATGTTTTACTTCTATCTTTTTTTATAAAGAAAGGCTATTTTAGATGCCATGAGAAAACTACTGTTATTCACAAATGCGGAGATTCAAGCATTGTTCATTTTTATGACATTTTTCATACAAGGATTTATTTATATATATAACTATACTTTGAACCGTCGTGTGGTATGCCGGTGAATTTTGACCCAGATAAGTTTTTCCATCATTCCTGCTCTCACATAGTTTGCCCAGTGCGCTTAATCATTCTTGACCTTATCTATTTTATACTTCTTTGTTTAAAAATGTTAAAATAATATGTTTGTTTTTAGTAGTTTTGCGGCGGTGAAAATTGTAACAAACAAGGTGTTGGGGTCACTTTTATGCTTGTTAATTATAAATTTTAAATGGCGTTACGGCTTCTTTCATCAAAAAGACTGAACACAGGATTTTACAAATTTATTGCTGAAGCATTTGCTTTTGTGTTTTTAGGGTGTGTGAATCCGGTTATTAAAAACAATTAATTTAGAAATCTGTTAATTGAGAAAACTGAGACCCGCAGGATATTATAGTTGTTACTTGAGGATATTATTCTCGGTAGAATATTATTGTTGGTATTCGATGGTATTTGACTAGCTGAGGCCGGCACGGGGAAGGTTCGATGCAGCGAAGTTGGGGGCTCGAACAAATCAACGACGAACACACGGTAAAGACATCATCCCCACGCCATAGAGTTGGCAAACAAAACTGGTCTATATCACGATATTTTGCACATCATTGGAACTAGGTGCTATATCAAAGGTGATCTGCAAGCGCTGTCCATCGCCGTTTTCTACAGAAATTTTTAATTTTTCTGTCGGCTTAAGAAATCTGTCTGTGAGACTTTCCGTTTTATGCAATAGGCTAATAAAAATTAATTTCTAGGAAAATCAAAAATTTATAGAGGGCATAAAGAAATTATTGATGGTTGTGAATTGGCGTCTTTATTTGCACATGGAGGAAGACCTTAAATGAATGTTACAGAGGTAAACATCAATACAACAGGTGTTATTTTGCGGGAAGTGAGGCGCATATCAGTTTGAGATACCGAAGATATGTTTCATATTTCATCGAAGATAATGTTCAAATTTCATCGAAAATATGATTCAGAATTTTACCCGATCATTTCGGAATGAAGCAAGCTTGTTCAATTCGGGTTCCGCATTTCTTTGCATATCCGGGTAAATGCAAGGCCACATATGGCCAATTGTGTCTTTTTATATTTGGAGAGAATAAATATTAAATTATTGCCCCAACCTGCATTATAGTCCAGACTTGTCACAATGTGGTTTCTAGGTGTTCCCCATTTGAGGAACGAAATTACGGGGACGACAATTTGAGACTGATCAACAACTTATTATAGCTGCGCAGGGGTGTATCTACAGCATTTCAGGAGATATCAAAAACGGGGAAGTACGTTGGGACAACTGCATTCGATGCAACGGAAAGTATTTCGAAAAATATGACCACTTCCTTGGTAATTAAGGTTCGCATGTTGCTGTTTTCTTACAAAACTATTCTTAGTTGTTTTCGGCGATACATGTAAGAAGTCAATATCCGATACATTTTATGACGTAGATTCGATACATTTTTTTCTGGAAATTGGACACCAATATGGCCAACCAGAATTATCCTTAAATTTCCTCATTTAGGTATTCCAAAATAAATTTTGCTGACTTTCGGAAACAGACTGGGGGAACCCGGGAATCAACAAACTGCACTTTCACAACCGCTGCTCTTGAGGAATATGACTTTTTTTCTTGAAAGTATAAAAATATCTGTTTGCTATGCAAATTGGACATTTTATCTTAACTGCCGTTGAATTTCTATTCTCCTACACTTCCTGAGATCTCTTTCTGGTATTTTTTTACCTTTAGTTTAAGGAATCATATGATCAAATCTTGAATGGACAGTTTGAAACTAACCTTTCAAAAATATATGGATTTCATTTATAATTTTTTCAAATCTTGTTAATCTTGAAAACACAATCTGAAATTAACTTTACAAAAATACATTGATTTTTCTTATACTTACTTCAGATCTTGTTAAATGTTGAGAACCAAAAAATATTCGAATTCATAGCTTTAGATTATAAACGTTGTACATTTAAAGATTTTCCCGTTTTATTGCTTCTCTGATTTTCTCTCTTAAATAAAAATACTTCAATGTTTTCAACTTAGATATAGGATCTCATCCTGGCAATATAAACGTTTTGTATAAATTATGAGTCTTGTTTGGAAAATAAAAGATTTATTTATGAAACAGCTGAATTGTTTAGAATCAGTTACGAAAAAACAATAAAAATAATTTAATATTAGTTTGGATGAAGTAACTGCTTCTCAGATGTCACATAAGTTGCGTTTTGCAGTTTCTTGCCGGAACACTAACGCAACTAAAAACATTAGTTAACCTCCGTGCTTCTTGTCTGTAAGTGAACAGCTGAATTCAGGGATGGTTTCAACGGTTATTGCTCTTTGTGCGAACATATTTGTTGACGCCCCACCAGCATTTTTATTGTCTGTGTAAGATTCGTAATTTTTCAGCCACATAAGACAGAATTATATATATAAGATGCATTGATCTCAAGATCGGGACTGCGATAAACCCCGCGAAAGGGCAGTCAGCTGTCGTTTCGTTAGTCGAGGGCTCCGTAATTGCATGATCGACCCAACCACCAGCGGCTTGCCGTCTTTCGTAAGACACAGGAAGCACGAGGACCCTTTGTGTTTGACATCCTTTAAGAATTCAGTCATCTGTTCATTCCCTCTCGTAGTGAACAAAATTATTTAGCAAAGAATTCACTTTTGGCAGATCTAAAACATTTCGACCAATTTATTCACTTCCATATCAAGGAATCTAGACACAACCACTCTCACTCCAGCTTGTTGTGAGCGGCGTATAGCTCCAAAAGCCACGTATCTGCATCCACCCTTCCTTGGTTGAAAACGCTAAGAGAAATACGTACTCGTGCATAGGAATTTGAAATAATGAAAAATAGTTTCAAGAGGTTAAACCCTAGTCAATTGCCAACCTGCGAATAAAAAAAAATATGAATGAAATTGGAAATATTTGTTACACAACACACTTGAGTACTGATAGACATGAACTGATTCATATTAACTCTCCTTCGCCATAGGATATCAGCATCATGTGAGCCAATCCGTACTCATATTTGAACTACTAATGAGTTTGAGTTATTTCCTCCTAATAAATTCTTTTAAAAATTGAAATGTAAGTTATTTTCATTATGTATTACTGTAAGTTACAAAAGACTTGCTAAAAAGTTGAAATTCAGGAATACAGTGCCTGCATCTACACACAGATGAATATAATATGATACCTATATCGGGAAATCTGAAAATTACTTGCTTTCGCATTTTGTATATTATTTCAGCAAAAACCTCTACTGTTCGTTTATTCCTGTGTTATTCGAGGGCTGCAATATATTTCGAAAAACGACTCCGACTTCACAATATTCTATTAAAGGAGTAAAAATATGTTTTGTTGCATCTGCAAAGAACGCAGGTTTGGCTGATGGTTGTAGTACCAGATTATGTACATACAATTGAAGCACTTCAAAGCAACCCTCCTTTAAACGTCCTGGCACGTTATAAAGACCTACTAGTTGGATCGCCTTTGAATTCTCATTCACCAAATTTTACTTTATACTTATTATAGCTACACCGAAAATCAGACGCATTCTTACAGAAATATTAGTGCATATCTGGTTTGCGGTAGGTGGCCTTTTCACCGTTTTCTACTATTGCTTTTGGAGAAGAAGTAATGGCAATGAAATGCAAATAGGTGGCTGTGGGGGTAGAAAAATGGGATGTGTGACTGATCGAGCTCTGAGGCCCACCTACAAAAGTCGCTAGGTTGATCTTAGTGGAAGTAAATTTCGTTGTACGTTTAATACGTGGATATGGCATCTTCGAAGCATGCAGCTATAAAGATCGCAGAAAGAGTTTAGAGTTTTGAGCTATATAAAATGGTGTGGATTTTGAAATATATATACCAAAGCAGTACAACATCTCTAATGACATGTTCTGTGGATTCTTGATCTCAATGACTACAGTATTGTTTTACTTATATGTATATTAAGGTAATACAACGAAGTTTGTCACACGCCGCCCCGGTGGCGCAGTGGTCTAAGGCGTTGGCCTCTGATCATTCGTCCGTAAGGGGTCCGGGTTCGAATCCCGGTCAGGCATGGATGTTGTGTTTGTCTTATGGCACTGGCTCTCTCCCTTCCCTGGAACCAGTGACCCTAAATTAGGGACGGGCGACTGCTTATATGCCATTGAGTTGCTCACGGTGGTCGTTAAACCTCCAATCAAAAAAAAAAAAAAAAGAAGTTTGTCACAATTATTTATTTTTTCAAGCAGACCATGGTTTCGCTGGGTATTGACCTAGCTTCATCAGGACAAATGGCACGTAAATATTCAAATTCTATATGGCATCATAAATGGTGTTTACAGTCACGTGTTTTGGTTAGATGCTTCCACGCGCTTCATAGAAATAGCGTGGATGCCATGCCATTAACAAGTTGCAGACTTCTGATACATAAGGAAAGCTTCCAAAATATCAAGTTTGGTGGTTTAATGTGGCTTGTCAATTAGTTTTGCTTCTTCAAAAAACATTTGTGGTCCTTTTCGTAACAGTTGATGATTTCTTTAGGTCACAATTCCGAATGTAGGTCTTGTGCTCCTTCAATCGAAAACGCAAGGCTCTACGAGTCTGTCCTATATACGAAGCACCACATTTACATGGAATTTGATAAATTCCTCACGAGTTTTCGTCTTCAATATAGTCCTTTGATCCTAAAAATCTCATCAGCTACGAAGCTGAAAATAACGGATGCCTACCGTTCCTTGACGTTTTGGTAACTCGCTGAAATATACACTGCAGGACAATTGCTAAGGACGGATCATAAACGGCTATATAGCGCATAAAAAAGTAAGTGTGGTTGGATGCCAAGTGAAATAAAATAATGTCAGAATGTCAGGACATTACAAGAAAGACAATTTATTGATCTCTGAAATCCAGAAGGCTTTGGAACGTGTTCAAGGGACAAACAGGCCATTTTGTGCAGAATACGTAAACGTAAAAAAAAATGCAATTACCGTCCGCAAGCGTTCCGGCGTAAGATGTCAATACGGGATATGGCCACCATGGAGGGCGATGCAAGATTCCACACGTCGTGTCATGCTTTGCACAACATTATCAAGCAGCTGTTGGGGTAGTTTATCCCATTTCTCTGTCAGTGCACGGATGAGGGTGTCCTTGTTTATTGGAGGGCATTGGCGACCAGCACGATTCCTCCCCAAAGCATCCCACACATTATCAATGGGATTCAGATCTGGATAACAAGCTGGCCATAAGAGGCGTTGAATATCCTTGCTCTCAAGACAATCCTGGACAGCGACTGTTCAATTACATGTTGCGTTGTCGTCCATGAAAATGAAGCTATCACCGACAGCACCACGGAACATGCGAACATGAGGTAGCAGAATATCATTAATGTATCGTTGGCCAGCCATAGTCCCAGTTATAAGCACATAGAGGGACGTACGGCCATTGATCATGATGCCAGCCCATACCATGACACTACATGTCGGATATCGGTCCCTTTCCTGTATGTTTGCTGGACAATATGCAGTACCACTATCACGCCAGATCAGTTGTAGTCGACAATCAGACGAATGACTGTATCTACTCTCATCTGAGAACAGGACAGCAGACCAGTCGTTATCAGTCCAATTGCGATGTTGATGGCACCATTGCAAACGGGTGGTACGGTGACGTCTGGAAAATGGAATACACACAACAGGACGGCGGGCGTATAGTCCTCCTTCATGCAAACGTCTGGCGACAGTTTTTCAGGAGATCCGCTTGCCAGTAGCAGCCATAAACTGATTGGCTACCTCACTAGCTGTGCTGCGCCGGTGTCTTTTTGTTCATAGGACTATGTACCGATCATCTGCAGGTGTCGTACAGCGAACACGACCTCCCACGTGACGTTTGCTACACTCTCCATTTGTTTGAAATTATTTCCAAAGCCTTGAAACAACACTGTGGCTGACGTCGAACTCCCTGGCAACATCTGTTATTTTTCCCTCTTCTTCTATCTTGCCAATAAAACGGCCACGCGTAAAATCATCTAGGTGATGTCGGGAAGACATACTGAAAATTGCAAGTTCGTCAATTGACTCTTTCCCTTTCAACTTTGCGTTTGTACAACAACGGTCAATACGCGTCAAATCCTTTATATCTCTTATCAGCGCTATGACGTCACGAACATTTTGGCAATCCAAAATTTGCATACGCACAACACGTCTTAATGTATCCCGCACTTATGCTAATTTCCACATTTTCCTGCCTTCCATTTTATGGTTGCTATCGTTGCTATTGGCATCCGTCCTTAGCAATTGTCCGGCAGTGTATATCTCGCAACCTCAAATTATCGGAAGCCTTTCGCTATTTTTCACCTCCACATGCTAAGTCCAATCAGCCTTATCAACAAAAACACAGAGCCTTTTACACTTGCGTATATCGCGCGATACATATATGTTCAGATAAAGAGAGTTTGGAAAAATAACTTTATTTCCTGAAACGTGTTGCAGTAGAGCGAGGATACAACCCTTCCATTAGAGAGAAGGCGCTAACAAAATTTCGGAAAAAGAAGCCTATCTCCACATTAATTCCTGTGATGCGCCCATTGCGAGAGAATTTTGTCATTAATCCATTTTCCCGTGACATTGCCTTCAAAATTAACAAAATTCTCAAAACCTTTAATTTTAAGGTGATTTTTAAACCTATAAACAAAATGAGATTTTTAGGACCAAAGGACTATGTGGAAGACAAAAACTTGTGGGGAATTTATCAAATTCCATGTGAATGTGACGCTTCGTATATAGGACACACCAGTAGAGCCTTGCGTTTTCGATTGAAGGAGCACAAGACCTACATTCGGAATTGTGACCTAAAGAAGTCATCGATGGCTAAACACTGCTACGAAAAGGACCACACATTTATCTTTGAAGAAGCGAAACTAAATGATAAGCCAGTTTCAACCACCAAACTTGATAATTTGGAAGCTTTCCATATATATCAGAAGTCTTCGCAACTTGTTAATGTCATGGTATCCACACCATTTCTATCAAGCGCGTGGAAGCATCTAACCAAAACAAGTGACTGTAAACACCATTTATGATGACATATAGAATTTGAATATTTACGTGCCATTCGTCCTGATGAAGCTAGGTCAATACCCAGCGAAAATATGGTCGGCTTGAAAAAATAAATAATTCTGTTAAACTACGTTTAATTACCTTAATATATATGTTTTGTGGACCCTGAAGTTTTTATATCAGTCAAAATAATATAACTCTAGAAACCATGTGTTGCTACCTTCTGTATTTATTTCTCTATTTTTATACCGGCTGATCCAAAAGTAACAGAAAAGCTTATATATCAATAATTCGCAAAGTATTTACGGTAAGCAGATGCGGTTTTCACAGAAATGCACAGAAAGACGTTGGATTTTTTGTTCATAATGCAAATTGCAAAATTATTTTTTGATTTTTTGTTCATAATGCAATTTACATTATTTCAAAATGTTCGAAAAATAGATCAAATATATTTTAGAAATTAAGGTTATCACTTCTTTATCTACAAAATTAATTATATTTATAATGTATACACCAAATTCTCCCAAAAAATCCATCAGAAAATCATTTAAGCCGTTTGTCCGTCTTCGGCGTGATGTAAGGCTATAACCTTGAAATGGACAGGAATTGTGGCAGGAGAAATAGAAGTACAGATCCAAGCTACTTCGAAACTATTTGATTTCACGATTCTGTATTTTTGTACAGCCGTAATATTTTAAAATTTAACATGTTTGCGTACATCCGTGTCGTTGTACATTTTTGTCGAAGTGAAGCCTTTTGAGGACAAAAGAGCATGCCATCGTTTACTTAAAAAAACAGGCATATTGTATGAATGTATTTGGAGTCGAGGTAATTATAATCGTCAGTTAGTGTTAAATTTGACCCATGGGAATCTTAATCATAATTCTGTTAGAAGCATAGTTGAATAATTTAGTAATGACAGTTCGGAATATTTTCTACATTTTGTCCAATTGCATCAAGTGTGTTTTATTTTTATTTTCTTTTGGATTTCAGTTTCAAAAGGTTCACAATTTATCCACTCTCGGTATGTAAATACAACTCTCTTTTTTGCAGGTTTTACCTTGTGTATTTTGTATGTCTTTGTAATTACCATCGTGTATTTTGCAATTACCTAAGTAGAGGAAAAGGGCAGGTTCTGGCACAGGGGCAGCCCTCCATAGAGTTAACATTAGCTGCCCACGAGGCTGCCCCTGGCTGCCCACGAGGCTTCCGCTGGCTGCCCACGAGGCTGCCACTGGCTGCCCACGAGACTGTCCCAGCTGCCCCCGAGTCAGAATTTTTATCACGTGATCGTCCCCATGATGTGCTGCCCCTGGCGGTGCTTCTTGAAACTTTCAATGGATCTTTTGAGGGATGGCAACGACCGAGTGGGAAAGGGGGCGGATATAGGGGATGTCAACTCGATGTGCTGCCCCCTAGCGGTGCTTCTTGGAACTTTATGTTTTTCTCGGGAGATTTATTGGACTTTTGTCAAATTTTTTGGAGGAAGTTTTTTTTTTGTCCATTCCAATATTTTTTGTTTCCTCGAATTTGTTTTATTAAACTTATATTTTTAGAGCTTTCGTGGGGTGTTAGGTTTTTTATAAACGTTGCAATATTATTATTTTTTTTTTAATTTAGACGACGAAATGCCTCGATGGAAGAGATTTCGTTCCTATTGATTCATGTTCCGCATCAGGAATGGTTCTCGTCAAAGGATTGGTTCTCTTCCCAGGTCACATGATCATTATGGTCCAGTCCTAACAAGGTGGATGATTGACGTAGGGGTTTAAGTTTCTATCAGTTGAACTCGATCGGTCGAGGAGAGTGGTCGTCTTTTGTGTTTCTTGAAAATTTTATAATGGAATCGTCCATAGCATTACACGATGAAAATCGCATCATCTTTAGGAAGAATGAAATGCCTGAAAATTGCTTTCCTTTAGGAGACGATCGATTCATTCGGATATTTTGTTTTGATGGAGAATTACAGATTCATGTCCGAAAATATATTTGCATCGGTGACTTATACGTTCCTACAGCTATGGGAATCGCTTTGAAGGGTTTTGAATGGTTTGAACTTCTAGACAGCTTTGTCTTTCTGCATGATGTTGTTAAAAGTCGCAAGCCTGCGAAATATGATTACGTTTTCAGTGGAAATATTACAGTGGCTCATCGTTTAGAACCGTTGACTCCTTTTATGAGAATAAATCCCCACTCGGTGGAATGCACAAGTCGAGATTTTCACCATGTATTGGATTTCACTCAGGAAAAAGTGGGTCAGGACGGTGAAATTTTGAAAACTGAAATTTCTCTGTGCGGAGAACATTGGACTAAAGTGACTGATAAGAAATCTACTATGTTAAGAGTCATACAACAGACGTTTCTTCGTTCCATTTCGTTTTCAGCTTTAATTAAGAAAGCATTGGAAAAAAATAATTTGACTTTGGAAGCATTACAGTCCACAAAAGAAGGATTTCGACATTATGAAGATGGTTCTTTTCTGCTTGAAGAAACTCTCGTGGACACAATGTATGACACAGCGGATATGAATGGAATGGAAATCTCCTACGACAACGACAATCAAATAAACATGACCAAAATTATTTTACAACTGGACTTTGAGAAAATAGCTGAACAGTATCTGAAAGAACTCCAGCGGAAGCGAAATACTAAAGTAGACGAAGCATTTCTGGACTCAGTTGACCTAAGTCATTACGTGGGTGAAATTTTACGAGATTTAGACGAATATTATTATTGGTAAAAAAATCTTAACGGTCCTTTTCAGGACCACCCAGTTTTTTCAAAAAGGAATTATTGAAATCGTACGCTGTGTTTTCTTTATGTGAAGAACAAAGTATTTCATAGTTCACTCGGTTTTTTTTTTGTTTTTGTTTTTTTCAAAAGCGGTTTTAATTCTGAGATGAATTCTTTCAAGGTGTCTGATTAAATTCTTTCGCTTTCCGTATTCCTTTTGTGGAAAATTCAGCCATGAAGAATTTCCTACCGAATACATTTTAGTTTTATTCTCTCAGGATATGAAAATTAATTATAATGAAGTTCTTTCGTTTTTCTCTAAGAATTTTCCTGAAAATAAGCTTTGATTAGAATCGATAGCATGTTCGTTGAGAGATGAACAGATAAGGAAACAGTCCCCAGTGTTTTGAAACGTCACAACAACTGACACATGATGATTCATCAGCATCGTGTCCGTTGCTAGATGACCAGATAAGAAAGTAGTCTCCATGAGACACGTTGTCGTGATAAGGATCGTGTGTTGTTTCTTTGTGAACAGCAGAATTTCGGAAACTGATTAAACTTAGAACCCTCGAAATGCTTAGAAAACGCATAGGAATGTAGTTCAATTTCCTCCCCCTTGCGATAACAGCTCGATTCGCCCACATTTGTCATGTGTGAATTCCGGAATTTTAGTAGTTGAGATGTCCGCTTGAAATGCACTCGTGACGTTTCCGAAAATGCTTGGGGTCAAAGTGCATTCAGCTTCCTTTAAAACGTTTGCCATTTCTACTGCATCACTTGTTTTTTCTGGTTCAGTTGTCGACACGTGTGCTGTTGTACCTCTCTTGCTCTCTGGATTATTACTTTGGAAAATGTCTATCGGATTTTCCCCAGGTTCTACAATGGAAGAGGTAAGTTAGCATTTCCTCGCATGCAATTATTTATTGTTAGGTGCCCCAAGTTGTTTGAATTAGGATGTTGTAAGAATTTCATGTTAGTGGAATCGCTTATTCTCTTGACGGAAAAACATGATTCTTTTTTAGGAAGCTTTTAGGAATTCATTCCTTTACGATAGCTCCCCTTTCGAATAAAAATTTAAGAAGTTTATTCTCAACGCAGGAATTTCCCATTTTAATGTTTATTCCATGAAAATGCGTTGATAGGGGTTTAAAACATGTTTGCGTGTTAGGAAAAGCATTTGAGTTCTTTTGCATACGATTAAAGTTAGATTTTAAAGAAGAAAAATTCATGTTAATGGCCTCGTTTATTCTTTTAAAACATTTTATTTTTCATACTTTTACGATAGCTCCCCTTTCCAATAAAAATTTAAGAAGTTTATTCTCAATGTTTATTTCATGAAAATGCGTTGTTAGAGGAGAGGGGTTATTTTTTTTTTTAATTCTTTCACAGACACAGTGGTGGTTAGTGGATGAACAATTATTTTTGCAGAATTCCGATGTGTTCGATGCCTTGGAGGAAATTCCCATGAATCAAGACCTAACCTCTGATTTTACACCCGACATCCCAGTCAA
This sequence comes from Macrothele yani, assembly GCA_039090855.1. Lineage (NCBI taxonomy): Eukaryota > Metazoa > Arthropoda > Arachnida > Araneae > Macrothelidae > Macrothele > Macrothele yani. Next base: position 110,351,295 of record CM077015.1, on the reverse strand, counting down.
TATTCCTTCCAACACATGCTCGGTCTCCTCCAAGACCTTTGCCAAAAAATTCAACCTGAAAATTCATATGAGGAGTCATACAGGTGAAAAACCATTTGCATGTACCCAATGCCCAGCAAAATTCAGCCGTAAACCTCATCTTAAGCGTCACGAGCAACGAGTTCATCGACAAGGTGGTGGTTCGGATCCAGCAGTTGCAGGGCGAAGGCATGCTCCCCCAAACTTTGATGTTCTGATAGCTGCACCAAACCAAGCTCCGGTCGCTATGAATGCACCGATAGCTGTGCCCATCCAGGCCCCCTTGAAAATATTGGAGGATTCATTGAAGTCGAGTCTGCCGCGAGACAGCGACTCACCACCTATAAGACCGTACCCGATGAGGGTCAGCATCATGTCTCCACTCCTTTTTAGAATCCAGTAAAGCTCCATGTCTAAGAATCCTGCAACATTCATTAGCTGCTCACTTATCGATCAAAGTCAGCGTTTTCATGGAGGCAGTTTTTAAAAAACAGAAAAAAGATGTTCCAGACGAGTACGAGTTTTGTGAACACAACCTGAAAACCCCTAACAAACCTCTCTTCAGAGCTAGTGATGTTAGTGAATTTTATGATTCAATGGCTGCTAAAATCGAGAACGAAAAGTCGGAGGCAGAATTGAAAGGGTCCGGTTGGGTATTTTCCCATGTCTCCTGGTTCGAACTTAGAATCAACCGTTTCAGACCCTTGAGGGGTGAGTCATTTATCGCCTTTCCAACCAATTTTCAAAGGAAGAAGGCAGTAGTGAATGTTGTGAATAATGACATCGACTGTTTTAAATATGCAGTCTGGACCCCACGTCTTCAATGTTACAATAGGGATAGAGTCAACAATTTCCTCAAGGACCCACAATTCCCCACAGGATATATATGGGACTGTATAGAGTACCCGGTAAAAATTTCCGATATCAAAAAGTTCGAGAAGGCAAATAACATGTCCATCAATGTCTTTGGCATCGATGAGAGAGAAAAAATATTTCCCATTAAGGTATGCGATGAGGAATTACAAGACCATCGAGATCTCCTCTATTTAGAAGATGGATGTCGCTCCCACTACGCATTCATCACTAACTTCGAGCTGTTGATTTCCAAACAAATCACCAAGCGTTGTGTAAAAGTCATAATATGCAAAAAATGTTTTACAACCTACGATGCCCGTTATGATGGAGAAAACAAATTAAAAAATCACAAACTTCTCTGCATGAAAAACAAACCAGTTGCCATTCAGATGCCAGAGAATAATATCCTTCAATTCAAAGATTTTCAGTATGCTTTACGGGTTCCCTTTGTCATCTACACTGACTTTGAGTGTGTTCTCAAACCCATTCAAGGGCCCCCTCAAAATCCCGAAATATCATACAGCATGACAACCTAAACTCACGAGCTCATGTCGTATGCGTACTTCATAAAAGATGAATTAGATGATTTTTCCGTATTTCTGAGTCATAGATCTGAAGACGGCGTCATTCGTCATTTCCTTCACTCCTTGAAAGAAGATGTATTGAAAATCCAGAAGGAGTATCAAAAAATGTCCCAATGTGTCCATTAAGTGCTGAAGAAAAAGCATCTTTTCAATCTGCATCAATCTGTTATCTCTGTGAAAAAGCATTCGCCAAATCAAAAGGCAAACTCAAAGTCGCTGACCATGACCACCGAACTGCCGCATTCCGGGGTCCAGCACATGCGTCATGTAATATCAATTTCCGAAACCCAAAATTTGTGCCAGTCTTCTTCCACAACTTATCTGGTTATGATTCTCACTTTATCATTCAAGAGCTTGGTTTTTCAGAAGGAAACATTAAAGTCATTCCAGAATCCACCGAAAAATTCATTTCCTTCTCAAAATTTATTGGTGGGATAGAAATTCGATTTTTAGACAGCTTAAGATTCATGCCTACTGGGTTGTCGAGCCTTGCAAATAATCTTCCAGCAAACCAATTTAAGATCACCCGAAAGCACTACCCCCAAATGATGAGTTTCATTTGTTGAAAAAGAAGGGTGTTTTTCCGTATGAATATGTAACATCATACAACAAATTAGAAGATTCACGCCTCCCACCAAAATCAAGTTTTTATAGTAGCATTTCCGAGTCCTACATAAGTAACGAAGATTATAATCATGCTCAACAAGTATGGGGAAAAATGAATATAAGAGATTTAGGAGAATACTCAGATCTGTATTTAAAGACTGATGTTCTCATCCTGGCCGATATCTTTGAAAATATTCGGGATATCTGTCAGGAAACATATTCACTGGATCATGTGTGGTTCTTCAGTGCACCATCCTTAGCATTCACTGCCATGCTTAAGAGTACGACAATGTCTTTAGAATTACTTACAGATTATGAAATGCTATTATTTGTCGAGGCGGCAAAACGAGGGATACTATGCCAATGCATCCAGCGGCATGCCCTGGCGAACAACAAGTTCATGAAACATTTTAATCCAGCAAAAGAAAGCAACTATATTTCTTATCTCGACTGCAATAATATGTATGGATTTTCTTTAAGCGAATCGATTCCATATGCTCACTTTAATTGGATGCATTCTGATGAGTTGAAGCAGCTGAATATTGGCTCTATTCCTGATGATGGTCCCTTTGGATGCTTTTTGGAAGTCGACATCGAGTACCCGGACTCATTGCATGATTTTCACCCCGATCTTCCCTTCTGTCCTGAGGTTGGGGTTGTTCCTGGTACCCGACAAACCAAACTTCTGACAACACTAAACCCCAAGAACAGATATATAGCCCACTACCGCTTACTTAAACAAGCAGTTGCAGCTGGGCTTGTAATTAAAAAAATTCATCGAGGCATATCATTTTCCCAATCTAAGTGGTTGCAGGTATACATAAATCTAAATACTGAGAAATGAAAATTGGCAAAAAATGAATTCGAAAAAAATTCTACAAGCTCATGAATAACAGCGTCTTTGGGAAGACTATGGAAGACATCAGGAAAAGAACATCCATAGAACTGGTTCATGATGAGAAACGTTTGGAAAAAGTGTTGGCTAAACACAACTTCAAAGACCGAAAAATTCTGAAGAATGAGTCCGATGAGGAGTTTATGATTTTATGCCATCTAGATGTAACCAAACTAGTTTTCAATACACCCATATATATAGGAATCGCCGTTCTGGATATGTCTAAAACCTTAATGTACTCGTTCCATTACGACGTTATAAAACCCATGTATTGAGAAAGAGTGAAGGTTCTGTACATGGACACAGACAGTTTCTTTTATGAAACGAAGACAGAAGATCTTTATAATGACATGGTGAAAATCCTGCCTTTACTAGATACGAGCGACTATTCAATAGACCATCCTCTCTACAGTTCAGCTAATAAAATAGTTATCGGAAAATTTAAAGATGAAATGAATGGGAAAATAATAAGAGAATTCGTTGTGCTGAGGGCAAAAATGTATGCTTTTTCTTCCGATGATGTAGAAATAAAAAAAGCTAAAGGAGTGAGTAAGCCAGTTGTTCAAAATCAACTCCAACCTCAAAATTACCGATATTCCTTATTCAGTAAGCAGGAGATGAGAAATGTTTGTCACTCGTTTCGTAGTATGAAACATGCAGTCTTCAGCATTAAAACAAATTAGAAATCTCTAAGCCCTCATGACAATAAACGCATCATTATGGAAGATTTTATTCATACCCTTCCCTATGGGCATTACTCATTCAATTCATTAGAACCTCCTCCTAAAAGAATGAAAATAGAAGAAAAAAACAGTCTTCAGGACTAAACCGGAAAAAAAAATCGATTATTCATCTGCTGACGTCATCTGTTTTATCTCGTAGCTAATCTATTCTTTGTCTTCCTCATTCTTACTTCTGTGATCGTTGGGAGCCTATTTTAATTGCGCCTACTCGTCTGAAGAAATGCATTCATCATATTATAAGGACGGTCTCCATTTTTCGTATTCCAAGTTGTTTTCTAAATCAGAGGCTGATTATTTTCTTCGGTGTTTGGAAACAGAAGTGAAATATCTTAGCGGTGAATTCTCAAAGATTAAAGTATATGGGAAATCGTATTCCATTCCTCGACAGCATGTTGCCCACGGTGATGCTGACCTCCATTACTCTTTCAGTGGATTGACCATAAAAGCAAAACCGTGGATTCCTGTACTTCGAGAAATCAAGCGTGAGGTAGAGAACGTGTGTTGTGACACCTTTAATTTTGTATTGATTAATAGGTATCAAAATGGAAATCAATGCATCGGATTCCACATGGACGATGAAAAGGAAATCGTGAAAAATTCTTGCATTGCTTCAGTTTCTCTAGGTCAAACAAGGGACTTTGTTTTTAAAAGAGAATGTTTTCAACCAGTTGTCTTAAGATTAGAATATGGTTCGCTTCTCAAGATGCTACCCCCAACAAATGATTCATGGGCACATGGTCTACCACGTTGCGGAAATGCCCCAGATGTTCGAATAAATTTGACCTTTAGAAAGATGATAACACAGACGCCATTGTCTCGTGACTCATTCACGCTTTCAAGCAGTAAACAGGATGCTTGCCTCAGCCATAATCTGTTATCAGTTTTGTTTGAACGCACAGCAACTCACTCATTCGGATCTCTACCTTCGAACTCTGAACACGTTCAGTTGTCTGCCCCTACAAACCCTTTACCGGCCATTAGCATGAAGCGTACTGCCAACCAAACTAAATCGGATGCTGTAAAGAAATTTCATCGTGGTGATGACTTGTTGCGTTCCGACACACCTGTCTCAACTGTACATGCTAGTACTGGGTCTACATCAACAATGGCTGCTGCAAACAAGTCTGCTTCTTCGGGAATTTCACTAGAAAATTTACCACCCCACAACTTCTCTCTCGGGGGAAACAAGATCGCGAAAGTGACTGATTTTACAGGAACTGTAAGAGTTCATGTCAGGAGCTATGAGTTCGATGGCGAGCTCATACACCCCACTAAATTCGGTGTTACGATGTCGGCATACACATTCTGCGTTTTCATGGAGTCTAGATTCATGTTTTGGAACATGAACGATATTAAAGTAGTGGGAAAGAAACTGCTTCTTTATGCAACTCCTTCAAGTTCGGGAACCGTTTACCAGTTTCAATCACTAAATACCGCGGCCAATGGCGCCCTTCAACTATCGCCTACTGCAATATCTCTCAGAATTGGGACTTAGGTCCCAATTCAGTGAGCTCGTTGAAGAATGTCCTAAAATCTGGGAGAGTGTTTGCCAAGTTTTATTTGGAACTGTTTTTAAGAACTTTATCTTAATAAACCAAAGTGCTGAAAATTCCCCAGCGAGCGATGAGGAACTGCATTTCATTCTGGCTGATGTACTCAAGTCCGCCATTGAGCAAAATACATGGACTGTGTTTGATTGTGATACGTGTCGTTTGACTCTTGAAGAACAACCCAACAACCAGTTAGGACATGAGTGTGCTCAGTTTACCAACGATGAAAAATGGAATATGGGTTTTAATAAAGCACTTTCTTTACTAGAACCCCAAACTGTTGCGGAATCTTTTTGAAAAAAGTTGGTAGCTTGCTCATCACAGAAGCATTTGTGAACAATATTGATGCATCTTCTTTGTTAGAGACGGTGAAGAGTCTTCGTAACAGCAACTCCTGCTAGTTTAAAAAAAAAGTCCTTTTTAGGACTCTTAAAAATTTAGGTAAGGGAAGGGGGAGGGAGGTAGGTAAATTACTAAAAAAAAAAGTGAGGAATTAAGTTTTAAAAATATGCATTTTTTTAGCCATTTCTAATACTAGACCCTAAATTTAAAGTGTAATTATTATTTTTTAATTTTAAACATAAATTTTTGTGAAATTATTTTTTATAGTGCCATAAATTAAGTGAATTTTTTTTTTTTGAAATGGGTCAAAATTTAAGCTTTCAAGAATTTTAAAAGTAAAATTTCTTTTTAGAAATGTTTAAAACAGTAACAGAATGAATGCAATTGTTTTAATGGTGAACTAGTGCTTTTTTTGGAAGACTTTTCTTATGGATATTTGGGTATTTATTAAGGGAACTGGGCCTGATGTTTTCCATTAGGCGGCCAATCAGGGGGGAGGGATTTCCGACTGGTCTGAGAGCAATGCTTTACAGTATTGAGCCGAAACCAAAGTACACGTCTTACTTTCGGGGAGTTTGAAATGTTTCAAACTGACTCGCTTCATTCTTTGGGTTGGAAAAGAAGAACTGCTCTCACTGAGGACCCCGCTAGCCTGGGAAAACTAAAACAGTCTGTGTTTTATAACAATTTCTTTCCTTAGACATTTTTCCAAATTTCAACCTCATCTATTTTCAACTTTCAGGAACTTGCTGTGACTGTTTTTTCTGCATTCTGTTTTCTACCTGAATCGTTTTCAACTGAATCGAAAATAGACCTTTTAAAATATTTTCCTTGAACGAAAACGTGCTTCTTAAATTTCATAGTTCCCCATGTTATTCAATGGGAATTTCACTGTTTTTACTGAAACGTGTTTCATCAAAACCACCCCTAAGAAAATATGAAGTGTCCCATTTTTAACCCTATAAGGGAATGTACTTTTCCGAAACGAACATTATCTGTTTTCAACTTTTCCTAAAACGTTCTTTGCAATCAAAATTTAAACCCTTCTCAATATGAACTTAGGAATGCATTTAAAAAAAAAACTAAAACTAAAAAAAGAATGACACTTTTTTTTTTCAACTAAATTTTTAATAAGGAATCCAACGAACATTTTTACATAAATTTGTCTTTTTCCGTTTAGAAGTTACAACCGAATTTCTTTCTTGTACAGGAACTTGCAACATTCGTTTATTTTTAATGAACTTTTTGGGTAAATTAATGTCTTTTAATGCTTTAACAAATTCAGGAGTTATGTGCAGCTTAGATCCTTTGCTTCGAAACATAGAGTCTATGAGGTCAAAAATATTCGTGTTTTTCACAATACGTCCTCTGACCAGCAATTCGGCCGTAGGGCTCCAGCCAATAATATCAGAGTTCGTTTTAAAGACGTCCAGCACATTTCTTGCATTTCGCTTCAAGTTAGTAGGAACGGTCTGAATGATAAGGTCTTCCACAACATCTTTTACTTTCTCGTCTTTGACACGTTCTTCTTTCACTGGTTCTTCAGTTCTCGATGGTGTTTCCTGAGATGAAACTGGGGGATTAAAACTCGGTACCTGAATACGTTTATTCAAGACTTGATTATATAATTTCACTTTCACTTCATCAGACTCTTTGCTTATTAGGATTTTTTTCATTTCTTTGTCTAAGTCCGTTAACGTTTCCTCTGTTGGTATATTACGTGAAATCCGTTCTTCGGGAATCAGTGCCATTTTCTTGGCAAATTCCATTATTTCGTAAGCAGAGTCGTTAATACACAGAGAGCAGCAGGAATCAACACACCTAAAAATCCCCCTTTTTGAATAAGGAGTTTCCTCTTTTTATATAGAGGCGTCTTTTTTCGAGAGAGTGCTCGCAAGGTGTGCTTATGCCGTTGCAGTGAATGTTTCTGGGCTGGAGTAAGCGGAACATTTCCTTTTAGCGTATTCATACAAACTTCGCATAGTGCTTTAATTCCATTTTTTCTACAATTCAATATTAGGTCTTTTAATACTTTTCTTGGACAGTGTTGAATTATGCATAAAAGTTGGACCTGCTGCTTAGACAACGTCATGATGAAAACTGAGACTTATTTCATTTCACCGAGGTTGATGTATTACTTGAATGTCTCCTGGAAGAATCTGAGAGCGTAATCTTAATTCTTCTCTGTCTCAGGTTTTAGATCAATCAATAAATAGCTGTAACGGGATTTTGTGGCATCCAAATACACTTCTTGAAAAAATTTAAGTTTGCTAGGGTACAACTGCCTCCCTAAATGAGTTATTTGATTCACATCTCTTCGTGATTTAAACAGAAACAAGTAATGCGCATTCAGGAAAATTTCTCGCATTTCTTTGCCTTTATGAAAAATATTTTGAGTAATGAATATCACAGATACATTGAAATGATGACTCCCTCTAGTGAACAAGTGAGTTAATTTTTTATCGCTTCCGCATTCAGTCATGAGATCGTCAATAACAAACAGCATTCTTCCTTTCACATAGTCACGGAAATTAGAGGGAAGGCCTTCCACAAATGTCACGTTTTCTATTTCATCGTACAATGTTTGGTGAACCCCGTAGAACCAAACCACATGTTCGGGAGGGGGAGATATGACTTCCCCTTGATGTTGAAGTAAGCGTTTTACAAACTGAGTCTTCCCACAGCCAGTAGGACCCGCTATCAGAGCAGTGAAAGGATGTTGTAGTCTGGGCACTTCCATGTTGTCAACTGAAGTCATTAAAAAAGATACAAAATAATTTAAAGACACATAAAATAGATTTCAATCAATATTTATTTTAAATTATAAATTTTGATACAATTCGAAATTTATTTCGAACGAAATGATAGGCAAGCACGTCGTTTGTTTCAGATTTCCATCGAAAATTTCTTACAATGGAGTACAAGCATTTTCCGCGACATCTAGAATACAAGAGGAAAATACAATATTGTCCACATACGGCTGTAAACGAACTTTGAAGAGGTACATCATTAAAATTTACAGTATCAAACTTGGCGACAAATTGAGCAATAGGGCCTTGAAAATATTCTGGAGAATGTCCGAAAGAATCAAAGAATTCCATTGTTTTGGGGTTTGACATATACATAGCCAACCAGTGTTTTCCAGGATTTCCATGTCGGTCCGTATTCACAACAAGGCATGCTGGGAACTTGGCAATTCTCTTGGGAAGTCTGTCACAGGCAAACACTCCTAGAAATGATCGTCTTGTTACGTGATCTTGCTTTAGGGTCTTTGCAATTTAAACACTGTTCATTTCTTCAATTGGAGAAATCACAAAGAATGTTTCTGGACTTTGAAATTTCAATTATGTTTTGGAACTCTGCGTAGATTAGCACAGAAAGGGTTTTGGCTAAAGCTTTTCCAAATTTGATTTCCACTCTTAAATTTCCTTGTTGGATCAGGTTCATATGCCCTTAATCACACAGGTCGGGACTGAGATTGAATGCATAAAGAGTGTATCCCTTGGAAAATTCCTCTCGATCGATATATATTCCACAATCTTGGCCAAGTTTCTCGGTTCCTTGAAATAGACTATGGAAAGAACGAATTGTGTTTCCCTTTTCAAAATTGGGTTCTAGAGGTTTATGAGGAACTGGCTGTCCGTCAACGTACACGGCTATAAAGTTGACATCATAATGCTTAAATTCAAAGGGGTTGGATTTATATGTACCATTAAAAGCATCGTTATCGACACATCCGATAATCAGTCTTTTGGGCATTTGTCCCAGGAATACGTTGTCTTGCACGAATGACATGCTTCCTTGAGAGACGGAATACACTTTGCATAAAACACGGTCAATAGGATACTTGGCTGGAGATTTTTCTAAAGCTTTTGCATGGCCGATGGCAACTCCCGGGTTGACTTTCACTTTTCTCACAAAAATTGATGCATGTTCGATGAGAACTCTGTAATTGGGGGCCTCTGAGGAAGAAACGAGGCAGAAATCAGATTTACTTCTAACCAGTTTAATTTTCACATCCACTAAATTGAGAAGCAGTCTGTTTTGAAAAAATAAATCACAGTGCAAGGTTCCAATCATGTCCAACGTTTTGCTGTCTTTCACGAGCTCATAGCGTTGATGCAATCCTTTGTTTGTTGCTGCATTCGTGGGATTAATTTCGTTCAGATGTCCGGCTGTATCCTTGTAAAATCCTTCACATGCTAAATAGGATTTCTTTGCGTCTTCTCCATAATTTAATAGAGTTTCAACATATGCTCTGTGAGGATAAGTGTTGCTTGAGGACGAAATCACTCTTTCGTTTAAACTAACATCAACTTGGGAAAACAGAAAATGAAGAAAACAGTTAATGGGTCCCACGGGCTCTTTGTCAGCTATGACAGAATTGTCAGCTTTCACAATTTTAATTTTTACGTAGAGTTGACTGGAAGACAAATCCATGTATTCTTCTAAACTCCCAGAAATATTAAATTCCAGAGGTCCTCCATCTCGAATGTTGGCCAAGGGGTGATATTCGATCCATTGTCCTTTTTCTATGCTCGTTTGGGTGGGCGGTAAAGCAAATAAATCAAGCTCTGACTTGAGACATACGGAAGAATGACTGTGAATCAAAGCCATGGTTTATGAATCAAAAATATCGTGTGCTCTCCTCTTGACTTTCTTTGAACGAATGATGCGTTTCTTCGTATTTCTCTTCCTTTTAACGCTTCCTCCGAACATTTTCTTCACTTTATTAGCTGCTTTGTCAGTGAGAATTTGTCCTGCTTCTTTAGCTCGTTATTTGGCTGCTGTTTTTGCATCCTTTCCTTGCATTAAATCATTTGCAAGGTCGACCCCCGTTCGCAAGACTTGTTTTCCAAGCGTTTTTGCACCTTGTTTGAATAATGGTACCGCCGCTCTAAATAACGAGCGAAAAAGTCCCCCAAGTCCATACCCTTTTTGAAGGGGTGCTCCTTGATAGTAGACTAAACCTCTTCCAGTTTAATTGACGTAATATTCCTCGAAGGATTTTGTACAACAGCGGTATGGTTCATACATGACTACAGAGCCTTGAGACGAAAATGAAGTTTCACGATCGCTCTCCCACGTTCAAATGGTACTAATTGTCCCGAGTGATTCCTTATAACTATTTCTACGGTTTGGAAATGTTTTCTTGCGATAGGCAAATAATGAGGGCGGTCGTATAAGGCGCTCACCACATCTCCGTCTTCTCCGCACACTTTCACGATGCGAGGGAGCGGAGCAACCATGTCTCCCACAGGCTAAGGATCCACAATATCGCTGTACACGTACAATAGGGAAAGCGACGTGTTCAGATCGGCTACGAAATTTCCATGAATTGTGACATCACTCCCTTCTGATGCTGAATACACTCCAGATTGAAAACCTAGAATTTCAGCTATTCCAGGAAATACCTGCAGTTGAGAACCATGAGTTAAAGCTGCTTTGACACGTCTCGTGTTTTTATTAAAAAACATCGTAATTTTTTTCGACCAGTGCTGGGACATGGCTTTTACCACATCTCCCACAAAATTATAATATCCAGCAGGGAATTTTGCTGCTTTCAGTTGATTTGGGCCGACACCGTAAGCAAAGGAATTTGAATTTACATTCACATTAAACCAGGAATGAGGGTAGATGAGTTCGACGAGTCCCACTTCCCAGTCACCATTGAGTTCGATCGGTGAGGGAAGACGCGTGATGAAATGAGAAATTTTATTGTCTGCAAAGTAGCGGAGAGAGCTGTCGCTAGGTAACGTCAGATAGAAACTCATGTTGACGAATGATGTTTCTTCTAAAAACAAGGTCGGTTTTATAGAGAGGTCAAGTCTTCCGCGGGGATCCAAGCATTAAATTTATCAAGATACCCTTTAAATTTAACAAAGTATTCCATTTTTCCTTTTCTTTTGTGTTTCTTCAGAACACGTTCCACAGGAAAGGACTCTGAGAGAGTCACTTTTTGAAGCTCTTCAGCGTAAAATGTTCCCTCCAGCTCTTCATTCAATAAGTCCTTTACTTTGTACACGGGAGGGGATCTTGGAACAAGGTCACTCACCACAAACACTTCTTCCATCCAATTTGATTCGTATCCCTTTTCAAACTTTAATTTGGTTTTAGAAATCCTCACATGATTACCGACTTGAAATTTATTGGTTGGTTTTTCCCTCTTGAGGTCACCATACAGATTGTCAAACACTTGCTTTTCATTGTTTTCGTTCACTTCTACAGGCTTCATTTTTATACTTCGATGGGTAGAATTATTGTAACTGTGGACTAAATCGTTGAGTACGTGGATGAATCTGAACGTATTTTGACTTGAAAAGAATCGCCACATTCTAGTTTTCAGCGTGCGATTGAATCTTTCCACAACACTTGCTTTCGTCTCGTTGTTCGTCGTAAAGAAATGCACCTCGTGCTGTTTTAAAAACTTTTGGAATTCTTTGTTCTTAAATTCAGTTCCTTTATCAGTTTGCAGTTTTAATGGTTTTCTCTGTTCGAAAATCTTGGAAAACGCTTGAACGATATGTGACCCCGACTTTTGTTTTAAGGGAATTACCCACGCAAATTTGGAAAATATATCAATACACGTCAACAAGTAACGAAATCCATCATTATGTTGACTCAAACTGGGAAGGTCAACCAAGTCTGCTTGAAACTGTTGATCTATTTTATTCACCAACACTCTGTTTCTCGGAAAATGATGTCTCGTCGGTTTGTGGAGGGTGTACGTTTTCGCCCCCTTCAGCCATTTTTCGACGTCTTTTTTCTTGATTCCTTCTTTCTTGACAGCACGGAATAAAGCATTCACACCACCGAAGCGTCCTTCTTTTACGGCTGTAAGATAAGTCTGTTTCATTACATCCTCCATTACAACAATTCAACGAGAGATGTTCAACCGTAACAGAAAAATTCATGTTCACACCAACTCGTTCACAACTCAAATAACGTCCACTCCCCCTCACACTCCATTTATAAATGAAATTCCAAGAAAAGTCCCCAAAAACATTTTAACACCGTGAACAAACATCTTCCTATCTCAAACATATTTTCCCAATGGTCTGATGGTCTAGGGGAAGAATGTACGCTTTCTGAATGAATTAATGTGAGTTCGAATCTGACCGAGACCATTAGAGCATTTTTATGTACTCTGAAATAAAAAAAAAATTGCAACGTTTATAAAAAAACCCTAACACCCCACGAAAGCTCTAAAAATATAAGTTTAATAAAACAAATTCGAGGAAACAAAAAATATTGGAATGGACAAAAAAAAAACTTCCTCCAAAAATTTGACAAAAGTCCAATAAATCTCCCGAGAAAAACATAAAGTTCCAAGAAGCACCGCTAGGGAGCAGCACATCGAGTTGAGATCCCCTATATCCGCACCTTTTCCCACTCGGTCGGTGCCATCCCTCATGAGAACCATTGAAAGTTCCAAGAAGCACCGCCAGGGGGCAGCACATCATGGGGACGATCACGTGATAAAACTTCCGACTCGGGGGCAGCTGGGACAGTCTCGTGGGCAACCAGGGGCAGCCTCGTGGGCAACCAGGGGCAGCCTCGTGGGCAGCTAATGTTAAGTCTATGGAGGGCTGCCCCTGTGCCAGAACCTGCCCTTTTCCTCTACTTACCTTACTGAAAATTATTTATGCAGCTTACATCAATCTGCTTATTCTGCTTGCACCCATACCCACACTGTCACACGCACATGTATATCTGTTTTTGTTAGCTCTGCTTATTTCCCTTTGCTATCAACATTTTTAGTTTAGTGGTTACTGAGAGCATGTACCGTTCATTTACAATATCTAGCAGTATATGTACCTGTATTATAATTATTGAATCTTTCTTTTTATATCACTCTTTGTTGAATATGTTTGGTAATTACAAAAATGTTTAATGAAGATTAAAGAATTTTTACATATTTCTGGGAAACATTTCCGCCAGTTATTCTATTATTTGTTTAAAATGTTTTAGGAAATTAATATTGTTGTTATCTATAAGTGGACCTAATTCACTCTAAAGAACTGTGCAAGATTCGCGGGTAAAAAAAGAGATGCGTTTGGAGTTTTCGTTGACCATTGGTAAATATAAATCATAATAATCGTCACATTCTAATTTCTGAATTTGTATTATTAATGTTTTTTTTAGGGCAAAGTTTTTTTTTACTTTGCTTCCATTAAGATTTTGACGCTAAACGGAATGATGGCCCTAGCTAGTGAAGACTAACTCAGGCTGGACTACATCGTTTTATAGATATTCTTTACTTATCATCTTGATTATCCGTGGGGTGCATTCTGGTCCTTTGCATTTACCGCTTTAATATCCAGAAAAGAGATATAGTTGAGCTTAAAAGGCTTGCGGTACCCCTTACTAACATGGAATTGTGTGTACCCCCTCCTACTCCTAAAAGTTAAGTTTTCGAAAGCTTTAGAAGTTTCAGATACTCATTTAAGTTAAAAAAAACGTGAAATGATTTATTTACAGTTTGTTCTCCATGGAAGATCATGCACAACAGAATTAAGACCTCTATGATTTCTTTTGATTACAAGCGTGAAACATCGTGGAGCCACTATTTGCAGTTCTTTAAAATAGAATGGAGTACACAATTTTTTCTCCTACGGCACTCAAGAAGTTGGATGCTTTTCCTTATCATAAAAGACTTTCCAAAGTATTCAGAAATTAAAGTATTAGAAATGATACTTTCCAAGTATCATTTCTTTCCAAAGAATTCAAGAACAGATTGCATTCATCACCTGTTGTGTTACATTATGAAAAGGAGCCACTATTTGCAGTTCTTTAAAATAGAATGGAGCCACTATTTGCAGTTCTTTAAAATAGAATGGAGCCACTATTTGCAGTTCTTTAAAATAGAATGGAGTACACAATTTTTTCTCCTACTGCACTCAGGAAGTTGGATGCTTTTCCTTATTATAAAAGACTTTCCAAAGTATTCAGAAATTAAAGTATTAGAAATGATACTTTCCAAGTAGCATTTCTTTCCAAAGAATTCAAGAACAGATTGCATTCATCACCTGTTGTGTTACATTATGAAAAGGAAATGGAGGTACCCTCCATTTTCTTTCCTTTCAATTTTGAAACGCATCAGCATGCAAACACTTCTCCATAGATTTTGTAACACTGGAAACTATCATTTTTCCGTAACCATCGGCTGTTATTGTATATAAAAATGTTAATTAAGTACACTAATTGCTATCAACACATCAGTCATGTACGGAGACGGAGCATGTCCCTTCTACAGCAAGTGCATACAAAAATTGAAAACCACTAAAGTAAAATTTTATTTTTAAACAGACGCTTTTGATCTATAAAAAGTTCTGATAAACTTGTACCTCCCCACACGTCGTTTCCATAGATAAAGAACAGAAGAACAATTGAAGGGAGTGCAAGGTAGCGAAGTTACGGGTAAAATATCGTGCTGCTCTCTTCTTCTTTTATTGATGTAGCCAAATTCTGACGCGTATCAAACTTAGAAGGAAGTACTAACGGAATCTTAACATGCATCACACTGCCATTAATATTGAAGGCCTGACTCTACAAATATTCCTTTTTCTAAAAATAAAATATTGTGTGATTAACGATGACGCATTAGACGGTGTCAGAGCTTCATGAAATACTCACCGGAACTTGTATACAAACGTTCTCTCATATGTTCATCCTTTAAAGAAGTGATCATTTTATCATTTCTGTTGATCTACCTCTTCTTCTTCACACCCGACCATTGAATTTGTCAAGATTATCTGCAAGCTTCGTTTCCGGAATAGGTTGGCCAGTGTAACCTTTGGTCGCCCATGTCCTCAAATTAATCTCTAACAACACAAGAAGCATGGCAAGGAAGCCTGTTATGCTTACAGAGATATGGACATCCCTTGAAGTACTGCCACAACTTTTGTAACGTAGGATTTTCATGGAAAAATAGGAAAATCTCAGCATTCATTGTTTTGTGTAAAACAACTAACGGACCTGACCCAGGGCACAAGAAAGATCTGTATATATCACCAGTGCAACTCCAATGTTTTTTGTTGTCATGGTAACACAGCCTGAGAGGTACTTTCATTTTTGCATCCGACATAACCAAGAATTAAAATAAGAAGGATGTGTACCGTGATTCCTGAGTCAAGGCACTATTATGAAGGACCTCCTTCCTACCTGCGCCATACCCAAGAATTACAACAAGATAGAGTGTGTAGGATGATTCATTCAGCGCTGGTGTTCTACTATTTGCATACCAATTCACAATCAGTTCACCTATGAATTTTCAATTCCGATGACAGTCACGTACGGAGCGATTGTTTATTGATAGTATACTTTTAAACCCCTCTGGAAATCAGGTCACTTTGTTGATTTCGGAATTGTGCATTGACAGTCGTGCGTTTGCTTCATTATAACCCTACAGGCACATTTATTGTTGTTTCTGGGACGTGGAACTTGCATAATACCCAATTTGTTATGAATTCCAGGGTGTCGGGTTAACAACGCTAGGATTATGTATTTTCCAGGTATCACAAGAGCTTGTTTCGGGGACTTTCACATCTGATAGTGTAGTATATTTTCCATCCTACATTATACCCTGATAAGCCTTTCATGTATTCAAAACGCGAAAAGAGAAACATTCGCTTGAAATTAGTGTTAAACTACTCAGTAAAACAAAATATGTTTGACGAAACTATCTTCACTGCTTCGGTTTCATTTTCGATGAAATCAAAAAAGATCTGTACTATAAATTTGTAAAACCACAGTAAATTACAGTTGAAAGTTCCAGAGAGATAGTACCCTTAAAGCGTGTAATTACAAAAAAATTCCGAGACATGCTTCTTAAAATATTTTATAAGCTTTTTGTTTTCATAATATTGCTTTTATTGAAAGCTCATAAAGATGTGCAATTAAAATAAATTGCAAACTAATCAGATACACCGAAAATTATTACAAATACAAGATGTGTAGTTACAGTTTACAATAATATCTTGAAAAACTGAATTATATTATCTGATTAGCAGTTTTAGTATTGCGTCTGTTTCACGAATATCTGTTTGTTTTCTTAGCAGCAAGTTTCGACTTACTAAACATCCTTTGTAATGAAGGATGAACCCGAAAACGAAACATTTAAAACTTACGAATAAGTTCTTATAAAAAGGAGAACGCTTTCATAAGTACATTCATGGATGAAACGGCCGCTTTAAGGATTTAAAAAAGTTAGGATTCTGCCATGAGTAAGACTGAACAAATGTGAAGATAGCTTTGGCTCTTCTGATCAGCTACACTTTTGACGTAAAGAACAAACGTACCGAAAGTACCAAACAACTGGAAGTGTTTCCTTCAATTGTTCCGAGCAAAGAATCATAAACCGTAAACAAACAGAAAGGCACAACTCTTGAACCACACTATTCCCTTTTAATACAAATCTGAAAGTACCACGAATACATACGTTCTCCGAACGACTTGAAAAAGGAATTTTTACAAGCTAGAAGATGTTACAATCTCAATACATTTCTGCACACATATAAAGCGAGAGAATCTTTCTATAGCAATAAGTTTATGGCAACAAAAACTGAAGAAAACAGAACACTCTGAATGAAAAACCTAAGGCTCTCGTTATTTTAAAAAAATGACTACTTTAAAACAATGGATATGAAGTCTTTGCATATAAAATCATTAAGTTGCAAAGATACGATTGTGGGAGATTAGATCTATCAATGGAATCATACTTCTGGCCAAAATGAAGTAGAAATCAGCAAAAGACACTGATGCTCCAGAGAACAAAGACTGTATACCAAGCGCGACACGGTGCATAAATTGTGTAGCATTGAGCAAATGTAATAGCAGTTTTAAAACTCCTTCGTCCTCTTAGAAATTTTGAACGCAATTCCATTCTCATCACAGGGTCGATGTAGAAATCTACTGGTAAGATTTTCTGAGTTACGCTGATTTTCAGAAAGCTGAAATAAAATTACTTCCAAAAGGAAACTGCTATTTCCTGATAGCGTGTTAGATTAAGTAGAACACAAATTAATTGCTCCACATTTCCTTGTTATAAATAATTAATCACTGATTCTTAGAGTATTTAAGGCTACTGAGTACTAGAATTTTCGTACTCGTGAAACTCTAAAATAATTTTAAAATAGTAACTGCAACTTGGAACATTTTTTTTAAAAGTACTGCCGTAATTTATAATAGAAAACTTTTGCTGCGTTTTCGTTGTATACTGTCTTTCATGCGAGTTCTCTGTAACTTAACTGACGGAAAAAAAATCCCAACACCACGAAGGGGTGGTGTTAGGTAAACGACAGTTGGTAGGCGGTGAGAGTACATCTGTAAGATGACGTCTATGCAAATTTCGCGCATACGTGTGGCGCTAGTAGCGCCCCTCGGAACATGCAAAGCAGGTTTGCTATAAATACGCACTGTAACGTTCGTGAGCGTTAGTTATCGTTGAGATTCGACGTAGTGTGTTGATGTTAAACAAGAATGCATCTAAGAAGACGAAGAAGCCATTATCAACAGCTCACGGAGTTTGAACGAGGTCGTGTAATAGGGCTACGAGAAGGTGGATTTTCTTTCCGCAATATTGCAGAACGACTTGGCAGGAATGTAGCCACTGTGCATGATTGTTCGCAGAGGTGGTCAAGGAAAGGTACTGCCTCAAGAAGACCGGGTTCCTGCTGGCCACCTGGCACTACTGAGAGGAAAGACCGCCGTGTACGGCGTATGGCAGTTGTGCATCGTACCGCATCTGCGGCAGCAATTCGAGCTGCAGTTGCCACCACAGTGACACAAAGAAATGTTACAAATCAGTTACTTGAAGGACAGCTCCGAGCCAGACACCCTGTAGCGTGCATTCCACTTACTCCAAACCACTGCCGTTTGCGACGTCAGTGGTGTCAAGCTCGAGCTCATTGGAGGACGGAGTGGATATCTGTTGTGTTTTCTGATGAAATCTGGTTTTGCTTGGGTGCCAGTGATGGCCGTGTGTTGGTTAGAAGGATGCCAGGTGAGCGCCTGCAACTAAGCTGTCAGCGGCCGAGACACACTGGACCTACACCTGGAGTTATGGTCTGGGGAGCAATTTCCTATGACAGCAGGAGCAGAGTGTCGACATGTTGCCGTGGCCTGCTAGATCACCAGATCTTTCTCCAATCGAGCACGTATGGGACATCATTGGACGACAACTCCAGCGTCACCCCCAACCAGCATTAACCGTCGCTGCATTGACCGAACAAGTGCAACAGGCATGGACCTCCATCCCACAAACTGACATCCAGCACCTGTACGACACAATGCATGAACGTTTGCGTGCTTCCATTCAACATTCTGGCGGTTACACCGGATATTAATGTACCAGCATTTCACATTTAAAATGGCTCTCCTGGCGCTTACATTAAGCTGTGATCTTGAAACCTTAATTGAAAAAATATGTGACCTATACAAATGTATTGCCTCCATTTCATTCCTCTGCAACTATTTTTTCGTGGTGTTGGAATTTTTTTTCCGTCAGTGTATTAACCAAATTTCAAGAACGCACATAACGAAGCGTAAGAACAATGAATAAAGAAGTGAAAATAACACTTCAAATTATCAGATGCATGTTTTTGTAAATACCTGGCTGAATGTTCAGGGAAATTTAAATTAATCGTCGTAGTACAGCAAAGATATTTCATTTATAAAACACGGGAACAGGAAAAGTGGACACTCCAAAACATAAAATGCTGCACATTTTCTCAGGAGTGCGAGTCATCGTCGTTTTCTAAGTAAAATCGTAAAAAAAGATATGAATTACAAGTGATCAAAACTGATTATCCTTATCATATTTACGTATTTTTTTAAAAAATGTAAAAAGGAATGTTATCTGAACAATTCTCTTTGTTAATGATTCATGAATTGTCCAGAATTAAAATATTTTTTTTTTCAGAAACAAAACAGAATTTTCTTAATGCAAATCTATTGATGGCTAAAAAGTATAACTTCATGAAATTGTTTTCGTACTTTTATTAGCATTATGAAAAAAAGGAACATTTTTTAATTTCCCTACTGCGTAGCTTAATGCAACACCCAATTGTGCTTGAATCCTTAGCTTTTCTGCAACTAGCCATCGGTACAGAAGACAAAGCTTACTACTTATGCTCGGGTAGAAAATAATCTAACTACATGATAAGAAATATGCTGCTTACGAATGCAGCTCAGGTTATGGGCAAGAATGTAAACTGAAAAATACTAAAACTAACTTGATCGCAACCACACAAGATAAGGATCAAACGTTCTTCAGGTGGCGGCCACTGGACCACACTTTTTCGTTAAAGATGTACTTTTTGCGCTTTCACCTTTCAAATGATTTTTGTTTTTCTGAGTATATTTTTATATTCGAAGAAAAATTTGCCGGTCGAAAGTTTTTTTAAATGGGCAAAAATTTCCTTAGATTGCCTATGTTACGAGCAAAACAAAGAAAGTTCAATTATCCAGTGGTGTTTTTAATGGAGTGAATAAATTTTAAAAGCAGTACCATTGTATTGTTTTTTTTAATACAGTGCTGTTTCTTTAACATATTTTCTATTAATTTGCGTTTCATAATGTGCCAGGAATAAGTCTCTGAAATGAAGTCTCTTTGCACTTCCTCTTCGATTTTTCCTGCTCATTTCCCATAATAGGAAAGGAATCTGGTTCACATTACTCTTCTTGACGTAGAATTACGTCTAATGTCTCATTGAGCGGAATATCATGTTATCGGTGGGAGCGTTATCAAATACTGTAACGCAGGTTCGAACACAGTACGCCGCAACCGTTCAACCGATTCACATCGAATAAAAAATGTTTAACGGCTGAATGACATCGAAACCTAAAAATGCTTCATTTGTTAAAATCAGTTAATGAAATTAAAATTTATGTCCTTGAAAATTTGAACATCGATTTTCGCGTTGTGTCAGCGTTAAAAGGTGAATATCTCGAAAACGTTTTATCGTGTAAGAAAAAACACTGTAGAAGAGCCCACATTCAAAACACTGTAGAAGAGCCCACTTTCAAAACACTGTAGAAGAGCCCACATTCAAAACACTGTAGAAGAGCCCACATTAATTTTTAGCTTTTTAAAATTTCCAGAAAATAAATATGCCCAGAAAAACTGTTGCGGAACGTGTAAGAAAACACAGTAAATTTAAAGTGGAGGAAGAGCGCAGGCCAGAGAGTTTGAAAACAACTGCTTTTACCCCATCTGAAAATATGAAATTGTACAAACAATGGAAGAAAGAGAGCACGGAAGAAGAGGCGCAGCGTATTCAGTTGTCTACCTCCACTCCCACTGAGCCCCAACTGCCTACAAGCGGAAAACATTCAAAATAAGAGGAAAAAAATTACTCGAACGCGTACAACACGTCAAAAGAATTTTTATGTCAGGGAAAATATAGTGGAGGACTTAGTAAGTGTTACATGCGCATATACACTATCTACCAACAAGTAATTGGACGCCTATGATAGCAAAGGAAAACGAAGTTTATTCACCTTCAATAGTTGTAGGTCCAGGGGATACTCTCAGCCAGGCGTTGTACGACGGCAAACGGTATTTTCTTCCACTCGGCTTGTAGAAGACAGGTCAGTTCCTTCACCGATTCCGGACGGTGGGGGCACCCCTTAAGTCGACGCTCCAACTCGTCCCAGAGGTGCTCGATAGGGTTAAGGTCCGGGCTCTGCACAGGCCAGTTCATTCGATTAACCCCACTGTCACCATACCAAGCCATGGTGGACCTCGCAACATGACAGGTGGCATTGTCATCCTGAAAGTAACATGGGTCCACTCCGTAAAACTGCCACAAAATAGGAAGCGCATGGTCATCCACAATGGTGCAGTACGTCTTGGGCGTTGAGTCTACCAGGAATTGCGATCATGGGTCCCGTGCCATACCAGGAAAAACACCCCCATAGCATAATTCCACCACCGCCGAACTTCACATTTGGCACAATATATTCCGGATAGGGGCGTTCTCCATGCAGACGCCAAACCCAGACCCTGCCATTCGAACGGTAGAGGGTGAACCTTGATTCGTCGCTCCAGAGAACCTGTTTCCACTGTTCAACAGTCCACTGACGACGTTCTTTGCACCACGTTAGCCGAGCAGCGCTATTGGACTTGGTGATCAAAGGCTTGTGGGCAGCAGCACGTCCATGATATCCGAGCCGGTGGGCTCCTTTACGGATAGTATTCACCAAACGAACACTCCCGGATGCCTGGTAAAAGGCCTCGCGGATGTGGTCCATCGATTTGGTGCGGTTTTTTCGAATTTCACTGGCCAGCACCCGTCGGTCTCTAACTCCCAGTCATATGGGTCTGCCGGGTCGGGGCACATTCCAACAGCCACCTCACATCTTCCACTTGCCAATCACGTAGGGCACTGTCGATTTTGGCTACTTCAACTCGCTGGATATGTCACGTAGGGATTGGCCATTTCTGTGATACCCGACAATTACACCTTTCTCGAAATCAGAGAGCTCCGAACTGCGGGCATCTTGCATGCGACTGGTTGCGTTGTTGTTTCCCACTCGATATTTAACGGCGGCGGCCGTAACGTGTATCAGGACCGCAGATATATTCGATTGCAGAGGTGTCTAATTACTTGTTGGTAGATAGTGTATATATATGGTGCAGCAACTACTCAGTTTCGAAAACTATTCCTTACTAACGATTTCGGATATGTTAGCGATGTTTGAGATCGTTTATGGTTTGAAGACAATTTGAAATGTATTCAGTATAATTGTTATAAACATTACAAGTGGGTTTTTCAAATGAAGATGAGAACTTGTCAAGAATATTTGAGAAATAACAAAGTGCCAAAACTTTCACCATTTAGGACATCATGCAAATTCGCCATTTAGGACATCAAAAAGGTAATTATGCTATATTTAAACAACTTAAAGCATTTTCACTTCTCTAACCCGACGTAATTCTTCGTAAACTCCTGCGGTTGTGTATATAAACAACCCTCCCCCAAGTGTTTTTTTTAGGAATGTTTTTTTGGCACGGGCGTCTTATACTGCGTTTTTTACCTGGGGAGCAGTGAACACTGGATGCAGTCATTCAGGTGCACGGAAATATGACGCCTACCACGTCACATTTCCTACTGATTATCAGTGCACACCAGGTACATCCTTTTATAGCGAAAGTTTTCCCATCTAGTGGTGCATCCTTTGAGCCGGGTAATGCGTTATGCCACAGTGCCATATTGTTCAAGTATAGTTTGCCGAACATGAGGAAGACGTCCAGTTATCGCGATGGACTCCGCATTCCCTGACCACAATACATTCGAGCGTCTGTAGTTTGTATTCAACATCAAACCCCATCTGCCGCGGCTCATCCACGTAACTTAAGTTCTGCACTTTGCAAAAGTCAACATTTTACTAGACATATTTGACCAACGTGCGGAAAAGCCCTTGACAATGAGTGTAGCTTGTATCTGATCAATATAATTATTTTAATACTGTTAACAATAAATTTGCGGTCCAATTGAAGTAAATATTTATAAGGGCTGTTCAATAAGTAGAGAGATTCTCTACCTGAAAGAGTCGAAATATGACATACCTAAAAATAGTCGCCGCCAGCATTTAGACAGCGATCATGTTCTCGCACAAGTCCTTTTATTCCTGTGGCTCGTAGAACGAGGAAGACTGCTGCTGCAACAAGTTATCTACAGCTTCACGCACCTGATCATCCGACGTGAAACGTTTACCTTTGAGAAAGGTTTCCATACGTAGAAACATGTGCAAATCTCAGGGGAATAGGTCTGGACTATAAGCCGGATGCTAATGGTCTTCCCAGCGCAAGCCCTGCAATGCCTTTTGCGTGGTAACTGAAGTATGCGGCAGGGCGTTATCATGCAGAAGCACAATACTCTGAGTGAGGTTGCCATATCTCTTGTTTTTGATGGCTTGTCGAAGCTTCTTGAAAGTTTGACAACATCGTTCGGCATTGATGGTTGATCGTTTTTGTAGGCACGCAAGGAAAAGTTTTCCTCGATGGTCGAAGAATAGGGTTAAAATCACATATAAGTAAAATAATTTCAGAAATACTAGCCGAATAAGTATTTAAAATTCAAATCTTTTTAATTTTACATTAAATTATCTTTTTTATATTTAAAGTTGCCAAAAAAAAATTAATATCAAAACCATTTGCTTTGCACTCCTCCAAAGATCGGGAAGAGCGTTTTTAATTGAAATCTTGTGTTTTATATATTTGCAAGAATTCTGTGTTTGGTGTTTTAATATTCACAATTTAAAAAAAAAAAATTACTGAAAACTGAGAATTGATTTCTGGATTTTGTTTAACATTAACGAAGTCACCCAGTAACATTTGTGCAAAAACAGCATCAGTGAGTGCAACATTTAGTTTAAGCTCTCACAAATCTACCGTTGTAGGAAACATCAGGTGTTCCATAGCGTAATAACTCAATGATATAAATTGTAATTTAATAATATGTTACATTTGAAATCAAAAATATAAATAGAAAATTAGCGTTTCATTCGAGACTTGGGTCATATTAAAATATTTCTCATTTTATTCGGGAGTGGGAAGATCGAACACATTAATATTGAAAGTTAACAGAGTAACAAAGTTTTTTTTAAATTCTAATTTCAGCTTAATGAGAAAAAAATATAATCGAAAACCTGCACAGTTATTTTATATGAGGGATACATTCAGAATTATAAAAGTATACTTTGAGACTGCAGCAGTATCTCAACATAGGAATTTGACGTAAGACTGGTGAACTATTCTGGATAGCTGTTGTTATTGCTCTATTTAAACATATGAGGTATTCGTTATTGAGACAAAAAACAGAAAAATTTATCTCAGTAGACTTGTTTCAGCTTTGTTCCACGACACATAAAATGGAACTTTCGATTTACAATGGAAGATGAAGATATACAAAGTTAGTGTAAGACAAAATTGCTAAAATTCCTCGGTATAATCTCTACTTACCATTTCACAGGTATTTTCTTTATTTAAGGTTTTTTTTATTTCTGTTTAACAGTACAGAAAAAAATTGCATTAAAGAATGAAGCCTTTTTTAAAGTTTGTCTGGATTAGACAAAACATGGATATTAAGTGATGCTCCCAATATTTAAGCATTAGATAGTCCTAGATTTTTGAACTGTAATAAATAAATAATGTTTTAGCAATCTTCGCGTTTACGGCATTATGCCATCTCTACCTGACAACTGTTTCTGTTGAACGGAAACTTTTAGCAAACAAAAGCGAAAATCAGGAATTCATTATTTCTTAAATGTGACTTTGCTATGCGTTTCGTTTTGTGGGTATCAAAAGTTCTGTTTTGTAGTGTATCAAAATTATCCTGGAACGCATAAGATTTTAAAATGAGGGTTATGCTAATAGTTTACAACTTTGTATGAGATATATAAATATGACATTTATTTGCTTTAAGCATTTTGAGAGAGTTTCCGCTAACACCCTGTTTTGAGTCCACTTTAACCCTCTTATCACTCATGAAATCTGATTCAGCCGATTTGGGGGAGCCACTGAGTTCCGCAGCAGACTGGAATTTCTCTCAGGAAAGAGACAAATTCGGTCAGCGCGAAATTCGGTCTTGCACTGTTAATCTGTCATCAGGGCTACGGTTGGCTTCAGTACACGACACTGAATTGGTGATTTGATAACTTTCGTAAAGTCGGACCACATACATTTCTTCAAGAGGCTTACGTTCGATACAAATTGCAGCATTCATTCAATGCAGAACACAGTGTAATAAAGTTTATATTACCAAATATGTATGCCAGCAATGTAACTTCCGGATCAAACCATGCACTTAAAATCTCGTTTTCTGAAATAAGTGAAACGCTTAATAAACTAATCATGAAAGAAATATTTTAACATTTTCTATCCATGATTCTGAAATTCCTTTCGGACATAATGTATTTTACTTAAAATTCATAATCTGCTATAAAAATTTCGTATTTATCTCAGATTTTTGTTACTTCGGGGAACATTTGTAGTTTTTTTTAAGCTGTGTGGAACTCCACACAATTTAAATTAAAATGTGCTTATGTTAACTTTAGATACTTTCTTATGGTTCGACAACTAGGAATAATTATTTTATGTCCGAGAATTATATTTTTATGACATTTATGGATTGTAGGATGAGTCAGTTTACCAATTTCGTAATGGAATGTATCATTGCATTCGGAACCTGTGACATAGTACTTAAGAAGGGAAACATAAAATACTGTGAGAATGAAGATTACACCACCTCTCTCCCGAAGCTGTGTTACTCATGAGCAGAAATGTTTCCCTGCTCAGGAAAAACTAAATGGTGTTTTCATTTCGCATTCAATGCTAAGATAGACGGCAAAAGAGGTACTCTCGAAACACAAAAGTATGTACTGCACCTAAATATGTGCTAAAGCGACTTGCATTTGAAAGAATGTAAATTAAGGCGGTTAGGGAAGCAAAACGTTTGAGAAGAAAATATGGATTACAACATTGCTGCGTACCTTGCGCTAAAAATCACTGCTACTTGGTTAGAAGATTGCTGGGCACATTCAAGGTGCTAATTAATAGAATGAGAATGAACTCGTTGAACGCTTCCAAGCCGTTTCTGGGTAGTCGATCCTGATGCTGACAGATAGCTTTCGGAGCAGTCGGAAGAGAGAAAGTCACAGGTGTCAAGCCGTTTCGGACAGGTAAGACCTTCAATGAATGAAATACGGAATTATATCAATGTACAATACTCATTTGGAAGATGTGAATCCGTTTATTGGTGCAGGTATGTCATGAATGTTAAGTCATACAACATCCGAGAACTTGAAAATTTCTTCGTCCTAGAGCGGGAATCGAACAAGCGTCTCCCGGATGGCGCCCGAGTATGCTAATACTACACTACCCATTACGATCATATTTCATGTTTCCGATTAATTTGAATATAACCAACACAGGATTTGCTGGTCGACGCAACCGGCATTCATATTCTCTCGATTCGTCATATGGGAATGTCGATTGTTTCGACTAGCGAATCCTGTGTTGGCTATATTCAAATTAGTCGGAAACTTGAAGATTGGTTGTTCTGGGTGGTGCAGTGGTGAGCATACAGGTGCGCTATCTGGGAGACGGGGGTTCGATTCTACCTCCAAAATGACGAACTTTTCGAGTTTTTGGATATTATCTTACTTAACATCCAGGTAAGATTTTGGTCGGATCAGAGCGTTGAAACCAGTCAGAGGAATAAGTAATGTTATTTCTTGCAAAAGCTTCATGGGGATTTTTTCGTCTAACTTGTTGTCTGCATTTTATTAATTCAGTCCGATTGCATTACACCGTATTACATTATTTTGAACAAATTCAGATGAGCAGCGTGTATCTTGTGTTCCATTCATATTTCGAAAATCTGTTATAAAAAATTACTTTTCGTTGGTATTGCGAAGATAGTTGATTAATTTATTTAAATAAATTATTATTTTTAACGCTCCTGAATTTGAATATGCTTCAACATGATGAAAGAAAAAACATTACAGATCACTGACAATATCTAATGGATTCCTGATTGATAGGATTTTCTAAACACAAACTGTCAGTGATTTCCATAAGGCATTTACGCAGCCGCTGTTTAGTTTCAATTTGCATCCATATTTTTAAAGGAAATTCTGCTAAGGAACAATTACGTGGTTTTGGAAGTACGATTCAATATTCCTTTCTTTTTCGTAATAAAGAAAACAGAAATAGCATGGAAGTTTCTATCTTAAAAACCAAATGCTTAGAAATTAGTTATTTATTATTTTTAATCATTTTCCTTTGTACTACATAGCTTAATGAAATTGCCTAAACTCCAAAAAAGGAAGTTTTTAGGGAGGGGCCCAGCAGACCTTTTATCTTTCGTAACCGAAGACTTAAAATTCTCTGAATCATACCCGGCTTAAATTCGTATTACTTTTCTTGTTATCAAATGTGAAAAAAATTCTAAATTTCCATTCAAATCCTTGATGCCGCTTTGGTCATGCTGTCGAAATGATACAAATAAAGCAGCAGAGATTCAAATTTCTGCAACAGTTACTGTCTTCTTGTAAAGTAAGGAACTTTGGTATGCAGTTTTTAGTGCTCTAAGTTTTATATTTATTAATTTGCAGTTGTTTTAAATAGCTTTAAAACATTTATGGTTGCTTCATTTCAATGTTAAATCTAAGGACTCTGGAGTTTAAAAACTGGGATAGTAAGAATTGGCTTTCACTTTATATTTATCAGCACCACTTTTCTTCTTGCTCCTATTAAATTTAGTACATTAAACAGAACTGTGGCATGCCCTCAACACCACACATAGATTAATTATATTAATACCACTGTAAACTAAAAACTTTTACACAATTAAACACTTAAAAGATCTTAATATAATGAATGGCAGTCGTGAAAAAATACTGTAGAATCGTTCATAACATTTATAGGTCGAAATAAGTCCCTTAAACTCTCTCCCACTTTTAACAGAACTAAGTGTTTTTGTAAATCGTCTGCTCCCTTCCCCCGTCTTTATATCCACTGATTCGCAGTGTGGTGTGCAAATAATTCTTTTTCTAGAGATTGCAGTGCCAAAAATTTAATAGTGGCAAAAAGGAGAACTTTTTTTTCTTCATAAATCGTGGAAGTATGCTTCTGAAAGTATTGCTACCAAGCTTGGTTGCCTTTCGTCCGGTGGTTTATTTTGCGCTGCGTAACATCACAGCCTCTCCTTGACAAATGTCAACCCCGCCTTCTCGTGGTACATCCTGTTCCCACTAAAGGGGCTCTGACGACCGCCAATAGCGGTATAACTATACCATCGGGATTAGAGGAAATGCTATCCCACACTCACCAACCCGCTTGGCCAGCGTGGTGAGTTATGGCCAAACCCCTCCAAAATGACTCCACAACTTAAATCTTGGCCCTCAGTCTCCGGCAGCCATAATGTACCTGGCCAAGGCAGCGGCCAGTGCGACATGAAGGCAGAGGGTGCTAAGAATCCCCGGAGGACCGGACTAGGCTGCCATCTGATGCTGACCTTGGCTACGTACAACGGACGCTCCCTATCTTCTGATTCAAGGCTTCTTGAATTGGAAGAGGAACTACAAAGGATCAAGTGGGACATCGTCGGGCTAAGTGAGGTAAGGAGAAAAGGAGAAGATCTCATAGAACTGAAAAGTGGACATCTCTTCTACTATCGTGCGACAGATACTGGCAGAACTAGTGGTGTTGGATTTATAATAAACAAGAAACTAAAGGATAAAGTTGTAGAAGCTGAAAGTTCCTCTGACAGAGCTGCACGACTCGTTATCCAACTCTCGAGAAGATACCAGGCTCAGATTATTCAAACTTATGCACCCACCACAAGTCATGCTGAAGAAGAAATTGAAGAATTTTATGAGAAAATTCGTGATCTAAATAATAAAGGTAAGCAGCACTTGAAGATAATTATGGGAGATTTCAATGCAAAAATAGGGCAACGGCAACAGAATGAAACTTCAGTCACGGCAACAGAAACCAGCGTGGAAATACTCACGTTGAGTTTGCAGAGGCAGAAGGGTTTTTCATCTTAAACTCCTTTTTCAAGAAAAAGCCACACAGGAAATGGACATGGAGACATCCAAATGGGACGACAAGTGAAATTGATTTTATTATGTGTAACAAAAAATTCGTCATAGAAGACTGCAGTGTGCTAAACAAGTTTAACACAGGCAGTGACCATAGATTGGTGAGATGTAAGATGCACCTCAACACTAAACTCGAACGTAGCAAGCTCATAAGACAAACAAAATGTATTGACATAACCAACCTTAAAAAACACCATAATACCTTCAAATTGGAACTGAAGAACAGATTCTCTGCTTTAGAAGGCCTAACATCGGAAGAAGTGGATATTTCTGAAGTTAACAGAAAAGTAACCAAAGCTCTTATGGAAACAGCAACAAAATTAGCTGGGTCTAAGAACAAATTGCATGTGAACAAATTATCAGGAAAAACCAAAATGTTGATGCAAAAAAGAAGAGAGATGAGGACAACTAAAGAAGATGTGACTTCCAAAGTGGAATATATAGAGCTATGCAAGACAGTACGAAAAAGTATCACTGAAGACGTAAGGAAATTCAACTGTGAACTAGTAAGGAAAGCAATTGAAAACAATCAAAGCCTAAAGATAGCAAAGAGACATCTCAGTAAGGGGAAAAAAAGATTATGGCACTGAGAAAAGAAGATGGTTCTGTAACAAGAAATAGAGGCGAAATTTTGACAAGAGTGAAAGATTTCTACTCCAAATTATATGAAAGGGATGATACATGTACTCCAGAAATCATGAAAGGTACCAGTAGCAGAGTTCTTCCAGTCCTTAGAGCAGAAGTTGCACATGCAATCAAGAACATGAAGCGGGGAAAAGCTCCAGGAGAAGATGGAATTACTGTAGGCATCATACAAGAAGCAAGTGGAGAAATCGAAACAGTACTCGCCCAAATTTTCACTCGATGCCTTAATGAAGGGAAAATTCCTGAGGATTGGAACAACGCTACAATGATCTTGCTACATAAAAAAGGTGACATTGAGGATCTCAGGAACTACAGACCTATCAGCCTCCTATCAGTGGTTTATAAAATCTTCACTAAAGTTCTTTCACACCGCTTGAAGGTGACACTGGACATGGCTCAACCGAGAGAACAAGCTGGATTCAGGAGTGGCTACAGCACAATAGATCATATCCACGTACTGAGAGAATTAATTGAAAGAGCGAGGGAATATGAACTTCCATTGTGCATGGCTTTTATCGATTATGAAAAAGTCTTTGATTCGGTGAAACCATCAGCAGTGTCAATCGCTTTGAAATCCTGCGGTATTGAAGATGCATACATTAATATAATTAATAACATCTATGAAAATGCAGGTGCAAAGATTCGGCTGTTTGAAAATACAACACACATAAAAATTGGAAAAGCAGTGAGACAAGGTGACACCATATCTCCGAAGCTCTTTATTGCCACATTGGTAAATGTCTTTCAATCACTGAACTGAAAAAACAAAGGGATAAAGATTAATGGAGATTATCTAACCCACCTTCGTTTTGCTGATGACATAGTCATTTTTACAACTACCCCATCAGAGCTACAGACTATGATCCAGGAACTTGCTGACAAGAGTAAAGAAGTGGGATTAAAAATGAACTTTCAGAAGACAAAAGTGATGTACAATGCTTTTACAAGAAATGAAGATTTATCGATTGATGGAGAAAAGCTGGAGATAACAGACACGTACGTTTATCTTGGACAGCAGATATCAAGTGAGGGTCACATTGGTGAAGAAATTAATCGGCGTACAAAATTTGCCTGGAGAGCTTTTGGAAGAAACAGCATAATTTTCAAGAGCAATATGCCATTATGTCTTAAAAGAAAAGTGTTTGATCAATGCATCCTTCCAGTGCTTACGTATGGTGCAGAGACGTGGACCTTATCTAAAAGAGACATACAAAGGCTGCAGACAACTCAAAGCAGCATGGAGAGGTGCATGCTTGGTGTAACTAGGAGAGATAAGAAGAGGAACACGTGGATCCGAAAAATGATAAGAGTGGAAGACATCATGATCAGAGTTAAATCCCTGAAATGGCAATGGGCTGGACATACTGCCAGAAGAACAGACCATCAATGGACAGCCGAAATTTTAGATTGGATTCCAAGGGACAGGAAAAGTCCCAGAAGAAGACCACATGGAAGATGGGTGGATGAAATTCGAAAGTATGCGGGAGTGACATGGAGGAGACTGGCACAAGACAGACCGTTGTGGAGGAAACTTGGGGAGACCTTCGTCCAGCAGTGGATTGATAATGGTTGACAATGATGATGATGATAACAATGTTCTAAATATCAAGTCGTTAATTGTGCTCATCCGTTATAATTTAGAGCAGCAATGATTTTCTCTTTCTTGGCTATTTTTCATTAGCATTTACTATTAGATGTTTCAGCATTGCTGCTTTTTCAATGGCTCCATGGGTAGCAAAGCTTGCAGCACATGAAAATGTAGAATGTCTTCTACATCAGCGCCACAGAACATTATTTGTGACACGTATAAACATGTGTTCCTCGAACTTTCTTTTTTATTCTAAGTTTTCTTTTAAAGTGGCAAGTGCAAGTAATGTGTCAAATATGTTTTTCATCACCAAATATTTTTTAAAATTTTAATTTGTTTTATTAAATGTCGATAATTCATTCAAGCTGCCACAAGATCAAGAAAATAATAACGATAATGTGATTAAAGTTCGTGTATCCATTCTATGAATGTAGCAACTATCGTAACTTTGGCAACGAAGATTTGAATTCAAATTTCCTTTGGAAATATAAATAATAATTAATATTCGGGACACAGGTGATCTGAAAACATGCGTTCTTCTCTAGGATAAGACCAGTTGCTTTTCTCGTGTTACGCGTTTGGTGCATTTCAGTTTTGAAAGGATTGTCTGGAAAGGGAAAATATATTCCGATTATTTGTGTTTGTAAATCTAAAAAGTGCATAACATAACATTCCAAAAACACCTAGTTAGCTGCCGTCTGATTTATATCTGCAAACCAAAGAGCTATTAATAATAAGTCTGAAAAATATATATATACTTTTAAAACAAAGGTAATTTCTCACAATGATTTTACTTTGTTTAGAAAACGCTTTCAGACTTTCGTTCGGTTGAGCAACCAAAGTGCATGTAATCTCGAGATATGTTATCTTTTGAGCTTCACCAATCCTGATCAGCGCAGAACAGTAATCGTACTTTTCCTGGGAACCAATGTTTCACCGAAGGAAACACATTATCGTGCAGAAACAATACGTGAGTTTTGAATTATTGTGTGTTTAGCAATATCTTCATCCTTAGCCGTATTTTTATCACTTTATTTATTCACATTCTTTTTTTGCACCCCAATCCGTCATTTTATGTTTTTTTTTCTAAAAAAAGCTTAAAACAGGATTTTGTAAATAGTTTTTTAGCCCTCACACATTCTTTAAATCTCAAAAACATCATCACTTTGAGAATGAGGAGCATCGTGATCCACATTAATTAATTCTTCGTCTTTCCTTTCTCACACTGTCTCTCCTTGAAGCTTGATATTATTGGTATATCCTGACAACACGGAAAAGATATATATCGGAATGACAAAGCGATCCATGGACACTAAATGTAAAGAACACGTCGAAGTGTGAAGCAGGACATGCAGAATACAGCCCTCACCAGAGAAGTCATGCATTGCTCGGCCGCTCCTGTATGGAATAATATTAGAAGAATCGCCCCTTATACGAATTTCAAAGATACTGCCATCTAGGAAACAGTGAAAATCCTGTCCAACAAAGTGGCATGCAATGATATAGTCTCTACGGAACTAACAATGGTTTTTCATGCATTATTAAAAGATGGAAATACATCACGGCGCTCTGTATAATTACGTGATAAAAATTCATGTAATATGCTCGAGATGTCACCCGTGGTATTTTCAAAAATCATCTTCGTTCTTTACATGTTCCAATTCTCTGCATTTATGTGTCTATCATTGCCTTGAAAAAGCCTCCCAATGGAGTGCCAAAGCTTGGAGAATATTTGTGCTGACTACACCACGAAAGTGTAGTCACCACGAAAGTGTAGGACGTCATTATCCTAATGATGTTAGTAACATAGATCCTTAGAATGAAGAAATGGTTGATAAAACAATTTCGCTAAACTTGTAGCTCTTAGTTAAAGGAAAATACTATGAAGGAGCAATTATTTGCCAGAGAGTTGAACGAAACTATATTTCCTCCTCTAACGAGAGGAATATACGTATGAGGACAGTGAATGTCAAAAAATGCCAAGGCAAATTGAAATATCACCATCATTGTCCAATATCATGGGTTTAGTTCCGCAGTTTATACTCATTGTCATAAAATCCCGCTCTCAAAGAAAAAGCCGTGCGATTAATGGGAAACTCGGCGAATTACTACGGGGAGGGCACACATGCAAATCGTAAAAGTTCCGTGCGTTTCCGCATGCCCGCGCATCAAAGACTGCGGCTGCAATTGCAATCTTTGGAACTTATAAGGCGCCGCCACGTAGGAGACACATCGTGACAAAGTGCACGGTAAGAGTCAGGTAATATCCCTGAGCGACTGACATGCCGAGGAGCCGCCGTAGATGTTCGTACGGGCAACTGACGGAGTTTGAACGAGGCAGTATCGACTGGATGCAAGAGGCAATGTGATCGGCGAGCCAAATCGTCCCTCATTTGGTCCAGTTGGACAGTATTGTGCGATCGTGTTGGGAGCAATGCACACGGAATGTTACCCAGACACGGCGAAATCGCTCTGGACGACCCAGAAATACCATCAGGAGAGAGGACCGTGGGAACATTAGAGCGGCACGCACAGATGCAACGAAGTCTTTGTCCAATATCCAGAGACGTGTGGCGGCTGTGCAAGGGACCCCTGTGTCTACCAGAACCATTTCCACTCCTGGCAGAGGCGAATCTGTACTCTCGACGGCCCTTAAATTTTCTGCCACTAACACCTGACCATCGTCGCTTCGATTGCAGTGGTGTCAGCAGCGCGCAACGTGGAATGATACGGACTGGCGACGTATAGTGATCAGCGAAGAATCTCGGTTCTGTATGGGAACGGACGATCACCATGACGGAGTGTGGACAGCCGATGAACACTACAGTCCCAACCTCACTGTATAGCGCACACGTCCCGAACTGCAGACGTGATGGTCTGGGGAGCCATCGCGAATGATAGCCGGACTTCCCTCGCATTGATATGAGGGGTGTTGACAGCCCAGCGCCACGTACAGGAGATCCTGCGGCCCCATGTGCTGCCTTTCCTGGCAAGGCGACCAGAAGCCCTCTGTCTTCCAGCAACATAACGCCCGTGCTCACACGGCTCGAGTTCCCAGGACTGTCTGCGTCATGTTTCGACGCTTCCGTGGCCTGACAGATCGGCTAATCTCTCGCCCTTCGAGCACGTGTGGGACCGGATGAGACGCCAGCTTTCTCCATGTTTCCGTGTGTGTGATTTAGAGCGTCAGTTACAAGACGTTTAGGCCAATCTGTCCTGGGATAACAAACGGCGTGTCTTTGATTCCATGCCGGACCGTATCACCGCATGTATCCGAGCACAAGGCGGGACAACGCGATACTAACGCTGATCGGAATGTGTACCGTATGTCCGTGGAAAACTGTCCTGCTGCTGTGGTATTTTCATAACTTCTGGTAAGTACGATCTCAGTAATAAAATCTCATTTCAATCCGACCCCTCTTTCTTGGTGCGCGGCTTTTTATGACAATGCGTGTATATAGAGGATGTAACATTCTTTAAATTCGCATGGGGGATGTCATTCAGCAACATTTAAGGAGCGAAAATGCTTTTTTCTTGAGTAAGATATACATTTGGGTCACCTTTTCTGACCAAGCCTATGCCTAACGTAATATTAAACGGGTATGAATTGCTTTCAGTGATATACTGTATATTTATCTACCTTTTAATAATTTCAAAGTGAAAAAGTGTTGCGTATGCTCATTTCTTGCTGGAAAAAAACTTCGTATCGCTGTAATTTCACTTATTTATAAAACACATTTACCAATTCAACCGACTTACGTGAGATTATCAAGAGAGTGTAGTGGAAATATGCACCTAAACGACCAGCAGCGGTCTAGATGTCCTGTAATCCCAACTCAAGATCTCCACATCACAAATGTCAACAAACCAAAAAAAGATCACATAACCCCAGTAGGAAAGTTACCACGGAAAGTTTAGCATCTCACTACTAAAATCTCATTTCAATTTCAGCTAGTTTCAACAAGATTATTTCCAAACGGATTCAAATGCAAATGCAACAATATTTGCGGCGCGTCAACTTCCACCCAAGTCGAAGAAGGTAAGACCGGAAGTTTGTTAACAATTACTCGTCTTCAACATCGAAAGCGGGTTTTTGTCATTTCTGTACAGCATTAACACGGTTGAAGAGAGCTAGGTGCATCAATAGGAACCGAAATTGAAAGGCCTATCATCTGAATATCCTCACACCATATCTTTCAGAAACAAAAATTTCAGTATTCAACATTTCGTTGGGATATGCGCACTGATTATTATCTCGAATTACATTAGCATCATTCACCAGGAGTGCATGATCAATATATTAAAATAAACTCCGTTACTAACGTTAATACCTTCTCCCAGTGAAACAATCGAAATTTATTTGATTTTAAACTTACTGCATGTGTTGCTTTCTATATGTTTTTAATTACCTTTCGCTTCTATTATTCTTTACAAAATGTACACAACAACATTATATTCTTGTTTGTGAGCTTTACTGTAGAACTGACCGGTGAAAAATCTTGTTTCGCATTAATCACTAACTTTTAAGTAGCCTTTATTTCCAGTGGCGGGAAGCCGGTGAAATATTGCATACCGTAAATAATTATACAGGACATTCAACCACGTCAGTATTTTATTATTTATAATACGTGGATAATCATCTTAATTTTTGTTACAGAGTTTCTCATCACTTTGAGAAAAAGTAGTTGATATGTTTTATTAAATAACAGAAAATTTAGTCAGAAAGTTGATTTGACCTAATTTCTTCAAATAATGTATTATGTTTATAAGTAAGAAGCAGTGTAAATTCGAATGGATAAATCAAAACTGTTCATCTTTAAGGTGTTTTACAGCACTGCTAAATGTGACGAACATTAAATTGAGATTTGGCATGGATGCACTCTAGACTTCGGCCCTTGCTGTCTGCTTCAACCAACGAGCGGATGGAATCACGGGAGAAACGTTCACGATAGGTGGAGATGCGTCGGCGTTATTTGCTCCTTCGCTGCCTGCATTACGTAATCGGTGTGTGGTTTGTGCGGGACGACTGTTAAGGACGAGAAATATGTAGCGTGGGTTTTTATTTAAAGGAATTGGCTGATTTGGTAATATGGCTGGCCCTGAAAAGCGCCTTTATGGAATTTGAGGAGTTCAGATGTTAAATATTTATAACTACATAAAGGAAGTATTTCCTCCTCACTGAGAACCTGTGTGCCTAATACGAATATTTCACTGGAAGACATTACATACTAGGGAAGAACTGTTTGATGATACCAATGATCACCTCAAAACAGTGTTCAGAGGAAAGACGAAGATTTCGTCGGAATAAATATTCCAGAATGTGGCCAAACGGAATTCCGCATATATTAAAGTGGAACGTTCACAACAAAAATGTTTACTTCAACACACACAACGATATAGATCTATATGGAAAAATAAATTTGTCTACCAATTTTTACAAAATTATTACCGCTAACTAAAATGAAACAGTATAATATGGCATTATTCTACTAAAGTAATTTATACACAACTCTGGGGGTTTGTGAATTAAAAGACAACAGAAAGAAAGATTTGATGTCATGCACAACTTTCTCCAGGAAGCATTACTTCACGTCACAAAAAAGTTCCTCTTGTTGTTGTTGTTGATGATACACAGATGTCAAAATATTGGAAATCACTTACATTTTCTTAGAAATCACTTACATTTTCTTAGAAATCACTTACAGTTTCTTACTACATTAAGTTAGGTGTAATCTAATAAGGTCGCCTAAGTTAACTGTAATATTTTTTAATAAGGATGGATTCATGAAACTTCAATTAGATATACTTAAAAATGTGCATTATTTTGTAAAAATCTAACTGCTATGTACTAACTAACTTCAAAAAATGCGGAAAAAGTTAATTCTAAAGTTGATTAACCGTTTAATGACTTTGCTGCGACTGCTTTTTGTTGTAAAGCATTTGGGTATTTAGTTGCAACTTGGAAGTCTGCAGTTTCGGCGGATCCTCTAGATGGGTATCCGTCATAATTTGGATTAGGTAGGAGAATGTAGATTTTCGCAGCTGTAAGTACTTGAAAAGCAAAAAAGCATGTTGCACAAGGCGTGGGTGTTTTATTGCATTTTTCCTTATTTCAATTGGATCTTTCTTAACGTCAAATAAGGATTTTAAAATGTCATCTAGTGAGAGCTCAGTCAATTGCATCTGTTGTTTTTAACAGCAGCGGTCGATACGCCAAATAGTTGAGGTTGAAATGCTAATTTGAGTGTGATTTCATGATTTTCAAAGTCAGTGAACCTTTCATTAAATTTTCCAACTAATAAGTCTATAACAGATGCGTATTCTTCAAATGATTCGCATGGAACACCTTGCGCATCAGTGCCCTTTGTTAAGTGGGGAAAATTTGTATCCGAAATTTCCTTTGAATAAGAGTTTTGAAAACAGATAGCTTTTTTCGAAATGCTTGGATTTTTTGTTACATTGCATATATAGACTTATATAGTTTTATCTTGCAAAGAAATGTTGACGCATTTTGCTTTGACATAATATCACTCAAGAATGCAACATTTCTAAAGCAATCTTCTCTCAGTAATTCACGTTGCTGGTTATGTACTTATAAAATTTAACTATCTGTTCTCTCAAAGATAACGTTTTTACTCTAACACCTGTTCCAGCGTTAGACAACGCATTTTGGACAGAATGATACTGCAAATTCACACTGAATACCTCATTAGTATTTGAAATGCGGTCATTTTAAGATTAAAATAAAAATAATAAAACACGAAAAAAGACATGTTAATAAGAATAAAACGATTTGTTCTGCAAACTTTGGATTCCCTCAAAAGGCCTAGAAGTCCGCATGCGGTCTTAAGGCCTCATGTTCCTCACCCCTGAGTTATATAATCTTAAATATGTGTATGATCTCCAGGAAGTGAACTCAAATTCATACTAACATTACGATCATAGATTAAATTTTCAGGCGCGACTGTAACGTTACAGATTTTTACAGATTGGTCCATTTCTTTTAGAAATTTGCAATAAAATGGATCCACCTCGCTCAACCATTGAAATTGTTCTGTAAAACAATTTGCAAGAAATGATGGAATTTAAAAACAAAAACTCGCACGTATAAATCGTCCTATTTATATCAGTGGACACAAAATTTTGAATATTTGCCGCAGCATAAAATACTCTTGTAAGCTGAAAATCATACGTTTCTGCTTCAATGTGGTTCCACCTAAAAACTCTGCACTACATTTCCAATGGTAAAAAATTCTATAGATATTTGTTCTCAATTAATATAAGCCCAAACATGAATATGTGTACACCGTTGAAAAGAACTTTAATTGCTTTTTTTTTCTTTTTTGGTTGAGGGTTGGACGATCACCGTGAGCAACTCAACGGGATACAAGTAGACACCTGTTCCTTATCTTAGGGACACTGTTTCCAGGGAAGGGAGAGAGCCAGTGCGAAAAAACAAATACAAAATCCATTCCTCTCCAAGATTCGAACGCGAACCCACTAGGGCGAACGGTCATAAGCCAGCGCTTCCACCACTGCGCCACCGGGGAGGCCTTTAAATTATAGCGTGGCATGTTAATATTTTCTAAAACGTAAC
This sequence comes from Macrothele yani, assembly GCA_039090855.1. Taxonomy (NCBI): domain Eukaryota; kingdom Metazoa; phylum Arthropoda; class Arachnida; order Araneae; family Macrothelidae; genus Macrothele; species Macrothele yani. The sequence continues at coordinate 110,312,259 of CM077015.1, read as the reverse complement.
AATAATGACAGTAAAAATCAATACTTTTTCTTTCGTTAATGTTGACACCCACTAATACATAACACGACATGTAACAGATGTCGTCAGGGGAATAACAAATATTTTACGAATTATTTCGGGGTTAGAAATCAGCAGTACCTACAATATTAATTCTTTATTTTTTAAATATTTTTATAAATATTCGGAATAGAATTGTAATTTGGTATATCCATGCGATAATTTGGAATTTTACAATGATTTGCGCCACTTAGTTCAGATGTTCTGACAAAGGAAACTGTCGAAAGAAATGTAGGTATCACTGCCTTCTAATTCTGAAACAAGCCTTAAAAAATTTATGTGACCACTGATGTCGGTGGTATACATGTAGTACAATCTAATAGCTGGTCTAAATTTTGCCGTTGGCAAACTGTTGATTTTTAAGGTGACTACAGTTACCTTTTGTAACTATATATGCTATAATTTACAATTATTTTTATCAATATGTAAATTCTCATCTTTTGGTATATATATCTATTTACGTAAATGTCACAAAACTTTAGCAGTAGAACAAAGCACCCAGTTTCAGGCGAAACTTCTGAGTTTGGCGAAACATCCTTCCGAGAAGTTCAAATGGATTTTCCATTATAGTATAAAAAACATTCGAGTAATATACTGCAAAGTTTTATTTGTTGTAGACTACTTCCTTTGAGCTGACTGTAAATATACGAACAAACAGTTTTTATGCACAATTATTTTTTGTTTCCTATCGACTAGGATTTTTCTGTGCTTTTCGCCCAGCTTCACTAGGACAAATGTCATGTAAATATTCAAATCTGATATGACATATTCAACTGTGTTGTTGGTGACGTAGTTTTGCCAGTGGCTTTCAGGAGCATGACATAAATGGTGTAAATGCCATGTTGATGACATGTTGTGCTGCTTTTCGATGTCCATGGAAATTTTCCAAAATATCAAGTTTGAATGTTTAAGTTGGTGCGTCAATAATCTTTGCTCTCTTTATCCAGAAATCACTGTACATTTTTCTGGCAATGTTTAGCTTTCCATGATTTCTTCAGGTAACAGTTCCGCACTTAGGTCTTGGCGCGGCATTTCGATATACTTTGAACATCACGTTGAATTGTTTGTAAGTAAGTTCTACCTTCTTCAGTCAGAAACTACTGAACATTTTCATGGTTATGCTTAGCTATCGATGATTTCTTTACGTCACAGTTCCGCATGTAAGTCTTCTGCTACTTCATTCGAAAAAGTACGTTCCTACGGGTGTGTCCTATGTATGTAAAATCCCATTCTAGTGGGATTTATTAGATTCCCCATGAATTATATTTTTAACATAGGTCTTTACCCAAAATAGTTTATTTTGTTTATGGGAATACAAATCACATTAAAATTGAAAGTTTTGTCGTTTTTGAAATTTTGAAGGAAATGTCACGGGAACACGAAATAATAGCAAAATTATGTTGTAATGGAAGTACAATAGGAGTTAAATTGGAGACAGGTTTGGTTTCGAAATTTATTTAACTGCCTTGTCTGTAATAGAAATAATGGGTTTCCAAATATTTAAAAAAATCAAGTTCTTTTTTCAAACTGTTTTAAATCCTGCCTTTTTAAAAACATATGTATCATATAGACTCTTAACCCTTTAACGACCACAACGCCCAAAACGAGAGTACGTTCAGACGGCCATAACTATCCGAAACGCCTCTCTAAAATAAGTCAGATTTCCTACCCTTGTTTGTTCTTTAATTTTTTTGGGCCTGTGAGAGACCAGCAGGAGTCATCCTCAGTCACTATTGCTGTTGTTAAACAAAGAAGTTAACCAACGGACATTTTCGGGCGTTATGATATTTAGAGTAGTATAAGATTTTGGGATCATGGTCGTTAAAGGGTTAAATTTCACCCGCATCACTCCAGAAAATACGCCTATAAACCAAAATATTATGACTACCTTCGTACTGCGATGTTTGTCGTCCTCGTGCCGCCAAAGCAGCCCATCAATGACGAAGCATGGATGCTACAAAATCTGTCAGGTGTCTTGTGGGATCCAGTACCAACACCTTAACAGCAAATTCTTTGACACCTCTAAGTTACTTGGTTAACCTACCGCAGATTGCATTTACTTTTTTAACATCAATCAAAGATGCACGATTCGGAAACATAAAATCCACGACAAAACCTGTAAATCCTACTCATGTTTCCCAAGCCATTATTGAAAAACTCGTGAAGTGTTAGATGACGCATTATCTGCTGAAAAATGGCATTACATGAAGGAATACCTTTGCCATGAAAGGATGTACCTGGTCTCAAATGATTTTTAGCTGTGTTGTAGAAGTCATGGTTTCCTGCAGATGCATGAGTTGACACAGGTTTTCTAGCAGAATATTGCTCTAGCAGCAAGCATCCTCCACTGGTTAGTTTTCGTCGAATGGTAGATATTGGTTCAACACTTACTGAGTTGAACGACGCACACGTAAGGGGCCGTATACGTGGTGCAAGAGTAAACGAGATTCATCAGGCCGTACGACCTTATTCCATTCATTCAAATTTCATATTTTATGATCGCATGACCATTTTGATCACATCCGACGCTGATTTGCGCACTGGGAAGATATTACATGGCATATTTTACACACCATGGACACTCTGGTTTACATGGGCACTCGGAAATGCCTGTGGCTACGAAGTCCTATTTCTAGAACTATTAGATAAATTTGGGTTTTGACACATAACTCCCGACACCGCCATTCGAACTACCTGCGAGGTGTTCAACAATGCTCCTTCATTGGCTCGTACTACACGAGATAGACTTCGCTCACCACTAGCACTGATGAGAAGTGGTCATTCCACAACTTATCGGAGGCTCATGATCCTTCACTCCTCGGATCAGTTTTGAAGATCAAAGCTGGCCCTGAGCACATAATAAGCCATTACCCTTCAGATATGTTTTAATCCAATTACCTGTCCGATATAATTTGGCATTTTTTATAGCGGACAAAGTTATCTGCCTTTCTGACCTACACAAGAAGAATAACACTGATTAACAGAGTATAGCACCAGATGTTATTTTTGTTGTTTTGTGATATTCGCAATGCTTCGTCGTATACCTACAGTTGCGTCAACATGGATAAAGACGCGCTGGTCATAATGTTTTTTCGCATAATATAAGTAATTCTTTAGACTATGAATGTGGTTTGGACTCCCCAATAATAGTTTCAACCTCGGAATATACATCAGCTGAATTTCGGATTTAGCTTCCTCTGTTTTGGACTTTTCAATCTGCACTGTTGCCGATGGGTGACGCTTATCGTCGAATTGTTCCACCAGAGAAAAGAGTTCCTCTTTTAAGGTGCAAAATATTGCTAACATTACATTTTTCTTTGTTCTTTGAATTTTGGCGGAACGAAGTCAACACCTTAGCTAAATAGAATTATTTATATCGTTATACATACTTGCTGAACAGATTTGGATATGGACTGCTACTCAAAATTTCGATTTGTAACTTTCAATAAAAAATGCAATTTTTGGCATGCCAAAAATACACATTCCACATATATTTTATCCTTTTACTTGATCATGCGGAAGCTAAATGGCATTTTGTAAAGTTATATGTAATATATTATTCCACATAACTTTGGTATATAGAAGCTGTATGTAATAATTTCAAACACTACAAGTGCATACTAAATAATACGTTTTTATTTATCATAAAAACCCATCCTTACTACTGACGCTATTGTTGCGTACTTATATCAGGGTGTACTGTCATTGTGTTTTTGGATGTTCTTAGTGTGGCAATTTTGGTTTATGCTTACCACTTTAACTAAAACCGAAATACATCCGTTTATTATTAATAAAATCATTTTATAAAATTTCTATTTTTTACCTTGTCAAACATCCATTGTTCTGTAAAATGCCATTTTGATGTACCTATGGCCAGACCTTAAATAAAAATAAGTTAAGAAATCTTGCAAAAATGTTTATATGCTTTATTTGGAATATGAACATGTTAAAATTTGCATTCATTGTTTTTAGGGTTCACTTCGAGAATAAATATCATAAAATCTCGAAATGGTACTACTTTGAAAGAAAGAGTGAAGAAATATGTTATGTCGAACAGCTTTACCAGCATCAGGTAATAGGCAGAAAAAAGGCGTAGTGCATTTTTTATTCAAACAATGCAGCTTAATTATAAATAACAGAAATGTATGCTGCTACCGAATAATCCGAATGTAAAGTCCTCCATAGTCATAGGAGATGAGTTATTTTGTTTATTCGTAACATATGCAGTTGCTTTATTACTATTAATTATATTTATTTCCTGAAATTTATTTAGATTACTTATATACAATGTAAAATGCAATAATACCAAAAAGAAGAGTAATATGATTTTTTGAGAATCTGCATTACTGCACCAAAAATACCCTCTCTTTGCTTAATACTAAGTTGTTGTTTTTTTAATTCTGCATGTTCTTATTGTGTGGTGTCATTATTTTTGTTGAAATACTCTCAAACATGTACGGACAAACAGCAAATCTTAATTAACATCAAATTAAAATTTGACATGTGCCATCTTCACTTACGTACGCAACTATGTGTGAGGTTCTCTTTATAAAGAATTCACTGCACATTTTAGCACATATACGAAATATGTAAAGGGTACAATGGGAAAGTCTCGTGATTTAGGGAACTTTGCAATGGCAATATAGCATGCGCTGAGCAAGCATCTCAAAGACAACAGAAACGGGAAACACTCTCGGCTACGCAAGATCGATCGTATCCAGGAGTTGATCATAAACAACAAAACAAGATGTCAGTTGTTTGTGATCAACTCGGGCAACTGCTGCTGGAGCGGGTTGTACGAGGTACCGTACGAACTGCATTGCACCAAAGAACCTCTCATCACTACAGGGATACCAGAAGACGAAACTCAGCACACAGCCCATCTCACATTGCAGAGAATGTGCGGCAAAAGCAGATGTCATTTTTTCATACTTCTCGTATGTGCGTATATGCAAAAGATTCATATGTAGTGCGAGTGCGTCAAAATTGTACGCTTAAGATTTGGAAAAGAGCAGTTAGGTCAGATGATTCGTGCTATCTGTTCATACACACTGATAGACAGACAGGCTGCAAAATTGCCCAAATAGCACGAGTCGACGTGTCCAAGCTGCTCACTGGTAACGCTGGTTAATTTCTCGAGGGCATCATTTTTTTGGGGGGAATTTGACATCTTAATGTATCTGAAACGACATGTCAATGCCACTAGGTACTTTAACATATCTGCAGGAAGCACACCATCTTAGGTACATGGTATTTTCTGATGAATAGGATGGTTAATGATCCCGAGGAATAATAAATCTCTGCTCATCACACAGTAGTTTCAGGAGGACAAGTTTGACTTTAAAGTGCAAAACATGTCCCCACACAGATTCAGAACTTAACCGAATTGAACACTTGTGGGATGAATATTAAACGTGTGTGAATATTATATTTGTGGAATATAATGAATTGAACATTTGGCGAATGAGGGACGTTATCAGATCTGCCACGCCGAATTTACCTGGATAAAAATATCGCTTCTATTTGAACCCATGTGATATCAAATCGATCGTTTTCTAAAAACCAAGGGTCTCCCAACATGTTATTAGGTAAGTGTACGTAAGACTTCCCAAATATGAATGTATAAAAATGTCTCCATGCGTTGTTCGTAATGAACTGTTTTTTATTAATGTATTTCTCCTGAAATACGAATTAAATGAAAGCAGCTTGACGACGCCTGAAAAAATTTAAAGAATTGTAAACAATATGCAATGTTTTCCTAAAATAATTTAATGACAAATATTTTTCCGTCACAATTTTTGTTGCTTTAGTGTCCAGGAACGGGACGAAAATTTCTTAGACAATTGGCAGTTATTAAGCTTGCACCAATTCATCACACATAGTACTACGAGAGAGCTGTTTAACTGTGAACGAAGACAAGCATCTTTAATCAAATACCAACAATGTTTGAAACAGAAAGCACTGCACATTCTAGGAATATTCTAGATATATTTGCGGTAATTAGGATATATTCAAAATATGAATATCGCCTTCAGTCCATGTCTAAAATAAGAATTGTATTGTGTTCAATGCAGAGCAAAAGTGCAAGAACTATCTGTAGCATTTTAGAATATTTTCAGTTAGTCGCTACTGATAAACTGTTATGCTTTGAATCATCACTTGAAGCCCAATTTCTTTGAGGCTGTCGACTGAAATTCTCTGGCCGGGAATTTGTAACGCTGTAAGCAGCAGAAAAAAAATGAGGTAAAAACTAAGAATACAGCGTAATTGGTGCTCTGAAATATGGGTATGAAAAATGAATTCTTGAAATTGCCAGAGTGATAACAGAATGTCAATATGAAAGACACACTGAACAAAAATTGTTGGAGAACTTAAAATAAATAATGCAAAATATGAGATTTTGGAATTTCAAACATGTCTCCATTTTTTGAGAGAATTTATAGAAAATAATTTCCATTCGATAAAAAATTTAATTGCACTAATGATGAAACTTTAAAACTACAACATATATTACACTCCTGTAACGCGGTATTATGCCAGTTGTACTACTCTGAGTTGTTGAAGCCATTGTCACAAGGGTTTAATATGTTATTGGAAACTTTCTTCGTTCGTGCATGTCGTGGTGTTCAAAGAGAAATAACACTAAAACAAAAATATCCTAGGACGACCAGTGGCGGCTTTTCAGGTGAAGTAGGTAAAGTGCCTCTTCACCTATTTTACTTAAAATAAAGTTTTATTTAGTAATTTGTATAATATATTCGTTTTTGCCTGTATTGTGTTACAAGATAATCAACATTTTGATTAGATATCAATTCACATAGCGCGTTTAATACGGAAAACAAGTCCTCATACGTAAAACAGTGCAAGTGAAGAGCCGAAATGAAAACCCTTGGAAGTCTGCAGCTTTCGACCGAGTTGCTATGGTAACCGTGACGTCAACCTCCCATATATGGCGCGCAAGTGAAGTGTTTTAGCTTTCCGCGCCGAAGCTCTGCAGATGGATTCGTGACCTTCGAAGGAGATCACGGTGAAACGGGATGGTTTACCCAGGGTATCTTGCAATACACTAGGGCTTTTCCTTGCGGTGTTGTGTATTACATGCTTTCCGAAAGGGATTTGTTTGTCGTGCGTTTTGATTATTTGTCAAAACGTTTAGCTGTTACTGTAGTTTCGTGTACAGTTTAACAGTTAGTGATAATTTTAATTAAAATATGTATCTTGTAAACGACATTGTTTGTAGTTTATTACAAACTCCATTTAATTGGTGGAAAGATGAAGATAAAAGAGATATTTTACTTCAAGGACGACCGACGGATTCACTGACAATTGTTGTCAAAAAAGAAATCAAGAAGAGCGGTAAATCTTACAATATTAATTTTAAAAATTGTTCGTTTAATGAATATAAATGACTTTGTAGTACTTCTGTGTTACAAAAATTATTTTGTTGGGCCTGCTTACTTTTTAGTAATAAACATTCAGCGTGGAATAAAGACGGATTCTCAGATTTATTAAATATAACACGCTCACTTCATAAACATTGTGATTCTAGCGAACACCTGAAATGTGAGTTAATGCTAAGGAATTTTGAAAAAAAATCAGAACACCATTGCTGATGCCCTGAGGGACAATGCTAGGATTTTGAAAATGCTTTTCAACGAAAGCGTTCGTTTAAATAGACTTTTCCTGCAGACAGTGATTGATGCAGTATTATATTTGAGCAAACAAGAACTAGCATTCCGTGGTCATAACGAAAGCATGGACCCGATAAATCGTGGAAATTTCAAGAAATTACTTTCATTGTTGAAATTACTTTCATTGTTGATCGAATTGATTTTGAATTTCTCAAGAAGTCCTTTAGAAATTCAAAATCAATTCGATAAAAAATATCTTCACAGGTTACTCAAAAACTATTCAAAATGAATTAATTGAATGTATTTCTGAATATATAAAGGATCACGTTAAAAATGAAATAAATGAAGTTCAATGCTTTTCTATTCAAGTAGATGACACCACAGAAATAAATCAGACTTCTCAGTGGTCTTTAATACTAAGATTTGTTGATTCGGAAGGTGCATTGGCTGAGCGATTTTTGGGTTTCCACGACGTGAGTGGAGATCGAACGTCAGAAGCTTTATACAAAAGCTAGACAAATTTTTGGAACAACTCGGTTATCAACACAAATTAATAAGACAATGTTACGATGGGGCAAGTCTAATGTCTGGACACTTGAATGGGGTCCAGAAAAAGATCAAGGTAAACTTCTCAAGCTGTTTTGTTCATTGCTTAGCATATCGTTTGAACCTTGTATTACAGCACAGTTTTTCTAAAATTTCAGAGTCGTATATTTTATGCAAGAATCAGCGGAATACCTTTGTTTTTTCACGACTACGGCTAACAGGTATTATCAACTGTAACTGTTACTGCTCAAGGCTCTGTCACTTCGGCGATCTCTTCGGGGATTCGCGGACAATAAAAATGCACTTTTCGTAGGTGGAGAGTGCAGACTCCGACCCCAGTTAATGTTTTTCCTTCCTGTTTAAAGTGCATTATAGCGAGGTCAATCGAGCCTGTTTTAATCTATTTTCATAAAGTTAATCATTCAGTTAAGCAACTTTATGAACACAAAATAAAGTGCAGAATTTATTTTATAGCTTATATCGTACGCAAATTGCAAAACTTTTCTTGATTGAATTCAGTAGCTACCATGGTGTACTGCTGTGAACCTTACTGTAACTCCAAAAAAGGGAAAACCAAAGGTTATTGAGTATCTTCGGCTATTGTGTGGCCAACTCACACAAAAACAGAAAAATAACCGTAGACCCAGGTCAGAGTTACTGATTCGGAAAGTTTGGAATTGCGAGATTGCTGAGTTGTTGTTCCAGTTAGGCTTATAGGGTCGATCGCACACACTGTTTGGGCGAACATTCCTATTGCAATTTCGTTTCATGAAATAAAAAGATTGCCGTCTTATGCACGATTAGAATAACTAAAAGTTAAAAGAACAGATGGTCCTGTACACACCAAATGTGGTGAAAATGATCTAAATGACAGGTTAAAACAAACATGAGATCTTTCAATCCCTCTTGGGATCATCCTCAGATGTGCTCACGAATCAGTGATTCCGACCTTTAAATGACAGAAGGGGGAAGTGACATGATTCGAACTGTGCGTTCACTGCGCATGCCTGGGATTGTTCACGTGAGGATCCGGGTAGTTGAGTGGGTGATTGTGTTATCTGGTGTTAAGGCATTCAAGGTGTTGTCACTTTGGGCATTATTTGATTCCCTTGGCAGGAAATTTTTCCAAGGATTGGGGATGTATATTGGTATATAGTCGTTACAACATTGATTGCCCTTGACGAATATTAACAAACTCTCAGCAAAAAGCAACGAGGTTTTGTTCCATGGTGTTGTAACGATGGAAGACTGCGGCCAAGCTGGAAAATAAGAACCATTGTTGGTAAGGCGTGATAATGCAGTTTTATTGTTTCGAGTCTTGATGTCATAAATATGTTCCTTCATTCTAATATCCAACGTCCTCTGGGTAGATCCTATGTAAGTGAGAGGTGGGTCATCTGGCTCAGTACTGTGGAGAGGTATGCTATATACTCCATGACGGGACCCCTGTTTGATTTGATCGCGGTCGTTGCGAATAATGGAGTAGGTATTTGATGTTCTGAGGCCAAAATCGATTTTATGACGATGACACAAGTTTTTCATAGTGAGAGTAACGTGAGGGTCATAGCACATGGACCCAACAAATTTCTTATCCCTAGTTTCTCTCTCGAGTGTGGACATGGTTGAGTTTCTGAGTCTTTTATAAACTGAATCCACCAAATGATCTTCATAGCCATGGTTTCGGGCGATTTACTTAATTTTTGCAATCTCTTGTTTTTTCAGCTGGCTACTCGAGGAGTGTGTAATGGCTCGTTGTATCATGAATCGTTAAAACATTGATTGCCCTTGATGATTATTAACAAACTCTCAGCAAATAGTAATGAGGGTTCCGCTTAAAGAGAAACGTGAGCAACGATTCCCCAGCTGCGATTGGCGCAACAAGAGGAATGTGCTGCGATGCCTCAACAGCTCCTTGACAACCTCGTCCTTAGCATGGACAACCGTTGTGAATCCTGTAACACAGTCCGTGGTGATCATATCCCCTACTAAAGACTGGATTTTTCTTGGCAGCCGCCTGTCACATGGACGTTTCTGTCTTCTGTATAGGTGTGTTTGAAGCTACCTTTGCAATAAAGTGCCTTTGTATTCTTTGGATTACTTGTTTGGACGGTTTTGCTCACTTGTCATATATTCATATATCTTTAGGATCGTATGGTATGATTTGGGTCGCTGTGGAGCACTTCTGCACGACGTTTCATTTGAAAAACCGTCTCGTCCTTAATTTTTGCACGCTACTGTAGGTACGTCGTGCGATCTCGGGAGATTGCGCATTTTGCAGATCCTGCTCCCAAAAGTCGAGGGAAAATAAAAGTTTTCTTCTAAATGTAATAAGATGAGTGCTGTACGTGTCGCAACCCTTAGTCTAGCTTAGCTGATCACTCTCAAGTCGTCTCATCGCAATTCGGTCAGACGTCGTGCGATTTTGGGAGATGGCGCTAGTCCGAGCCGGCGAGTAAGGAGCTGATTAGTTATTGTCAAGAACATCTCTTTTGCTCGTGCGTCCACTGGTATTCAATAATAAACTGTGTTACAGCGAGGACAGAAACAAATTTCGATTGTGAATAGTGTTCGAGGGATACCATCCAAACGAGCGTGTTTTTGGTAATCTACAACTGCGAAGGAATTTTGACAGCACACGAAATTAATGTGTATTGTCGCAGAAGTTCTCGCGGCAACCTATTTTTACGAAAACTTTAGTGGAAAAAACTACAGTACACGAGTTCAACTTGAGTGCAATGAATATTGAGCATGCGACGCTTTGGATTCCGCTAATGAGGTATCGAATGGTCATTTTAATTCCTTTGTCATAACGGCCGTATCTCTCTTCCATAACTACAGATAAATACAGAGCTGAAGGACTTATTCGGAACAGTCCTAATGTTGTCCAACACATCAGGAAATATAAAAACGTAATATCATTCGATTCCCTCTCGGCCACAAAAAAAATGCAATTCGAGGCAATGGTTCGTAGATTTACAATTCCGGGAGAGATTCACCGGTATATCTAGGATTTGTTAGCACGTATTTGCGGAAACACTTCATACAGCTAGTTGTACTTTATAGATTTCTCTGTAGAAACAGATATACGTATTTGTCGTAATGAAAATAAATAATCAAAGCGATCGATATTGCGAGCCCGGGCAGATATTGTGGCTAACAACCTTACACCCAAACATAGAAGTCTGCAGCTGAGACGATTGAACGTGAGGTAGCAAGACGATATGGACTTACGTTTTGTTAGTAATATACTTAGACATTCTTATATTTCCTCAACATTATACATGAAAAATGAAGTATGGCGCAATTTTCCTACCACTTTCTTGAAAACTGTGAAACAAACTTCGTTCTAGGCAAGAGCTTTTGCTCCACAAAGCCACTAGCACGTGTATTTAGTGCTTACTGAATTATGCCTTTAGATTGAGGCTTTTAACATATCCAGTAAATACAGAGAACCCGCAGGAAATACATTTTCTTTGAAGAATTCATGAAATTTTGTAAAGAAATTACTAAACTGATTAGAAAATTCACTGATTCGGAGTTATTCAACAGGTATAACGGCATAAAAGGAACTATCAAATTATTACGCACACCTATCTAACAGCGAGCTCGAACGCAATTGGCTTTCACAACAGACTCGATTTGATGTAGCATGGATTCAATGACTCGATGATTTCGTTCTGCTCGCATTTTTTAGCCAGGCGGATGTGATGCTCTCTGTAAATTACCAAAAATTCTGTGAAGGAGGATCTCTATTACGAAACGCAAGATTTGATCCCCAAAGTGTTCAATTGGGATAAGATATAGAGACTGTGCGTTCCTTTTTAGGATACTGAGGTGACTGTCGTGCTGCCGGATCTCCTGTTTATCGATGCGAGTCTTATAATTTGGCCCTTAATTCTACCAGAAGTAACCTTCCTCACAAAGAACCACTCTGAAAATATATGGGTGTACCTGGTCAGTGGTGTTGTTAGGTGCCCTCGTACCACTCACAGTCATGTCTTATTTCAATGATGCTTAAACCACGATTTTAAAATAAACATTTTTTGTGATTGAGTTGCAAAACTATTGTTATAAAAACCTCTTCAACAAATTTGATGGCATTTCTCCTTAAGTACTTTTAGTTATGCAGGAATTTACAATTTTTTTCTTAATCTGGAGTCCCATTGTACTCGTAATGGTCCAAATGTTAGAGATACCTGCCGAATTGTGTGTTTGTTCTCCTCTAGCGCGAATAACAGCCACTACACTCCGAGACTTTGACTCCACCAGTTGCGGCAAGTAACTCCAACGATGCCTATTGCAGCATTCTCAAAATCTCCGCCCGAGACTTCGGTGCAGGTTCCATGTATCTGATGTCCCACTCAACGGCATCCCGAAGAGCTTTCAGAGGTTTTAAATACGGATACATCAGGGGCCACTTGCTGGCTCCAGACTCACACAATAAGCAACAGATTCGGGACTAATGGTGATTCATTACTTAATTCCACATTCATTTTGCTGACAACAGAATAGATTCGTCCTCCTCTCCCTAGTTTCAGAGTCTGATGTAAGAATTTTTTTGCAATATTGAAAAGTGGGGTTAAACGTTAAGCTAAATAAGGCAAAATTAATATACAATGCTTTTACAAGAACTGAAGGTTTATATCTGGCTTAGTTTGTATAGTTCTCAGTATTTAATTAGAGTTCTAAAATTTAATATATGAACCTGAGAGTCAATTTTGCACCGGATTTTTCTTGAAACACTTTCCTAAGACTGATCGTGAAGATCAGCTGAAATAGAGGTGGAGAACTATCGATAGTTTGTTGGCAAAGTTTCTCACGAGAAAACATGTTTTTCCAGGATGAAAATTTATTTCTGACAATAATTTTTCTTACTTATGAGCATTGTCAAAAAGCTAAGCTCCGATAAACATTTAAACTAACCTTTTTTTTTCTTTTGTTTGGCGTTTAACGACCACCGTGAGACACTCTATGGGCTATACGCAGTCACCAGTCCGTAATTTAGGGAAACTGACTCAACGGAAGGAAGAGGCCCTGTGCTGCAAGACAAACACAACCACGATATCTATTCCTCACGGGATTCGTATCCGGGCCCATCTCGGATTGACGATATTCTCCCGAAGTGAGGGAGCAAAAGTCAGGAAAAACGTTTTACCTTAAGAACGAGCTAATTCGTTGTTCCTAAATTCTCATTTTCTGCTTGTACTGTATGTTTTTTTCTTTATGTTTCTGTTCTCAAAACTAAAGAAGAAAATTCTGCAGTTTTGTATTGAAAAATATGTTCTTTCTATAATGTTTAGCAAAATCACGGTAATAATTCGTGAGAAATTGAGTAAATAAAGTTATGAGTAGGCTGTACCTCAATTGTTTTTTCTGGGATCATTTAAAACGACAGCAGCAGGATGCTGTCGTTTTAAATTATTCATTTGACATTTGACGTATTGCCCGCCGTTTTGTAGTTCTTTCCGAAAAGGCTTTTTTTGCGTAAACCTTATCCTTAGCAAAAGAAAAATAAAGTTGTACAAAAGATATTTTACCTTTACCCATAATTACGGATTACTTACTCTCACTAAATAACTGTACCAGCACCTGATGTACCTGTAAACTTCAAGTACAAACAAGTTCCTCTTTATCTGACCGAAACCTACACTTTCACTTTGAGCTTGTCTTGACCTGAAGAGCAACAGAGGGCAAAAACCGCAGTCCCTCACCGTTTATTCTTTTGATTACAGTAAACTTTAGTTTCGCATTGTCATCATGAATCAATATAACCAGGCACAATGATTTCGACACCAGTATAAATAAGGTGAAAATGAGCGTTTCGGTCATCAAAGTCATCGGTGGAAGCTGAATATTATACACCATCGTGATTTACACTTACAGCAGTGGAAAACGTGAAACAATCGATAGTTACAAAAAAAACTATCGATACACTATCGATGTACTGATTTGGACAACGCTATAGAGAATGCCATCGATATTATCTCCACCTCTAAACTGAACACACTGAAGCACGGCAGAGGCTATGTAAGTTATTGAACACGGATGTCTTCCTCTTGAGCATGAGTGATGCTTCACAAGGGTGATAACGGTCCTTGTTCGATGTCAAATTGTATATGAAAAGCACTGTCATTTTATTTGTATCAATGCAAAAACAAGAAATGTTTTCAGAATATGAAGATTTCGTACTTGATAGATGAAAATGAGGAACATAAATTTGCTGTCTGTAGTACGATAAGTCAAAACAAATATCTAAAACTGCCGAATAAAACTCAATTTATTTACAGTTTTAAAAACCTATTTACAAAGCTAGCACTTTCGGGGCTCGCATGGCCCCATTTTCAAGCCCAAAAGCCCAGTAACACATAGAGGCAGCGACTATATACTATAGTATTCGTGACTAAGGTGACATACGTCATAAATATTATACAGGTGATGCCATTTACATTAAGAAACAAGAAAGATGACACCGAATTTTCGGGTGTAATAAGCAAGTCTTTTGAATCCCTTCTGACGCAAATTAAATTTATCAAAGCTATTCAAAGTCAATGGAACCGGTATGGAAAACAATAAATCTGACGAAAGAAAGAAGATTTTCAATCTGGTTTTTAATCCCTCAAATATTGCTGTAAACGGAATCGTGAGCTTACGAACTCTTAGAAACAGAGATATCGACAAAAATAAGATGTGACTTAACGTCCCCTGGTGGGAAAACCATGCATTATTTTAAGAAGAAAGTATTCTCAAAACGTTTATCCATATAAGAGGTATCGGTCCAAGAAAAAAAAATTAGTCGAGCTTTCAGAAGCCCAGATTTAGCTACAAATACATAAGAAGCAGAAATTAACACTTATGCCTCCTGGTGGCCAAACCATTCTTTACCAAACATTAGAAATTATGAGAAAAATATTTTCCATCAGGTCTTATATGCGATACAGGAATAATGTTTGAAATCGGAGCTTTTGGAGCAGGAATAAAGCAGAAAACGCAATTTACCTTTGTGCCTCCTAGCGGAAAGTCTATGATTTACTTGTAAATTTGGAATTTATGAAAAAAGCATTTCGCATCTGAAACAGTATCCAACAAAGAAGGAATTTTTCAAAAAGGACTCTTACAAGTAGAGATATTGACAAAATTAAGATATACATCACATCTACGCCCTCTGGCGTAGAAACTGTGCATTATTTCAAGAAGAAAATTTTCCTAAAAGGTTTGTCGACATGAATAGTATCGGTCAACTAACGACGTTTTTTTCAACCGAGAATTTAGAAGCTCATATTTTACTACAAATACATCAGAAGCGGAAATCAAGATTTACGCTCCCTGGTGGCCAAATCATTTTTTACAAAAAATAGAAATTATGTGCAAACGATTTCCTATCAGGAGCTGTATCCGGTGCAGAAAGAATTTTTCAAGTCGGAGATTTAGAAGCAGAGAAAAAGGGGGAACGCAATTTACCGCTACGCCTCCTAGCGGAAAGCCTATGAAATACTTGAAAATTTGGAAATTATATGAAAAACATGTCACACGGAAAACACTATACAACAATGAAGGAATTTTTCAAATCGGACTCCTAGAAGTAGAGATATTGACAAAAATAAGATTTATATCTACGCCCCTGGCGGAGAAACTGTGAAATATTTTAGGAAAAAGAATTCCAATGAGGTTTATCGCTGTGAGTGGCATCAGTCCATGAAAGAATTTTTTCAACCAATATTTTAGAAGCTCAGATTTTATGGCAAATACATCAGAAGCAAAAATTTAAACTTACGCCCCATGGTGGCCAAAGTATTCTTTACCAAAAATTTGAAATTATATTCAAAAGATTTTCCATGAGGCGATGTAACCGCTGATGAAAGAAAAATTCAAATCGGAGTTTTAGAAGAAGAGTTATCGGGGAAAATGTAATTTACTTTTACGCCCTTTAGCGGAAAATCTATGCGTAATTTGAACAAGAAAGATGACACCGAATTTTTGGGCGTGATAAGCACGTCTTTTGAATCCGTTTTGACGCAAATTAAATTTATCAATCCGGTTTTTAATCCCTCAGACATTGCTGTAAACGGAATCGTTAGCTTACGAACTCTTAGAAACAGAGATATCGACAAAAATAACATGTGACTTTACGTCCCCTGGTCGGAAAACCATGCATTATTTTAGGAAGAAAGTATTTTCAAAAGGTGTATCCATATAAGCGATATCGGTCGAAGAAAAAAAAATTAGTCGAGTTTTCAGGTGCCCAGATTTTGCAGCAAATACTTCAGAAGCAGAAATTAAAACTTATGACACCTGGTGGCTAAACCATTCTTTGCCAAACATTTGAAATTATGTGAAAAATATTTTCCATCAGGTCTTGTATGCGATACAGGAAGAATTTTTCAAATCAGGACTTTAGGGGCAGAAATAACGCAGAAAACGTAATTTACTTTTGTGCCCCCTAGCGGAAAGTCTATGATTTACTTCAAAATTTTGAATTTATAGGTTAAACATTTCGCATCGGAAACACTACCCAACAAAGAAGGAATTTTTCAAATCGTACTCTTAGAAGTAGATATATTGACAAAAATATGATATACATCTACGGCCCTGGCGTAGAAACCATGCATTTTTCAAGAAGAAAGTTTTCCTAGGAGGTTTGTCGAAATGAGGAGTAGTATCGGTCTACAAACGACTTTTTTTCAATCGAGATTTTAGAAGCTCATATTTTGCTGCAAATACAACAGAAGCGGAAATTAAGACTTACGCCACCTGGTGGCCAAACCATTTCTTACAAAAATTAGAAAATGTGTGCAATCGATTTCCCATAAGGAGCTGTATGCGGTGCAGAAAGAATTTTTCAAATCGGAGATTTAGAAACAGATATATAGGAGGAAACGCAATTTACCTTAACGCACCCTAGCGGAAAGTCTATGAATTACTAGAAAATTTTGAAATTACATGAACCACATGTCACACTAGAAACACTATCCAACAAAGAAGGAATTTTTCAAATCGGACTCCTAGAAGTAGAGATATTGACAAAAAAAAGATATACATCTACGCCCCCTGGCGTGGAAACCATGCACTATTTTAAGAAAATATTTCTAAAAGGTTTGTTGACATGAAATGTATCGGTCAACAAACGACGTTTTTTAAATCGAGAATTTAGAAGCTCCGATTGTATGGCAAATACATCAGAAGCAAAAATTAACAATTATGCCACCTGGTGGCCAAAGTATTCTTCACCAAAAATTTGAAATTATATGCAATAGATTTTCCATCAGGAGATGTATCCGCTGAAGAACAAAAAAATTTCAAATCGGAGTTTTAAAAGAACAGTTATCGAGGAAAAGGTAATTTACTTTTACGCCCTCTAGCGGAAAATCTATGCGTAATTTGAAAAAGGTACTATATCTAAAATACTCTTCGACATAAATGGAATCGAAAGATATAATTTTTTTTCAATCGGATGTTTAGAAGCAAATATGTGTAATAAAACGTATTTTTTAATTCGACATCATCTTTTTTTACGCCCTCTACAGGCGAAATTATACATCGTAAAAAAACCGGAATAAAGGGATCAGCATTTGCATATTTTAAGCTTTCGAATGCAAAAAAGAATTTTTCAAATCGGACTAATAGTTGCAGAGATATCGTGGGTACAAACGGACGGACGAGCGGACGGACAAACCGATAACAGAAGCACGATCTTTTTTATAAAAGATGTGCTAAAAAGTAACTATATCTAAAATACTCTTCGACATAAATGGAATAGAAAGATAAAATATTTTTTTCAATCGGATGTTTAGAAGCAAATATGTGGAATAAAACGTAATTTTGAATTAGACATCATCTGCGTTTACGCCCCCTAGCGGCAAAATTGTACATCGTAAAAAAATGAAATAAAGGATCATCATTCGCATATTTCAAGCTTCCCAATGCAAAAAGAATTTTTCAAATCGGACTAATAGTTGCAGAGATACCGTCCATATAGGCGGACGGACAAACCGATAACATAAGCACGATCTTCTTTTACAAAAGAAGTGCTAAGAAGAAGTAATTAAAGTCCAAAAACAAATACAGAACATGTTCAAGTAAGAGCTTCACCTTCTAAGTGTGTCATAGGGGAGCGATCATCCGTCTCCAAGGTCTTGGGACTGAAGTCGGAAAGTACGTATTAGAGCAGACGTCGTACTATTTAAGAATAAACAGGCTTTCCGAGAGAAAAAATGTATTCTTGTTAACAGAAGAGTTTAAAATTTTAGCATTTTGCCGGTCCACATATTCTTCCTTACTTGAAAAAATAATTTCTTCCACATATTGTTCCTTACTTGAAAAAAGTCCGTCACCGACGTAATTTATCCTTTGGAATCTGTACCCGAAATATATTCTCACTAGTTCGTAGAGACGGGGATATAGGCAATATGTTTAACAAACCGAGGGTCTACTCCATACCTCTGACCTCAGAAGACCCAAACCGTGACTCTAAGGTTTACATCGGTTCGACACTTCGATCGTTAAATATAAGATTGATAGAGCACCAATATTCTCTACGAAGTAGAAACATCACCACAGCCCTCACCGTTGCAGTCAAACAGGAATGCTACAAACCGGACTGGCAAAATGCTAAAGTTTTAAACTCCTCTGGTAACAAGAATAACATTTTTCTCTCGGAAAGCCTGTTTATTCTTAAATACACTCACTTCCAAAAGTTAAGCATGCAGAGCGAGAAGTTAATTTCCGGAAGCCAATCGGAATCGGAGAGGCTGCAATTCGCCGCAGCGGTAGATGGAAGTATGCAAATGTGGTAGGTAACAGCAAATCACGGTGTTTTGCCGAGAAATATGCAAAACAGGCAATCGTATAAGAAGCCAGCACTCTGAAGGGGTACAGGAGCTGCATGCAAATGCTGCTACAAGGTGTTGAGAACTGTCGGAGGATTTGTTTTGAAGACAGACTTGATTTTATGGCTTCCAGAAGACGATTGGAAGATTCTGAGCGCTGGCGTGCCGTCGGACGCATTGAAGCAGGACAGTCAATCACAGATGTTGCTGGTTTCTTCGGCGTGAATCATTCCGTCATTTCACGTTTATGGAAACAATTTCTAACCAGCCAAATAGTGGCCGGTCGCCCAAGGGTTACGAACCCCGCGGAAGACCGATATATTACTGTTGTAGCCAAGCGGAATCGGAGAGCGGCGTACACACGTGTGACATCTATGGTTACGGCGGCCATTGGTAAGACGATATCTGCCACTATTGTGCGTCGAAGGCTTCACATGAAGGAACTGTTCGCACAGGTACCATGGGTTTGTGTTCCTCTATCCGTTCAATCCAGAGGGGCACGATTAAAGTGGTGTCGCCAACATGTCAATTGGACTGTGTATTATTGGGGCAACGTTATGTTCACGGATGAGTCCAGATTTGCCCTGCAACCCGATGACAAGCGTGTACGGGTGTGGAGGGAAAAAGGCACACGCAGTCGACCCCAGAACATCACCGAACATCATGCATTCCGAGGTGGAAGCATCAAGGCAGGAATTTCGTTGGAATATCGCACCGACCTCCACATCTACAGACGGGATCCTGTGACGGCTGTACGGTTTCCGGATGAAGTCCTAGACTCCACTGTGTGATTGAACGCTGCAGCAGTTGGTCCTGCCTTCGTTTTAATGGACGATAATGCGCGTCCCCATAGAGCTGCCATCGTCGACGACTACCTGGAGAGTGAGGGGATTGCGCGCATGGAGTGGCCGGCGTACTCGCGTGACCTTAATCCCATTGAAAATCTTTGGGATACCCTCTTCCGTGCTGTGTGTTCACTTCTCCCGCCCCAAACACTCTCACAGCTTTGGAAATTGCTCTACAGGAAGAATGGCGATTACTGGACTTTGCGGTGGTTGATCACCTCATAAAAAGCATGGTCAGACGTTGTAAACTTTGTATGCAGATGAAGGGTGCTCACATACCCTATTAATGTCGGGTTTTGTTGTTTGTTGTGACTTTATTACTCACTTTGTAAATGACTCCAATTCGACGTCATCTTATAATTTCTGAAAATTCAATATTATTTTCATCTCTGTATGTATTTATTTGTTTTGATTCATTAATAAACATATTTCCTACGTTCCTGCCGCATTTCGTGTCAATCCAAGCAGTACTTCTCCATTTTTCACATCTTACTGCTCCGTGCTTAACTTTCGGAAGTGAGTGTATTACGACGTCTGCTGTAATACGGACTTCCAACTTCAGTCCCAAGACCTTGGAGACGGATGATCGCTCTTCCCATGACACACTTAGAAGGTGAGACTCTTACTTGAACATGTTCTGCATTTGTTTTTGGACTTTAATTACTTCTTTTTTCTTGATGTAAATGGCATCACCTATATAATTTTTATGACGTATATCACCTTAGTCACGAATACTATAGTATATATTCGCTGCCTCTATGTGTTCCGGTGCTTTTGGGCTTGAAAATGGGGCCATGCGAGCCCCGAAAGTACTAGCTTTGTAAATAGGTTCTTAAAATTGTAAATAAATTGAGTTTTATTCTGCAGTTTTAGAGATTTGTTTTAACTTATCGTACTACAGACATCAAAACATTTCTTGAAAATGTTCCACATTTTAAAGAAATGTTTTGATGTAGATTTGCAGCCAAAATATCATTTTTACACTGACGGAAAGTGAAAAAAGGACACCAAGAAGGATACGTCTGATACCAACGAAATTTATACAGCATAATAACAGAATACAGAGGATAACGGGATCAAAACATTATGGCAAAATACAGCTGTATTTGTTGGTAAACTGAACAATAACATTTCCATGTAACATGGTTAGTACGAGGTTGAATCGCCATGAACTGCGTCACACTGTCCAATTCTGGCATGGAGTCTGTCGTACAGATGTTGGATGTAAGTTTGGAGTATTGAGTTCCAAGCATCCTCAACTTGGACGCATAAATCGGGGATGGTCGTGGCTGGCCGTGGAGACCGCATAAGTCGTTGTCCCATAAAATCCCCCAAGGTCTCAATGGGGGACCAATCCGGTGAACGTGCAGGCCATGGAAGTTGTCTCACACCCTGAAGTGCATGTTGCGTTGCACGTGCCGTGCGTGGGCGTGCGTTATCTTGCAGGAAAACACCACGACGGACCGACCTTACAAATGGCACAACAACGGGCTGAATGATGTTGTTGATGTAGGAGGTGCTGTTTACCGTACCCGGTACAAACACTAGTTGTGTACGGGAGTGATAGCTGATCGCTCCTCACACCAAGAGACCATTTGTAGGCCCTGTGTGTCGCTGGCGGATGCAAGAAGGGTGGAGACGCTCCCCTGTGCGTATACGAACACGCATACGGCCATCGGAGGCTCCCAAGCAGAATCTGCTTTCTTCGCTGAATACGACAGATCACAATTGCTTTCTGCAGACGTGGGCGACACCACTGCAGCCGTTCCTGACGGTGGGCTGGATTCAGAGGTACACATGCCAGAGGCACACGTGCACGTAGTCCTGCATCCAGTAGACGGTTGCGGATTGTTCGCACAGTCACCTCAGGTGCAACGACAGCTCGGATTTGCGTTGCAGTGGATGTTCTGCTTGACAAAGCCGCTGTTCTTCTGCGTCGATCGGTCCTCTCATCAGTGCGCCTGTGACTCCCAGTTCCACGTCTTCCCGTGTGGGAATGTTCCTCGGACCATCTACGTCACCATCGTACCACCACCAATACTTGCCGTCCAATTCGCTCCGCAATACGACGATACGACCACCCGGCTTCGCGGAGTCCGACTAGACGACCTTGTTCAAAGTCCGATAACTGTTAAAATCATACACGTCTTCCATGTCCAGGCATTGCAGCTTCTTCAGGGTCTTCGCACGTGTCCGTATGCCGACGACTGATTACATTCACTTCGCCGTACTCTTTAAATACCACCGACGATAATCCGCATATTATGCCGTGCTGTTGCGTAAGCGCTCACCCGTTGGTCCCGAAATTAACATCACACCTACGTAAACTCGACCCCATTAACATATGTAAATTTCATGATCGTCCGCCAATTCCTTATTGATGTTCTTTTTTCACATTCCGCCAGTGTATAATGACGTATTTTATGTCATACTGAATGCTGTACGTACATTTTGTCCGAAGAAAATACTTCATCCGTCCCATATAATATGAATTTATTGTCTGAATGAAGAAAAATTGGTTCAGTTAGCAGATAATAGAATAAAAGGTGTATCAGAATAAAATCAATCTTTCTTAGTTGACACATAAAGGAGGTAGATTTTCCAGTATCTTTTCATTTTGCTTTGCTAATGCAGATTCATTTCATAACGTTAATCTTTCTCTGATCATGTCTTTAAATTATCCTATTCTACCGTTTTTAGATCATTAATCTAAAGCAGATAGAAGTTGATGAACCGATGATTTAGTAAAATATCAACAAAAATTTATTTCTGTATATTTTTGTTAAACACGGTCTTTATTTGCAATTTTCCAAAAACATTTTTATTTCTTCCATTTTTGACGCTTTCGAACCGTAGGTTGAAGAAAAGTATATGCTCCAGCTTTGTCCGTCCGTCTGTCGGTCCGTTCGCCTTTCGGCACGATAACGCGCGTAAAAATGGTCGATTTCGATGAAATTTCATTATGTGGCACGGGACCACGTGGGGACGAACCCTCTTGAAAATGGACGAAATGGGGTCAAAGGTAACGACATAGGAGCGGGATCCAATCCATTTCCCTTATGCGTCATAACTTGCGTAAATATAGTTCGATGTCGATGAAATTTTAGCATATTGTAGGGAACCACCTGGGGACAAAACCTATTGAAAATTGGTGAAGTGGGGTTAAAGGTCAGGACATAGGAGCGGGATGCATTCCATTGCTCTTATGCGTCATACCGTGCGTAAAAATTTTCGATTTTGATGCAATTTTAGTATCTGGTAGGGATACCACCTGGGGACGAACCCTGTATAAAATGGACGAAATGGGGTCAAAGGTCAGGACATAGGATCGGGATCCATTCCATCGCTCTTATCCCATACTATTAAAGTGGACGTCAAGTAATTTTGCTTCCTATACTTCCAATGGAAAAGAATTTGTATACATTTCCTTCCCAATTATTGTGTTCCCAAGGATGAATATTTTAACATCGATTAAAATAACTTCATATTGTAACTTGGAATATTTAATATTACCTAAAACATAACCGTTATTTTATAAAAAATCAATAACTTTACCTTTGGTGGTGTTGGAACCAGAAAAAAGATGGCGCGATCTGTACTTTGATGACGTCAGTAGACAAACAATTGTTGGATTTCATAATTATGGTTATGTTTTGGAAGATATTAAGTATTCCAAGTTATAAAATAAAGCTATTTTATTCGATGTTCAAATTTTCATCCTTGGTAACGCATTAAGTGTGAAGAAAATGTGTACAAACGTTTTTCCATTGGAAGTACACGAAGCAAAATTACTTGACGTCCACCTTAAAAGAGCAATTCTTGTATGTATGTAAATTTTGTTTTGAAAACGACTCTAAGGATTTTAATGAAAGTCGTTAACCTAACGTTTTCTGGTACTAGAAACCGATTTAGCTTGATTTCTACTTTAGGAAAATTCGTTTAGTGGGTAAAATAACCACCCCGAATTAACACGTTTTTAAAGTCATAACGTCGTCCCATTGATGTTATCTATGCTTAGAAATCTTATGACGTCACAATCTCGCGATTGATATGTTGGCGCGCGGTCACTCCATCTGTTTCATTACGTCACGAGTTGTGTGTTGATCCTATTAACGTTTAATGACGTCACACACTTGCGAGCAGATGGTCGCTATCCCACCTGCCTGATTACGTCACGCGTTGTGTGCGTATGCCCATCCGCTTGATAACTTGCGTAAACATCGTTCGATTTCGATGAAATTTTAGTGTGTGGAAGAGGAACAACTGGGAAGGAACCCTATTGAAAGTAACCGAAATAGGGTCAAAGGTCAGGACATAGGAGCGGGATCCATTTCACTGCTCTTATGCGTCATAACTAACGTAAAAAAGGTTCGATTTCGATTGAATTTTAGTATCTGGTAGGGGACCACCAGGAGACAAACCCTATTGAAAATGGGTGAAATGGGTCAGGACATAGGAGCGGAATCACTTCCACCGCCATTATGCGTCATAACGTACGTAAACATTCTTCGATTTGAATGAAATGTTAGTATGTTGTAGGTGCCTGCCTGGGGACGAATCCTATTGAAAATGGACGAATGGGGTCAAAGGTTAGGACACCGAAGCGGGATCTATTCCACAGCCCTTATGCATCATACTTTACGCAAAACTGCTTCGATTGCGACGAAACTTTATCATGTTATTTCGGAGGTATACTGAACCGGTTCTGTTGAATATCATCGAAATGGGATCAAAGGTGAGAGCACAGGACCAAAATTTATTCCACAGCCATTATCCTCATAACTTGAGTAATGATTTCTGGTATGTTGGAAAGCGTATTGTAATCAACACATTGCATGATTTTACTAACTTGTTAATAAGTTTAGAATGGCCATTTCGAACTACGTATGACTTTATATAAATCTATTCGTTTGAAATTTGTCATTTGGTGTGTATCCAACAAACAGCACATGCGAATGGTCACTGAGAAACGCCAATGGTCACTGAGAAAGAAACAGCGATGCAGTGGTCACTGTGAAACGCACGACCATCCCGCTTTGTCATTCGCCAATAATACACTGTTTCGTTCTTTCCGTGAGTCGTACATCTCCCATTTAGTCGTTGAACACGCATATGTGCCTCGACTGAACATTATAACTGTGGTTTATGCCCCTTGTTCCTTCGCAGAACATTGGTTTGCAGTTGATTGGTCTGGTGTATGGATTAGAATTTAGTGGCCGGTTAGCTGGGATTTACTTATCTTATAGTGATGTATTTTATGTATTTTATGGCAATTTTGGTTCTATGGTCCCTCTTTTAGTATTTTTTTAAACTATTAATAATATCAGATCCAGAAAAATGCTTTTCTAGAAAAACGCTATATGTCCAATACGAAACTGCAAGCCGCAAAAATTAATAGCCGAGTAACAAGTTCGTTGGTGTATAGAGACAGAAAAAAATATAGAATTAAGAGTTGCCAATATTTGAGATTGGTTTTGATAAAACTTTTCCATTAAACCTCAACTAGATTAGGCGAACAAATATGCTAGAATACCAACTTGAGATATTTTGTCGTTCTTTTAGCGAAAAATCGCTTCATTTAAGAAGAATCTCAACGTTGAGGGAAGAGGAGTGCTAATTCACTAGGAAAACAACACAAGACGGCTAGCGTTTAATAATTCACAGACAACATTAGACGCCTAGAAAACTTAATGAGACACGGTAAAGAAAAATACCTGCTTCGCAATTTCTTTTTTAACTTGAATGTAAGTTATATTCACAATAGAAAGGTATGCATGATATACCGATTACACTTTTGAATTGATGAATGCAGCTCAGGGAATGTTTTACGAACCCAACAAATAGAATGAAGGATATGGCCCGGATGATGGAGCAGTTTGAGGTGTTAGCTTCACTATTTTTAAGGTAGTCTTAATTTACCAGACTAAATTAATTAATTCCTTTGATTTAAAAAACTGTGTAATTTATATTCGCATATCCAAAATCTGGAAGAAAGGAATTAGGGTAATTATACAGATGTCACGAACGGTCCCTTCTAAAAAACATGCTGTTCGTTAATTGAGGTTTTAGTTGTGCGAAAGATTTGCGACGAAAGTAAAACTTTTTTAAATCATGATGGTAACAAAGAAGCTTGCGATGTCACAATATCAGAATTTACGAGAAACTGAGTAAAACGATCTTAATGACCAGTCTTTTAACAGCTTATATATCCACGAATATCATATCTTACGTTAATTAGCAAACGTACGTTCAATTTTTACTTATCACTGACATAAGAAATACAAATCATGAAAGCGAAATGTAAATATTTCAGTAAACAAAAATGTGCGTTTTCTTTTACCAACTTACGAGTTAAAGATAACCATTTCAAGATACAATATCAACATCATTAGGGTAACCTGAATTTAAAGAACCAGACTAATTGAACTTCCATTTAGGAAAGAAAGGAACATATCCGTTTAGTTCACAGAATTGCAAATAAATTTTGTTGTTTTATTCATCACATTTTCAGTTAATACTGCAGCTGAACCCAATTCAAGGTATGAACATGTTGATACAGAGAAGTTTCTCTCTCTTTGCTCTATCCTTACGAAGCTCAGATATATTTTCACAGAAGAAGGTGTCATAGTGTAGGTTAGTATTCTTAAATTAAAAGGCCACAGTCAAAATATCCTGAATCAACCATTTCAAAACTTAGATGACTGTGCTTCATAACAGGCTTCACTTTTACGGATTCGGAGCTTTGAATTTCTTACCATGATTTTTCTATATAAACAGCACTGGCCTCCCAGTCTACATTTTTGGTTTCAGACTGGTGTTGTAATAAATCCACCATTACTCACAATTTCATATCTAAATGGTCCCAACAATGAATCGAATTCCTTTTTCATGGGTTCCCACAAACCATGTTTTATTTCGGAAAAAGCCTAATCGCTTATGTAAATCCCAAATATATTTATGTATAAATATGAACTTCAAACACAAAATAAAAGTCACAGAAAGGTGGCAATAATAGCCAATTTATTTTTTATATTTAACGAGTTTGTGATAAAGAAATATACACAAAATACATGTGTACAAATGCAGTTTGCACTTTCGTCACTGTGGCATGATAACATTCTAAAATTGGAGTCAGAGTTTCCCGAGACGCACATCTGCGAGCCAGTACAGATGATAAAACAATTTTTTCATTCTTAAAATATGCCTGAATCTATTCTTAATTTGTAACTACCGTTATCAAAGGTTTTTTCTCGTTTGAAAATCGAGTTCTATTTTTGTAAAAATATTTGGCAAGCATTGATATGTTTTTCTTTCTGTCTGCAGGATTTTCCAAATACTGAAGGATGAGGAATGTCTTTCGGATAAAGTATACGCTCAGTATTGGGAGAGGTATCTAGTATATCGTGATGAAAAATATCTCTTTTCAAACCTAACCTATGACAAGAAATTTTTGTCATGAAGAATAATAATTTGGCAAATGACTTCGCACATACGAATTCAACAAACATTCAAAACTTTCAGAAATATGATCACAAATTAAAAATTTTTCTAGCTGTCAGCGAAAGCCGCAAAACTTAATAACTGTTAAAAAAAACAAGAGTGTTTTTGTGAACAGGAATGCCACCATTACAGTTCGCTTCTCACTAAAACCACAAACAAACATTGCTAGAATATCACCAGATTTTACGAAGAAAATGAAAGGAATTGGATATTATTTATCCACTGTGGAATTTTGTTCCTTTAATATCCAACACAAACACACACATGTAACCAGAAATTTGCTAACCAGAATTCAACTAAACTCCTAATTTATCTCAAAGACTACAGTCTTGTGACGATTGTATATAGATTAAGATAACACAACGTAGTTGTCACAAATGTTTATTTTGTCAAGCCGACCATGGTTTCGCTGGGTATTGACCTAGCTTCATCAGGACGAATGGCACGTAAATATTCAGATACACAATTGAAAGAAATACTGAAATTGATCAAAAAATCGGAAACTCTGAGCCAAAACATAAAAAACAAATTTAAACCTTCATACGTCCGTTGTGCGAGATTCTATGCTCTCCCTAAAATACATAAATCTGGAATTCCTTTCCGGCCTATAGTAAGTAATGTCGGCACAGCAGCATATAAGTTATCAAAGTTCTCATCTTCAAAATTATATACCTTGGCCACTCCAAACGAAACATCTGGGAAAAATTCCATTGAGTTTACCAATCGACTCAAACTACACCCCTACGTAGATCAATTAATGCTATCCTTTGATGTGGTATCTATGTTCACCAATGTTCCAGTAAAAGGAGCTCTGGAATCCCTAAAATCAAGTCTTGTAGAGCATCATTACAGCCAACCTGAAGTTGAGGAAATAACAAGACTAGTGGACATTTGCATAAAACAGAGCAGATTTATTTTCCGTGGAACGTTATATGAACAGACGGAAGGTCTAGCTATGGGCAGACCACTGTCACCTATATTGTGTGAAATCTACATGCGTCGATTTGAAGAAAAACTTTTGAAACTCGTGAAATTTGACTTATGGATAAGATATGTAGACAATACTTTCGTTCTATGGAAGGAAAAACATTCTGAAATTCCGGAATTAGTCAAACTTATAAATTCTATTGATCCTCACATTCAATTCAGCTACGAAACTGAAAATAATGGATGCCTACCATTCCTTGACGTCCTGGCAACCCGCTTAAATAAAATTCTCGCAACCACAATTTCTCGGAAGCCTTTCGCGATTTTTTCACCTCCACATGCCAAATCTAATCACCCTTATCAACAAAAACTCAGCGCCTTTTACAGTTGCGTATATCGCGCGATACATATATGTTCAGATAAGGACAGTTTGGAAAAAGAACTTCATTTCCTTAAACGTGTTGCAGTACAGCGAGGATATAACCCTTCTATTATAGACAAGGCTCTAACAAAATTCCGGAAACCGAAGCCCATCTCCACATTGACTCCTGTGATGCGCCCATTGCGAGAGAATTTTGCCATTATTCCATTTTCCCGTGACATTGCCTTCAAAATTACAAAAATTGTCAAAACCTTTAATTTTAAGGTGTTTTTAAGCCTATAAACAAAATGAGATTTTTATGATCAAAGGACTGTATTGAAGACAAAAACTCGTGGGGAATTTATCAAATTCCATGTGAATGTGGCGCTTCGTACATAGGACAGTCCTGTAGAGCCTTACGTTTTCGATTGAAGGAGCACAAGACCTACATTCGGAATTGTGACCTGAAGAAGTCATCGATGGCTAAACACTGTTACGAAAAGGACCACAAATTTCTCTTTGAAAAAGCAAACCTTATTGAAAAGCCAGATTCAGCCACCAAACTTGATATTTTGGAAGCTTTCCATATATATCAGAAGTCTTCGCAACTTGTTAATGACATGGAATCCACGCCATTTCTATCAAGCGCGTGGAAGCATCTAACCAAAACACGTGACTGTAAACACCATTTATGATGTCATATACAATTTGAATATTTACGTGTCATTCGTCCTGATGAAGCTAAGTCAATACCCAGCGAAACCATGGTCGGCTTGAAAAAATAAACATTTGTGATAACTACGTTGTGTTATCTTAATCTATAACCTCCTACTGTTCAATAATCCAAAGAAAAAAAAATAACACATAGAATTGCTTTTATAGAGAAAAATAGCTTTTAAATAAAAACTAACCATCAATTATTTTATAAGAGTGACGTAAAAAAGCAACCGGAGCAACTTCAATGTAGTCCCACAAAGCTTCCGACACCACAAGACCACACTGGATTCTAACGCAGAGGCAACACATAAATTATAACAGGACCAATATTTTTTAATTAAATCCACTTGTGCCATAGCTGTTTGAGAATGGCTTGTATATACACCTAACATTTATGAAACGCATCAGCTGGGACTGCTGTTACAGTGTGATCACTATGCAAATGTAAAGTAAGGAAAATATTCGACAGCCTGTGTGCAAGTTGGTCGGTTTTTTTATCTACCATTCCTTGCCCTGCCATGCTTTCCGTCATCCAGAGGTTATTGATTCGCTTCTTCAAATCTTTCTCACGCAAAACGTTTAGGTCTGATTTCCATATGTTGAAATAGTACCCGAGAGGTTTCCTAAACATTATGTAGCTTTCGTATGAACTTCAACTTCCGACAGGATATAAAATTCGGAAAAAGCAGCATAAGTTATTCAGTTTTACCTATGTGAGGTTTTTGTTGGGAATAAAAGCAGAAAACCACTAAGCAGACATTTTTTTTAATTTTGGGTAAAATTAGGGATTGATATGGATTTGCGTCCCAAAACTGGAAGTCTGGAAAATATACATTACCAGAATCAAATGACCAGAATGTAAAAGTCGTATACACAACTATGTGTTGTGAAGCTGACAGACACTTGTGTCTCGAGTAATCTTTGTTCGTTTCTCAGATTTGAAAGTCGGAACTTGAAATTGGCCGACTGCTAATTTATATTTTGGGTTACAGTTAGGAAAAAGATATATTAAGGGACAGATCATAAAATATCCAGTCTTATCTGTAGATAAGAAAGGTTATCGCAAAAACAGAGACATGCTACGGAATTGATAATTCGGTCTCCAGATGGAAAACGAAATTTCCAAATCTTGTGGTAAATTCATTAAATTGTTTGTGAAATTTCGTAACTGAGCCAGCAGGTCAGCTTTCGGAACGGAATTATTTGATAATATATACTGGTTTTCAAATATTACACTTTCAATTTTTATTAAACTTTCATTTGAAATTAAATACTTTACGTTAAAATACAAAAGTGACAAGATCATCAGTAACCAGA
Organism: Macrothele yani; assembly: GCA_039090855.1. Taxonomy (NCBI): domain Eukaryota; kingdom Metazoa; phylum Arthropoda; class Arachnida; order Araneae; family Macrothelidae; genus Macrothele; species Macrothele yani. The sequence continues at coordinate 110,281,535 of CM077015.1, read as the reverse complement.
AAAACAAAGGTTGGGTGACACATACA